>JASDDO010000031.1:213884850-214515925 GCA_030015575.1 Agapanthus africanus | reverse complement strand
TCAAGCTCCAACCTCAAGAATGAAATAACTAAAGTACCTAGTTTGCTAATCTAGGTAGCTTAAGAGATATAGAGAGTTAATTAGACTATTTTATCTCATAGAACCCTAGAATTCACAACACATGCGAGGGTTAGGATTTGAGGAGGAGAGCAAATGGAGAGAATGAAAATACACAAATGATCAAGTGAGGAAGCAAGTGAAGAATGGCTAAGTATTTTCCTCACAACAAAGCATACATTATTTTTCATAGAAAAAATGGTGCCATGCTTGAACAGTAAGTGCAAACCAATAAACTAAAGAATTAGCCGTGCTTCACCCATACCACAATTATCTCCATTTTCCACCTCGTTAATCTATTTTCAAACATAGATTAAAAAAAACAAAATGAGGTGTCCCCTTCTAGAAGCATCTCTTGTAAAAATTACAAGAATGCCCTCGCCATATATACATACCCGTATTCGTACTGCAAAAAATACGAATAGAAATAGATAAAAATAATCCAATAATATAATACTAGAATCCGGCTTAATCCTAAGCCCACTAGTATTATCCGTCCGAACATCCGTGCAGCTAGAACACGTATATGATCGGAACTCTGCACGTAAAACAATACGGCATCTACATCATTTCGTCTGAACCAGGAAAACCCTTTGTGTGGGACTCTAAAAACTCAACAGTACGCTGGCAGTGGGTTTAACCAAAAGTCCGGCAGCGGCACTAGCTGTACGTAACGGCTGCCCAGATACCTATCGAAAAGAAGGCCGACGAGCGAACTCATCCAAACCCCTACTGAGCCTATCCATGACAATCTCCGTACAGTCCGGTCTGTTCGTCTAAGAGTATCGCATATCGGGCTTAGGGGATGGTAAATGTCGCAATAAGTCGTATCGGTGTAGAGCCCAATACACCCTGAGAAACTACTGGTGTACCTACCAGTAAATCTCACTTGCCCTGGTCAGGAACTTTGTGTATTGGCTAACCGAACACAGCGCAATATCAACTCTCAATACAGGGAGAGACGAATTCCTTCTAACCCCTACTGCCTCCAAGTGCTTCGGGATTGCACCCAACCACTACCTATTTGCACGAATCATTTGATCCATGGTAGAGTAGTAATTTAAGTGCAGTGGGAACACACTCGAGACGCATAGTGATGTCAAGTCAACGGACTAACATGTACTCATGTCACTAGGGAACTGCTAACTGACGATAGATATAATACCAACCAGCAGTTCCCAGAGAGTCCGTCCAGTGTAACTCATAACCCAATGAGCACATGTGTACCGTATACCAATGGTTGCGGGACAAGCCACCTTTCCTGAAGGGGATAAGAAGCGTATACACTAGTCTACTCCGGAGTATCGATATCATGTCTCGATAATCCTACGACTACGGACAAGCTTAAGGATGTACTTATAGACTACCAAGCCCCCACTAATGTGACTGTCATCACAACGCTGGTAGTCAAGCAAAAATCCTGAGGGCTCTATCAATATGTATTACCGATATGTTAAAAGAAATATATACACATATTAAGATAGAATCAAACCAGATAGCATACTATCATATTGAGCAAGATTGTTATTATATCTGTGCATCCCAAGCTTCCAAAATGTAATATGCAATCCAGTACTATACAATAATGGCCTCTAAGGCATGTATCACTAACAATAGACACCACTCATATTTGTAAATTATTTATAAATAAGGAATAAACGTAATTCCAATAACCCACCAATGTTATCAAATTGAGTATCTTGCTTAAGGATACAATAGGGTGGGATTGCCTTAGTCAATTTTGTAGGCAAACAAAGAGGTTACAAACCTTAGAGTGGAGAGGTAGGCCAAGAGGGCATAATCCCCCTCTGAGGCAATGATGGAAAGAAAAAAGTCGGTATAAGGAAGCTATACAAGATAAAAGTTCCCCTTATGCATCACAAAAAGAAATACTTATAATATAGAAGGATTTTTCCCCTCAACACACCATCTACATCATATGATTACAGTTGAAAACAACTTAATGCTTAGGTACAAAAAGTGTGGATAGCTGGACAGCTTGCAAAATATACATTTGTAACTTACTAGTATGTAATTATACCCAGTCCTCTAACTAAACATAGTATAAAATTTCAATAATTATTTATGTACTCCATAGTCCATAATGATCTAGTATTTCATTTCAAGTATCGAAATTACGCATAGAGAAAGAATAAATACCTCCTCTTACATAGGTTGTAATTAATTTTTACCATCGTTCCTGCACCGCCACAATTAATTAAGAAAATTTTACTTGGTTTAATCTCTACATAATTTTCTTTATAAGAGAATATTGAATATAGATGCAACTTTGGATCAAACCATTGGTTCTACCATTTACCTTCAGAGGGTTGTACGTCGGAAAGGACATACAGAAAGCAAATTTATTGATCATCATATTACTGCAGCAGCAGGAAAGTTCATCATGTTGGAACAAAAATGCGGTGGAGCTTCAAGAGAAAAGCATGTAAGATGAGAAAGCATGCATTCTTCCATATGGGATTTTAATGAACAATAAAATAATGAAACTAAACATTTGATTGATGGAGAACTTATGTGACTAGGCTACTAATGACTTCAACATCAATGGAAATCGAAAAAAGTCCTAATAAACCACAAGGGTGAATTGATCCGAGCACTTCCAAGCTCAGGTAATGTATTTGAAATGGGAATTTGTCGACAGAAAACCTCACAATTTCAACTTTACTAAACTAATGGGATAGCATGTCTAGGTTCGTCTGAGTGGCAACTCTTTATACCATAGCAAACCACCCAGTAATAAACACATACCCAAAATAACCATCGCTGTTCATACACTAATTAACCATAGCTATGAGCCAAAACAAAAGCCAAGAAAGAACCGGGCTGCACTCAACAAAATTCAAAGCATACATTCAAAAACCCAAGATAATAATACATTTGTTCTTTAAAATCTAAGCACACATGATCTTTACGAATTCTAGCATGAAGGGATAGGATAAAAAGAAGTGTTTTGACATCTAGACATACAATTCTTACATGCATGCCAAGGTACAATATCACCTAAAATTAAGATAAACAAATTCGAGGGCCTAAGAAGAATGAAATGAAGTGTTTCAAGTATCAACCATAAAATTAATGAGAAGATAATATACCCAGATTTGAAGAGATTATTTTTAGTAAAAATTCAAAAAGTAAATGATTATCACTCACCGGGCGAAAGGCAAGCAGCAGAGCAAGGAGTCACAGGGGACATCGATCCAGCCATTCCATTCACCTTCATGCTCGATTCATTAGCCTGATCCTTCTCGCTAACAGCCGGTCCCTCCACTTTCTGCTTCTCGTACTTTGCCAATCCCTGGCCCCATGTAAGCCTTGACTTCTTTCTCGGCACCCTATCATCCAAAGGCGCTGGTGAGCTCACCGGAGACCTCAGTGGCGTCTCTTTCCCCAGATTCACCACCGTAACCTCTAAAGCTCCATTATTTACAGCCTCTTCAACCTCTGATCTAGCTACGTTTGATGACGAGATCGAACCTTGATGACTCCATTTCATAGGTTTCCAACCGATAGAACCTAACGAGTGGTCTCGGTCTCGGGACTGATCTGATCTCTGATCATCACCACCATTGTGCTTATTCTGAAGGTCTTTCAATGGAGGAGGAGGAAAAGGAGGAGGAGAAGGTGAAGTGATCGGAACAGCGACTGACCTCTGTGACTTCACATGGCATGACTCGTAACCGTCGTAGTACGGAGATCGCCGAAGAGATCCGCGACTTTCCCTACCGCTACTTCTTCCGCCGCTATACCTTCCGTTAGATGACCTGAAACCGTCATCGGATCTTGACGGCATGCATCCATGGCCGTTAGGTTCGTCATACAGCTGGTAATAGCTAACGCTCTGCCGATGACAAGCTATAAGAGATCAAAAAAAGCCATTAAATTTCAAGAAAAACCTCACCTTGGGCAAAAAAAAGAAAATCATAGATCTGGAAAGGATTAGGGTTTACTAGGCGGAGGACGGCGAGGCGAGGCACGAGGCACGTGGTAGGGCTCACGCCACCGCTGAGTGGAGCTACCGCTGCCTAGCGCATCGCCGGAGGTGCTCCTTTCGTGCTTGCGATCTTTGTAGACGAAGTCCTTGCGATCACAAGGCACAGGTTCAGGCGGCATGAAATTGATCAGGACCAAAGGGGCCTCAATCGCCCCTATGATCCAACAACAAGTTTATGATCAAAATCAGCAGAAACCCTAGTTTTGCGATCCAAATCGAATTGTTGATGAAATCAGCGAAGAGGGGAGAAAATTGGGGGAAATCGAAGCAAAGGTTGGAATTTGACGTGCCTGAAAGCTTGGGAGGTGACCGCCGTAAACTTTAACGAATAAATTGCCGGCGTTCGGCGCCGTTAGCATATAAGAAGTTGAGGAGCTGTGGAAGAGAGAGCCAGAGAAAAAGATAAAAACGTGAAAAGATAATGGAGCCGCAAAATAAAAGCCCAGCCCGGACTCGAATACTGTATGAACAAATTAATTTCCCTCACGTCCGCATAATTAATTTTATACTTTATTTTTTCAAACCATTCTCAGAAAACTAATATTTCAACGTTTCTGTACAAATTTAATGCCCGAAAACTAATATTTCAACGTTTCTGTACAAATTTAATGCCCGCAAGCGAGGGACTAATTACGAAGATGCCATTTTATGATCTCTCGGGTCTCAATCAATTGCGTGATCTGCGCGCCAAAAGATTCGCTTTCCCTCTTTCCTCACGCAAAGTTTTGGTTTCCGCTTTTGACGCTTTATACTACTTTCCTCAACCGTTGGATCGGATAGAAGAACGGCCTGTATTCGGTCTAGGTCAAGGGCATTCTGTAATTCCATGTCCTCAAGATGCAAACGCCATTTTCGCGTCTAATATTCTGGACTCTCTGTGGCATTTTCGCAATTTCGACGTAGAGATGGAAAATAGGAATTTCCATCTTTGGATTTTTCTCATCACCCCAGTGTAATATCGCGCATCGTCGCACGTATGAGGCCCGGCTCGATCCCTAAGCGTCCATGCTTGAATCTGAGACCTGCGAAATAATCGTTTCGGGTTGACGTGGCACGTCCCGCTTTTCAAAATATACAGAAACGGAGTTGATGACAATGCCCGCAACGTATCTACATCGAGAAGTACACCTTCTCGGTGTAGATACGCTAAGCGTCTAACAATAACAGTACAAGAAATAACAAATATATTTTTCAAAATAAATAAATAAATAATCCAACATTACTAATAATCCAATGTCCAAGTCCAAACAGAAGCCTTGAAACAAGTAAAGCGTTATTTCCAAACAGAAGCCAGAAGCCTTGAAACAAGTAAGGTGTTATTTCCAAACAGAAGCCTTCAAACAAGTAAGGCGTTATTTGCAAACGAGAGTTTAATAGAAAAAAAGTATTAAAAAAAACAAGGCATGAACGTGTTGGATATAGCGCCCTCAAGACAATTATTGTAATTGCAGACATGCGATTATGATAATTGAAGGAGAACCTATATAAGAAGAACAGTCTTACCCGAAATGATAGTATGCTATCTGGTTTGTTTTTATTATTGATGTGTATACATTTTATTTGTTATTACATGTCGCTAATACATAATAATAAAGCATGTATAATTCTTGCTTGACTACCAGCATTATGACAGTGATCATATATGTGAGAGCCGAGTAGTCCATAAGCACATCCTTAAATGTCCCTAGTCGTGGGAGTATCGAGACTAGGCATCGATATTCCGGAGTAGACTAGTGCATACGTTTCTAAATCCCGACGAAGGGCGGTGGCCGGTCTCACAAGCCATCAGTGTTGTGTCACCTAAGATAGTTGATCGCACGCTTTTGGCATGTCAAGTTTTAAGTTCTAAAGTTTAACCGCGATCAGGACGGTGTCGCTTTGCAGCTAGTCGCGATGAGCACGGGTCGATCCACAGGGAGACGGAGCGTTTTATCTTCTTGTTTTAACGAGTTAATGCGAGTGGGCGGATTTGTTCTTATCTATCTTATGTGTATATGCAAATATAAAGTTGTTAGGAAAAGATACAAAAGTGTAAGCTAAGGAATCCGCAAAAAAACCTTTGAGCCGAACTTAACGATTGAAGCTAGAACAATCGGCAACAACGTGGATTAGGGTGCTTAAGCACGGTATTCGTGGAATCCGGCTTATTGACCCTTGTCCGTCCGTTATTGTCTCTTGCTTTCGCCTCCGGCCAAACCGAACGCAACCGGTCGCGGTTAAGAATCACCATTACCTTGGTAGGGTAGGGTGTCTAACAGAGCGCTTGCGTAACGTTTGGACGGAGTTCAATGGAAAATACGGGAAAAGGAAATGAGCAAAGAAACCTTAACTTACAATATCGTATTTATTCCTAACAACACCATATTAACAACCATTCACAACACAAACCAAAAAGAGAGAACAAAAGAACAAAGAAAATAAAATAAAACATTACAAGTAAGTAAGTGCATAGAATTTAAGTGCAAGTAAGTAAAGCAAGTATTTAAAGTGCAAGAAAGAAAATGCAAGTAATAAAAGAGCAAGAAAGAACTAGGAACCAAAGATCACCATACAAGCCATGGATTCAAATACCTAAACTTAAACTTGCAAGCTCAATTAAGAGGTTGCAAGATCAAGTAAAGATAAAGAACCCAAGGGAAAATGAAGGCACAAAAGAGAGCTTTATTAAACTTCAATGAAGATACAACCCTTGAGATCATTAACCAACCCTTAAACTTGCAAGCTCAATGAAGAGGTTGCAAGATCAAGAGAAGGTTAAGAACTCAAGGGGAAGCTATGTACAAGAACTAAAGAAACAAAAAGAGTTACAAAGTGTATGAAAAAGAATGAGAAAACTTGGACAAAGTATCCCCCTTGACCCCTTGCCCACTGCCTGCTATATATAGGCTCAAAAACTAAATAAGCAAACCATAAAAATGAGCTGTCGTGGTGGCAAGGGGGGCCCACAGAAGTCTGGGAGACTTTTGGGCAAAAGTGGTCGGCCACAATAGTGTTGATCTCGGCCCAAATCCGAGCTCCTAGGCTCGTTCTTTGTGTGTTGGCTTGTTTTGTCCCCCACATAACTCTGATGTTGTTTATTTTCTCTGTTTTGACCTGGTTTGCACCCAGTGCTTGGAAGGAAACATGTAGCTATGAATCATATCAACATTTTATGCATTGAATGCACATCACTTCTCATGCCCACTTGCTCTAGCCCACTTGTGCCTAGCCATCATGAGTGTGTGCCATGGCAGCCCCCCTAGGTCCTAGTGCACACTTGTGTACAACTTGTATTGTGTTGGTCCATTTAGATAAAAAGTGTGTACACAAGCATGTTGCACAAAGAAACATATGAAATATCGGTCGGTTTGCGGTTCTGGTTGTAGTGTCAGCTCACAACTGTAATATCCGTGATTTTGAATTTATTTCCAGTATTTTGTCACGGATACCTGTAATCTGTAATTACTGGCAGACACTGTTAATAATACCGATATATACAAAAAATAGATAATGAATGAGTGGTATTAAAATGCAATATTCTGATATGAACAAATACCCCCAAACTTATCTTTTGCTCGTCCCGAGCAAAACAAAATCCTAGCCTCACTTTCGCAGGGAACGCGATTGCACTAAGCACGTGCAACAAGCCGTTAAACCTCTAGGTGTCCCTAGTAGGAGGAGTGTTGTCTCCTGAGGGTTTTCAGCGGATACTACCCACAAAATCTCGTCAAGCTAGTTTCATAAGTTAACGTCGATTCTACTCCTACAGCTTATTATCTACGTTAGAAATTCTATTATCCTAAGTTAGAAATATTCAACCCTTATGTTTCACACCTCCTATCTATTTAACCTCAGATCCTATACGTTCCAAAAAAAGTTTAGAAAGATGTTGGTATCTCCTGAGTTTTCCTTCTAAAAGTACGGTCTCAAATCAGGGATTTTTATCAACTTTACAGAAAACATAAGTCTTATTCTTTATTTCTATCTCTCCTCCAAACATCGATTATATACCTCTACGTGTGTGTAAATTTTCACCCCTACACTTAAGAATTCAATTCAAGCTATAGTACCCTTACCCTAATACCTAATACTACTTCTTTTCATTAATGATGGCGGTGTTGCTCACATACCTTTCATGCGACTATTAATGCTTCTTGAGGTACTAACGGCCGATTACTGATTGTGCGAGCTTAAAACGTAAATAGCAGTTTTCAGGTCTTGACTTTATTTATTTATTTATTTTCTTTATTTTTCTTTTTCAAGACCGGATATATTTTTCAATATGCTCTTTTGGTGTTTAGCTTTAAATACCGTTTTTTCTTTCATACTAGGTTTTCAGGCAAGAGTATTTCTACGTATTCTCTACTATCCCAAGTTTCAAGGTGCGTGTAAGTGCAGTTTGTAGGGTATATACTTTCTAAATTTGGACTCAAGAATAGAAACTATTTTTTAGACTTATCTTTCAGTAAAGCTTCAATACTTTCCCATCATCTTGACTTAACTCAAGAACTGAATTCAAGATTACCTACTTCTATAAAAAAAAACTGTAAGGACGTATACTTGCCAAAGTTAAACAGAATGAGGGTTAAACTTAGGGTTTTCAATTTCTAAGCCTAGGATTTAGTTATTTCTAACGTATCAACTAAACGTTCGGAATAAAATCTAAGTTACCCTATTAGCTAACTTGACGACAAAGTTTTTATATTTTTGAGAAAATTTTCGAATTTTTTGTGGGTTTTTTAATAAGTATGCAAATGCAAAATATACAAATGAATCGAAGGAAAGAAAGCTTACCGAGCACACCCCCAAACTTAAACTTGATAGTGCCCTCACTGTCAGGCTACACCAAGAGGGTCAAAATTGTCGGCGCTCCCTAAAAGAAAATTTTATACAAAATAAAATACAAACCAAAAATATATACACAAAAAGATACCCCCAAACTTAAGTGAAACAGTGTTTCCACTGTTTAGGCGGTGAAGTTCAGGATTAGGGGGGAAAGAGAACAGTATCAATCTATACAAGGCCTTACACAGGCCAAAAGTGAGCACCAACCATTCAAAAATTTTATCGCGATAGTGTGCTGGTTGGTGAAAGAATACGGAGAGGTAAGAAATGGAGAATACGCAAGACCGTATGTGGATAGAAGTGAGATACAGTCTCGGTATATGAGGATAAGAATGGTGGAAAGGAGAAAGAAGTGGAATACGAACTTGAGGGTAGAAATGGAGTGAATAAATTAGTACAATTTGTGATGACCGATGTGTAAAAAGTGATTGTACTAATCTATTAACCCATCGAGAAATGTGGTCAAACCCCTCAAGATTCGTAAGAAAACATGGGTACACCGAACTTGGTAAACCAGACATAGTAAATGTAAATGATACGGTTTCTTGCAATGTCGGAACGATGGAAAGGATGGAGGTAGGTGATTGAGGAAGGTTATCGGTTAAAGGTTCCGGAGGGTGTACACAGTCAATGAAAGGGATAGGATGAATTGCTCATCAAGTAAAACCGGTTCATCCTCAATACTATCCTCAAAATTCCTCAAAGATTATCTCATCCATGCATTTATCATCAATATCTAGACGCGTATGGGGTTCGGGAAAAACAATTAAGGACTCGGGATGATGAACTGGAGGGAAAAACTCATCCAAATCTGCGGGTTCATCATCCAAAATATCCCTAGCGTCGATATCCTTAATCAAGTGAAAATCAAATTTTTCAGACACCTCATCAAAAGCATGAATTTCAATCAATTCTGGTTCTAAGATGAAGGTGTAGAGGTCAAAAGGTTGGGGATTGGTTTCACTCGACAGGGTCCCTTCACAATCTGGTAAATCAAACACTACAAAGTCGTACAACTCATTAAATGTTCTATCGGCAATTTATGATTCATTTGGGACACTCGATAGACATTCAAAACCAGAGTTGTGAGATTCACTCTGCAATGGGTAGGTTTGATTTGGAAGGGTGTATAGCTTAATCTCACCACTCATATTCTCAACATGTCTTACCGCCTCATCATACATTGGAAAATGTGGAGCTTGTTGTATGAGGGCGGCCATGGACGCATTCAAATCCATTATCTGTTGGTACGACGCTACCCTAAAGTCTTCCAACGACTGTTCCAGACTAGACATGGGTTGTGAAGGGGTTTCAGTAAAAGATTCAAAGTTTATTGGATACTGGAAACTCCCAAAAGGCTGTTCAGAAGCTATGTCTAGGGAAGGTGCAAAAGTCGGGTAGGATTGGTAGGAATTGAATGGCTGGACAGGGGTAGGATCAACATACGAATAAGAAGGTGAATGGAATTGTTGGTCCAAAGAATTTGCAGTGGTGAAAGGAGTGAAAGATCAGCTACGGGATTTTTCAATACGTTCAGCGATGGACAAAAGACGACTTGCAAAAGGGGTATCAACGTAAGAGGGTGGGGGAGGTTGAAAAGGTTGATACAAAGTGGATTGCGGAGTGCAAGTGTTTGTCCTAGACGCGTCTATGCGATCTTTCAATGAAATTTTGGGCATGGAGGGATCGTTCGAAATTCGACCAAAATAAGAACCGTAAGAAGTGATGTCTAGTTGTGGGTACCCAAGTTTGGCAAGAGTTTTGCGAGGTGGGGTACCCATCTCCTGATGGGAGAAAGGAGAAGAAAAAGAATGTGATTTATATTTTTAGGTTTTTAGTTAGTTATTAACAAAAGAATGAAATATACATACAAAAAAGAATCTGGACAAAAACAATCACAACACAAAAAATACCACGTACCAAATCGGTCTAGGGTTCATCTAGGTCAACTAGACCTGCTCAAGAACTTGATTGTCGAAGTAAAACTGTGTCGAGAAATGGGCTCAAGATATACTGATCACGAGGCCAGGTAAGTGCAGAGATAAGGGGAGGTTTTCCGACGCTTTCACGAAGGTTCTTAATTAAATAACCCTTTCTATTTTGGTGGTTTCGCCGTTAACACTTTTCTAGACACCCCGTAAACAATATACCGTTAACCGGTGTTCTGAATACAATTAACCTCTCCTAATGAGCGCGAAGTCCTTAAGTCTTAAAAGTCTGGTTTCTTTTAAAATTTTGTGCGGGTAAACGTTATGTTCAAGTTCGTGATTTGTGGGCCACGGAAAAGGTGATGAAATCCTTTACCGTATGTTGTGGGGTTCGCTTGCCCTTAAGTCCATATTAATGGATGCAATGCACAAATCAATGAAAAAAATTTGTTCAAAATTTCAAACAATCTTCTTTTTTATGTTCAAGCTCGGTACTGCAACAAATACGGGTTAGTTAATTTTGGGCGTTTGCTAGCGAACTTGCAAAGAATCCTGCAAAGATAGAAAATTGGATGCGTCGGATTTGAGAAGAAGGTGTTAGTAAAGTACGTACCGATAAGTTTTTGGGTTAGGAAACCTCCGTTGAATCAAATCCGGTAAGCTTGAAAAGTTCTCTTGCGCGGGTCAAACTACCCGGATCTTTGGCACTGTACTTCGCAATCACCTTACCCTTGAATGTGCACTTTGCTCCCCACGTTCGCAGTTCGCAAATCCGTAAATATCTATAAATGTCGGAAAAACGGATATTAGTGCGGAAAAGCGATACGAATGCCCAAATACCTGCACACTAAAAATTATAAAAAAACAAACAATAAAAGTAGGACAAAAATAGAACACTAGAGCACAGAGGAGAAATTGGTGGCAAATGGAGGAGGTACGGCCGGCGAGCTCGGATCCTGGGCTGATGTCGCCGGGTCTTCTTTGGAGAATGGGCTCCAATTTTCTTCTGTGATCACACTGTTCAACTAATATCTCACTGGTATTGTTTATCTTTTCTGTTTAGTTACAGAGTGCAAGCAGGTATAAAATCCAGAGAGCAAAAGATGTTAGATGTGATAAATTTTGTTTTGAGTTTGGTTTTTGAAATTTTTATGTTGTTTTTAGAAAAGTGTTAGATGGATATTAACAAGATTAACCCGAAATAACAAGAATTAAAACGTTGCCGTCTCCCCGGCAACGGCGCCATTTGATCGCACGCTTTTGGCGTGTCGAGTTTTAAGTTCTAAAGTTTAACCGCGATCAGGACGGTGTCGCTTTGCAGCTAGTCGTGATGAGCACGGGTCGATCCACAGGGAGACGGAGCATTTTATCTTCTTGTTTTAACGAGTTAATGCGCGTGGGCGGATTTGTTCTTATCTATCTTATGTGTATATGCAAGTATAAAGTTGTTAGGAAAAGATATAAAAGTGTAAGCTAAGGAATCCGCACTAAAACTTTTGAGCCGAACTTAACGATTGAACCTAGAACAATCGGCAACAACGTGGATTAGGGTGCTTAAGCACGGTATTCATGGAATCCGGCTTATTGACCCTTGTCCGTCCGTTCTTGTCTCTTGCTTTCGCCTCCAGCCAAACCGAACGCAACCGGTCGCGGTTAGGAATCGCCGTTACCTTGGTAGGGTAGGGTGCCTAACGGAGCGCTTGCGTAACGTTTGGACGGAGTTCAATAGAAAATACGGGAAAAGGAAATGAGCAAAGAAACCTTAACTTACAATATCGTATTTATTCCTAATAACACCATATTAACAACCATTCACAACACAAACCAAAAAGAGAGAACAAAAGAATAAAGAAAAGAAAATAAAACATTACAAGTAAGTAAGTGCATGGAATTTAAGTGCAAGTAAGTAAAATAAGTATTTAAAGCGCAAGAAAGAAAATGCAAGTAATAAAAGAGCAAGAAAGAAAGAACTAGGAACCAAAGATTACCATACAAGCCATGGATTGAAATACCTAAACTTAAATTTGCAAGCTTAATTAAGAGGTTGCAAGATCAAGTAAAGATAAAGAACCCAAGGGAAAATGAAGGCACAAAAGAGAGCTTTATTAAACTTCAATGAAGATACAACCCTTGAGATCAATAACCAACCCTTAAACTTGCAAGCTCAATGAAGAGGTTGCAAGATCAAGAGAAGGTTATGAACTCAAAGGGAAGCTATCTACAAGAACTAAAGAAACAGAAAGAGTTACAAAGTGTATGAAAAAGAATGAGAAAACTTGGACAAAGTATCCCCCTTGACCCCTTGCCCACTGCCTGCTATATATAGTCTCAAAAACTAAATAAGCAAACAATAAAAATGAGCTGTCGTGGTGGCAAGGGGGGCCCACAGAAGTCTGGGAGACTTCTGGGCAAAAGTGGCCGGCCACAATAGTGTTGATCTCGGCCCAAATCCGAGCCTAGGCTCGTTCTTTGTGTGTTGGCTTGTTTTGTCCCCCGCATCACTCTGATGTTGTTTATTTTCTCTGTTTTGACCTGATTTGCACCCATTGCTTGGAGGGAAACATATAGTTATGAATCATATCAACACTTTATGCATTGAATGCACATCACTTCTCATGCCCACTTGCTCTAGCCCACTTGTGCCTGGCTATCATGAGTGTGTGCCATGGCAGCCCCCTAGGTCCTAGTGCACACTTGTGTACAACTTGTATTGTGTTGGTCCATTTAGATAAAAAAAAAATGTGTACACAAGCATGTTGCACAAAGAAACATATGAAGTATAGGTCGGTTTGCGGTTCTGGTTGTAGTGTCAGCTCACAACTGTAATACCTGTGATTTTGAATGTATTTCCAGTATTTTGTCACGGATACCTATAATCTGTAATTACTGAGCAGACACTGTTAATAGTACCAATATATACAAAAAAAATAGATAATGAATGAGTGGTATTAAAATGCAATATCTGGTATGAACAATAGTATACTTGTGCTCACTGGAAGTGAGTACAGTGGATGGACTCGTCAAGAACTTGTAGATGGTATTATATCTATCTTCAGATAGAAGTTCTTTAGTGGCATGAGTACATGTTAGTCTTTTGACCTGAGATCGTCATTTGTCTCGTGTGAGTTCCCACTGTACTTAGATAACTACCCTACCATGGCCCAAGAGGAGTCGTGCAAACAGCTATTAATTGGGACAGTCCGAGCCATATGGAGGCAATGAGCGATTGTTGGGGATTCGTCTATTCTGCTATTAGGAATCGATGTCGCACTGTGTTCGGTTGGCCATCACCCTAAATCCGTAGCTACGGTAGATGAGATTTACTAATAGGACTTCAATAGTTTCTCGGTTGGTGATGAGCTTGACTCCGACACGACTTATCGGATTATTAGGGGTCTGACGTTATCCACCCCTAGACCCGGTATGTGATACTCTTAGACGAAGAGACCAGACTGTACGAAGATTATCATATTCAGGCTCAGTAGGTTACGGACGGACTTGATTGTTGACCTCCCTTTCGGCATATACCTGGGTAGGCGTTACGTACTGTAAGTGCACGGCAGCGCCCCGGCCGTCTGAACGAGACCAAAATGCGGAAACCAAAACTTTTCTATAAACTAGAACCGGCGCTACCGCGGACTTTAAAACCCGGATCGGGCCATTAACCTAATCCTACCTAACTAGAGAAGGGGTAGAGAGATATACCGAGCGATCCATGTCCTTCGATCTTCTCGTCATCATCACGATCTCCCCGCGGAATCTCTGGTCTTCATCTCCTCGTCGGAAGGGCACCACATCGCCGGGTTCTTTTACGGGCTCCCACCTCTGGACTGAGGCAACTCGGGCACGAAGTTGGCGAGCCGACGTGTCCAATAAATGCTGTAGGCTAGTGTAGTACTCTTTGTCTCAAGGGGTTTAAGAAGTTGCCATGGTTTTAGTGGAGAAGGAGATAAACTTTTGGAGATGGAGCTATGGGATTTTTGCAAAGACAAAAAGACCAAAAAATCCCACACCACAATTTTGGACAGCCCCATACAAGTGTGGCCGGCCAAGCATAATAGAGGGGAGAGAAAGAAAATGTCATCATGAGCAAAAAGGAAATGAATGATAATCATGATAATGATTCACAACCAAGTCCAATCAAAGACCCATCACTAAGCCCATCATATCTCAAAAGTCAAGTGATGATGAACAAAGAAGTCAAATGATGGTTGAACCATCATGAAGCAACAACTAACAAGAAACACCCTCCAAATTGCTAATTTGCACATTTGCAAATAAGCCCCTCCACACCATTTTTCAGCCAAAGAAAGATACAAAGGAAAATAGCCGAAACGGAAAGCAAACTGGCAACTTCAAAAAAAACTGATCCCGTAATAAATTACAGGAAAACCCCGCGACTGTATATACATACCCACATTTGTATTCCGACCGAATACAAATGCAATGAGACAAAATCTACACTGTATAATACTAGGATCCGGCTTAAACCAAAGCCCGCTAGTATTATCCGTC
Organism: Agapanthus africanus; assembly: GCA_030015575.1. Taxonomy (NCBI): domain Eukaryota; kingdom Viridiplantae; phylum Streptophyta; class Magnoliopsida; order Asparagales; family Amaryllidaceae; genus Agapanthus; species Agapanthus africanus. The sequence continues at coordinate 214,500,589 of JASDDO010000031.1, read as the reverse complement.
CGATCATGATCTGTGCAATACCGCACGTATATGATCGAACCCTGCCATATCTCCATACGGCCTCTACAGCGTTTCGCCCGAAACTTGAGAAACGGTCTGTGGGGGACTCTAAAGACTCGTCAACACTTTGGCTGTGGATTTAACCACTAGCACGTCAGAGGTATTAGCCATACGTAACGGGCTACCAGGTATTGACCAAAAGGGACGTCGATGAGCGAACTCATCCTGATACCCTACTGAGCCTGTCAGTGACAATATCCGTACAGTCCGGTCCGTTCGTCTATGAGCATCGCATGGCGGGCCTAGGGGGTTGGTAAAAGTCAGACCCCCAAAAGCGGTACAAGTCGTGTCGGAGTGTAGCCCAGAACACCCTGAGATACTACTGGAATACCTACCAGTAAATCTCCTGCCTTGGCCAAGGACTTCGTGTAATGGCTCTCCTAGACACAGCGCGACCTCACCCCCAATACCGGGAGAGACGAACCCCTGCAGATCCGCTCACTGCCTCCATGTGGCTCGGGACTGTACCCAACTAAAACCTGTTTGCACGTCTCCTTTGAGCATGGTAAGATAGTAATCAAAGTACAATGGGAACTCATATGAGACAAATGACGATCTCAGGTCGATGAACTAACCTGTACACATGTCACCAGGGAACTGCTATCTGATGTCTGGTATAAGACCAACTAGCATGTTCCCGGCGAGTCCTGTCCGGTGTACTCATAACCCAATGAGCACCTGTATACATCTTAGGTGAACCAACTGACACCAGTGGCTTGTGAGACCGGCCACCGCTCCTCGTCGGGGTCTCGACTATATACACTAGTCTACTCTGGAGTATCGATGCCCTGTCTCGAAACTCCCTCGGCTAGGGACCTTTTAAGGATGTGCTTATAGACCCCAGCTCACACGTATATGATCACCATCATACTGCTGGCTGTCAAGCAAGAATCCTAAGGGCTCTATCAACGCGCAATAGTGACCTGTAAGGTCACCTAAAGCAGTACACGATGATAAAGATAAACCAGATAGCATACTATCATCTTGAGTAAAACTGTCCTACCGGTATAGGTCCTCCCTCAATCATTGCAATCACGTACCTGTGATCCAATAATTGACTCTGAGGGCACTATCTCCAACATGTACAGCTAGTACCGCTGACGTACTTGTAGTTATGGATTTATCCAGTAATTCACTGCCAGCGTATTGTCGAGTCTTTAGAGCCCCACACAGAGGGTTTTTCCCTGTTCAGGCAATATGATGTAGATGACGTATGTTGGTACATACAGGGGTCCGATTAAAAATGTGTACAGGCCACACGGATTTTAATCGGACGGTTGGTAATACTACCGGCTTAGGATTAAGCCGGATTATTAAATCAAGTTTTGATTTAATAATTTATATATATATATATATATATATTTAATATATATATTCTAGTATTATTGTTTACTATTCATTTTCTCTCTCTTGGCTATTTGTATTTTTATACGGATGCGTGTATATGTATTTCGATACGAATACCGGGAAGTATTTCATATTTATACGGAAATACTTCTAGAACAAGGACACCTCATTTGTTGATTTTCTTTTTAATAAAATCAAATAGGTGGAGGGTGAGGTGACATTTGTGTATGGTTGAGGACATGTAGAGAGGAATGGCTTCATTTGTTTATGGACAAAATGGTGAGATATTTTTTATTTGATGGTAGTAAAAAATATATGAAGCTATCCTCTCTCTTTCATCCAAGACTTAGCTCTTTTCTTGTTATGACTGCCTCTTCTTCCTCCTCCACCTCCCTCTTGCTTGCTCTCTCGAGCATTAGTTTGAGAGTGAAAATCACAGTGGAAAATTCCTACATCCCTACCTCCATTCTTAGCGAGCTTGAAGTGTCGGTTGTTTCACTAGGTGAAGCTGGAGCTTGGATCGGTTCCCTCAGGTAGATCATCTTCGGCAAGGGCGGTTGCCTCTCAAGCTTGTTCCCGACGGCCTACGAGGAGCTTGGAGGGATCTTCCACGATTGGGTGGACACGCATCAAAGCTTCTAATCCCTAAACCCGCATGCTTGTTTTCTAGTTTAGTGTTTGGATATATCGCTAGGGATTTGTTTCTAGTGCTCTCTTGAAAATTTTCGTTTTTTGGTTCCGCATCGGCAGCGGCTGCCGCGGCGTGGGCACTAAGAACATTCAGAACGAACTGTCAGAAGGTGATGATGTTGGATATGTATGCCCTAGAGACCTTTATTGCATAGAATGCTGGGGATTTGTATGTACAGGATAATCTTTCTCAATATGATAGTATGCTATTTGGTTTGCCTTTATCTTAACATGTCTATATATTTTACTTGCTATTTCATATGGCTTATACATGTTGATAAAGCCCATAGGATCATTGCTTGACTACCAGCGTTATGATGGCAATCATACTTGTGGGAGCTGGATAGTCGATAAGCACATCCTTAAATGTCCCTAGTTGTGAGAGTATCGAGACTGGGCATCGATACTCCAGAGTAGACTAGTGTATATATTTCTAGACCCTAACGAGGGGCAATGGTTAGTCCCGCAGCTATTGGCGTGATGCACCTAAGATTGTATACATGTGCTCACTGGGGGTGAGTACTGTAACGCCTTGAAATTTCGTTTAGAATATTTTCGCGTTAATTAGAAAGTGTGCGTGTTATATATATATATGTAGGGTTCTTAATTTTTTTAGTCGTGTTACCCTAAGTGAGAAATTTTGTGTTAAGTGCACACATGCACACTTAGCCAATTTTGTGACTTAGGTTTTTTTTAGTGTAACATGTTAACTCTTTGCTTTTCTTGCATGGTTGTTAAATTATCCCCACCATTTTAAAAGCAAGTCAAACCCTTTTTGAATATCAAAATTGGATTAGAAAATGAAAGCATGGTGGTCAGGTGAGAAATTGACTCTTGTTTGACCATTTCCTTCTCTCTTCTCTCCCTTCTCCTCATTCTCAGAATTTCCTGCAGAAACAACAGCTGAAACAACAATATTTTCTTCATCTCCTCTTCTCTTTTCACTTCCCCTTTGATTCATGCTCACACCCTACACAAAAACCTCATTTTTCCTTCACATAAACCTTGGTTTAGTGGCTCTTTTGAGGTGTTTGGAGCAAATCTGCCCACTTGAGGCTAAAGCTGGAACTTTTGGTTTTTCTAAGGTCATTTGAAGGTATTAATCTCACTTCTAGCACCCTATTTCCATAACTTGTGTGTTGGGTTGCTAAAAATCTCATTTTTGTGCATTTTTAGTGATATTAAAGGATATTTGTGATGCATATGTTAGATTGGGATTTTGTTAGCATGGTTAACTCTATTATGTGCTATTAGAGCTATTTAAGCCAGGTTTTGCTTTCAGTTTGCACAAAAATACCATAAAGTACCTTTTAGTGTTAAAATGTGGATTTTTACTTGAATTTGGGTTCTGTTGAATCTGCTGCAACCCGAGTTGCTGTAAATTAAATCTGTAATTACTGTAGTATATACATGGGGTATAGAGTGTACACACCAAACCGGGAGGCCCACCTCCCTACCCAAGCCGCCGGAAAAAGAGTTCTGGCCGCACATTGCGGCCAGATGGGTGAGTTGGGGGTTGGGGCGTGGGCACCAAGAGTCTGCTATTATTTTATGATCATTGGTATATATATTTTTGTAATATCAATTCTGTATAAAAATCTGGAGTTAAAAACCTATTTCTCATATTTTAAATCTTCGCGACACACATGATACGCGTGTGGGTTTGGGGTTTCAGCGTATCGCGACGCGTCGGGTTAGCTTCAGGCGCGTAATCACACGTTTTAGCGTATCGCGCACACGCGCGCTTGGTTTGCGACATGGGTTTCTAGTGTGACTTTGAATGTCGTGTTTTTGTACATTTGAGCTTATGTGTGATATTCTGTGAAATTCTAGGTTCGCAGGCGAGTGCGACAGACGCCGCAAAGAAGGGGAAACAAGTCGTCGGCTATACCTAGCGAGAGATTACTGTGAGTAGATTTAACATCTACGGGGATATCGCCCGCATGGCGTTATGCGTCAGGGCTGATAGGACCTTATAGCTACATATTACTTTTACCTACATTGACTGTTCATGGATACTGTTATTGCATACTGCATTCCCTGCTATATGTATGTAAACTTAGAATTGATAGAACACCGCACTATTACTAACGGTTCATGTTGTACGAGCACTAATCTGCAGGTTACACACACACCGTTAGTAATTGCCATGACACACTCACTGTAGAATTGCCATGATCATTATACTGTAGTTCATTTCACATATGATTCGATATGATTTTCATAGACATTGGGAGCCGCATGAGGTCTTTGAAAAACTGGAACTATTTTAAAAAGCGGTTCCTCCCTTTTTCCTATATTATGGCTTGATGTACATAGCACATCACATTTGATTTACTCATTGGTGTTGGTTTTCATGTGATTTCTGGTTTTGAGGAGCGTGGGATTATTTAAGAAAAGATGCACTATTTGAAAGCCCGGTTCCTCGTGATATGATATTTTGGTGCGTCCACCACGCGTTTTCTCGGTGCTGAGACGTGTGCTTGAAACCCGATTCGAGGAGTTGGATGATCCGTTTGCGGGTTCGTGGTGGACCCGGTATGTTCCCCTCGGCAAGATGATCGATGGACTTTGTCGATTGAGCCTGGAGGTGGACGAGTACCTACCGGTGATTGGTTGGACTTGGCGGTTATCCGGAGGATACTGACCAGAGTCGATAGATGGATGCGGGATGATCCGTACTGCCGGGGCCGAGGGCTGATACCGCAGACGGAGCCCGTGGGCTGATCCAGACTGACGGAGCCCTATATATGAGGATTTGCGTGTCGATGCTGGACACGACTATTTTATGATATTTTGAGTGCCGATGATGGGCACTCTGTTAGTGTTTATGCCCTAGAAGGCCATTACTGTATCATACTAGCTTGTATATTACTTAATGGAAGCTTGGGATATTCACATGTATATAACAGTCTTGCTAAACATGGTAGTATGCTACTTGGTTTTTCTATCTTAATATGTGAGTATACGTATTGATAGAGCTCTTAGGATCTTGCTTGTCTACCAGCGTTGTGATGGCAGTCACACTAGTGGGGGCTGGGTAGTCTACAAGCACATCCTTATTCAGGTCCCTGGTCGTTGGATTATCGAGACAGAGCATCGATACTCCGGAGTAGACTAGTGTGTGCGCTTCTCATCCCAGTTGGGGAGATGGTCTGTCCCACAGCCATCAGTACGTCGTACTGGAGATAGTATACAGGTGCTCGTTAGGTTACGGGTACACCGGACAGGACTCACAGGGAACTGTTGGTTGGTTTGATACCAGTCGTCAGTGAACAGTTCCCAGGTGACATGAGTACAGCGTAGTCCGCAGACTTGACACTGCTACTTCGCCTCGAGTGTGTCCCACTGTTCTTAGATTGCTACCCTACCACGGCTCAAAGGAGTCGTGCAAACAGGTAGCAGTTGGGTGCAGTCCCGAGCACTTGGAGGCAGTGGCGGTTAGACAGGATTCGTCCCTCCCGGTATTGGGAGTAGATATCGTGCTGTGTCAGAGAGCCATTACGCAAAGTCCCTGGCCAGGGCAAGCGAGATTTGCTGGTAGGTTCCAGCAGTTTCTCAGGGTGTAATGGGCTTTACTCCGACACGACTTATACCGCTATTAGGGGACTGACGCTTGCCGCCCCCCTAGGCCCGATATGCGATAGTCTTGGACGAACGGACCGGACTGTATGGAGATTGTCACATCAGACTCAGTAGGAGTTCGGATGGGTTTTCTCATCGGCCTTCTTATCGACAACTACCTGGGGACCGTTACGTACAGCTAGTGCCGCTTGCGGTCTGTGGTTAAACCCACTGCCAGCGTAGTAGTCGAGTCTCTAGAGTCCCACACAGAGAGTTTCCTACTCCAGGCGAAACGATATAGAGGTTGCATGGTTTTGCGACAAAGGGTTCGGACGCATACGTGCGTTTACGCGCGTACGACTTTCGGACAGTTTTTACCAGTCGGCTTTGGTTTAAGCCAGTTGCTGGTATCCGGTTATTGGATTTATACAGTCTAAAGTTTTTCCGTATTTTTACGGATCGGAGGGGCGTTCTCGTAATTACTCGAGAAGCTTCTAGAAGATGTGACTAAGGAGGTTTGTTTTGGAAAGAGAGTGAGTCATAGTGGTGATTCATTCACTTCATTAATGCACATTTATTGCTTAATGACTCATGTTAATGAATCATCACAAGATATTTTGTGAAGCATGCTTATTCATTTCTTTTATTCATTTGTTGAAAATAAGAATGCTTCATAATATTATGATACACTCTCTCTCTTCTCTCATTATCATATCACACATTCTCTCTCCTCAAGCTCTCATCTTCTAACCCTAATCCTTAATCCTCATGTGTTGAGATCAAAGGATTAGTTAGACTAAACAATCCATAACCTTCACTCTATATCATCCTCTCATCTTTGATTAGCAATCAAAGTTGATTAGTTACCTCAAGTTAGAGGTTTAGCTTGGAGTTTCGCTCTCGGGTGGATCGTCTACTACCTAGAGAAGGCCGAGGAGAACAAAGGAGGACGTAAAGAAGAAGGACCGGTTTCATTAGGTATAATCCCTAATCACTTGTGAGATGAAACTTTAGAATACGGTTATTTAGAGTTTAGCTTCGATTCAAGCGGTTAGTCGATGTTCGTTGTTTAAACTTGATAAGTTTTTGTAAATTCCGCCTCCCCATAAGTACTGGGGTGTACTACATCGACTTACAGTGGTATCAGAGCCTCGCTAAACACTAAATAACTTAATCGCAAATTTGTACGAATTTCGAACGAAAAAACGAAGCCGGAAAACCCTAATTCTGTTTAGTTTCTGTCGAACTTAAAATGAAGTCCTAAAATTTTTCTGGTGTGTTCAGAGAGCTTGACATGACTACAGGAGAACACCCAAGAAATTCGAGCCAATGATTCGACTAAAGCGCCGCGGAAGCGCGGCGGATCGCACCGATCCGCCGCGCATCCGCGGCCGAGTTGCTGAGTCATGGGCTCAATTTTTTTGGGTGGGTCCCCTGTGATATTTGGGGTTTTCTGGAATATTTAATTATTGCTCAGGTTACTGTTTAACAGAGCAGATTTTAGAGCAATATTGATGTTGTTTATTCGATCGAAAAATACAGTATTTGCGTATTGGATTATATCTGTGATTGTTTAATGTGTTCGTAAACCTCCCCCAACTGCTAGTATGTCGGTTGGCAGGGGGTTGCACATTTCTGAAATGGTTATATCTGTTTGTGCATATAAACTGTATTGGACTGTTGTGGTGTATAGCCGGGGTTAGCAAAGGGTTATTGATTAATTCATTTGTTGTAAATGTAATTTGTTGTAATATTATTTTCGCGGGGCACTTCCAGGTTGCGGTCGTAGCCACCGTTGTATTATTTCATTTTACTGTTTTTGCTCCTAGGACTGACCCAAGGTGGGGTACACAGACTGCCGGGTGGGTAGTTTGCCGTACCCGTAGGGGTCGAGGGTGGGGTAAACGGCTATTCATCACAACTGTGTAATCTGTCTTTTCTTGCAGGCTCAAAAGAAATACAGATTGCTTGCAAATCCAATATTGTTTATCTGTGTTCTGGAATGAATATCATTGCGTCAGACGAATGTAAAATATCTATATTTATTATAGCTATTTAGACGTCACTTATGTTTTACACCCGCGCTAGCCCAGCCCCCGCTCTGTCGTTAGTTAAGTAACCTAACGGGTGATGACGGGACCCCGTGGCGAATGCGGATGGCATAAGAGGACGTTATATTTTCGTTGTTTTCTGCAATGATAGGTTAATGATGGGACGCATTATCTATAATGCAAAGTAAAACAAACCAAAGTTTAAATCGTTGGAACAATTTAAAAGAAACCACTCGGTTATTTTTAAAACAGATATTTTTAAATGCGGAGATTTAACCACTCCTTTTAAAAGCTATCAGGTTCCTTCGGTTATATCAAGTTCACTACGTTCACGGTTTCGCCAAAACCATTCGTAGCCCTCCGTCATTTCATCTGGGTATTCAGTAGTATTCAAGCTATGTATTTTGACCTAACGCCAAGGCATAGTGTTTGGTAGCTGCTGGATATTCATTTGTTGCATAGATAGATGAGTTAGTTTGGGACAGTCGTATTATCATTTTGGCCGAACGTCAAGGATATATACGGATGGGTTCAAACTGACAGGATAATGATGGGTAGAACTTGACATGTGACTTATGACATTTTGACCTAACGCCAAGGTCATAAGAGCATGGGGCAAAAACTTATATCGGGAATTTCTAAAGAAACTGAAATTTGCAAAGAGATGCATACCATTTGGAGTTTGATGAATGTTGGTAGGATTCCTTCAACATTATCATACGATGATATTTGGATCCCGATCCTACTGTTAGTATATGCTACTTATCAGGATATTCGTCGCTTAACGATCAATGCTATAAACCTAGTAGGTGTCCAGAAAAGTGTCAGCGGGGTTACGCCCCCAGAGAAAAGAGGTTATTTAATTAAGGAACTTCGCGAAAGCGTTGGAAAACCTCCCTCGAAGTATCGACACCGGCCTGGCTGAACGGTTAAGCAAGTATTGTACGGTGAGAATAGTCTTGGCTAATTCTTCTTTTATGGTTTGAGGAAGGATTCGAGAAACAGTGGGAGCCATCCAGTTTAGATAAACTAAAAACCACTCTAAACTTGCAAGAGCATCATGCTAAAGAGTTTTCTTCTCTCTCTCCTAATTGCAGCGACCCTGAAAATGACTGGACTTAAGTTACTTTTAGAGAAAAATATACTGACAGGGCCAAACTATAAAGATTGGCTGCGGAATGTCAAGATGGCTTTGACCTATGACAAACTGGGGTACGTCCTCACCGCTACGGCACCTGCTGTCCCTGGTCCCAAATCCAGCAATGCGGATAAGGAAATCCGCAAAACCTGGGATTTAGATTGCGCGAGAGCCAAGTGCATCGTGCTTGCCTCGATGAATAATGAACATCAGAGGAGGCACGAGGATATGTCCTTAGATGGCATATTTCTCCATACAAAGGAACTTTATGGAGAGCAATCTCGTATAGCAAGATACGAGACCTCAAAGAAATTGTTTCGAGCGAGGTTGGCTGTCGGGTCATCGGTAGGTGAACATGTCCTACAGATGATTGGCTATATAGAAGAGCTCGCAGACCTTGGGACGACTTTGGATAATGAGCTCTATACAGACCTTGTTCTCCAGTCCCTTCCTCCCACCTACGCCCAGTTTATCCTCAACTTCAATCTTCAAGGAAAAGAAGTTGAACTTGCGGAACTCCTGAACATGTTAAGGAGTGCGGAGGGCACCTTGCAGAAGGCAAGGGAAACACCCGCTATGTTTGTTGGCGGTTCATCTTCTTCCGGGTCCAAGGCTAGGGCCAAAGGAAGGAAGAAGAAGGCCGCACCCAGACCTAGAGGAGGTGTTAGTAAGGTGGGAAAGAAGGGAAAGAAAAAGATTGCAGCACCGGTAGTTGGCCTGGATGAGTGCTTCCATTGTCACAGGAAAGGGCACTGGAAGAAGGATTGCAAGGCGTGGAACGCCAAGAACCAGGAACCGAAGCAAGCTGTGGCTTCGACTTCAGGTGTGTTTGTAATTGAGAATTGTCTGTCGATCAACTCTACTTCCTGGGTATTGGATACCGGATCAGGATCTCATATTTGCAATTCATTGCAGGCACTGAGAAACCGTAGAGTGCTGAAGGAAGGTGATATGATCCTCAGGGTTGCTAACGGAGCTAGCGTGGGAGCTGCGTCCGTCGGGGATTATCACCTAGGATTGACAAGTGGACACATTTTGGTTTTACATAACTGTTATTTTGTACCCAGCTTAACGTGTAATATCATATCAGTTTCCTTGTTATCAAATAAAGGGTATGATTTCACGTTTGTAAGAGATGTTGTCAACATCCACCTTAATCATGGTTTGATTGGGTCCGGTACTCTAAATAACGGCATATATGTGTTAAACCAACTCCAAATTTTCAATGTCCAGAACACACTAAAAAGAAAGTCTCCAGATTTAAATAAAGCTTTCTTATGGCATTGTAGACTGGGTCACATCAATGAGAGAAGGTTGACTAAGTTGCATAGAGAAGGATATTTGGACACGTTCGAATATCAAACTTATGACACTTGTCAATCTTGTCTCAAAGGAAAGATGACAAAGACTCCATTCACTGGACAAGGAGTAAGAGCGAGCGAGCTCTTAGGACTCATACACAGCGATGTATGCGGTCCAATGTCTACACATGCGAGAGGTGGTTATTCCTATTTCATTACTTTCACGGATGATTACTCAAGATACGGATTCATTTATCTGATGAAACATAAATCCGAGGCTTTTGAGAAATTCCAGGAGTATAAGAATGAAGTAGAAAACCAAACCGGCAAAAGTATTAAGACACTTAGATCTGATCGAGGTGGTGAATACTTGAGTGCCGAGTTCCTAGGTTACCTAAAAGAGAAAGGAATTCTCTCTCAGCTTACTCCTCCGTACACTCCACAGCATAATGGTGTATCGGAGAGACGGAATCGAACCCTATTGGATATGGTACGATCCATGATGAGTAATACTGAGTTACCGCGATCTTTCTGGGGACATGCGCTAGAATCAGCGGCATATCTTTTGAACATGGTACCTACCAAGACTGTGCCTACCACTCCATATCAGATGTGGAGTGGGAAGAAACCCCATCTACAGTATATAAAGATTTGGGGATGTCCAGCTTTTGTTAAAAAGCAGCATGTGGACAAGCTCGAGGCACGATCAGTAAAATGTTTGTTTGTGGGATATCCAAAGCACTCCAGGGGATATCTATTCTATTACGCAGAGGAACAGAAGGTATTTGTTTCTCGTAATGCCCATTTTCTAGAACATCAGTTTTTAGAAAAGGAATCAAGTGGGAGCGAAATAGAACTGGAAGAAATTCCAGAACCACAAACTGCTACTGAAAGTTTGGTAGAACCAGAGGTTCAAGAAGAACAGAACATTCCCGCACCCCTCCGCAGGAGTAGTAGGCCGTCTCGTCCGCCTGAGAGATACTACGGTTTTCTCATAGACGGGGATAGAGAGGATTGCATCATAGATAATGATGAACCTACTGACTTCCAGCAGGCCATCCAGAGCGGCGACTCGGTACGATGGCTAGATGCAATGCGGACCGAAATGGAGTCCATGTACACCAACAAAGTATGGACTTTGGACTTTGCTCCAGATGGGGTAAAACCCATAGGATGCAAATGGATCTTCAAGAAAAAGATTGGTGTAGATGGACAGGTGGAAACCTATAAGGCTAGACTTGTTGCAAAGGGTTTTCGTCAAAGACCTGGTTTGGACTATGATGAAACCTTTTCTCCAGTGGCTATGCTCAAATCCATTCGGGTCCTTCTTGCTATTGCTGCCTTCCATGATTATGAAATCTGGCAGATGGACGTAAAGACGGCTTTTCTGAATGGAAATTTAGAAGAGAGCGTCTATATGGATCAGCCAGAGGGTTTCAATCAGAGTGGGAGCAGCGGGAAAGTATGCAAGCTGCTCAAGTCCATTTATGGACTAAAGCAGGCATCGCGGAGTTGGAACATCTGTTTTGATGATACAGTCAAAGAATATGACTTTATCAAAAATCCAGATGAACCGTGCATATATAGTAAAGTTGTGGCCAGAAGTGTCGTATTCCTCGTCTTGTACGTGGATGACATTCTATTGATAGGAAATGACATTCCTATGCTACAATCTGTCAAAGGATTCTTGTCACACAGGTTCTCCATGAAAGACCTGGGTGATGCCTCTTACATTCTGGGGATCCGGATCTATCGTGATAGATCCAAGAGGATGTTGGGACTTTCGCAGTCCAGGTATATCGACACTGTACTGAAAAGATTCAGTATGGAAGATTCTAAGCGCGGTAATCTACCGGCTTGTCACTGAATCACCCTCTCCAAAGAGATGTCTCCCAAGACTGATTTGGAAAGGGAACGCATGTCTATTATACCCTACGCTTCTGCGGTAGGCTCTATAATGTATGCGATGTTGTGTACCAGACCAGATGTAGCTTACGCACTAAGCGTGGTAAGCCGGTATCAGTCAGACCCAGGGGAGAAACACTGGATAGCAGTAAAGAACATTCTCAAGTACCTGAGGAGGACTAAGGAGATGTTCTTGGTTTACGGCGGAAAAGACCTCAGGTTAGAGGCCTTTGCTGATTCCGGCTTCCAGAGTGATAAGGACGATTCCAAGTCCATGTCGGGTTATGTCTTTACCCTCAATGGAGGGGCGGTGTGCTGGAAGAGCTCCAAGCAGGACACCGTTGCTGACTCGACGATGGAAGCGGAGTATATAGCTGCTTGCGATGCCGCAAAAGAAGCAGTCTGGATGAAGAAGTTCCTAACAGAACTTCAGGTGGTTCCTACCATAGTTGATCCAATACCTCTGTATTGCGACAACAACGGAGCTATAGCTTTAGCGAAGGAACCAAGGTCCCATCAGAAGTCCAGACACATCTTGAGGCGGTATCACCTGATCAGGGAGATCATTGATCGTCAGGAGATCGAGGTTCGGAGAGTTGCTTCAGAAGAGAACATTGCTGATCCATTCACGAAGGCCCTTCCTCAGATTCAGTTCGAGAGGCTACTCGAGATCATTGGTCTACGATATGCCAGTACATGGCCCTAGTGCAAGTGGGAGATTGTTAGTGTTTATGCCCTAGAAGGCCATTACTGTATCATAGTAGCTTGTATATTACTTAATGGAAGCTTGGGATATTCACATGTATATAACAGTCTTGCTAAACATGGTAGTATGCTACTTGGTTTTTCTATCTTAATATGTGAGTATACGTATTGATAGAGCTCTTAGGATCTTGCTTGTCTACCAGCGTTGTGATGGCAGTCACACTAGTGGGGGCTGGGTAGTCTACAAGCACATCCTTATTCAGGTCCCTGGTCGTTGGATTATCGAGACAGAGCATCGATACTCCGGAGTAGACTAGTGTGTGCGCTTCTCATCCCAGTTGGGGAGATGGTCTGTCCCACAGCCATCAGTACGTCGTACTGGAGATAGTATACAGGTGCTCGTTAGGTTACGGGTACACCGGACAGGACTCACAGGGAACTGTTGGTTGGTTTGATACCAGTCGTCAGTGAACAGTTCCCAGGTGACATGAGTACAGCGTAGTCCGCAGACTTGACACTGCTACTTCGCCTCGAGTGTGTCCCACTGTTCTTAGATTGCTACCCTACCACGGCTCAAAGGAGTCGTGCAAACAGGTAGCAGTTGGGTGCAGTCCCGAGCACTTGGAGGCAGTGGCGGTTAGACAGGATTCGTCCCTCCCGGTATTGGGAGTAGATATCGTGCTGTGTCAGAGAGCCATTACGCAAAGTCCCTGGCCAGGGCAAGCGAGATTTGCTGGTAGGTTCCAGCAGTTTCTCAGGGTGTAATGGGCTTTACTCCGACACGACTTATACCGCTATTAGGGGACTGACGCTTGCCGCCCCCCTAGGCCCGATATGCGATAGTCTTGGACGAACGGACCGGACTGTATGGAGATTGTCACATCAGACTCAGTAGGAGTTCGGATGGGTTTTCTCATCGGCCTTCTTATCGACAACTACCTGGGGACCGTTACGTACAGCTAGTGCCGCTTGCGGTCTGTGGTTAAACCCACTGCCAGCGTAGTAGTCGAGTCTCTAGAGTCCCACACAGAGAGTTTCCTACTCCAGGCGAAACGATATAGAGGTTGCATGGTTTTGCGACAAAGGGTTCGGACGCATACGTGCGTTTACGCGCGTACGACTTTCGGACAGTTTTTACCAGTCGGCTTTGGTTTAAGCCAGTTGCTGGTATCCGGTTATTGGATTTATACAGTCTAAAGTTTTTCCGTATTTTTACGGATCGGAGGGGCGTTCTCGTAATTACTCGAGAAGCTTCTAGAAGATGTGACTAAGGAGGTTTGTTTTGGAAAGAGAGTGAGTCATAGTGGTGATTCATTCACTTCATTAATGCACATTTATTGCTTAATGACTCATGTTAATGAATCATCACAAGATATTTTGTGAAGCATGCTTATTCATTTCTTTTATTCATTTGTTGAAAATAAGAATGCTTCATAATATTATGATACACTCTCTCTCTTCTCTCATTATCATATCACACATTCTCTCTCCTCAAGCTCTCATCTTCTAACCCTAATCCTTAATCCTCATGTGTTGAGATCAAAGGATTAGTTAGACTAAACAATCCATAACCTTCACTCTATATCATCCTCTCATCTTTGATTAGCAATCAAAGTTGATTAGTTACCTCAAGTTAGAGGTTTAGCTTGGAGTTTCGCTCTCGGGTGGATCGTCTACTACCTAGAGAAGGCCGAGGAGAACAAAGGAGGACGTAAAGAAGAAGGACCGGTTTCATTAGGTATAATCCCTAATCACTTGTGAGATGAAACTTTAGAATACGGTTATTTAGAGTTTAGCTTCGATTCAAGCGGTTAGTCGATGTTCGTTGTTTAAACTTGATAAGTTTTTGTAAATTCCGCCTCCCCATAAGTACTGGGGTGTACTACATCGACTTACACACTCATGATTCTCAGAGATTTACAGGATTTGAGGGCCGAGGAGAGTGCCGGCGCCTGGGTTTATTTGGGATTGGGTGCAGTGTTGGGCACCGATTATTTTTCCACGTTGATATTCCGTGTAGATGTTGTTTATCCCATGCTCAGCATTGATTATCATGCATCTCATCCTGTAGTTATTTTACCTGACGGAGCACTTGCATGATTATTGCACCTACTGCTTGTCGCATATAGATTTTACCTGCTGGCATATGATAGAGTAGCGCAGTACGTGCATACTCGCGATTACCTTTATATGTTATCTCTATTCACGAGTTGGCAACTTACCCCCGTTGTGCCACAGTATTTGCAGGTTGCCCCTCGGAGTAGTCGCGGCAGGCTGCCTTCTTACATCTTTTGGCTATAGATACCACTACAGTTGGTGCGAGAGCTATTTTGCTGTTAGGTGGGTTGTGGTATCTGGTTACTTTTATTGTACACACTTTTGTATCTAGTATTCTCCATCTACCATATATGTACTGGACTTAGAGACAGTGTTAGGACGATGATGTATATTATTTGTATTTTGGTGTCGAGCTCGTGGGAGCCGACTTTATGTATGCAGTTTTATTATTCTGTGATGTTTTTACTTATCGCTCATTTCTTCGCTACGACGTCGTATATTACTCTTGCGATGATGGTTTCCGCCGTTGGGCGTGATTACTCCCGTTTGGGAATGCTTTATTTGATTATATATCATTTTCACTTATATCCTGTTTGTACCCGATTTCGGGGTTACTTTTACAAAGGAAATGCTGCCAAAATTATTTAAATGATGACTTAACTTTAAAAGAACTTTATTGAACTATTTAAGGTTTTCTAAATGTTTTTAAGTAAATGTTTTCAACACTCACTACTTTTAAATGGTTTTGATTTCTGGGTTCGGCTTACTTAGTCGCGTTACGCCTGTAGACGTTGCGTGATTAAGTGCCGGTCACGAGTCGAAAGATTCGGGTCGTGACAAAGTTGGTATCAGAGCGTAGGTTTTACCTTTCGGAGTGTAGGATGACCCTGGTATGATGGAGTAGGTAGCTGAAGCAGAGTGGCGTAGCGTGCGTATGTTCCGCGGTATACTCACGACACGGTACTCCGCCAAAGCGACCTTATGACTTATTGATTTGAATTCCTTCTTGTGTATATACATTCTTGCGATTCGATTTCCGTATTCTTATCGAATCCTATTTCCTTTCAGCCATTATGCCGCCAAAGATTACGAGGGCGCAGAGAGCGGCCGCGAGGGACGAGATTCAAGTTGACTCGTCCGAGACGAGGACTAATCCGGGTAGTACACCGGTTGTGCCCGAGCAGGCTGTTCCTCCCATGACAGATCAGATTGCCATGTTAGGGGCTGGTATGCAGGAGATGCGCCAGACGGTGGGGTCCAGTATGCAGGAGATGCGCCAGATGATGGTGTAGGGTGTTTTTCGTCACCCCATTGAGATGGGAATACGCGCACGCTTGTCAGGCGTACTACAGATTCCCCCTGCCTAGGGTAGGCTGGGGTTTAATGATTGTGGGGATCCGAATCTCCGGCAGCCGCGGACTAAACTGCCGTTAATTACCCCTCGCCTTTGGGGCGAGGGAACCTCCGATTAATGGGTTAAACTGGTCATGCGAACTCAATGTGCGGTGTGCGTGTGTTTTGTTTGAAAATGGGGTTTTGGGTATATCGGGAGCCACGCAGAGTTTTTACGGGGGTCCCGCTACCCGGATAGCGGGCTGGGGGTCAAGGGGGCTAGCAGCCCCCTTGCGGGGTTCGGGGCAGCGCCCCGGCCCGAAATTTTTTTTGAGGGGGAGAGTGTGGCGGAGTATGTGTATGTGTACATTTGTATACATATGTATATATATACATGTATATATAAGTAAAGGGGAAAAAGACATCCAAAGGATGCGTGGGGCCAGCGCCTAGGCGCTTGAGCGCGAGCGCGCCACGTGTCGGCACGTGGGCGCTTTGCGCTCGAGCGCAGAGTGCTGGAGCGCAACACGCCACGTGTCGGCACGTAGGCGACTTGCGCTCGAGCGCTTGCGCTTGAGCGCAAGCGCGCCACGTGTCGGCACGAGGGCGACTCGCGCTCGAGCGTTTGCGCTGGAGCGCAAGCGCGCCACGTGTCGGCACGAGGGCGACTTGCGCTCGAGCGCTTACGCTTGAGCGCAAGAGCGCCACGTGTCGACACGAGGGCGACTTGCGCTCGAGCGCTTGCGCTGGAGCGCAAGCGCGCCACGTGTCGACACCAGGGTGACTTGCGCTCGGGCGCTTGCGCTGGAGCGCAAAAGCGCCACGTGTCGGCACGAGGGCGACTTGCGCTCGAGCGCTTGCGCTGGAGCGCAAGCGCGCCACGTGTCGGCACGTGGGCGCTCTGCGCTTGAGTGCCGGCGAGAAAAAGAGGCTTTTAGCCTAAAAAGATTTCTCTGATGAGAAATCAAAGAGGAGTTGGACTCCTGAGTGTCCTTCTTCTTCTTCTTCTTTTTTTTTTGGGAGGGGATTTAGTGAAAGATGTTCTTCTTCTTCCTCCTATCACTTGGCCGGATCTTGAAGATCAAGAAGCAGGAGATTTTAAAAAAATCACTCTTTTTTTTTTTAGATCTGATGGGAGATCTGAGTTCCCTTTTGTGGGTTTTGTGGTGGAAAACTACTTAGTTTTGGAAAAGAAAGAGTAAAACTCTTGATTTAAATTCAAAAGAAAATGAAAATGTTTAGAACCTTGAAGATGGAAGAAAAGAGCTCAGCTCTAAGACTTTTTTTTTAGAGAGAAAAAAGTTGTTAGATATTTTCATTATCTTTGCCTTTATAGGCCATACACTTTCCACATAGCCCCTTGGGCTTCACAAAATGGCACTTTGCCTATCCCATGGCTCATGTGCCATTTCTTTTTGCACATAAGCCATAGGCTTTACAGAAATTTGGCTTTATGCCTATTTTCTTACATTTATCCAAAAATAAAATAAATACAACAAAATTGCTCATTACAAAATTTTTAACTTGGCATAGGGAGGCCGGCTGCTTCATGTTCGGACTCGACCCGGGCATGGGCCCACTGGATCTGGGCTTGGGCCCACTTGGCTTGGGGTTGACTTTGATTTTGACTTGGTCAACCGGGGTGTAAATTTTTACCCCAACAAATTGCCCCCCATCAATAAATGCACACCACATATGTGGGTCGTATGCATGAAATTGATGGATCTTCTTTCACGTGGAGGCGACTTGATTTGGTTCCCGCTTTTTGGGAAGCTGGCACTGCCCTTTTTACGACATGGACGGTCGTTGCTTGACATGTCTCCGAGACGGAGTGTCCGTGATAGACGTTTTCCCTGGCCCGGAGTTATCTGGTTCCCGCTTTGTAGGAATCCTGCGCTGCCCTTTTTGCGACTTGGACGGTCGGTGCTGCCCTTTTAGCGACTTGGACGGTCGATGCTGCCCTTTTAGCGACGTGGACGGTCGGTTCTGCCCTTTTTGTGACTTGGACGGTCGGTGCTGCCATTTTTGCGACGTGGACGGTCGATGCTGCCCTTTTTGCGACTTGGACGGTCGATGCTGCCCTTTTAGCGACGTGGACGGTCGATGCTGCCCTTTTAGCGACGTGGACGGTCGATGCTGCCCTTTTTGCGACTTGGACGGTCGTTGCTGCCCTTTTAGCGACGTGGACGGTCGGTGCTGCCCTTTTAGCGACGTGGACGGTCGGTGCTGCCCTTTTAGCGACGTGGACGGTCGGTTCTGCCCTTTTTGCGACTTGGACGGTCGGTGCTGCCCTTTTAGCGACGTGGACGGTCGGTGCTGCCCTTTTAGCGACGTGGACGGTCGGTGCTGCCCTTTTAGCGACGTGGACGGTCGGTTCTGCCCTTTTTGCGACTTGGACGGTCGGTGCTGCCCTTTTAGCGACGTGGACGGTCGATGCTGCCCTTTTAGCGACGTGGGCGGTCGGTGCTGCCCTTTTAGCGACGTGGACGGTCGGTTCTGCCCTTTTAGCGACGTGGACGGTCGGTAGTGCCCTTTTAGCGACGTGGACGGTCGATGCCTGATTTGACTTGCTCTGCTTCTTGCAATGTCAGGGGTAGACTTGACTTGCTCCGCTTCTTGCGGTGTCGGAGTGGAAGTTGACTTGTTGATATTGATTTGGGTTGACATCAGCATCGCTATACTGGAATATGGTACCAGGAGCGAATCATCATCTGTCATGGAGAGGATTTTGGGATTTTGGTTTTTGTTTGGCATCTGCATTGCTGCACTGGAATAATGCCAGGAGCAACTCATCATTTGCCCCGAGAGGATTTGGGAGAAATTGGGATTGTTTTACGCCCGTGGATTGTATACGGTTTTGCAGGATGTATGATCCAGACCGTAGGGCCGAAAAAAATTTTGGGACTTTGTCGGCGTCTGCATCGCTGCACTGGAATATGGTACCAGGAGCGACTCATCATTCGCCGTTGGGGTATGGGATTTAGAATTTATTTGGCGTCTGCATCGCTGCACTGGAATATGGTACCAGGAGCGACTCATCATTCGCCATTTGGGGGTTGGGGAGCGATGGCTTAGGAGACAGGTTTAGATCCCTATCGCCTAAGGCTTTTCAATTTTATGGGCCGTGAGGGTCCCATAAAAGCATTTTCTCCCTACGAGTCGTAAGGATCCCGCAGGTGTATTTTCTCCTTAGGAGTCGTGAGGACTCCTAAGTGTGTTTTTCCTTTATGAGTCGTAAGGATCCCACAAAGGTTTGTTCTCCTCATATATCGTGAGGACACATGAGTGGGTCTTATCAATGGAGCATCATTCCCAAAGCGGAGACCGGCCGCGTAACTGGTGATTACGGTGGGGCATGGGTATGATGAGAATTATTTGAGCCCGTGGATTGTATACGATGGTCAATTTGGGGACCCACCGTAGGGCCGGGAGAATTTTGAGAAATTGGATTTTGGTTGGCGTCTGCATCGCTGCACTGGAATATGGTACCAGGAGCGACTCATCATTCGCCGTTTGGGGACTTGGAATTTGGATCTTGTTTGGCATCAGCATTGCTGCACTGGAATAATGCCAGGAGCAACTCATCATTTGCCTTAGAAGGACTTGGGATTTGGGTTTTTGGTCGGCATCAGCACCGCTAACACTGAAGCGAGATGCCAGGAGCGAATCATCATTTGCCGTTGCCCGTTGGGGAACGATGGCTTAGGAGTTAGGTTTGGGTCCCTACCACCTAAGGCTTTTCAATTTTATGGGCCGTGAGGGTCCCATAAAAGCATTTTCTCCCTACGAGTCGAAAGGATCTCGTAGGTGTATTTTCTCCTTAGGAATCGTGAGGATTCCTAAGTGTGTTGCTCCTTTGTGAGTCGTAAGGATCTCACGCAGGGGTTTTCTCCTCACAAGGTCGAGAGGACTTTGTGAGTGTATTTCACCTCCTTTCCTTTTTACGAGTTTGCGCCCTTTCGGGTTTTCACAGACTCGCCGGTAGTCCTGCTGTTTTTACTCACGGAGCCCTTTCGGGTTTTCATCCGTGCCCGTTTTGCTTGTGGACATACCGTTTTTTTTTGTTTTTTTTGTTTTTTTTTTGCCGCTGGTGGGACTTTAAAGTAGCCTCACCGGCAGGATTCGGGAGAAATAGGGGTCATTTACGCCCGTGGATTGTATACGGTTTTGCGGGATGTTTGATCCAGACCGTAGGGCTGATGTGCTCAATTCGCCTGCGACTTGGAGCATTCACGTGTAGTATTTCTTGAGATATCGACCATTGATGGGTGGCATGGGCCTTTCTCCCTCGGCACTTATTAGTTGGTAGGATCCTCCGTCAAACACTTTCTCGATGACGTATGGTCCTTCCCAGTTTGGCTCGAATTTTCCCTTGGCATGTCGATTGGGGATAATCGGTCTTTTGAGGACCAACACCAATTCACCTTTCTTGAAGGCGCGGAGACGGGTTATCTTGTCATAAGCCCGTGACATTTGGGCTCGGTATAGCTCCAGATTTTGTTGCACCGCGAGCCTCTTTTCTTCGAGGGCATCGAGTTCTTCAAGTCGAAGGAGCACGTTTTCTTCCTCCGTCAACTCATGTTGGACGGCCATTCTTAAGCTCGGAACTTCAACTTCGAGGGGGAGGACCGCCTCCACTCCGAAGAGCAATGAGTATGGAGTGGACTGAGTTGGAGTACGGTGCGTGGTACGATATGCCCACAATGCCTCGTGAAGCTTGAGATTCCAGTCTCTCTTGTTGGCTGAAGCATTTTTCCTCAGAAGCTTGCATAGAGTCTTATTGAAGGTTTCGGCTAGCCCATTGGCTCTTGGATTGTAGATGGAGGAATATCTCCAGTCTATCTTGTGCTGAGTAGCGAACCTTGAGACATTGAAGCTCTTGAAAGAAGGCCCGTTGTCAGAAATGATTCTTCTTGGTGTACCGAAGCGGTATAGAATATTATGCTGGAAGAATGTCAGAATATCCTTTGTCTTAACTTCTTTTAGCGGGACAGCTTCAGCCCATCTGGAGAAGTAGTCTGTCGCGGCCAGTATGAACCGGTGGCCTTTAGATGACGGAGGATCAATTGGGCCAACAATGTCGGTGCCCCAGACTTCGAAGGGCCACGACGTCACCGTAGGATGCAATGGATTGGGATGCTTGTGAATAAAATCACCGTGAATTTGGCAGATATAACATTTCTTTGCATGCTCTCCGCAATCCCGTATCATGGTGGGCCAGTAATACCCAAGCCGTTTGATTTGAAGTCGCATCTTGGGGCCAGATTGGTGAGCACCGCAAATGCCCGAGTGAACATCTTTCATGACCTTTTGGGCTTCGGCCAATGACAGACACCTGAGCCAGAGTTGGTCATATGACCTGCGGTATAACGTGTCATTTACAAACACGTATCGGAGAGCTCTTTTCTTCAGCTGAATCCTCGCAGATTTTTCTTCGGGCAGCTTGTCGTATCGGAGGTACTCTATAAAGGGTTCTCTCCAATCGGGCTCGTCTTGGATGATCGAAGCTTCTTCCGCAGGACCGCTCTTCTGTTCCGCGCTTTCCTCTTCTCGTAGAGAGACTGGGGGTAGAATTTGCCGGCTCCTGACTGTGATCAGAATTTCGTCCATGTCAGGATCAGCCAGCTCCTTGGCCAAGCGAGCGAGTACATCAGCCTTTCCGTTCAACGCTCTAGGGACCCTCGTTAGTTCAATATGAGTGAACCGTTTCATGAGTTCCACCACTCGACCTCTGTACCGAGCTAACTCGGGTTTGTATATCTTATAGTCGCCGCTTACTTGGCTGACGACGAGCTGGGAGTCACCGTAGACTCGTAGCCGACGGATTCCCATTTCTACGGCAAGCTCCAAACCAGCTATCAGAGCTTCATACTCAGCTTCATTATTTGTCCGAGGCTCAGTGAGAGCAAAAGAACGCCGTAGGGTTCCCATTGATGGCGTAATGAACACCAATCCTATCCCTGCTTTTATCTCCGGGACGCTTGATTTACTGGAGGTTCTTATCGATGAGGCCCCATCGAAGTAGAGCTCCCAACATGGCTCGTCATTCTCGAGATGCAGCACTTGTTCGTCGGGTAACTCACAATTTAGTGGCGACCCTTCTGGTATGGGATGAGCAGCGAGAAAGTCTGCAAGAGCTTGCCCTTTTACTGCTTTCTGAGGAGTGTAAACTATGTCAAACTCAAGTAGCATGACAGCCCATCTTGCCATTCTGCCGGCTAGGCTTGCTTTGGTCATCAAGTGTTTGAGTGGGTCGACCTTGGAGATTAGCATAACCCGATGAGCGAGCAGATAGTGCCTCAGCTTCTTCACAGCAAATATCAGAGCCAGGCATTGCTTTTCGATTGGGGAGTAGTTGTGTTCCGCCCCGACTAGAGTTCGACTGAGGTAGTAGAGGGCATTTTCTTTTCCTTCCTCATTATTCTGGGCAAGGAGCGCACCGAGTGACTCGTCCAGCGCGGCAGTGTAGAGAATCAGCGGTTTATTCGGAATGGGAGCGGCCAGCACTGGAGGGTGCAACAAGTATTGTTTAATGCTTTCGAACGCTGCTCGACATTCGGCATCCCAGATAAAAGGAGCTCCTTTCTTCATGAGCTTTGAGAAGGGCCTACATCTCCCTGATAAATTTGAGATAAACCTCCGTATATAAGCAAGCTTGCCTTGAAAAGATCTTAGCTGCGTCAGACTCTTCGGAGGGGGCATCTCCATGATGGCCTTTATCTTTGATGGGTCAACTTCGATCCCTCGATGTCGGACTATGAAGCCCAGGAATTTTCCCGATGACACGCCAAAAGCGCACTTCAGAGGATTCATCTTCAGATCGTATTCCCTCAGTCTGGTGAGAACGGTCCTGAGATCTTGGATATGATCGGCCTTGGCTTTAGTCTTGACGACCAGATCATCAACATAGCATTCGACGACTTTATGGATTAGGTCATCAAAGATATTAGTCATCGCCCTTTGATATGTAGCACCTGCGTTCTTCAGTCCGAATGGCATTACCTTGTAGCAATATATTCCGATCGGGGTTCGAAATGCTGTGTGCTTCTCATCCTCAGGCGACATCTTGATCTGATTATATCCAGATGAGCCATCCATAAAGGTGAACAGTTCGTAATTTGAGGTGTCATCGACCATCATTTCCATGACCGGTAGCGGGAAGTCGTCTTTAGGACATGCCTTATTGAGGTCCCTGAAATCGACACAAACTCGGATCTGCCCATTTTTCTTCTTCACTGGGACTATGCATGCGATCCAGTCTGCATATTTCTCTTCCCTGATGAAGCCGACATCGATGAGCTTCTTGGTTTCCTCGATGACTTTTTCTTCCAACTCCCTTCTCATTCTTCGAGGAGCTTGTTTGACTGGCTTAGCATCAGGAGATATAGCCAGCTTATGCACGGCTACCTCAGGGGAAAGGCCAGGCATTTCTTTGTACGTCCACGCGAAGCAGTCGACGAACTCATGCAGCAGGGCAATTATCTGCGCTTTCATTTCCTCTGATAAGAGCGAGCTGATGTAGGTAGGCCTTGGATTATCGGGCGTTCCTAAGTCAATCTCGGTTAGCTCGTCAAAGGTTGCTTGTCCGCCATCTTCGAGCTCTTGAGGAGCTTCTTCCGGCTCGGCTATCTCGTCATCATCATTTGATCTTTCGCTGGTCTCACCAACATGGATCATGTAGCATGCTTTGGAATCAGGTTGAATGTAGCCTATGCCCCGTCTATCTGGAATCCGTCCATCGATGAGTGCTCGGACCTGGGGCGGATACCATAGCCCTTCGTAAAACTTTGCTTCGGACTCCGTTTGATATAACCGGCATCCGCACTTCTTAAAGTATTCCCGCATCTCGGACGCATAGTATCTGGGATTGAGGACGGCTCTTATGCCTCTCTCATAGGGAAGGCACGCGACGGAAAGGTCGTCCGGGTGCACAACGGGGTTTGACCCATAAAACAAGATGCCCTTCTGTCCACTTTTCCTCCCGGGAACGTAGAAAGTTTTCAGCTGGTCCACGGTGGAGATTGATAATGCATCGAGCTCTTTGCACATTTGCTCTGGTACCCTTGTAACGGCTAGGGACCCTTCTGCAACTTCGAAGGTCTCTCGTAGTTTCGCTTGTTGCGTGGGGGTCCAATCTGCACCGCTGTTGCACGACAGGTCCTCCTCCTCTGACTCTTCAGTGTCACTGCCAAGATGAGGGCGGACTTTGCTGCTAGATGGGCCTTCAGTAACAGATTCGTCCGTATCGCTGCCGAAATGAGGGCGAGTTTTGCGGAAGGACGGGCTTCCAGCGTCGGACTCATCAGAGTCGCTGCCGAAATGCGGGCGCACTTGGGTATTTTTGCTTTTGAAAGTGACAGCCGGCGCAGATTTGCTTTTGAGTCTTGGGGCCGTTCTATCCTTAGTCAGTTGTGGCTTAGCATTTTGGTGGTTCGTAAAGTACCGAGAATCTTCATATCGGACTTCATGCACACCGAACGGCTGGATGTCTCCGTCAATACGTCTTTCTTCGCCATTTTTAGTATATTTCATGCATTGATGGAGAGTCGACGGAATGATGCCGTAATCATGGATCCACGGCCGCCCCAAGAGAATCTTATAAGATGTGTCGGCGTCGATCACGTATATCTTAGCTTCAGTTTGCAGATCCCCAAATTTGATTGGCAAAGCTATAGACCCCAGAACTTGCTGGCAATTTTGGTTGAAGCCTTGAATGACAATCCTTTCCCTTGACAGGTGTCGGACGTCCATTGACAGACTCTTCAGAGTTCGCAAATTCATGATGTTCACTGAGGACCCCGGATCAATCAATATACGATTAATTCGATCTCCGTCGCTGTACCCGGTCACGTAAAGCGGCCGATTATGCTCAGCCGTTCCCAGTAGCAAGTCTTCATCCTTAAATGTGACTGCGGCGGCATACAAAGCATGCTGGGCTTCTTTCATGTTAATTTCCGCAAAGTGAGCCTGATACCGCTCGGGGTTTTGCAGAGCGTGGATGAGAACATCTCTAAGCTCCTTAGATAGGACCAAGGCGTCGTAGATGCTCAGGAGAGACGGAAGCTTCCGGAGATGCGCCAAGACATTATAGTCCACCGAGGAAGGACTTATGTTTTCATCAGCCGGTTCTCTGCCATCTTCTTCATTAGCGACTTGTTTTTCCTTCCCTTTTGGGGCGTTGCCCTGATTTTGCGGTAGAGCCCTGCCGCTTCTGAGCTGGATTTGATTGGCCTTTGTGGTGAGCTCCTCGTCCTCTTCGGGAAAACAGAGATCATCCTCGGAGTCGCTGCCAAGATGGATGGCATAGCAGGTCACTACTGGGATCTCTTCATTGGAGTCTTCTTCTAATTCCTCCAGAATTTCAGCCGCTTGTATAGGGAAGAACTCCTTCAATTGAATCAATGTTCTTTCCTTTTGCTCATATTCTTCGAGGGAATCGATATACTTTTGAATGGTCGATCTCCCTGCAGACTCTTTTTCGCGCCGAGCTGCACTTTTCTTCTTCTTGAGCTTCTTGGATTTTGAGCCTGATGGAGCCGCATTGGCAGCTGGACTGGTAGGCTTCTTCTGTCCTTCCCATTCCATCCTGGGTTCTTTCCGAAGTAGCTTTATCATCTTCTTCGTCTTATTAGATATGTGCGTACTCCACGGAGGCCGCGATGAGTCAGTTTCGTTTGTCAGGGCAGCGGGTTCGGCTGTCTGCTCCCAGAAGGCTTCGGCTTCCGTCTGTATAAAGTTGGCGGTTGCAACTTGATTGTTCACCAACACGCTTTTGGATAGCTCGATCTCTCCAGCCTTGTACTGCTTCTCGACCCAATCCTTGAAGATATAGCAATCCTCGATCGCATGGCTCACTACTCGGTGGTACGGGCAATACAGGGGATTGTCGGTCATTTTTGCTTCTTGGGGTCTTTTCGACTCCGGCAGTTGTAGGCCATTGTTCAAGGCATCTTTAAATATCTTGCGGACCTTGTCCCTTCTGAAAGAGTAAACCTTGTTCTTTTTCTCCTCTAGGGAAGACCCATCTCCTCCCAGCAATGGCTTTCGAGACCGGTTGGTTTTGGATTCGCCCGCCCTTCGCTTTTCTTCATTATCGGAGGCATTGAAGACATTGGTACTGCTGGAACTCCCGCTTCTACGGTTGTCGTCCCGCTTGCTTTTCCAGGTTTTGTCTCTCTGAGAGTCTGGCGGGGACTCTTGCTTCGAACGTTCCAGCATTTGGACTTTCTTGGTTAGCTCCTGAAACGTCTTGAGGCCTGCTGTACACAAGAAGGGGACCATCCAATTGCTGAGGTTCCCAATGAGAAGGCTGACGGACTGGTCCTGCTCCAGCGGCGGTTCGCACTTAACTGTGAGATTACGCCACCGGGCGATAAAGTCGGTGTTGCTTTCATTCTTCCCCGGCTTGGTCCTCACAAGATCGGCTATAGAGATTTTATCACTGACGCTCATGAACCTTTGCCGGAACAGAGACTCCATTTGGGCAAAGGTAATGACGGACCCGTCCGGTATACTCGCATACCAGTCGAAGGCGACGCCGGTCAGGCTGTTGACAAACTGACGAAGAAGGAGCGCATCATTGCCCCCTGTATTTCCGCACGATGCTTTGAAGTGGGCAACGTGCTGATTTGCATTCCCCGTTCCATCAAATCTTCCGAACTTAGGAATGACGTAGCCGCTTGGGAACTCAATCAGATCGTACTGCGCGGGATATGGCCGCCCACTACCGCCGATTTCTTTCTGAGCTTCAGCTTCGGCCACCAATGTTTTAACCTTGCTGGTAACCAAATCCATTATCCGATCCTGTGTTAGCGGGATAGCGCTATCTGGGGCCAAGGCGTCCCCAGAAGCGGAATGTAGCCGGCTTTCATTCGGCTCGACCAGTCTTGGTCCTAAAGGAACAGGCATTGGCTGCCTCGGATTGTCATCACCCGGCTGATTAGTAGCGGCTTGTGCTTGATTAGGAAGCGCTCGAGCAATTTGAGCCGTAAGCTGCATCACCACATTCGTTAAGTCGTCTATCTTCGAATAGAGCTTGGCCATCTCTTTATCTTTGCTCCTGAGCTGTTTTCGAAGTTCTTGAAGCAGCTCTTGCTCCGCAGTCCTAGGGCGGAAAGTCGGCTCTTCCTCGCTGTCCGAGCTTGACTCTACATGGACCGAGGGGTCTATCTGCCTATCATCCTCATCGAGAGGGTTTTCTTCATCCAGCAGGGGCGGCTGTTCTTGGGCGGCGGCAACCACATTCAGGCTAGATTGGGCTTGGGATGTGGTGGCCCCGTCCTTGCTTTTGCTGCGAAGGTTGTCGCTGGGGTGCCCGCCCGCCATATAGACCGTATGGATGATATATCCGGCCGTCTCTCTATCATTGGCAGCTGATTTCACGGCTCGCTGTCTTGACCCCCTTGTTTCGGTAGATGGTAGTCGATTGAAGGCGGCCGGCCTAACCAGGTTCTTGAATGGTGCTGGCGCTTCTTTTCTGGGTTTGCCCCGCTGCTTTCGCGCGGCACAGAGTGCTTGATAGACTCTTGAAGAGACAGTGTCATACTTTTTCTGTTGGGGCCGGGACACGTCTCTTTGTGGCACTATTCGGACCGCTGTCTTCTTGATTCTGGCGGTCATGGCGTTTTTCTGAACCCACTTCAGAGGCTCGAAGGAATTGCTGATTCTTACGTCCGACTCGGCCGTCGTCGCCGGGCAACCCTGCACTTGGAACTTCACACGATTCCATTTGGCTGAAGCCCTGGCCCTCTTGTTGGCTCGATACCTGAGCCGCTTCTGCCTTAACTTTTCTGTTCTAAGCGCCTGGCAGGCTTCAACTCTTTGGGAAGACGCCACAGGCCGGTTGATGGAGGGCCTTGGAGATACGCTCGATTGTGCATTTGTTGGAGTCATCGCCTGAGCTCGTTCGCAACATTTAATGTTGCCCTTCGCATCGGAAGTCTTGCCCCCAGCTAGAGCGCCAGGGACTCATTCAGACACCATCTTAAGCTTCGGTTGTGGGGCCTTGGCGATCACGACATTCGGCCTCTTACCCCTTGAGACCGGCTTGGCCACCTGTTCCGCTGGGATCTCTGCCAGATGAGCGCTTCCGGCAGGGTAGATGATGACAGAGCCAAACTGGCGGGGCGGTTCCTCCCATTGTCGACTGAGGCTTGCGGGGAGAACCACACGAGCGTTGATCTTGACCACGTACGGAATCGGGGTCACGTTGGAAGCTGAGTTCGTCTTGGGAGACATTATCGTCGAAAG
Organism: Agapanthus africanus; assembly: GCA_030015575.1. NCBI lineage: Eukaryota > Viridiplantae > Streptophyta > Magnoliopsida > Asparagales > Amaryllidaceae > Agapanthus > Agapanthus africanus. The sequence goes on along the minus strand of JASDDO010000031.1, from coordinate 214,472,189 downwards.
TTGATTGCTGCACGAAAAGAAAACATCATTTCAGTATAGGCAATCGATATGTATATTGATTGAGTTCGCATGAACGCTTAACCCGAAATATGGGAGGAGAGATTAGTCCCACCGAGCGTGCGCGTATTCCCATCTCAATGGGGTGACGAAAAACACCCTACAGATTCTGGCGATTGTGGGTTCGAGTCCCACCGGACGTGCCAGAATCTGTAGGGTGTTTTTCGTCACCCCATTGAGATGGGAATACGCGCACGCTTGTCAGGCGTACTACAGATTCCCCCTGCCTAGGGTAGGCTGGGGTTTAATGATTGTGGGGATCCGAATCTCCGGCAGCCGCGGACTAAACTGCCGTTAATTACCCCTCGCCTTTGGGGCGAGGGAACCTCCGATTAATGGGTTAAACTGGTCATGCGAACTCAATGTGCGGTGTGCGTGTGTTTTGTTTGAAAAGGGGGTTTTGGGTATATCGGGAGCCACGCAGAGTTTTTACGGGGGTCCCGCTACCCGGATAGCGGGCTGGGGGTCAAGGGGGCTAGCAGCCCCCTTGCGGGGTTCGGGGCAGCGCCCCGGCCCGAAATTTTTTTTGAGGGGGAGAGTGTGGCGGAGTATGTGTATGTGTACATTTGTATACATATGTATATATATACATGTATATATAAGTAAAGGGGAAAAAGACATCCAAAGGATGCGTGGGGCCAGCGCCTAGGCGCTTGAGCGCGAGCGCGCCACGTGTCGGCACGTGGGCGCTTTGCGCTCGAGCGCAGAGTGCTGGAGCGCAACACGCCACGTGTCGGCACGTAGGCGACTTGCGCTCGAGCGCTTGCGCTTGAGCGCAAGCGCGCCACGTGTCGGCACGAGGGCGACTCGCGCTCGAGCGTTTGCGCTGGAGCGCAAGCGCGCCACGTGTCGGCACGAGGGCGACTTGCGCTCGAGCGCTTACGCTTGAGCGCAAGAGCGCCACGTGTCGGCACGAGGGCGACTTGCGCTCGAGCGCTTGCGCTGGAGCGCAAGCGCGCCACGTGTCGACACCAGGGTGACTTGCGCTCGGGCGCTTGCGCTGGAGCGCAAAAGCGCCACGTGTCGGCACGAGGGCGACTTGCGCTCGAGCGCTTGCGCTGGAGCGCAAGCGCGCCACGTGTCGGCACGTGGGCACTCTGCGCTTGAGCGCCGGCGAGAAAAAGAGGCTTTTAGCCTAAAAAGATTTCTCTGATGAGAAATCAAAGAGGAGTTGGACTCCTGAGTGTCCTTCTTCTTCTTCTTCTTTTTTTTTTTGGGAGGGGATTTAGTGAAAGATGTTCTTCTTCTTCCTCCTATCACTTGGCCGGATCTTGAAGATCAAGAAGCAGGAGATTTTAAAAAAATCACTCTTTTTTTTTTTAGATCTGATAGGAGATCTGAGTTCCCTTTTGTGGGTTTTGTGGTGGAAAACTACTTAGTTTTGGAAAAGAAAGAGTAAAACTCTTGATTTAAATTCAAAAGAAAATGAAAATGTTTAGAACCTTGAAGATGGAAGAAAAGAGCTCAGCTCTAAGACCTTTTTTTTAGAGAGAAAAAAGTTGTTAGATATTTTCATTATCTTTGCCTTTATAGGCCATACACTTTCCACATAGCCCCTTGGGCTTCACAAAATGGCACTTTGCCTATCCCATGGCTCATGTGCCATTTCTTTTTGCACATAAGCCATGGGCTTTACAGAAATTTGGCTTTATGCCTATTTTCTTACATTTATCCAAAAATAAAATAAATACAACAAAATTGCTCATTACAAAATTTTTAACTTGGCATAGGGAGGCCGGCTGCTTCATGTTCGGACTCGACCCGGGCATGGGCCCACTGGATCTGGGCTTGGGCCCACTTGGCTTGGGGTTGACTTTGATTTTGACTTGGTCAACCGGGGTGTAAATTTTTACCCCAACAGATGGGATCTCTAGTTGAGACACTTCGAGCGCAGCAACCATAGGTAGTTCCACCCGTTGCAGAGACCGCGGTGATACCCACAGCACAGGCAGTTGTCCCTACAGCTACAGAGGTCATCTCTGTATCGCTATCAGAGTTTATGAGGCTGAAGCCTCCGGTCTTCACAGGCACCGATGTAGCCGAGGACCCACAGTCTTTCATTGATAGGATGGCTCAGATATGCCGTTCCCTCAGATGCGCAGATGCGAGATGGGTTGAGTTCGCGAGCTTTCGCCTGGAAGGTCTTGCGCAGAAATGGTGTGAATCGGTCGAGAAGGGCAGAGTAGCAGGTCTTCCTCCTATGACCTGGACAGAGTTTGTGGCGCTATTCTTTGCCCGTTTTCTTCCACTGAGTGTCATGGATGCTAGAGCACGCAGGTTCGAGTCGTTACGCCAGACTCCGGAGATGTTAGTGGCAGAGTATGACGTGCTATTTACAAGGCTATCGGTTTATGCCCCGTATCTAGTGGCTACAGAGGAGTTGCGAGTCAAGAGATTTGTCCGAGGCTTGCTTACACCACTGTTCCTTGCGATCAGCGCGCAGCATTACGAGACCTATGCAGCAGCGGTAGACGCAGCCCTATTAGTCGAGGAGCGCCTTGCTTAGACTTTGGTAGTTCCAGAGCCGAAGAGAGTTCGTACTGGTATATCAGCACAGAGACAGACATTCAGACGCCGCGACAGGTATTGTTCAGGTACGGGGAGTAGCAGAGATTCGGGACGAGGTCAGATGTTTAGTTCGTATCCACGGGAGAGTCAGCAGTCGACGCGAGGTTGCTTCAGATGCGGCAGTCTACTTCACCTTGTTAGAGATTGTCCTGAGATACACCGGAGGGAGACAGCAGCACCGCATGTTACCCTAGCACCTTCACCACCCCAGAGGGCGTTGCCCGTTGTACCTACGGTTGCTCCACGTCAGACTCATACACAGAGAGGTCGTGGGCATGGAGGAGTTGCTCAGAGAGGACGGGATGACTGAGGCAGAGGACAGACAGTCACAGGTGGAGGACAGGCGCGAGTTTTTGCTTTGACGCATCAGGACGCGCAGGCATCCAATGCGGTGGTCTCAGGTATCCTTCCAGTATGTTCTGTTGATGCACACGTGTTTTTCGATCCCGGATCCACGCACTCGTACGTATCCACACACTTTGTGCCGAGTTTGGGTAGAGAGTCTGGTTTGCTTGATCAGCCGCTTGTTGTGACCACTCCTGTGGGAGAGTCGTTTGTTGCTAGTCACGTGTTCCGATCCTGTACCGTCCGTATTGGCGGGAGAGAGTTGCCTGTCGACTTGATCCTTCTTGAGATGTTGGACTTCGACGTTCTTTTGGGCATGGATTGGTTAGCCACGTACTATGCGTCTGTAGACTGCCGTGAGAAGACAGTTAGATTTTGTTTTCCCGGCGAGTTAGTTTTTGTTGTGCTGGGGGACCGTGGTGCCGCCCCTCACAGTTTGATTTCTTCTTTTCGCGCTGGACAGCTTTTGAGGAAGGGATGTCAGGGATTTCTCGCATATGTTTGTGATACTAAAGCTACAGAGGTTCCGTTGGATCGGGTTCCGGTTGTTAGCGAGTTCCCTGATGAGCTTCCTGGGCTACCGCTCGAGCGTGATATTTCTTTCTGTATTGATTTGGTTCCTGGCACGGGGCCTATTTCTGTACCGCCTTATCGGATGGCCCCGGCGGAACTTCGAGAATTGAAGGGTCAGTTGCAAGATTTGCTGGACAAGGGACTTATTCGACCCAGTGTTTCTCCTTGGGATGCTCCTGTCCTATTCGTCAAGAAGAAGGACGGCAGCTTGCGTCTGTGTATCGACTACCGCCAGCTGAACAGGGTTACAGTGCGGAACAGATATCCTTTGTCACGTATCGACGATTTGTTCGACCAGCTTCAGGGGGCAGGATACTTTTCGAGGATCGATTTGCGATCAGGCTACCATCAGCTGTGGGTTCGACAGGAGGACATTCCTAGGACAGCTTTCCGCACGCGCTACGGCCATTACGAGTTTTTGGTGATGTCGTTCGGACTCACCAATGCGCCAGCAGCATTTATAGACTTGATGAACCGTATTTTCCGGCCGTATCTTGATCTGTTCATCATAGTATTCATTGACGATATCTTGGTGTATTCCCAGAGTAGTGAGGAGCACGAGCAGCACCTGCGGATTACACTGCAGACCTTGAGGGAGCATCAGGTTTTCGCCAAATTCTCCAAGTGTGCTTTCTGGCTGGACAGCGTAGACTTCTTGGGGCATGTGATTTCACGAGACGATATATGTGTAGACCCGAGGAAGTTTGAGGCCGTTCGGAGTTGGCCCAGACTCACATCAGTTACGGAGATTCGCAGCTTTTTAGGGCTGGCCGGCTACTACAGACGATTTGTGCAGGACTTCTCCCGTATTGCTACACCTTTGACCGGGTTGACCCGGAAGGGAGTTCCTTTTGTTTGGACGGAGGAGTGTGAGCACAGTTTTCAGCAGCTACGGGCTCTACTGACTACGGCGCCAGTATTATCATTGCCTTCAGGATCAGGCGGATTTGTGGTATATTGTGATGCTTCTCTAGCGGGGCTAGGGTGCGTATTGATGCAGCATGACAGGGTGATCGCGTATGCTTCGCGACAATTGAAGAAACATGAACAGAAATACCCCACTCACGATTTGGAGATGGCTGCAGTGGTCTTTGCACTTAAGATCTGGCGACATTACCTATACGGCGAGTGTAGGGTTCCTAGGCACGCTTATGAGGTCTCACAAGGCATCAACCATGCCAATTTCAAATTTTACGGTGCCGAGAAACCCTAATACGGATCGTTAACTAGAATTTTAGGCGAAAAAACAACTAGTTAACAACTTAACTAAGTGAACGGAAAATACAACCTTTGTAGATCCGGTCCTCCAGCTCCATAGCTCCGTGATGATGTCTCCTCGCTGTCCAAATCGAATCCATGACTCTAGCATCGGCTTCATCGGAGAAATGGGCGGGCTAGGTCGTCGACTTCGATGCCGAAGATGATCTACGTCGAGGCATCACACGATCAAGCTCCAACTTCACCAAGCCATGAAACTTGTGAAGAAAACACCCTATACTACTTGGCAAGTGGTAGAGGATGAAGAAATAGGAAGTGGGTTCACTTTAGAATTGGATTTCTCACTCTTTTTCACTAGTTGCCATTGATGGAGGCAAGCTTCTTCATCTTGAAGAAGAAGAAGAAGAAGAAGAAAGAATTATGATAAGTATTATTTTTTTAAAAAGAAAAACAATATGAATACTTATCATATCCTAACCATAGTCAAGTGTAGAGATCAAACTAGGGTTAGGTGAATGGTTAGGTTAAGAGAAGAAAACAAAATGGTCAACCTTTTCAACTCTTCATGAAGCTTCATGAAAGAACCAAAGAAAGCCACCATTTACCTTTTCTTTTCCAAAATAAATAATCAATATAAATAAATGAACAAGTAAACAAAACCCTAACCATCATATAACCATGGTTTAGTCTTTACACATGCACAAGTTAACATGTATCATCAAACATGATACAATCAAGTGTACACAAAAATATATCACATATACAATGTGCACATCAAGTGAGAAAATTCTTTTAAAATGAACCAATACTAGTTAATGCAAAGTAATATATCAAATATATATAATTATACATTAACTCATTAAATCAACACTTGATTCAATGATCCGGTCATGTCACACATAACCGACCAGTATTCAATGTATCGATTTATCGAATCAATCTTCGATTCGATAACTAGGTTATATCGCATACAACCAATCGAAACATTCATCGCGAGAATGAAATACGGTATCACATACACGCATTATTCTCGGTCCCGCACATATCTCATATGCGCTCCTATTTCGTTTCGCTTGAGCCAGGAAACCTCTGTGTAGGACTCTAAAGACTCGTCAATACGCCGGCAGCATGTGATGATCATATCAAACACCCACAAGCCGCAAGCGGTCTGCTAAACGTAACGGCCACCCGGGTATTGAGCGATCAGAAGATCGACGAGCAAGCCCGCTCACACTCCTGTGAATCCAACCAGTAACACTTACCGTACAGTCCGGTCTGTTCGTCTGATATGTCGCATATCTTTCCTAGGGGTGGTAAACGTCAGACCCCAGTAGCTCGATAAGTCGTGTCGATATGAGGTCTATAACAGTTCGAGATACTACAGGTAACACTTACCAGTAAATCTCAGCAACCCTGGCCAGGGATTTCCGGTTATAGCCAATCGAACACAGCACACCATCAACTCCCTATACCGGGAGAGACGAATCCCCTCCTATCGCTCATTGCCTCCATGTGATTCGGGACTGTACCCCAAAGCCACCGTTTTGCACGCCCTCTTGGACGTGGTAAGGTGGAAATCAAAGCACAGTGGGAATCACACAAGACTCTATGACGATCTCAGGTCTACAGACTAACCTGTACCAGTGTCACCAGAGAACTGCCATCTGACGTGAGATATAATACCATCTGGGAGTTCTCGGCGAGTCCGTCCAGTGTACCCAGTCTGTACTGAGCACCCGCATATCATCTCCGATGTCAAACACCAATGGATATGGGATCATCCATCTGTATGGGTCGAGAAGGTATACGCTAGTCTACTCTGGTATATCGATGCCCCGTCTCGATACACCCACGACTAGGGACCTTGAAGGATGTACTTATGGACTACCATGTCCCCACTAGTATGATCCGCATCATAGTCCAGGTAGTCAAGTACACATCCTAAGGGCTTTACCAACATGTAACAGAGAGACAATCAGTATACACGTTAAGGTAAAGAGGAACCAGATAGCATACTATCATGTCGAGCAAGAAAGTCCTCCCTATATATGTCTGAGCATCCACTACAATATACATCCTATGTACAGTAATGGCCTCTAGGGCATACATATAACTAACAATCTCCCACTTGCACTAGGGCCATCTGTAGCAGTGGTTGAAGTATCTCATACTCAACCATCCCATAAAAGTATCTCTCTGGGAATAGGCCCTTCGTGAGTGGATCCGCCGTGTTATCCTCTGAGTCTGCTCTCCTAACCTCGATCACCCTGGAGATCAACTATCTCCATGATCAGGTGATGCTGCCTCAGAATATGTCTGGGTCACTGATGGGAACGGGGTTCCTGGGCCAAAGCCACACGTCCATTGTCACACAATGGTAGGAACCAAGTTCATCTCATGAACATACATACACCCAAACTGCCTCCTTGGTAGCATCTTAAGTAGCGATGTATCCAGCCTTTATCGTCTAGTATGCCACGGTATCTAGCTTGGAACTCTTCCAACATACCGTCCCTTTACTGAGGGTAAAGACAATGCCTGTGACTGACATTCAGTCGTCTTTATCACCCTGGAACCTTTCCAGTGATTCTCCCCAGGATCGATTGATACCATCTCACTACAACTAGTGAGTATCCTAATATCTAATTAGATCTATCTCATAGATCCAAAACCTAGGATTTAGGAGGTATCACTTTGATCCTATATGGAGAATCCTTGTGATAAGCGGAGATTGACCGAGCGTAGTATAGGCAACTCTTTTCCTATCAAGAGTATGTCATCCACGTACTCTACGAGGATCACCACCATACTCCCTACTCCCTTTTTGTATATACAAGGTTCATCTACCATTTTGATGGTGTCAAACTCTATGACTAACACATCAAAACAGATGTTCCATCTCCGCGATGCCTGCTTTATCATATAAAACATCTTGCACACGTTTCCGCTGCTCCCACTGTCTACGAGGCCCTCTGGCTGTGTACTTATAGACGTTCTTTTCTAAATCATTATTTAGAAAAGTAGTTATGGCACCCAACCACCAGATATCGCAGTCATGGTATGTAGCAGTGGCAAGTAGTATCTGGATGGATTTAAGCATCGTCCCTGGAAAAGGTTTCATCATTATCCATGCTTGGTCGATGACGAAAACCTTTAACAAGTCTAGCTTTGAAAGTCTCAACTTTTCCATCTACACCAAGTAATCTTCTCAAGATATACTTGCTCCTGATGGGGATTTAACCCTTCAGATATCGCAACCAAAGTCCATACTTTGTTGGTGTATATGGATTCCATCTCAGATCGCTAAGCATCCAGCCATTCTTACAGAGTCCCACTCCTGATGGCCAGCTCGAAACTAGTTGGGTCATCATCTCATGATGCAATCCTCGTTCCCACTGTCATAGAGAAACCGAAGTATCTCTCAGGTGGGTGAGGAACCCTACTAGATCGGCGGAGAGGCTGAGGTTCGTTGGAATCTACTGAATCCTTTGGTTCTATCAAATCATCAGCTGCAGTTTGTATAGCTGGAACATTTCCAGTTGTACATAACAGATCTTGCCTCGAGCTTGTCCGGATTTTGCTTTTCAGACATAGGCCGGACAACCCCAAATCTTAACTAACTTAAGATATGGGCTCTTCCCTTTCCATATCACATATGAAGTGGTAGGCAACTGATTTGATCGGAACCCTATTCAATAGGTATGCAACTTCATAAGTGCGTAACTCCCTAAAAGAAATAGGTAACTCAGTAATACTCATCATAGAGCACACCATATCATATAGGGTGTTATTGCTCCGCCCTGATACACCGTTGTGCTGTGGTGTATTCAGAGGAGTAATACTGAGAGAGAATCTCATTCTTCTTAAAATAGTCCAGGAGTTCCGTGCTCAAGTATTCTCCTCCTTGATCACATCAAAGGACATAATACTTTTACCCGTATTTTGGTTCTCTACTTCTAACTTATATTCTATGAATATCTCAAAAGGTTCGGACTTGTGTTTCAACAAGAACATAGATCTGAATCTCGAGAGATTATCAGAGAATGTAATGAAGTACAAAGAACCGGTCTTGGCATGTGTAGACAGGGGACCTACATACATCAACATGTATCATCCCAAGAGTTCACTAACTCTTTCTCTGTTTCCAATAAACAGAGCTATGGTCATCTTATCTTTGTGACATGACTGGCAAGTTTCATAAGATGTAAATTCAAACTAATTTAAATATGCATCTAAATGTAACTTTAGCTAGTCGGGTCACATTGATCTGACCTAGTCTACAATACCTCAAGAAGGATTCGTTCATTTCTGAACTCTTCCTCTTGTGTGTGTTTTATATACTAAGAACTGTAGTTTGATTTAGAACATCAATGCTTTTAGATAACGTGCCTGAACCGATCAACTTTTGATATAGGAAATGTTCAAAAAATTATCCAACAATACAAAATTATATCCTTCTTTACTAATAAAGAGACTGATATGATTTTGTATATCAGGTTCGGTATCTAATAACATTCGTTCAGAATCAATGTATTGGTAATACAGGGTGACAGTGACCGACAGACTTGGCTGCAACTCTTGCCCCGTTTTCTGCCTCATGAAACTTATCACCCGTTCTCAGTTCTTTACCTTTCTGTAGCCCATGTAACAGATTACATATGCGGGATCCTGATCCGGTATCATATACCCAGGACGTAAAGGACATTGAGAAACAGTGCTGTATAATGAACACACCCGAAGATGATGCATCATCATGCACTATCTTCGTTTGGGCGGCATGGGAATCTTGGTATTCCCCTATTTCCTGCTCTGTCTTATAACTATTATAAGTTAGAGCGGGACCAACGTTCCCCAGCTCAGTAAAACAAGCGGGTTCGGTCAAAATTCCGTATTATTATCTTGATTAAGGCGTGATATGGTCGCTACCTGGAGAGAGAGAGAAGAAAACACTCAGCGTATGCTCTTGCAAGAATAGATTGGTTATTATTTTATCTAATCAGGATGGCTCCCACTGCTTTTTATCAAATCTTCCTTCAAACCCTAAAAGGAAAGACTAGCCGGGATTAATTATGTTAGTCCATATTGCGACCCCCGGTGCTTACGGGGAGGCGGAAACGGTATAAAAAACGAATTTTTATCGCAAGAGGCAACATGGACTAAACATGGTCGGGATCGTTGTCTAAACTAAAACTAGTATTCTAGCTAAAGAGAGTTAGCTACTATGGAAGATGGTTATACCTATACTTGAACTCCTTCTTCTTCAAGTCTTGTAGAGGTTGATGGTTCTCTTTACGTCGCCTTCTCCCGTCGAAGATGGATCCACCTCGAAGGTTCGACTTTGGGCTCTTCCTCGATCTTTGAGTGAACTAGGGTTTCCGGTTTGCTAAACCTTCAACCTAGAATGAGTAGAGAGAGTGACTAGGGTTTGCTTTTCTTTTTCAAGAGAAGGATTCTCAACTCATGAGAAGGTTTCTCTTGACTAGAGGAAGAAGAAGATGAAGAGAGGAGAGAGAATGAATATGATAGAATGAGCTATCATATTCTATCTTGCAACCATAATGCAAAAGAAAATAATTATCTAATAATAATAATTGAAAATGAGAATAGTTGATGGTAATTTGGAATGACCACTACCATGCTTCATTTAAAAATGTAAGCATAAATCAAGGAGGACTTTTGAAGGCATGAAAGTGGTCAATGGTCAACAAGTCAACCAAGGTCAACAAGTCAACAAAAACAACCATAACATAATTCTCATTTAATTATTATTATTAATAGATAATATATAAATCCATTAGGGTTTGGAAAATGAAGACTGTCAATTGTGCATACGCACCCGTTCCGAAACCCTAATGAAAAATCTCATTCTCCGCCTCAAGCAACTGTGCATACACACCTGCATTCTCGTTCCGAAAAACAAGAATACCAAGATATAAAAGCAACCCCAAAAACACATACCAGTATCTGGCTCAAACCAGAGCCTGCCAGTATAATCCGTCCGGACTCCAAACGTGCACAAGTGCGCGGATGAGAACGAACCCTGTCGCAAAACCATGCGACCTCTACTCTGTTTTGCCCAGAGGCGAATACCCTCTGTGTGGGACTCTAAAGACTCGACACTACGCTGGCAGTGGGTTTAACCACAGACCGCAAGCGGCACTAGCTGTGCGTAACGGTCCCCAGGTAGATGTCGACAAGAAGGCTGACGAAGTGAAAACCCCATCTGAACTCCTACTGAGTCTGAATGTGACATTCTCCGTACAGTCCGGTCTGTTCGTCTGATACATCGCATGGCGGGCCTAGGGGGCGGTAAACGTCAGTCCCCCAATAGCGGTACAAGTCGTGCCGGAGCGAAGCCCAAAACACCCTGAGATAACACTGGAAACCTACCAGTATATCTCGTTTGCCCTGGCCAGGGACTACTCGTGTAATGGCTCTCCTAGACACAGCGCGATGTCAACCCCCAATACCGGGAGAGACGAATCCTGTCTAACCGTCACTGCCTCCAAGTGCTTCGGGACTGCACCCAACCACCACCTGTTTGCACGACTCCTTTGAGCCGTGGTAGGGTAGTGATCAAAGTGCAGTGGGAACACACTCGAGGCGAAGTGCCAGTGTCAAGTCAGCGGACTAAGCTGTACTCATGTCACCTGGGAACTGACGACTGACGATAGGTATAATACCAACCTGTCAGTTCCCGACGAGTCCTGTCCAGTGTACTAGTAACCCAACGAGCACCCGTATACTATCTCCAGTACGACGTACTGATGGCTGTGGGACAGACCATCTCCCACACTGGGATGAGAAGCGCATACGCTAGTCTACTCCGGAGTATCGATGCCCTATCTCGATAGTCCTGCGACTAGGGACCTGTATAAGGATGTGCTTATAGATTACCCAGCCCCCACTAGTGTGACTGCCATCACAACGCTGGTAATCAAGCAAAGATCCTAAGGGCTCCACTAATGCGTATAAGTGATATAGTAAAATAAACACAAGTACACATTGAAGTAGAGACAAACCAAGTAGCATACTACTATTTTGAGCAAGACTGTATATACAAGGTGAATATCCCAAGCATCCATTAAGTAATATACAAACTAGTATGATACAGTAATGGCCTCTAGGGCATATACACTAACAAATTACACGCTACAAGTTCGCCAATCTTTCAGCCAGGCCAGTGTCGGTACTTTGAGGGAGGTCCCTCGTGCTTTCGCACGAACCTAATTAATGTAAACCTCGTTTTCCCAGAGGCGTAACCCCGTTGACACCTTTCTAGACACCTACTTGATCGGCTAATTGTAATGTGTAAAACTCTCCCAGGAGTAACTCTTACTCGCAGCGGGTATCGGGATCCAACTATCTCATAGAAGGTATGCAATCTCATTGCAAATTTCAACACTTGAAATTCCCGATAATGTTTTGCCCCTAGCGTCCTATGACCTTGACGTAGGCCAACAAACCATAGTCCGCTAGTCAAGTTCAACCCGTCATTTCCTGATTGAATTAAACCCACCCGCACGACCCTTGACGCAGGCCAACAAAGTCGCACGACTACCCTAATCCAATCTGCATCATATGCATAAGCAGATAAATACTAGTTAGCTACCGCACACTACGCCTTGACGCAGGCCAACAAACATAGCACGAATACTAACTACTACTTATCTGAAATGACGGAGGGCTACGACAGGTTTTTCTGAAAACCTATTGCGTAATGAACTTGATATCGTTGTAGGATCGAATGAATTTTGAAATGGAGTGTCTTTGAGGCTTTTCTAGTTTTGCTAAAGGAGTCACTCCCGGTGAAGGGATCGTCGGTCCTTTCCTCGTCGAATGAGGTGCGGGATATATCATATATATCACTGTGCAAAGCAGAAACTATAGAAGCAATCAAAAGAAAAACCGAGGGTTGTAGCATCTGCCAGTTATTGCTAAAGGAGTCACTCCCGGTGAAGGGATCTCGGTCCTTTCCTTATCGAATAAGGTGCAGGATGTTCTACAAGGAACACCGCGATGCAAAGCAAGAACTGTAGCTACCTGTTTTAATTTTGAAATTCGATTCCACAACAGCTTTAGGTTTCTTTTCTTTCATTAATCACATTAATGAAGTCCCATCATTTAAGCTACCTAAACATCACAGATAAATACGACGTACACTTATGCCATCCGCATTCGCCTCGATGTCCCCTCGTGCACCGTTAGGTTAGGTAACTAACGGCAGAGCAGGGAAGGGCTAGCGCGGGTGTAAAACATAAGTAACGCCTATATAATATATCATATATACTATATACTGTATCTATCACAGAACATCACATGATCACATCACAGATATCGCAGCAGAAGAAACATATGAAATATTGGATATACTAGGACGTCCGTGTTTTCAATACGAGCCAGTATAAAACACGGATTCCACGGTGACGATGAATAGCCAAACCCATACCCCTAGACCCCTACGAGAGCGGCAAGCAACCCTACCAATTCTAGAGTTAGGAGACCCGGACTCGACTCCTCGAGTTGGTCTCCCACTGGACTCCAGAACTCGGTTACTCGTGCTCTCCTCCTTGGGTCTATCCTAGTGCAGAAAAGTAAATAATATACAAAAGGTGACAACTTCCGCAACCTGGAAGTGCCCCAATAAAAGAATATTACATACAAGTTTTTACATGAATGAAAATGAAAAACACTCATCTCACATAAAAACCCCCCGGCTATTCAAACACGACGATCCAATATAACATATCCAGCAACACATAACATCACATGTCATCAACGTAAGTAAACATGCGTATCCCAATTGTCGTTGACATATAGCAACGAAACCGGGGATATCACATATTACACTTACGGTCACAGAAAAGAAAGTGTAAAACTACAATAGTTGGAATCCGCAACCTCTTTAGACATCGCATGCCTAATCAAATGAATTCCTTAGACATCGCATGCCTAACAATTATAAACCCGGCATTTTAGTCTCAAAATCGAAAACACTTTTCAATATCAAGTCGGGCAATTCAACAAGATTCCCGACATTTTGATCGAATGCTCGTCGCAAACTTTAGTAGGCGGCTGCACCCCCGACGCCGTCGACAAAGTGCACTAAGGCGGAACACCGCTGCCGCGAGCACCCGAACGGATACTTTCGGCGACGGGGTTCTCCTATAGTCACTTGGTCGGGGCTATGGAGTGAAGCTGTCTATTAAGTTTACCAGGCGAGTATCCGCGTACGCTACGTGATTGCGACGGACTTTTGATCACATCAAAATTCCGTGGCAACCGATCAAGTGAGACTAAACCGCTAGATTTATAACATTCATTTAGTTATCTCATAACTACTTGTGAATTCCAATTGTTGTATCAAATTCCGGATAAATAGAAAATGTTAAACTTTCTGATCGAACAATCGAACACCCAAGTTTTCCCGAAACAGCTCAACACATGAAATAAGTTTAAAAACATTCACTTCGTGCCTCAGTACCAACGGTCCAGCCGTAGAAGGGTCAAGCCAACGCCTCACATGTGGCACGCCGTACTGCCCCAAACCCTAAGGTTCAAAGGGCAGTTCAAGACAGTCACATAATCGAGTTAAGGTTTGTTGTCTTCTAGAGGGACCATCGCATTACTTGCACTACTTAGAACGTGATTAAACTACAGAAATATCCAACAATTGGAAATTTCCCGGCAGGGGAAAAAGTGGGTATTTATATCCGGTCGAACTTTTTAACATATTCCAAAATTACCCGGAAAAACACATAGACAAAGTTTGATAATCCGATCGAAACACCGAGTCCCCAATACAATCCAGAAAACTCAACTCTTGAGTTCAGATTAAAAATTCCCAGGAAAACCAGAATTACAGAATAGGAGTTACTGTGCAAAACAAATTGGGCAAAGAGACCATACGGCCGCGGTTCCGCGGCACGACCTAGTGAAAAAGAGTGAGAAATCCAATTCTAAAGTGAACCCACTTCCTATTTCTTCATCCTCTACCACTTGCCAAGTAGTATAGGGTGTTTTCTTCACAAGTTTCATGGCTTGGTGAAGTTGGAGCTTGATCGTGTGATGCCTCGACGTAGATCATCTTCGGCATCGAAGTCGACGACCTAGCCCGCCCATTTCTCCGATGAAGCCGATGCTAGAGTCATGGATTCGATTTGGACAGCGAGGAGACATCATCACGGAGCTATGGAGGTAGAGGACCGGATCTACAAAGGTTGTATTTTCCGTTCACTTAGTTAAGTTGTTAACTAGTTGTTTTTTTCGCCTAAAATTCTAGTTAACGATCCGTATTAGGGTTTCTCGGCACCGTAAAATTTTAAATTGGCATGGTTGATGCCTTGTGAGACCTCATAAGCGTGCCTAGGAACCCTACAGTGGTATCAGAGCACAGTGGGAATCACACAAGACTCTATGACGATCTCGGGTCTACAGACTAACCTGTACCAGTGTCACCAGAGAACTGCCATCTGACGTGAGGTATAATACCATCTGGGAGTTCTCGGCGAGTCCGTCCAGTGTACCCAGTCTGTACTGAGCACCCGCATATCATCTCCGATGTCAAACACCAATGGATATGGGATCATCCATCGCCCATCTGTATGGGTCGAGAAGGTATACGCTAGTCTACTCTGGTATATCGATGCCCCGTCTCGATACACCCACGACTAGGGACCTTGAAGGATGTACTTATGGACTACCATGTCCCCACTAGTATGATCCGCATCATAGTCCAGGTAGTCAAGTACACATCCTAAGGGCTTTACCAACATGTAACAGAGAGACAATCAGTATACACGTTAAGGTAAAGAGTAACCAGATAGCATACTATCATGTCGAGCAAGAAAGTCCTCCCTATATATGTCCGAGCATCCACTACAATATACATCCTATGTACAGTAATGGCCTCTAGGGCATACATATAACTAACAGCGAGTCGTGCCAGATATTCACTGATCACAAGAGCTTAAAGTATATATTTCAGCAGCGAGACCTGAACCTTAGACAGCGCCGATGGATGGAGTTAGTGAAGGATTATGATTGCGAGATCTTATACCACCCGGGCAGGGCTAATGTAGTGGCAGATGCTTTGAGCAGGAGGCCCGGGGGTAGTCTGTCTTGTCTGAGCGCAGTACGGAGGCAGTCGTCAGCAGATTGGCAGATTTTATGCGACAACCGAGTGCAGTTTGAGTACACGCCGATCGGAGGACAGATTGCGCATGTTCGTGCACGCCAAAGTTGCTTGACCGTATACATGAGGCACAACACAGTGATGACCGACGTTCAGAGATCATGGCACAGATTGGACAGGGCAGATTTTCCGAGTTCGTGATCGATGATCAGGGGGTACTACGATTTGGGACCAGACTGTTTGTACCAGATGCTGAAGGACTGCGCGTGAGATTCTCGAGGAGGCACATCGGTCGGTGTATAGTGTTCATCCGGGTTCCACCAAGATGTACCATGATATGAGAGATGTTTACTGGTGGGACGGGATGAAGAGGGACATCGCAGATTTCGTGTCGAGATGCCTGACTTGTCAGCAAGTCAAGGCTGAGCATCAGAGGCCCGCGGGAGAGCTACAGCCGTTGCCCATTCCGGAGTGGAAATGGGAACAGATTTCTATGGACTTCATTGTGGGTCTACCCAGGACTAGTCGAAGGTATGACTCCATCTGGGTGATCGTGGATCGTTTGACGAAAGCGGTTCACTTCTTACCGGTGAAGACGACTTTCGGATTTGCTCAGTATGCCCAGATTTACATAGATGAGATTGTACGACTGCACGGGGTTCCGACATGTATCGTGTCCGATAGAGGCACCCAGTTTACCAGCCGACTATGGCAGAGGCTTCAGGAGGATTTGGGCACTCGCTTGAGTTTCAGCATAAAATTTCATCCGCAGACCGATGGACAGTCAGAGCGGACTATTCAGACTCTCGAGGACATGCTCAGAGCATGCGTATTAGACTTCGGAGGTAGCTGGGATCATCATTTGCCCTTAGTAGAGTTCTCCTACAATAACAGCTACCAGGGGACCATTCAGATGGCATCGTTTGAGGCTCTTTATGGGAGGAGATGCAGATCGCCCGCCTGTTGGACAGAGCTCAGTGAGAGCAGTATCTTAGGGCCACAGATTGTTGAGGAGACGACCGCGAAGATCCAGTTGATTCGTGATAGGATGAGAGCAGCCCAGAGTAGGCAGAGATCTTATGCGGACCGTCGTCGGCGTAGACTTGAGTTTTCTGTTGGTGATCATGTTTTCTTGAGGGTCTCCCCAATGAAAGGTGTGATGAGATTTGGGAAGAAGGGGAAGCTTAGTACCCGATATGTGGGCCCCTTCGAGATCCTCGAGCGTGTTGGTGCGGTTGCGTATCGTTTAGCCCTTCCGCCCAGTTTCCCAGACGTGCACCCCGTATTTCACGTTTCGATGCTCCGCAAGTATCTTCACGATCCTTCGCATGCGATTCAACAACCGACGATCCAGCTTGAGCGCGACCTTTCCTATGCAGAGCAGCCGGTGATTATCTTGGATCGACAAGTGAAGAAATTGAGATCGAAAGAGATACCGTCCGTCAAGGTACTTTGGCGTGGTCAGAGCAGCGAGGAGGTCACTTGGGAGACCGAGAGCGAGATGAGGAAGAGGTATCCCCATCTTTTCGAAGGTACGTGTGAATAGATTTTTAAATTCGGGGACCGAATTTCTTTAAGGGGGGGGGGGGTAGATTGTAACGCCTTGAAATTTCGTTTAGAATATTTTCGCGTTAATTAGAAAGAGTGCGTGTTATATATATATATATATATATATATATATATATAGGGTTGTTAATTATTTTAGTCGTGTTACCCTAAGTGAGAAATTTTGTGTTAAGTGCAAACATGCACACTTAGCCAATTTTATGACTTAGGTTTTTTTTAGTGTAACATGTTAACCCTTTGCTTTTCTTGCATGGTTGTTAAATTATCCCCACCATTTTAAAAGCAAGTCAAACCCTTTTTGAATATCAAAATTGGATTAGAAAATGAAAGCATGGTGGTTAGGTGAGAAATTGACTTTTGTTTGACCATTTCCTTCTCTCTTCTCTCCCTTCTCCTCATTCTCAGAATTTCCTGTAGAAACAACAGCTGAAACAACAATATTTTCTTCATCTCCTCTTCTCTTTTCACTTCCCCTTTGATTCATGCTCACACCCTACACAAAAACCTCATTTTTCCTTCACATAAACCTTGGTTTAGTGGCTCTTTTGAGGTGTTTGGAGAAAATCTGCCCACTTGAGGCTAAAGCTGGAACTTTTGGTTTTTCTAAAGTCATTTGAAGGTATTAATCTCACTTCTAGCACCCTATTTCCATAACTTGTGTGTTGGGTTGCTAAAAATCTCATTTTTGTGCATTTTTAGTGATATTAAAGGATATTTGTGATGCATATGTTAGATTGGGATTTTGTTAGCATGGTTAACTCTATTATGTGCTATTAGAGCTATTTAAGCCAGGTTTTGCTTTCAGTTTGCACAAAAATACCATAAAGTACCTTTTTAGTGTTAAAATGTGGATTTTTACTTGAATTTGGGTTCTATTGAATCTGCTGCAACCCGAGTTGCTGTAAATTAAATCTGTAATTAATGTAGTATATACATGGGGTATAGAGTGCACACACCAAACCGGGGGGCCCACCTCCCTACCCAGGCCGCCGGAAAAAGAGTTCTGGCCGCAAATTGCGGCCAGATGGGTGAGTTGGGGGTTGGGGCTTGGGCAGCAAGAGTCTGCTACTATTTTATGATCATTGGTATATATATTTTTGTAATATCAATTCTGTATAAAAATCTGGAGTTAAAAACCTATTTCTCGTATTTTAAATCTTCACGACACACGTGATACGCGTGTGTGTTTGGGGTTTCAGCGTATCGCGACGCGTCGGGTTAGCTTCAGGCGCGTAATCACACGTTTTAGCGTATCGCGCACACGCGCGCTTGGTTTGCGACACGGGTTTCTAGTGTGACTTTGAATGTCGTGTTTTTTTACATTTGAGCTTATGTGTGATATTCTGTGAAATTCTAGGTTCGCAGGCGAGTGCGACGGACGCCGCGAAGAAGGGGAAACAAGTCGTCGGCTATACCTAGCGAGAGATTACTGTGAGTAGATTTAACATCTACGGGGATATCGCCCGCATGGCGTTTTGCGTTAGGGCTGATAGGACCTTATAGCTACAGATTACTTTTACCTACATTGACTGTTCATGGATTCTGTTATTGCATACTGCATTCCCTGTTATATGTATGTAAACTTAGAATTGATAGAACACCGCACTATTACTAACGGTTCATGTTGCATGAGCACTAATCTGCAGGTTACACACACACCGTTAGTAATTGCCATGACACACTCACTGTAGAATTGCCATGAAAATTATACTGTAGTTCATTTCACATATGATTCGATATGATTTTCATAGACATTGGGAGCCGCATGAGGTCTTTGAAAAACTGAAACTATTTTAAAAAGCGGTTCCTCCCTTTTTCCTATATTATGGCTTGATGTACATAGCACATCGCATTTGATTTACTCATTGGTGTTGGTTTTCATATGATTTCTGGTTTTGAGGACCGTGGTATTATTTAAGAAAAGATCCACTATTTGAAAACCCGGTTCCTCGTGATATGATATTTAGGTGCGTCCACCACGCGTTTTCTCGGTGCTGAGACGTGTGCTTGAAACCCGATTCGAGGAGTTGGATGATCCGTTTGTGGGTTTGTGGTGGATCCGGTATGGTTCCCCTCGGCAAGATGATCGATGGACTTTGCCGATTGAGCCTGGAGGTAGGTGAGTACTTACCGGTGATTGGTTGGACCTGGCGGTCATCCGGAGGATACTGACCAGATTCGATAGATGGATGCGGGATGATCCGTACTGCCGGGGCCGAGGGCTGATACCGCAGACGGAGCCCGTGGGCTGATCCGGACTGACGGAGCCCTATATATGAGGATTTGCGTGTCGATGCTGGACACGACTATTTTATGATATTTTGAGTGCCGATGATGGGCACTCGTGATTCTCAGAGATTTACAGGATTTGAGGGTCGAGGAGAGTGCCGGCGCCTGGGTTTATTTGGGATTGGGTGCAGTGTTAGGCACCGATTATTTTTCCACGTTGATATTCCGTGTAGATGTTGTTTATCCCATGCTCAGCATTGATTATCATGCATCTCATCTTGTAGTTATTTTACCCGACGGAGCACTTGCATGATTATTGCACCTACTGCTTGTCGCATATAGATTTTACCTGCTGGCATATGATAGAGTAGCGCAGTACGTGCATGCTCGCGATTACCTTTATATGTTATCTCTATTCATGAGTTGGCAACTCACCCCCGTTGTGCCACAGTATTTGCAGGTTGCCCCTCGGAGTAGTCGCGGCAGGCTGCCTTCTTACATCTTTTGGCTACAGATACCACTACAGTTGGTGCGAGAGCTATTTTGCTGTTAGGTGGGTTGTGGTATCTGGTTACTTTTATTGTACACACTTTTGTATCTATTATTCTCCATCTACCATATATGTACTGGACTTAGAGACTGTGTGAGGACGATGATGTATATTATTTGTATTCTGGTGTCGAGCTCGTGGGAGCCGACTTTATGTATGCAGTTTTATTATTCTGTGATGTTTTTACTTATCGCTCATTTGTTCGCTACGGCGTCGTATATTACTCTTGCGATGATGGTTTCTGCCGTTGGGCGTGATTGCTTCCGTTTGGGAATGCTTTATTTCATTATATATCATTTTCACTTATATCCTGTTTGTACCCGATTTCGGGGTTACTTTTACAAAGGAAATGCTGCCAAAATTATTTAAATGATGACTTAACTTTAAAAGAACTTTATTGAACTATTTAAGGTTTTCTAAATGTTTTTAAGTAAATGTTTTCAACACTCACTACTTTTAAATGGTTTTGATTTCTGGGTTCGGCTTACTTAGTCGCGTTACGCCTGTAGACGTTGCGTGGTTAAGTGCCGGTAACGAGTCGAAAGATTCGGGTCGTGACAAAGAGTACACTGGACGGACTCGCCGAGAACTAGCTAGATGGTATTATACCAATCTTCAGATTGCAGTTCTCTGGTGACATGAGTACAGATAGTCTGTCGACCCGAGGTCGTCATTTGTCTCGTGTGAGTTTCCACTGTGCTTTGATTACTATCCTACCACGGCTTTACTGAGTAATGCAAACAGGTTTTAGTTGGGTACAGTCCCGAGCCACATGGAGGCAGTGAGTGATTGTTGGGGATTTGTCTCTCCCGATATAGGGAGTCGATGTCGCGCTGTGTTTGGTTGGCCAACACCATAAGTCCCTGGCTAGGGCGAAATGAGAGTTACTGATAGTTAGATCAGTAGATTCTCGGATGGTCTTGAGCCATATCGGCATGACTTGTCAGGTTATTTGGGGTCTAACGTTTTCCACACCCTAGACCCGGCATGCGATACTCTCAGATGAACAGACCAGACTGTACGGAGATTGTCATGGACATGCTCAGTAGGACTTTGGATAAGTTTGCTCGTCGGCCTTCTTTTCAACAAGTACCTGGGTAGCCGTTACGTACAGCTAGTGCCATTGGCGGGCTTGCGGTTAAACCCACTGCCAGCGTACTGTCGAGTCTTTAGAGTCCGACACAGAGAGTTTCCCTGGTTCAGGCGAAACGATGTAGAGGCCGTATAGTTTTACGTGCAGGGTTTTGATCATATACGTGTTCTAGCTGCACGGATGTTCGGATAGATAATGCTAGCGGGCTTAGGATTAAGCCGCGTTCTAGTATTATATTACTGGATTATTTTTATCTCTTGGTATTCGTATTTTTTGTAATACGAATATGGGTATGTATATACGGTGAGGGGTATTCTTGTATTTGTTGGATATAGTGCCATCAAGGCAATTATTATGATCGCAAGTAGGCAATTATGATGATTGAGGGAGGACCTATATAGGTATAGCAGTCTTACTTGAGATGATAGTATGCTATCTGATTTGTCTTCATCATTGATGAAACCCGTAGGATTGTTGCTTGACAACCAGCATTATGATGGCGATCATATATGTGGGAGCTGGGTTGTCCATAAGCATATCCTTGTTGGGTTCACTTAGCACGACCACTAGGTTTTAGCAAGCATCAAGTATGTAATTTTAAAAAATCTAGAGTGCTAAGCAACACCATCCAAGAATCTGTTGGCTATAGTGCCCTCAAGTCAATTATTGGATCGCAGGCACATGATTGCAATGATTGAGGGAGGACCTATACCGGTAGAACAGTTTTACTCGAGATGATAATATGCTATCTGGTTTGTCTTTATCATCGTGTACATGCTTCAGTTGACACTACATATCACTATTACATATTGATAGAGCCCATAGGATTCTTGCTTGACTACCAGCAGTATGATGGTGATCATATACGTGGGAGCTGGGTGGTCTATAGGCACATCCTTAAATGTCCCTAGTCGAGGGAGTTTCGAGACTGGGCATCGATACTCCAGAGTAGACTAGTGTATACTGATCGAGACCCCGACGAGGGGCGGTGGCCGGTCTCACAAGCCACTGGTGTCAGTTGGTTCACCTAAGATGTATACAGGTGCTCATTGGGTTATGAGTACACCGGACAGGACTCGCCGGGAACATGCTAGTTGGTCTTATACCTGACGTCAGATAGCAGTTCCCTGGTGACATGTGTACAGGTTAGTTCATCGACCTGAGATCGTCATTTGTCACGTGTGAGTTCCCACTGTAATTTGATTACTACCCTACCACGGCTCAAAGGAGTCGTGCAAACAGGTTTTAGTTGGGTACAGTCCCGAGCCACACGGAGGCAGTAAGCGGATCGTCAGGGGATTCGTCTTTCCCGGTATTGGGGGTTGATGTCGCGGTGTGCACGGGTGGCCATCACCAGAAATCCTTGGCCAAGGTAGTCGAGAATTACTGATTCAGATCAGTAGTTTCTCAGGTGGTGATGGGTTTCATACCGACACTAAATGTCAAGTTATTAGGGGTCTTACTTTATCCACCCCCTAGACTCGATATGCGATACTCATAGACGAACGGACCGGACTGTATGGATATTGTCACTGTCAGGCTCAGTAGGGGTTTCAGGATGAGTTTGCTCGTCGGTATCCCTTTCGCTCAATACCTGGGTAGCCGTTACGTACAGCTAATGCCTCTGACGTGATTGTGATTAAACCAACTGCTAGCGTATTGACGAGTCTTTAGTGTCCCACACAGAGGGTTTCCCTGCTTCGGGCGAAACGATATAGAGGCCGTATGGTTTTATGGTACGTGTACTTGTGCACGGATGATGTTCGGACGGATAATACTAGTGGGCTTTGGTTTAAGCCGGATCGTAGTATTATATTGTTGGATTGTTTTCGTCTCTTTGTATTCGTATTCTTCGGAATACGGATGCGGGTATGTATATACAGTTGAGGGGTATTCTTGTAATTTATTACAAGATTACTTTTAGAAGATTACACCTCATCATGGTTTAGACATTTTTTGATTAAAATATTATTGAGGTGCAGTATGAGGTGTTTATTGCATTTTTGTGGTATGGCTTGGTAATGACCTATACGCATGCTTAAGGTTTTGTTTATTGTGAGATTATTGTTGACTTGAGATATTTTGGTTGACTTTAGATATTTTGGTGGTATGGGATATTTTTAAGCATGGCATCATTATTTATTTAATAATCTCACAACAAAAACAAAAGACTTAGCCATCATTTTTCTTGAGTTGCTCTCAACACCTCATCCTCATGGCATCTTCTTCTTCCTCTAGCTCCACCCAAACCCTCTCATGAGTTGAGAATCCATGGGTGTCTTGAGACAAATTAATCCTTCATCACTCTCTACTTCATCTACGGTATCTAGAGTAGCAATCTAGGTGCCCTAGTTGCCTCGGATATGAGGTTGGAGCTCGTTGCATAGACTCTCGGGTGGATCATCTTCGATGGAGGGAGACCGCAGATCAAGCTTGGTCAAGGAAGCCCCTAGGAGCTTGGGATGATGGTTGAAGACCGAAGGACACGGATCTATTCGGTATAACCATTCTAACCTTATGCTTGTTTTTGTTATCTAGGGCTTATGGGACGATCCGTAGACTAGGGTTCCGCTAGCGCCGGTTTTTGAAAATTTTGTTCCGCATTTGGCCACGGATTGATGGCTGGGGCACTGCAAGAATTCCAACATGGTATCAGAGACACTCCATAATCCTTATTTAACTTATTGCGACATCAGAAATCCGCCGTTTTTGTCGTGCAAAAACTGCCGACAAAACAATTCCGAAAACTGAAAGTTTGAGATGTTTGCACACCCCGCGGGCTCACGGTTTGAACTGAGAAGTCACGGGGTGGTGCATGGGCACCCCGGGGAACCCCCTAGGGGACTGAATGGCTGGTCCCACTTCCCAATACCACCACAAGGTGGTCTTGGCAGTGGGGACCCGAAACTGCGCCACCTTGGGCAGTTTCGGGTCTGCCTCACACCCTGGCCACTTCATGGTGTCCTAGGAGGTGGGGTACCCCCTCTAGGCCCCTCGACTCGAAGTTAATTTCGTTCTCTAACTCCCCGCGAAGGTTCGGGCGTGTTTCGTTTTGATTCGGACTTCCGAATTGGCTTTAAACGGTCGGTTTTTGGAACTTTAGCTCACTGTTTTTTCATGGTTTTGGAAATTGGTTTAGTTTGCTAATTGCGTGCGGAATTCTAATGTTGTAGTTTTCAGTACATACATTACTATCTACGACCGTGAATGTCATTAGAGAGGTACAACTTGTCTAATTGCTATAGTTCTTTTAGACGGGTTTGCGAACGTGACATTCACGTTGATGTTCTGTGTTGTGCTGTGATGTTGGCTGGATCGTCATTGTGGATAGCCTGGGTGCAATGTTAGTACAGTTTAGTTTTATTTGTACATTTGATATCGCGGGGCGAGTGTCCGACATGTGGACTGCCGTCACTGCCTGTTTGTATATTATTTATTTGGGGCACGACCGGGTTGAGGTCGATGTCACCGCTGCACATATTTTCTTTTCTGTACTAGGATTACCCCGCGGTGGAGTGCACGGATAGCCGGGTTCTGGAAGGAAACGGGTCCGTGTCTCATGGCGTTGAGACAAAGGGGGCCTCACTCTAGAATTGGCGGGCTATTCGCCGTACAGGTTGACCTAAGGAGGAGTGCTCAAGTTACCGGATTCCGTGAAGTGCCGGGTGGCCCATTCACTTTGATGAAGGGGTCTGTCTCGCTTATGGTTTTGGCGGGTAACTTGCCACGCTCGTAGGGGTCTAGGTTTTCATTGCACAGGCTATCCACATGACCATGGGAACGTCGGGTTTCAGTTGCGGCTCAAAAGAAACCCGGGGCTCCCAGATTATCAGTATTGTTCTGTGATGCTTATCGCTTATCTGTGATGTTGCATTTATCATGCCTGGAGTGATTATTATATATTGCTATATATATACTAGTAGATATTGTATATGTTTTTCACCCGCGCTAGTCCAGTCCCCGCTCTGTCGTTAGTTAAGTAACCTAACGGGTGATGATGGGACCCAGTGGCGAATCAGATGGCATATATGTACATCATATTTTCATTCTTTTCTGGTGTGATTAATTGATGGGACTGCGTTGATTCTGATCAATGCAAGGAAAACAGACCTATTCGATGTTGTTGGAACATTTTTCAAAATCTGTTATTACAAGGACATTTTCTTTTGTTTTGCACAGTGGTATTCGGTTATGAATATCCAGCACCTCATTCGACGAGCTAAGGGCCGAGATCCCTTCATCGGGAGTGACCCCTTGGGCAGAAGTTTGTGACAGGATAATAAATTCACTATAGTTGATTACTTTTTGCTTTGCATCGCAGTATTCAGTTGGAATATCATGCACCTCATTCCACGAGGAAAGAGTCGAGGTCCTTTCACCGGGAGTGACCTCTTTAGCAAAGGTTTTCGCCACTATATATTTGTAAAAAGCTATCCGGTTCCTTCAACGATATCAAGTTCATTACGTTAAAAGTTTTTCGCCAAAAACCATGCATAGCCCTCCGTCATTTCAGACGGGTAGCACTTAGTATTCATGTTATGTTTGTTGGCCTTCGTCAAGGCATAGTGTATGGTAGCTGCTTGTTACCTTTCTGTTGCATAGATAGATGTGTTGGTTTGGGACAGTCGTACAGCCTTGTTGGCCTTTGTCAAGGGCAAGTATGGGTGGGTTCAAATTAACCTGGACAATGACGGGTAGAACTTAACATGTGACTTATGATTTGTTGGCCTTCGTCAAGGGCATAAGAGCATAGGGTAAAAATCACATCGGGAGTTTCAAACATACAAGAAACTTGCCATGCATGCGCATACCTTATGGAGTGTGATAACTTGAGTAGATTCCATCAGGTTATCATGCGATGATAGTTGGATCCCGATTCCCACTGATGAGTTGGTTTACTCCTCGGGTGATTTTAGAAGATCCCGACTAATTCTTCTTTTGGGTTTGGAGGAGAATTTGAGGATACAGTGGGAGACATCCTGATTAGATAAAGTGATTAACCATTCTGATCTAGGTTAGAGTGCGTGCTGAGTGTTTCTTTTCTCTCTCTCTTTGGCAACCATGGCCCGACCCTAGACTAGAACTCATGAATCAAGTTAACCGAACCTTCTTAAAACACTGGCCTTTGGATTGTCAGAGTTGCATACATCATTGTCACTCCTACTTTTACCCTTTGCATTTCTCCGGAACATTCTGTATCACTACGAAGATCCGCTTTCATTGGATATGACCATCGTATAGTTACATATGAACTCGAAGAAACTTGTTTCAGATTCGAGAATGGTTTCCGGTTCTGGAGAAATTGAATAGGACTATTCAGTTGTCCTTTCCTTTTACCTTCTCTCAGGTTGTGAGGGCTCCTAGGATTAGGAGAGGGTACACCTATTATGCTTATTGGATAGTCTTCTTCCAAACCATAGGTAGGTGCCGAAAGGTAGGGAAGGAAGAAAACCGATTAACCCAAGTGTGGTGTACAGAAGGTAATAAGTAAAGATAAAATAAAGGGATTAGAAAGAGGGCAAAGTAAATTGCGACTGCTATCCTTCACGACCAAACCGCGTATTTCATCGCCACTCCTACTTCACCTTTGAATTTCTCCAGAACACCCCGTATCACTACGAAGATCTACAGTTATTGGATAATCCATCGTACTCGAAGGAACTTGTTCCAGTTCGAGGATGGATTCTGGTTCAGGAGAAATAGAATAAGGATTATTCAGTTGTCTTTTATTTTTACCTTCTCTCAGGTTGCGAGGGCTCCTAGGATTAGGAGAGTACACCTAATACGCTTATTGGATAGTCTTCTTCAAAACCATAGGCTGGTGCCGAATGGTAGGGAAGGAAGAAAACCATTTAGCCTAAGGGTGGTGTACAGAAGGTAATGAGTAAAGACAAATAAAGGGATTTTGAGAGATGACAAGGAAATATAAGGCTACAGTCATGAATCAGGATAATGGAAGAGGCATTACTAGGAATACCCGGATACCCCTCTGAAACATTTTCATGTTTCAGTTTCACTGTCCGTTGTTAATTGAAAAATTATTTCTTAATTAGATCCTTACTCCAGGGTGTGTATTTACCAGGTTTGATTCTCACATCTGTATGGTTTTACAGATGATGAGTGGGAGTAAGTTATTGGGAATTAGGTGATTATATCCTCATTATATCGGGATTCGTTGTAATTGTTGATACTTGAGGAAATCGCCTGGGGTTTTTCCTGATGGCAAATATTTGGTTTTGAATATCCGTTGTTATGCACCAATTTCAAACCGATATATCTGTACGTTTATTTTATAAAGTGAGATATAACTTTTTGAAATTATTTCCATGACATTTACTTATATCAGTTGATGGTTAGGTAAGGAGCATTAAACAGCGGTGAAATTCTTCTTAACCATAGTACAGTTTTCAACCTACGACGCACAGGGTTTGAGTTATTGAACTCAGGGGACTTATACAAAGTATTGTATGTTGTCCAGTGTCCATTAGGACAGAGGGGTTGGTGCTCGTACTATATTCTGTTTACTTGTGACTCTCCAGTTTTAGACAGGTATTTCGTAGAAATACAAGGTCTAAGTTTTGAGAAATTACAGGTACAAGAATAAAGTAGAGAACCATGTGTTGCAAGTATCAGGATTCTTCAAGGTGATCGAAGATGTAGATACTTGTGTATGGTATTCAGATGATAGTAATGGTTTTGAGAACTTGTTTCCCTTTCAGGTTATTCATATTTGGATGCACTCCTAGTTGAGTAATGCTGATCGGCCTCCTTCCATTTAGTTGACATGCACTGGATACAGCTGCATGATTTGAATCTGGTTCTAATTAAATCAGTGCCTCTGTTTCTATATTGTAAATAGAATGGTTCATATATTACCGATGTTAAGGTATATGGAGTTGCCCGGCTTATGCTTAAAACCAGACTCTGGATAACTCAAGGCACGTTTCTGTAATGGCAGTTTGTGTAAGTCGATGTACAACACCCCACGACTTGCGGGGAGGCGGAAATATGAAAAACGATCTTGTTCTTTGCTTAAACATCGACTAACCGCATGAATCGAAGCTAAACGATAACTAACAACAATCATAGAAGTTCTAAACTACTATGTGAAGTGATTATACCTAAAGAACCGTGTCCTTCGTCTTTACGAACTCCACCTCCTCCTCGACCTTCTCCAAGTAGTAGACGATCCACCACGAGAGCTTTACTCCAAACTTTGCCTCTAAACTTGAGGCAACTAGGTTTCTTTAAGTGCTAATCAAAGTACCTAGATGATATAGAGTGAGGGTTAAGGATTAAGTAGTCTAACTAATCCTTGTACTCAACATATGAGAGGGGAGGATTAGGGTTTGAAGAGAGGAAGCTCGAGGAGAGAGAATGTGAGAATAATAATGAAATGAGAAAATGAGTTATCATAATATATATCAAGCATTATTGTTTTTCAAGAAAAGAAAAGAAAATGATTTACAACCATGCTTGATAAATATCTAATGGTGATTCATCTCCATGAGTCATTAAGCATTTATGATGCATTAATGACATGGATGAATCATCCATATGACTCACTAATCTCATTTAATGTATATGCCACCTTAACCTCCTTAGTCACCATCTTCTAGAAGCTTCTCGCGCAATTACGAGAACGCCCCTCCTATCCGTGAAAACACGGAAAAACTTTAGACTGTATAAATCCAATAACCGAATACTAGTAACTGGTTTAAACCAAAGCCGACTAGTAAAAACTGTCCGAAAGTCGTACGTGCGTAAACACATATATGCGTTCGAACCCTTGTCGTAAAACCATACGACCTCTATATCGTTTCGCCTGGAGTAGGGAAAATCTCTGCGTGGGACTCTAGAGACTCGACTACTACGCTGGCAGTGGGTTTAACCACAGACTGCAAGCGGCACTAGCTGTACGTAACGGTCCCCAGGTAGATGTCGATAAGAAGGCCGATGAGGAAACCCATCCGAACTCCTACTGAGTCTGATGTGACAATCTCCATACAGTCCGGTCCGTTCGTCTAAGACTATCGCATATCGGGCCTAGGGGGCGGCAAGCGTCAGTCCCCTAATAGCGGTATAAGTCGTGTCGGAGCGAAGCCCATTACACTCTGAGAAACTACTGGAACCTACCAGCAAATCTCGCTTGCCCTGGCCAGGGACTTTGCGTAATGGCTCTCTGACACAGCGCAATATCAACCCCCAATACCGGGAGAGACGAATCCTGTCTAACCGCCACCGCCTCCAAGTGCTCGGGACTGCACCCAACTGTTACCTGTTTGCACGACTCCTTTGAGCCGTGGTAGGGTAGCAATCTAAGAACAGTGGGACACACTCGAGGCGAAGTAGCAGTGTCAAGTCTGCGGACTATGCTGTACTCATGTCACCTGGGAACTGTTCACTGAAGACTGGTATAAAACCAACTAACAGTTCCCTGTGAGTCCTGTCCGGTGTACCCGTAACCTAACGAGCACCTGCATACTATCTCCAGTACGACGTACTGATGGTTGTGGGACAGACCATCTCCCCAACTGGGATGAGAAGCGTACACACTAGTCTACTCCGGAGTATCGATGCCCTGTCTCGATAATCCTATGACTAGGGACCTGAATAAGGATGTGCTTGTAGACTACCCAGCCCCCACTAGTGTGACTGCCATCACAACGCTGGTAGTCAAGCAAGATCCTAAGAGCTCTATCAATACGTATACTCACATATTAAGATAGAAAAACCAAGTAGCATACTACCATATTTAGCAAGACTGTTATATACATGTGAATATCCCAAGCTTCCATTAAGTAATATACAAACTAGTAAGATACAATAATGGCCCCTAGGGCATATACACTAACAATCTCCTACTTGCACTAGGGCCATGTACTGGCGTATCGAAGACCGATGATCTCGAGTAGCCTCTCGAACTGAATCTGAGGTAGGGCCTTTGTGAATGGATCGGCAATGTTCTCTTAAGAAGCAACTCTCCGAACCTCGATCTCCTAACGATCAATGATCTCCCTGATCAGGTGATACCGCCTTAAGATGTGTCTGGACTTCTGATGGGACCTTGGTTCCTTCGCTAAAGCTATAGCTCCGTTGTTGTCGCAATACAGAGGTATTGGATCAACAATGGTAGGAACCACCTGAAGTTCTGTTAGGAACTTCTTCATCCAGACTGCTTCTTTTGCGGCATCGCAAGCCATAATATACTTCGCTTCCATCATCGAGTCAGCAACGGTGTCCTGCTTGGAACTCTTCCAGCACACCGCCCCTCCATTGAGGGTAAAGACATAACCCGACATGGACTTGGAATCGTCCTTATCACTCTGGAAGCCGGAATCAGCAAAGGCCTCCAACCTGAGGTCTTTTCCACCGTAAACCAAGAACATCTCCTTAGTCCTCCTCAGGTACTTGAGAATGTTCTTTACTGCTATCCAGTGCTTCTCCCCTGGGTCTGACTGATACCGGCTTACCACGCTCAGTGCGTAAGCTACATCTGGTCTGGTGCACAACATCGCATACATTATAGAGCCTACCGCAGAAGCGTAGGGTATAATAGACATGCGTTCCCTTTCCAAATCAGTCTTGGGAGACATCTCTTTGGATAGGGTGATTCCGTGACAAGCCGGTAGATTACCGCGCTTAGAATCTTCCATACTGAATCTTTTCAGTACAGTGTCGATATACCTTGACTATGAAAGTCCCAACATCCTCTTGGATCTATCACGATAGATCCGGATCCCCAGAATGTAAGAGGCATCTCCCAGGTCTTTCATGGAGAACCTGTGTGACAAGAATTCTTTGACAGATTGCAGCATAGGAATGCTATTTCCTATCAATAGAATGTCATCCACGTACAAGACGAGGTATACGACACTTCTGGCTACAACTTTACTATATATGCACGGTTCATCTGGATTTTTGATGAAGTCATATTCTTTGACTGTTTCATCAAAACAGATGTTCCAACTCCGCGATGCCTGCTTCAGTCCATAAATGGACTTAAGCAACTTGCATACTTTCTCGCTGCTCCCACTCTGATTGAAACCCTCTGGCTGATCCATATAGACACACTATTCTAAATTTCCATTCAGAAAAGCCGTCTTTACGTCCATCTGCCAGATTTCATAATCATGGAAGGCAGCAATAGCAAGAAGGACCCGAATGGATTTGAGCATAGCCACTGGAGAAAAAGTTTCGTCATAGTCCAAACCAGGTCTTTGACGAAAACCCTTTGCAACAAGTCTAGCCTTATAGGTTTCCACCTGTCCATCTACACCAATCTTTTTCTTGAAGATCCATTTGCATCCTATGGGTTTTACCCCATCTGGAGCAAAGTCCAAAGTCCATACTTTGTTAGTGTACATGGACTCCATTTCGCTCCGCATTGCATCTAGCCATCGTACCGAGTTGCCGCTCTGGATGGCCTGCTGGAAGCCAGTAGGTTCATCATCATCTATGATGCAATCCTCTCTATCCCCATCTATGAGAAAACCGTAGTATCTCTCAGGCGTATGAGACGGCCTACTACTCCTGCGGAGGGGTGCGGGAATGTCCGGTTCTTCTTGAACTACCGGTTCTACCAAACTTTCAGTATTAGTTTGTGGTTCTGGAATTTCTTCCAGTTCTATTTCGCTCCCACTTGATTCCTTTTCTAAAAACTGATGTTCTAGGAAATGGGCATTATGAGAAACAAATACCTTTTGTTCCTCTGCGTAATAGAATAGATATCCCCTGGAGTTCTTTGGATATCCCACAAACTTACACTTTACTGATCGTGCCTCGAGCTTGTCCACATGCTGCTTTTTAACAAAAGCTGGACATCCCCAAATCTTTATATACTGTAGATGGGGTTTCTTCCCGCTCCACATCTGATATGGAGTGGTAGGCACAGTCTTGGTAGGTACCATGTTCAGAAGATATGCCGCTGATTCTAGCGCATAACCCTAAAAAGATCGCGGTAACTCAGCATTACTCATCATGGATCGTACCATATCCAATAGGGTTCGATTCCGTCTCTCCGATACACCGTTATACCGTGGAGTGTATGGAGGAGTAAGCTGAGAGAGAATTCCTTTCTCTTTTAGGTAACCTAGGAACTCGGCACTCAAGTATTCACCACCTCGATCAGATCTTAGTGTCTTGATACTTTTGCCGGTTTGGTTTTCTACTTCATTCTTATACTCTTGGAATTTCTCAAAAGCCTCGGATTTATGTTTCATCAGATAAATGAATCCGTACCTTGAGTAATCATCCGTGAAAGTAATGAAATAGGAAAAACCACCTTTTGCATGTGTAGACATTGGACCACATACATCGCTGTGTATGAGTCCTAAGAGCTCGCTCGCTCTTACTCCATGTCCAGTAAATTGAGTCTTTGTCATCTTTCCTTTGAGACAAGAATGACAAGTGTCATAAGTTTGATATTCGAACGAGTCCAAATATCCTTCTTTATGCAACTTAGTCAACCTTCTCTCATTGATGCGACCCAGTCTACAATGCCATAAGAAAGCTTTATTTAAATCTGGAGACTTTCTTTTTAGTGTGTTCTGGACATTGAAAATTTGGAGTTGGTTTAACACATATATACCGTTTTCCAGTGTACCGGACCCAATCAAACTATGATTAAGGTGGATGTTAACAACACCACTTCCAAACGTGAAATCATAACCTTTATTTGATAACAAGGAAACAGATATGATATTACACGTTAAGCTGGGTACACAAAAACAGTTATGTAAAACCAAAATGTGTCCACTCGTCAATCCCAGGTGATAATCCCCTACGGACACAGCTCCCACGCTAGCTCCGTTAGCAACCATCAGGGTCATATCACCTTCCTTCAGCACTCTACGGTTTCTCAGTGCCTGCAATGAATTGCAAATATGAGATCCTGATCCGGTATCCAATACCCAGGAAGTAGAGTTGATTGACAGACAATTCTCAATTACAAACACACCTGAAGTCGAAGCCACAGCTTGCTTCGGTTCCTGGTTCTTGGCGTTCCACGCCTTGCAATCCTTTTTCCAGTGCCCTTTCCTGTGACAATGGAAGCACCCATCCTGGCCCACTACCGGTACCGCAAACTTTTTCTTTCCCTTCCCTCCCACCTTACTTACACCTCCTCTAGGTCTGGGGGCGGCCTTCTTTTTCCTTCCTTTGGCCCTAGCCTTGGACCCGGAAGAAGAAGTACCGCCAACAAACATAGCGGGTGTTTCCCTTGCCTTCTGCAAGGTGCCCTCTGCACTCCTTAACATGTTCAGGAGTTCCGGAAGTTCAACTTCTTTTCTTTGAATGTTGAAGTTCAGGATAAACTGGGCGTAGGTGGGAGGAAGGGACTGGAGAATAAGGTCTGTATAGAGCTCATTATCCAAAGTCGTCCCAAGGTCTGCGAGCTCTTCTATATAGCCGATCATCTTTAGGACATATTCTCCTACCGATGACCCGACAGCCAACCTCGCTCGAAACAAGTTCTTAGAGGTCTCGTATCTTGCTATACGAGATTGCTCTCCATAAAGTTCCTTTGTATGGAGAAATATGGCATCTAGTTCCATATCCTCGTGCCTCCTCTGATGTTCATTGTTCATCGAGGCAAGCACGATGCACTTGGCATTCGCGCAATCGAAATCCCAGGTTTTGCGGATTTCCTTATCCGCATTACTGGATTTGGGACCAGGGACAGCAGGTGCCGTAGCGGTGAGGACGTACCCCAATTTGTCATAGGTCAAAGCCATTTTGACATTCCGCAGCCAATCTTTATAGTTTGGCCCTGTCAGTATATTTTTCTCTAAAAGTAACTTAAGTCCAGTCATTTTCAGGGTCGCTGCAATTAGGAGAGAGAGAAGAAAACTCTTTAGCATGATGCTCTTGCAAGTTTAGAGTGGTTTTTAATTTATCTAAACTGGATGGCTCCCACTGTTTCTCGAATCCTTCCTCAAACCATAAAAGAAGAATTAGCCAGGACTATTCTCACTGTACAATACTTGCTTAACCGTTCATCCAGGCTGGTGTCGGTACTTCGAGGGAGGTTTTCCAACGCTTTGGCGAAGTTCCTTAATTAAATAACCTCTTTTCTCTGGGGGCGTAACCCCGCTGACACCTTTCTTGACACCTACTTGGTTTATAGCATTGATCGTTAAGTGACGAATATCCTGATGAGTAGCATATACTCACAGTAGGATCGGGATCCAAATATCATCGTATGATAATGTTGAAGGAATCCTACCAACATTCATCAAACTCCAAATGGTATGCAACTCTTTGCAAATTTCAGTTTCTTTAGAAATTCCCGATATTTATTTTTGCCCCATGCTCTTATGACCTTGGCGTTAGGTCAAAATGTCATAAGTCACATGTCAAGTTCTACCCATCATTATCTTCTCAATTTGAACCCATCCGTATATATCCTTGACGTTCGGCCAAAATGATAATACGACTGTCCCAAACTAACTCATCTATCTATGCAACAAATGAATATCCAGTAGCTACCAAACACTATGCCTTGGCGTTAGGTCAAAATACATAGCTTGAATACTATTGAACACCCAGATGAAATGACGGAGGGCTATGAATGGTTTTGGCGAAACCGTGAACGTAGTGAACTTGATATAACCGAAGGAACCTGATAGCTTTTAAAAGGAGTGGTTAAAGCTCCGTATTTAAAAATATCTGTTTTTAAAATTAACCGAGTGGTTTCTTTTAAATTGTTCCAACGATTAAACATTTGGTTTATTTTCTTTGCATTATAAATAATGCGTCCCATCATTTAACCTATCATTGCAGAAAACAACGAAAATACAACGTCCTCTTATGCCATTCGCATTCGCCACGGGGTCCCGTCATCACCCGTTAGGTTACTTAACTAACGGCAGAGCGGGGGCTGGGCTAGCGCGGGTGTAAAACATAAGTGACGTCTAAATAGCTATCATATATAGATATTGTACATTCGTCAGACGCAATAATAGGCATTCCAGATCTCATATGAACTTTATTGGATTTGCAAGCAATCCGTGTTTGTTTAGAGCCTGCAACAAAAGACGGATTACACAGTTGTGATGAATAGCCATTACCCCACCCTAGACCCCTACGGGTACGGCAAACTACCCGTCAAATACCCGAAGTGAAGCGGTCTCCCTCAACAAAGTGAGTAGGCCACTAAACACTTCAAAGTACCCGGTAGTTTGTGTACCCCACCTTGGGTCTATCCTAGGAGCAAAAACAGTAAAAATGAAATAATACAACGGTGGCTACAACCGCAACCTGGATGTGCCCCGCAAAATAATATTACAACATATTACAGTTACATCGAATGAATTAAAATAATAACCCATCACAAACCCCAGCTAATCATCACAACAGTCCAATACAGTTCACATCCACAAACAGTAAAAACCATTACAGAAATGTGCAACCCCCTGCCAACCGACGTACTAGCAGTTGGGGGAGGTTTACGAACACATTATACAAACATAGATATAATCAAATTAGCAAACATCGTAAAATTTCGATCGAACAAACGCTTTTAGATTCTACTCCAATACTTCTCTGTGCACCTGAGACTTGAGCATAAAAATAAACATCCCAGAAACATCACTGTTAACACCTAGGAGTTACTGAATAAATTTGGTCCGACTCGGCCCCAACTCGGCCGCGGATCCGCCGCGGATCGCATGGATCCGCCGCGGTTCCGCGATGAGATGGCCGAGTTAGGGGTCCAAATTTCTTCAGTAGCCCTAGTTTACCTGCTTGTTATTCTGAAGCACCCTGAAAAATTTTTAGAGCTAGTTTAAAATTCGACAGCAAGCGTGATAATCGACGATGTTTCCGGTTCCTTTTTGCGTTCGAAATTCTTACGACTTTGCTAATGAGTTAATTATTGTTTAGCGAGGCTCTGATGCCACTGTAAGTCGATGTACAACACCCCACGACTTGCGGGGAGGCGGAAATATGAAAAACGATCTTGTTCTTTGCTTAAACATCGACTAACCGTATGAATCGAAGCTAAACGATAACTAACAACAATCATAGAAGTTCTAAACTACTATGTGAAGTGATTATACCTAAAGAACCGTGCCCTTCATCTTTACAAACTCCACCTCCTCCTCGGCCTTCTCCAAGTAGTAGACGATCCACCACGAGAGCTTTACTCCAAACTTTGCCTCTAAACTTGAGGCAACTAGGTTTCTTTAAGTGCTAATCAAAGTACCTAGATGATATAGAGTGAGGGTTATGGATTAAGTAGTCTAACTAATCCTTGTACTCAACACATGAGAGGGGAGGATTAGGGTTTGAAGAGAGGAAGTTGGAGGAGAGAGAAGGTGAGAATAATAATGAAATGAGAAAATGAGTTATCATAATATATATCAAGCATTATTGTTTTTCAAGAAAAGAAAAGAAAATTATTTACAACCATGCTTGATAAATATCTAATGGTGATTCATATCCATGAGTCATTAAGCATTTATGATGCATTACTGACATGGATGAATCATCCATATGACTCACTAATATCATTTAATGTATATGCCACCTTAACCTTCTTAGTCACCATCTTCTAGAAGCTTCTCGCACAATTAAGAGAACGCCCCTCCTATCCGTGAAAACACGGAAAAACTTTAGACTGTATAAATCCAATAACCGGATACTAATAACTGGCTTAAACTAAAGCCGACTAGTAAAAACTGTCCGAAAGTCGTATGTGCGTAAACACACGTATGCGTCCGAACCCTTGTCGTAAAACCATACGACCTCTATATCGTTTCGCCAGGAGTAGGGAAACTCTCTGCGTGGGACTCTAGAGACTCGCCTACTACGATGGCAGTGGGTTTAACCACAGACCGCAAGCGGCACTAGCTGTACGTAACGGTCCCCAGGTAGATGTCGATAAGAAGGCCGATGAGGAAACCCATCCGAACTCCTACTGAGTCTGATGTGACAATCTCCATACAGTCCGGTCCGTTCGTCTAAGACTATCGCATATCGGGCCTAGGGGGGCGGCAAGCGTCAGTGCCCTAATAGCGGTATAAGTCGTATCAGAGCGAAGCCCATTACACTCTGAGAAACTACTGGAACCTACCAGCAAATCTTGCTTTCCTTGTGTCAGTCTACGGTAGCGCCCCGGCCTTCTACAGACGCCAAATGCGGAACAAAAACTTTAACCCGGATCTGCCATTATTGCTAAACTAACAAACTGTAAAGAGTGTAGAAAGGTTATACCGAACGATCCGAGTCCTTCGTTCTTTAACCATCATCCCACGCTCCGTTGCGGCTACTCCGATCTCTTCGATCTCCGATCTGCTCGTCCAGGTGGCACCACGTCGACGATTCTTTAAACGGGCTCCCGCCTCTGACTCGAGGCAACTCGGTCGTCAAGTTTGCTAAAAGAGACGACCAAGAATGATGTAGAGAATGAATAGATTACTTTGTCTCACTTCGTCCAAAGCCGTGGACGATCGGTAAATGAAGTTGCCATTTTTTATCGGGTGATGGAAATGAAAGAGGCTATGAAATTTCCATGCACCATAAACCATAGTCTTTTTACCAAAAATGAAATCAATCACTCTCTCCTTCTCAAAGGATGGCCGGCCACTATTTAACCAAGAGGGAGGTGAGTGTAGGAGTGAGGAGGTGACCACACGAAGAAAAGATCAAGAGAAAAAATCTATGGCAAAACAAAACACATTAATGAAATGAATGACTCACTAAACCTAGTCATCCATTCATTAATGCAAACTTAAGGTTCATGAACCTAGTCACCATCCTTGTCATCTCTTCTAGAAACTTCTAGAAGATTCTACACTCAACTCAAGAAAAGATAAATCCGTCTTTAACCGAATGTTAAAAGACGGCTGATAGAAAACTGGAAACTGACAACTTCCAAAAGTGATCCCGAAACGAATTTCAGGATAACCCCGTAACTGTATAAATATACCCACATTTGTATTACGACCGAATACAAATGCAACTGAGACAAAGATATTATATCTACTCAATACAATACTCGGATCCGGCTTAAACCAAAGCCGATCAGTATCATCTGTCCGAAAACCGACACGTGCGTAAACGCACGTGCATTTTCCGAACCCTGCCATAAAACCATACGGCCTCTACAACGTTTCGCCCGAACTTGGGAAACTGACTGTGGGGGACTCTAATGACTCGTCAGTATCCTGGCAATGGGTTTAACCACAAACCGTCAGCGGCACTAGCTATGCGTAACGGCTGCCCATGGACTGACCTCAAGGGAGGCCGATGAGCGAACTCACCCGGAAACCCTACCGAGCCTAACAGTGACAATGTATATACAGTCCGGTCCGTTCGTCTATGAGTATCGCATATCTGCCTAGGGGGCTAGTAACGTCAGACCCCCAATAGCAGTATAAGTCGTGTCGGAGTGTAGCCCAATAACACCCTGAGATACTACTGGAGTACCTACCAGTAAATCTCCTGCCACGGCCGTGGGCTTTGTGTAATGGCTCTCCTAGACACAGCACGATCTCGCCTCCAATACCGGGAGAGACGAATCCCCTGCCGATCCACTCACGTGCCTCCTGTGGCTCGGGACTGTACCCAAAAACTACCTGTTTGCACGACTCCTTTGAGCCGTGGTAGGGTAGAAATCAAAGCACAGTGGGAACTCACACGAGACAAATGACGACCTCAGGTCGATGAACTAACCTGTACACATATCACCAGGGAACTGCTATCTGACGATATGTATAATACCAACTAGCAGATTCCCGGCGAGTGCTGTCCGGTGTACTCATAACCTAATGAGCACCTGTATACATCTTAGGTGATCCAACTGACACCAGTGGCTTGTGAGACCGGCCACCGCCCCTCGTCGGGGTCTCGACTGTATACACTAGTCTACTCCGGAGTATCGATGCCCTGTCTCGAAACTCCCACGACTAGGGACCACAATTAAGGATATGCGTATAAACCACCCAACTCTCACGTATATGATCGCCATCATACTGTTGGTGGTAAAGCAAGATCCTAAGGGCTCTATCAAAGTGTAACATGTAATCAGTCACCTGAACATGTACACGACTGATAAAGGCAAACCAGATAGCATACTATCATCTCGAGTAAGACTGTCCTACCGGTATAGGTCCTCCGCAATCATTGCAATCACGTACCTGCGATCCAATAATTGACTTTGAGGGCACTATCTCCAACAATCTCCCACTTGCACTTAAGGCTAATTATTGCGATGTCGACTACTCACAGCCCGTGTGAAACCGAACATCCAACTCCTCTACTAATCAGTTTCATAAAGCCCGTTTGTAAAACTATTGTGTTCGAGAAATAACCTCAGTGAGTGGATCCGCCCAGATGTTTCTTTCTATATATCTCTCTTAATCTCAAGTTCGCGGAGAAAACCATCTCCCGAATTGAGTAATACCTGTCTTAGAATATGTCTGGATACCTGATGGGACCTAGTTCATAAATGAACTCCAAATCCAAACTTCTTAGACTGTATCGATCACTGAATTTAATCAGTATCCGGCACCATGCCACC
Source organism: Agapanthus africanus (assembly GCA_030015575.1). Classification (NCBI taxonomy): domain Eukaryota; kingdom Viridiplantae; phylum Streptophyta; class Magnoliopsida; order Asparagales; family Amaryllidaceae; genus Agapanthus; species Agapanthus africanus. The sequence goes on along the minus strand of JASDDO010000031.1, from coordinate 214,432,333 downwards.
CACAGTATCCTCTTGGACCACCTGTCCATAATACTGCCCCCTTCGTCAGAGGAAAAACTATAACTCTGAAAATCATTCTGTCAACCATGTCACCTTTGAAGCCTGGAATGATAATCGTCTCCCGAAGGAGGCTGCCGTCATCAAATCCGTAGAACATGTACTTATGTTCTAAAACTGCTTCCTTATGTTTCTCCAGGATTGGATTAATACAAACTTATTGCATATAGTGCAAAAACAACATTTGGTGTGGTACTTGACATCTCATGATTGACTCAATTGCCTAAGCAAGTGATCTGCCAATCATGCACATCCCTCTCCTCTTTAGTCTGTAAGACACCTTTAGAGAGGGTGACTCCATCACCTGCAGGTACACCACCATGCTAGGAGTCATCTATTCTAAAAACCATTAGAATACTGTCAAAGTACCCACATTGGGAAACTACCCAAATCCAGATCTAAAACCATAGATCTAGAAACCAGAATGCCAAATATTATATCCATATCCTGTCTAGAGAAACAACTGTGTGACGACCACAGTACAACCGATCGTAGTATAGGAATTTTACTTCCTACTCTATGTATGTCATCCAAATACCATGACATCACACCCTACTACCTTCTTAACAGATCCATCCCCTATCCTGATTGAAGTCAAACCTATGACTCTCACATCAAAATTAGATGATCTATCTCCGCTATAACTGCTCAAGTCTATAAATAGAAATAAGCTACTTGCCCACTAAACTTCCGCTGCTCCCACTGATTACGACAACCCTCCTACCGGGTCTCATATCCTGGAACAACAGTAGTGTCAAGTCTGGGTAAACAAGATCCTCCCTGTCACCGTCCTTGAGGCTACCGGAGTACCTCTCGGGTGTCTGATATCTGCGGAGTGGCTATTGGAATGTCAAACCTGATTGAATATATAGGTCCTATTAAATTTTCCGTAATCGTTCACGGTTCTGGAATCACTTCCAGTTCTACCATACTCCCACTACTGTTTTCTGAAAAAGATCCATTTTACTAAAACTGTGGCGAGTCAAGAACAATATCACTATTGATCTTCCAAATGGTAGAATATCAACCCTCGTCATAGCCAGGGTCAACCCATAAACAGCCATTACAGAAACGTGCCCTGAGTTATCCAGAGTCTGGTTTTAAGCATAAGCTGGACAACTCCCCGTACCTTAACATCTTTTAAGGTATGATCCATTCTATATTCAATATAGAAACCTTGGCACTTATTTAATTGGAACCAGATTCAAATCATGCAGCTGTCTCCAGTGCATATCAACTTAATGAAAAGAGGCCAATCAGCATTACTCAACTTAGGAATCCATCCAATTATGAGTAACCTGAAAGAGAAACAAGTTTCTCAAAACATTACTATCATCTGAATACCAATCACAAGAATCTACATCTTCGATCTCTTTGAAGAATCCCGATACTTGTGATACCTGGTTCTCTACTTTATTCTTATACCCACAACTTCTCAAAACTTAGACCTTGTATTTCTACGAAACACTTGTCTAAATACTAGAGAAGTTATAAGTAAACAGAACATAGTACGAGGACCTACCCCTTTGTCCTGATGGACACTGGACAATATACAATACTCTGTATAAGTCCACAGAGTTGAACAACTCAAAACCTGTGCGTCGTAGGTTGGAAACTGTACCCTGGCGATTTCCTCAAATATCACTAATTACAACGAATTCCGATATAATGAGGATAATCACCTAATTCCCAATAACTTACTCCCACTCATCATCTGTAAAACCATACAGATATGAGAATGAAACCTGGTAAAAACATACCCTTGGAGTAAGTATCTAATCGGGAAAATAGTTTTCCTTTAACAATGCACTGAAACATGAAAATGTTTCGTAGGGGTATCCTGGTATTCATAGCAATGCCTCTCCATAATCCAATTCATGACTTCAACCGTATATTTTATTGCCATCTCTCCAAATCCCTTTATTTGTCTTTAGTCATTACCTTCTGTACACCATCGTTAGGCTAAATGGTTTTCTTCCTTCCCTACCGTTCGGCACCAGCCTATGGTTTGGAAGAAGACTATCCAGTAAGCATAATAGGTGTACCCTCCTAAACCAAGGAGTACTCGCAGCTTGAGAGAAGGTGATGATAAAAGACAACTGAATAATACCTTATTCTTTTAAAGGTGAAATAGGAGTGGCGATGAAGTATGCGGTTTTGGTCGTGAATGATATCAGTCGCAATTTACCTTGCCCTCTTTCTAATCCCTTTATTTTGTCTTTACATATTACCTTCTGCACACCCTACTTAGGCTAATTGGTTTTCTTCATTCCCTACCTTTCGGCACCTGCCTATGGTTTGGAATAAGACTATCCAATAAGCGTAATAGGTGTACTCTCCTAAACCAAGGAGCCCTCGCAACATGAGAGAAGGTGATAATAAAAGACAACTGAATAAACCAATTCTATTTCTCTTGAACCTGGATCCATCCTCGAAGAAGTCCCTTCGAGTTCGTATATAACCATACGATGAATCTATCCAATGGAAGTGGATGTCCGTAGTAATACGGGTGTTCTGAGAAATACAAAGGGTAAAAGAAGGAGTGGCAATGACTTATGCAACATAGACAATCCAAAAGCCAGTATTTTAAGAAGGTTCGGTCAACTTGGTCACTGAGTCATAGTCTAGGGTCGGTCAAAGGTCGCTGCCAAAGAGAGAGAGAAAAGAAACACTCTGCGTGCACTCTAACCTAGATCAGAATGGTTATCACTTTATCTAATCTGGAAACCTCCCACTGTCCTGTCAAATTCTCCTCCAAACCTGAAAGAAGAATCAATCGGGATCATCCGAAGAGTAAACCAACTCATCAGTAGGAATCGGGATCCAACTCTCATCGCATGATAACATGATGGAATGCATCCACGTTACTCATACTCCAGAAGGTATGCGCATACTTGGCAAGTTTCAGTTTCTTTAGAAACTCCCGATATGATTTTTGCCCCATGCTCTTATAACCTTGGCTTTGGTTAAAATGTCATAAGTCACATGCCAAGTTCTACCCGTCACTATCTTGTCAATTTGAACCCACCCGTACATGCCCCTGGCTTTGGCCAAATGGCAGAATGACTGTCCCAAACCAACTCATCTATCTATGCAACAAATGAATACCCAGCAGCTACCAAACACTATGCCTTAACTTTGGCTAAAATGCATAGCTTGAATACTACTAAATACCCAAAAGAAGTGACGGAGGGCTACGGCTGGTTTTTGGCGAAAAACCTTTAACGTAGTGAACTTGATATCGCTGAAGGAACCTGATAGCTTTTTAAAATATAGTGGCGAAAACCTTTTGCTAAAAAGGTCACTCCCGGTAAAGGGATCTCGGCTCTTTCCTCGTGGAATGAGGTGCAGGATATTCCACTGAATACCGCGGTGCAAAGCAACTTGTAATCGACTATAGTGAAGTTATTATCCTGACGCAAACTTCTGCCCAAGGGGTCAGTCCCGGTGAAGGGATATCGGCCTTTGCCCCGTCGAATGAGGTGCAGGATATTCCACTGAATACCGCTATGCATAACAAAAGGAAATGTCTTTGCAATAACACTTTTTAAATTTGTTCCAACAACTGCAAATAGGTTTGTTTTACTTTGCATTGATCAGAATCAACGCAGTCCCATCAATCAATCACACCAGAAAAGAACGAAAATAAAATGTACGTATATGCCATCCGCATTCGTCACTGGGTCCCGTCATCACCCGTTAGGTTACTTAACTAATGACAGAGCGGGGACTGGACTAGCGCGGGTGTAAAACATATACAACATCTAATAGTATATAAACCAATGTACAATAATCGCTCCAGGCGTGATAATATGCAACATTACAGAAAAGTAATAAGCATCACAGAACAATACAGATAATCTGGGATCCCCGGGTTTCACAGAGCTGCTGCTGAAACCCGACGTTCCCCTGTCGTGTGGATAGCCTGTGCAATGAAACCTAGACCCCTACGGGTGCGGCAAGTTACCCGCCAAAACCTGAAGCGAGGCAGCCCCCTACAGCAAAGTGAATGGACCACCCAGCACTTCACGGAATCCGATAGCTTGAGCACCCCTCCTTGGGTCAACCTGTACCCCCTACGAGTGTGGCGAATAGTCTGCCAATTCTAGAGTGAGTCCCCTCTGCCTCTCAAAGCCATGAGATGCGGACCCGTTGCCCCCAGAACCCGGCTATCCGTGCATTCCGTCGCGGGGGTAAAACCTAGTACAGTAATGAAAAATAGTACAATAGGTACATCGACCGCAACCTGGTCGTGCCCCAAAAGAATATTATACAACAGGCAGTGGCGGCAGTCCACAAGTTGGACGCTCGCCCCGCAATATCAAATGTACAAATAAATTCAAACTGCACTACCATTGCACACTGCTATCCACCACGACAAATCCGCAACAACACAGCACAACACAGAACATCAACGCGAATGTCACGTTCGCAAACCCGTCTAAAAGAACTATAGCAATCAGACGCGGTTTACAGATCAAATGACATTCCCGGTCGGAGATATAATGTAAGCACTGTAAACTAACATGTTTAAATTTCGATCGACTAAATATCACAAAGTGGGCCCCACGAACAACTGGTGAACAGTAACAAAATCTGGGCCCAAAAGATATGTACTAAAAACCCCAATTTCGAGATAAGAATACACTGTGCAAGTTTGGGGGCATGATCACACAGAATGGCCGCGGATACGCGGCCAAACCATGGGTTTGGCCGCGATTCCGCGGCAGTCTTGTCGATTCATGAGCCCAAATTTGTACGGTGTTCTTATAAAACCCTGCACAGATTTCTGAGATATGTAGAATAATTTTAGGACATCATTTAAAATCTACATAAATTGTGAAATTGTAAAGTGCGGTTTTAGATTTTCGGTTCGATCGATGTTTTAAACACGTTAGCACAAGTTAGTATAGCAAAATGGTGAGGCTCTGATACTACTGTCAGTCTACGGTAGCGCCCCGACCATCTACATACGCCAAATGCGGAACAAAAACTTTAACCCGGATCTGCCATTATTGCTAAACTAACAAACTGTAAAGAGTGTAGAAAGGTTATACCGAACGATCCGAGTCCTTCGTTCTTTAACCATCATCCCACGCTCCGTTGCGGCTGCTCCGATCTCTTCGATCTCCAATCTGCTCGTCCAGGTGGCACCACGTCGACGATTCTTTAAACGGGCTCCCGCCTCTGACTCGAGGCAACTCGGTCGTCAAGTTTGCTAAAAGTGACGACCAAGAATGATGTAGAGAATGAATAGATTACTTTGTCTCACTTCGTCCAAAGCCGTGGACGATCGGTAAATGAAGTTGCCATTTTTTATCGGGTGATGGAAATGAAAGAGGCTATGAAATTTCCATGCACCATAAACCATAGTCTTTTTACCAAAAATGAAATCAATCTCTCTCTCCTTCTCAAAGGATGGCCGGCCACTATTTAACCAAGAGGGAGGTGAGTGTAGGAGTGAGGAGGTGACCACAAGAAGAAAAGATCAAGAGAAAAAATCTATGGCAAAACAAAACACATTAATGAAATGAATGACTCACTAAACCTAGTCATCCATTCATTAATGCAAACTTAAGGTTCATGAACCTAGTCACCATCCTTGTCATCTCTTCTAGAAACTTCTAGAAGATTCTACACTCAACTCAAGAAAAGATAAATCCGTCTTTAACCGAATGTTAAAAGACGGCTGATAGAAAACTGTAAACTGGCAACTTCCAAAAGTGATCCCGAAACGAATTTCAGGATAACCCCGTAACTGTATAAATATACCCGCATTTTTATTACGACCGAATACAAATGCAACTGAGACAAAGATATTATATCTACTCAATACAATACTCGGATCCGACTTAAACCAAAGCCGACCAGTATCATCTGTCCGAAAACCGACACGTGCATAAACGCACGTGCATTTTCCGAACCCTGCCATAAAACCATACGGCCTCTACAACGTTTCGCCCGAACTTGGGAAACTGACTGTGGGGGACTCTAATGACTCGTCAGTACCCTGGCAGTGGGTTTAACCACAAACCGTCAGCGACACTAGCTATGCGTAACGGCTGCCCATGGACTGACCTCAAGGGAGGCCGATGAGCGAACTCACCCGGAAACCCTACTGAGCCTAACAGTGACAATGTATATACAGTCCGGTCCGTTCGTCTATGAGTATCGCATATCTGCCTAGGGGGCTAGTAACGTCAGACCCCCAATAGCAGTATAAGTCGTGTCGGAGTGTAGCCCAATAACACCCTGAGATACTACTGGAGTACCTACCAGTAAATCTCCTGCCACGGCAGTGGGCTTTGTGTAATGGCTCTCCTAGACACAGCACGATCTCGCCTCCAATACCGGGAGAGACGAATCCCCTGCCGATCCGCTCACGTGCCTCCATGTGGCTCGGGACTGTACCCAAAAACTACCTGTTTGCACGACTCCTTTGAACCGTGGTAGGGTAGAAATCAAAGCACAGTGGGAACTCACACGAGACAAATGACGACCTCAGGTCGATGAACTAACCTGTACACATGTCACCAGGGAACTGCTATCTGACGATATGTATAATACCAACTAGCAGATTCCCGGCGAGTCCTGTCCGGTGTACTCATAACCTAATGAGCACCTGTATACATCTTAGGTGATCCAACTGACACCAGTGGCTTGTGAGACCGGCCACCGCCCCTCGTCGGGGTCTCGACTGTATACACTAGTCTACTCCGGAGTATCGATGCCCTGTCTCGAAACTCCCACGACTAGGGACCACAATTAAGGATATGCGTATAAACCACCCAACTCTCACGTATATGATCGCCATCATACTGTTGGTGGTAAAGCAAGATCCTAAGGGCTCTATCAAAGTGTAACATGTAATCAGTCACCTGAACATGTACACGACTGATAAAGGCAAACCAGATAGCATACTATCATCTCGAGTAAGACTGTCCTACCGGTATAGGTCCTCCGCAATCATTGCAATCACGTACCTGCGATCCAATAATTGACTCTGAGGGCACTATCTCCAACACCCTGGCCAGGGACTTTGCGTAATGGCTCTCTGACACAGCGCGATATCAACCCCCAATACCGGGAGAGACGAATCCTGTCTAACCGCCACTGCCTCCAAGTGCTCGGGATTGCACCCAACTGCTACCTGTTTGCACGACTCCTTTGAGCCGTGGTAGGGTAGCAATCTAAGAACAGTGGGATACACTCGAGGCGAAGTAGCAGTGTCAAGTCTGCGGACTATGCTGTACTCATGTCACCTGGGAACTGTTCACTGACGACTGGTATAAAACCAACCAATAGTTCCCTGTGAGTCCTGTCCGGTGTACCCGTAACCTAACGAGCACCTGCATACTATCTCCAGTACGACGTACTGATGGCTGTGGGATAGACCATCTCCCCTACTGGGATGAGAAGCGTACACACTAGTCTACTCCGGAGTATCGATGCCCTGTCTCGATAATCCTACGACTAGGGACCTGAATAAGGATGTGCTTGTAGACTACCCAGCCCCCACTAGTGTGACTGCCATCACAACGCTGGTAGTCAAGCAAGATCCTAAGAGCTCTATCAATACGTATACTCACATATTAAGATAGAAAAACCAAGTAGCATACTACCATGTTTAGCAAGACTGTTATATACATGTGAATATCCTAAGCTTCCATTAAGTAATATACAAACTAGTATGATACAATAATGGCCCCTAGGGCATGTACACTAATAGTTTGTGGGTCATCCTGGGCTATGACGAGGGTTAACTTTCTACCATCTGGAAGATCAATAGTGATATTGTTCTTGACTCGCCATAGTTTTAGTAAAATGGATTTTTTCAGAAAACAGTAGTGGGGGTATGGTAGAACTGGAAGTGATTCCAGAACCACAAATGATTACTGAAAATTTAATAGAACCAAAAGATTCAATCAGGTTTGACATTCCATTAGCCACTCTGCAAATATGATGGTTAACCTAAGGCGCCCGAGAGGTACTTCGGTATCCTCAAAGACGGTGACAGGGAGGTTCTTGTTTACCCAGACTTGACACTACTGTTGTTCCAGACTATGAGACCCGGCAGGAGGATGAGTATAGCGTTGTTCTAAACTAGCTTTAGAAGTGCACGTGTATATGACTCTGCTAGAGGGTTGTTGTAGTCAGTGGGAGCAGTGGAAGCATAGTGGACAAGTAGCTTGTGTCTATTTATAGACTAAAACAGGTATAGCGGAGATAGATCATCTATTTTTGATGTGACAGTCATAGGTTTTGACTTCATCAGAATATGGGATGGATCTGTTAAGAAGGTAGTAGGGTGTGATGTCCTGGTGTATTTGGATGACATGCACTTTATAGGAAGTGAAATTCCTATACTACGATCGGTTATACTGTGGTTGTCACACAGTGGTTTCTCCACATAGGATATGGATATAATATCAGGCATTCTGGTTACTAGTGTTGGAGATAGTGCCCTCAGAGTCAATTATTGGATCACAGGCACGTGATTGCAATGATTGAGGGAGGACCTATGCCGGTAGGACAGTCTTACTCAAGATGATAGTATGCTATCTGGTTTATCTTTATCATCGTGTACTGCTTTAGGTGACATTACAGATCACTATTGCACGTTGGTAGAGCCCTTAGGATTCTTGCTTGACGGCCAGCAGTATGATAGCGATCATATACGTGGGAGCTGGGGTCTATAAGCACATCCTTAAAAGGTCCATAGTGTAAGTGCACGGCGGCGCCCCGGCCGTCAATCCAAGGCCAAAATGCGGAAACGATAATTTACTTTAACTTTTGAACCGGCACCACCGCGCACACAAATCCCGGATGGGGCCATTAATCTAATCCTAGCTAACTAGAGAAGGGGTAGAGAGATATACCGAGCGATCCGTTTCCTTCGGTCTTCTCGTCGTCGTCCCGATCTCCCCGCGGAATCTCCGGTCTTCAACTCCTCGTCGGAAGGGCACCACATCGCTCGGTTCTTTTACGGGCTCCCACCTCTGGACCGAGGCACCTCGGGCACGAAGTTGGCGAGCCGACGTGCCCAAGGATGCTGTAGGTTAACTGTAGAACTCTATGTCTCTTTGGGGTTGTGGAAGTTGCCTTTTGTGGAGGAATAAGATGATAGCATTTTTAGAGATGAAATTGGGGATTTTTGCAAGCACAAGAGAACCAAAAATCCCCACAAAAATAATGGGCAGGCCCTTCCCTCATTTGGCCGGCCATCACTAGGAGAGAATGAGAGGAGAGAGTGAGAGGCCAAATGAAAATGAGTTAGCCAAATAATCAAGAGAGAGAAAGGGTTATCATGATGAAAAGAAATGATCACCTACCAAATCCAACACTCCATCAACCAATCATATCACCACAAGTCAAAACCATGATGAATGAAGAAGTCAAATGATGGTGCAACCATCATAAAGCAACAATATGCAAAGACCACCCTCTACAATGCTAATTTGCACAATTGCAAATAAGCCCTCCTCTACCAATTTTCAGCCAAGGAAAGAAACAAAGGAAAATGGCCGAAACCGAAAACAAACTGGCAACTTCATAAAACTGATCCCGTAATAAATTACAGGAAACCCCGCTACTGTATATACATACCCGCATTTGTATTCCGACCGAATACAAATGCAATGAGACAAAATCTACATAGTACAATACTAGGATCCGGCTTAAACCAAAGCCCACAAGTATTAACCGTCCGATCATAATCCATGCAATACCGCACGTATCTGATCGAACCCTGCCATATCTCCATACGGCCTCTACAACGTTTCGCCCGAAACTTGAGAAAACGGTCTGTGGGGGACTCTAAAGACTCGTCAATTCTTTGGCTGTGGATTTAACCACTAGCACGTCAGAGGTATTAGCCATACGTAACGGGCAACCAGGTATTGACCAAAAGGGACGTCGATGAGCGAACTCATCCTGACACCCTACTGAGCCTGTCAGTGACAATATCCATACAGTCCGGTCCGTTCGTCTATGAGTATCGCAAGGCGAGCCTAGGGGGTTGGTAAAAGTCAGACCCCCAAAAGCGGTACAAGTCGTGTCGGAGTGTAGCCCAGAACACCTTGAGATACTACTGGAATACCTACCAGTAAATCTCCTGCCTTGGCCAAGGACTTCGTGTAATGGCTCTCCTAGACACATCGCGACCTCACCCCCAATACCGGGAGAGACGAACCCCTGCAGATCCGCTCATTGCCTCCATGTGGCTCGGGACTGTACCCAACTAAAACCTGTTTGCACGTCTCCTTTGAGCATGGTAGGGTAGTAATCAAAGCACAGTTGGAACTCACACGAGACAAATGACGATCTCAGGTCGATGAACTAACCTGTACACATGTCACCAGGGAACTGCTATCTGACGTCAGGTATATGACCAACTAGCATGTTCCCGGTGAGTCCTGTCCGGTGTACTCATAACCTAATGAGCACCTGTATACATCTTAGGTGAACCAATTGAAACCAGCGGCTTGTGAGACCGGCCACCGCCCCTCGTCGGGGTCTCGACTGTATACACTAGTCTACTCTGGAGTATCGATGCCCTGTCTCTAAACTCCCACGACTAGAGACCTTTTAAGGATGTGCTTATAGACTACCAGCTCCCACGTATATGATCGCCCTCATACTGCTGGTAGTCAAGCAAGAATCCTAGGGGCTCTATCAACGCGCAATAGTGACCTGTACGGTCACCTAAAGCAGTACACGATGATAAAGATAAACCAGATAGCATACTATCATCTTGAGTAAGACTGTCCTACCGGTATAGGTCCTCCCTCAATCATTGCAATCACGTGCCTGTGATCCAATAATTGACTCTGAGGGCACTATGTCCAACAATCTCCCACTTGCACTCAAGGCTAATTATTGCGATGTCGCATACTCACAGCCCGTGTGATACCGAACACCCAACTCCTCTACTAGTCAGTCTCACAAAACCCGTTTGCGAAACTATTGCGTTCGAGGAATAGCCTCAGTGAGTGGATTCACTTTGATGTTTCTTTCTATGTCTCTCTATATCTCAAGTTCGCGGAGAAAACCATCTCCCGAAATGAGCAATACCTGTCTTAGAATGTGTCTCTGATGGGACCTAGCTCATAAATGAACTCCAAATCCAAACTTCTTAGACTGTATCGTTAACTGAAACCAATCAGTATCCTCCGTCATGCCTCCCTCAGTATCCCCTTGGACCACCTGTCCAAAATACTGCCCCTCGTCAGAAGGAAAACTATAACTCTGACAACCTCTCTGTCATCCATGTCACCTTGGAAGCCTGGAGTGATAACTGTCTCCTGAAAGAGGCTGTTGTTATCATATCCCTAGAACATCCACTTATGTTCTAAAACTGCTTCCGACCGTTTCTCCAGGATTGGATTAATATCAATTTATTGCATCCACTGCAAAAACAACATCTGGTGTGGTACTTGACATCTCATGATTGACTCAATTGCCTAAGCAAGTGATCTGCCAATCATGCACATCCCTCTCCCCTTTAGTCAGTAAGACACCTTTAGAGAGGGTGACTCCATCACCTACAGGTACACTACCGTGCCAGGAGTCGTCCATTCTAAAACACCTTTAGAATGCTGTCTAAGTACCCTGATTGGGACACTTCCCAAATCTAGATCTAAAACCAAAGATCTAGTAACCAGAATATCTGATATAATATCCAAGTCCTATGTGGAGAAACCATTGTGTGACGACCAAAGTATAACCGGCCGTAGTATAGGAATTTCACTTCCTACTCTGTGTATGTTATCCAAATACCAGGACATCACACCCTACTACCTTCTTAACATATCCATCCCCTATTCTAATGAAGTCAAACCTATGACTGTCACATCAGAAATAGATGATCTATCTCCGCTATTTCTGCTTTAGTCTATAAATAGACATAAGCCACCTGTCCACTATGCTTCCGCTGCTCCCACTGACCATGACAACCCTCTGGCAGAGTCATATAGACGTACATTTCTAAAGCCAGTTTAGAACGACGCTATACTCATCCACCTGCCGGGTCTCACAGTCTGGAACAACAGCAATGACAAGTCTGGGTAAACAAGAACTTCCCTGCCACCGTCCTTGAGGCTACCGGAGTACCTCTCGGGTGCCTGAGGTTACCCATCATGTCTGCGGAGTGGCCAATGGAATGTCAAACCAGATTGAATCTTTAGGTTCTTATCAAATCTTCCGTAATCGTTTGCGGTTCTGGAATCACTTCCAGTTCTACCATACTCCCATTACTGTTTTCTGAAAAAATCCATTTTTGTTAAAACTGTGGCGAGTCAAGAACAATATCACTATTGATCTTCCAGATGGTAGAAAGTCAACCCTCGTCATAGCCTGGGTCAACCCACAAATAGCCACTACAGAAACGTGCCTTGAGTTATCCAGAGTCTGGTTTTAAGCATAAGCCGGACAACTCCCCGTACCTTAACATCGTTAAGATATGAACTGTTCTATATCCAATATAGAACCAGATGCACTGATTTAATCGAACCAGATTCAAATCATGCAGCTGTCTCCAGTGCATGTTAACTAAATGGAAGGAGGCCGATCAACATTACTCAACTTAGGAATGCTTCCAATTATGAGTGACCTGAAAGAGAAACAAGTTTCTCAATATCATTACTATCAACTGAATACCATACACAAGTATCCACATCTTCGATCACCTTGAAGAATCCTGATACTTGTAATGCCTGGTTCTCTACTTTATTCATATACCTATAACATCTCAAAACTTGGACCTTGTGTTTCTACGAAACACTTGTCTAAAAACTAGAGAAGTCATAAGTAAGCCGAATATAGTACGAGGACCAACCCCTCTGTCCTAATGGACACCGGACAACATACAACACTCTGTATAAGTCCCCTGAGTCTAATAACTCATTCGCTGTGTGTCGCAGGTTGAAAACTGTACTTATGGTTAAGAAGAATTACACCGCTGTTTAATGCTCCTTACCTAACCATCCACTGATATAGGTAAATGTCATCGATATAATTTCAAAAAGGTATATCTCACTCTATAAAAATAGACGTACAAATATATCAATTTGAAATTGGTGCATGACAGCGGATATTCAAAACCAAATATTTGCCGTCCGACAAACAACCCAAGTGACTTCCTCAAATATCACCGATTACAACGAATCCCGATATATTGAGGATGATCACCTAATTCCCAATAACTTACTCCCACTCATCATCTGTAAAACCATACAGATGTGAGAATCATACCTGGTAAATACATACCCTGGAGCAAGTGTCTAATTGGGAAATCAGTTTTCTTTTAACTGAAACATTGAAATGTTTCGATGGAGTATCCTGGTATTCTTAGTAATGCCTCTTCCATTATCAGATTCACAACTGTAACCGTATATTTCTATACCATCTCTTCACATCCCTTTATATGTCTTTAGTCATTATCTTCTGTACACCCCTTTAGGCCAAATGGTTTTCTTCCTTCCCTACCGCTCGGCACCAGCCTATGGTTTGGAAGAAGACTATCCAATAAGCATAATGGGTGTACTGTCCTAATCCTAGGAGCACTCGCAATGCGAGAGAAGGTGAAGATAAAAGACACCTGAATAAACCTTATTCCTATTTCTCCTAAACCAGAATCCATCCCCGAACTGGAACAAGTTCCTTTCGAGTTCGTATATAACCATACGATGGAGTATCCAATAAACTGTGGATCTTCATAGTGATACGGAGTGTCCTGGAGAAATACAAAGGTGAAGTGGGAGTGGTAATGAAATACTTGGTTTGGTCGTGAATAGCAGTCGCAATTTACTTTGCCCTCTTACTAATCCCTTGATATGTCTTTACTTAATACCTTCTGTACACCATCGTTATGCTAATTGGTTTTCTTCATTCCCCACCGTTCGGCACCAGCCTAAGGCTTGGAAGAAGACTATCCAATTTGCGTAATAGGTGTACTATCTCCTAAACCAAGGAGTACTCGCAACCTCAGAGAAGGTAGAAGGAAAAGACAACTGAATAGTCCAATTCGTTTACTCCAGAACCGGAAACCATCCTCGAATAAATTCCTTCGAGTTCGTATATAACCATACGATGGTTTTGTCCAATGGAAGTGGACGTTCGTAGTAAAACGGGGTGTCCTGGAGAAAAGGGTAAAAGTAGGAGTGGCAATGAGGTTTGCAACTCTGACAATCCAAAAGCCAGTGTTAAGAAGGTTCGGTTAATTTTGGTCACTGAGTCATAGTCTAGGGTCGGGTCAATGGTCGCTGCCAAAGAGAGAGAGAAAAGAAACACTCAGCGTGCACTCTAACCTCGATCAGAATGGTTACCAATTTATCTAATTAGGAAACCTCCCACTGTACCGTCAAATTCTCCTCCAAACCTGAAAGAAGAATTAGTCGGGATCACCCGAGGAGTAAACCAACTCATCAGTAGGAATCGGGATCCAACTATCATCGCATGATAACGTGACGGAATCCACTCACGTTATCACACTCCAGAAGGTATGCGCATATCTGACAAGTTTCAGTTTCTTTAGAAACTCCCAATGTGATTTTTACCCCATGCTCTTATGACCTTGGCGTGAGGTCAAAATGTCATAAGTCACATGTCAAGTTCTACCCATCAATATCCAGGTTAATTTGAACCCACCCGTACCTACCCTTGACGTAGGCCAAAATGGCAGTACGACTGTCCCAAACCAACGCATTCTATCTATGCAATAGATAAATATCCGGCAGCTACCAATCACTATGCCTTGGTGTGAGGTCAAAATACATAGCTTGAATACTACCGAATATTTAACTGAAATGATGGAGGGCTACGAATGGTTTCTGGCGAAAACCTTTAACGTAATGAACTTGATATCGTTGAAGGAACCGGATAGCTTTTATAAAAATATAGTCGCGAAAACCTTTGCTAAAGAGGTCACTCCCGGTGAAGGGATCTCGGCTCTTTCCCCGTAGAATGAGGTGCAGGGTATTCCAACTGAATACCACGATGCAAAGCAAAAGTAATCGTCTATAGTGAAGTTATTACCCTGACGCAAACTTCTGTCCAAGGGGTCACTTCCGGTGAAGGGATTTCGGCCCTTGGCTCGTCGACTGAGGTGCAGGATATTCCAACTGAATACCACTGTGCAAAACAAAAGTGAACGTCCTTGCAATAACAGCTTTTTGAAAAGTGTTCCAACAACATCAGAAAAGGTTTGTTTAGCTTGCATTGATCCGAATCAACCCAGTCCCATCAATTGATCACACCAATAAAGAACGAAAATAATGATGTACGTATATGCCATCCGCATTCGCCACTGGGTCCCGTCATTACCCGTTAGGTTACTTAACTAATGACAGTGCGGGGACTGGACTAGCGCGGATGCAAAACATATACAACATCTACTAGTATATATATCAATATATAATATTCGCTCAAGGCGTGATAAATTGCAACATCACAGAAATGTAATAAGCATCACAGAACAATACAGATATCTGGGATCCCCGGGTTTCATAGAGCCGCTACTGAAACCCGACCCCCCTGGTCGTGTGGATAGCCTGTGCAATGAAATCCTAGACCCCTAAGGGCGCGGCAAGTTACCCGCCAAAACCTGAAGCGAGGCAGCCCCCTTCAGCAACGTGAATGGACCACCCAGCACTTCACGAAATCCGGTAACTTGGGCACCCCTCCTGGGTCAACCTGTACCCTCTACGAGTGCGGCGAATAGCCCGCCAATTCTAGAGTGAAGCCTCCTCCGTCTCAATGCCATGAGATGCGGGCCCGTTGCCCTCTAGAACCCGGCTATCCGTGCACCCTTCCGCGGGGTAATCCTAGTATAGAAAGTAAAATATACATACAACGGGTACATCGACCTCACCCCGGTCATGCCCCAAAAGAATAATATACAAACAGGCAGTGACGGCAGTCCACATGTCGGACGCTCGCCCTGCATTATCAAATGTACATATAAAACGAAACCGTACTACCATTGCATCCAGTCTATCCCCCACGACCAATCCGCAACAACACAGCACAACACAGAACATCAACGTGAATGTCACGTTGGCAAATCCGTCTAAAAGGGCTATAGCAGTTAGACAGGATTTACCGATCAAGTGACATTCACGGTCGCAGATATAATGTAAATACTGTGAACTAACACGTTTAAAATTTTCGATCGATTAAATTTACCGAAGTGGGCCCCAAGCACTACTGTAGCACTCAAAGAAAATCTGGGCCCAAACAGAACATTCCAAAACCCCAATTTCCCTGTACAAAGATCACTGTGGAAAAATGGTGCAGTGAAGGCACTGTTCTGCGGTAGAACCGCGGCCGGAACAGGGGTTTGGCCGCGGTTCCGCGGTCACGCTACAGTGTCACACCACCATTTTTTCACAGATGTCTTATAATTTCCTGCTTGTACTTCTGCAACATACTGAAAAATTTTTCGAGCCAGAAAAAAATCGACAGAAAACTGAAGCTTTGAAAACGTGGGTTTTGGAATTTTGTTCGATCGAAAATGTAAAAACATTAGACCAAGCTAGACTAGGTTAATGGCGTGGCTCTGATACCATGTAAGTGTACGGCGGCGCCCCGGCCGTCAATCCGAGGCCAAAATGCGGAAACGATAATTTACTTTAACTTTTGAACCGGCACCACCGCGCACACAAATCCCGGATCGGGCCATTAATCTAATCCTAGCTAACTAGAGAAGGGGTAGAGAGATATACCGAGCGATCCGTGTCCTTCGGTCTTCTCGTCGTCGTCCCGATCTCCCCGCGGAATCTTCGGTCTTCAATTCCTCATCGGAAAGGCACCACATCGCCGGGTTCTTTTACGGGCTCCCACCTCTGGACCGAAGCAACTCAGGCATGAAGTTGGCGAGCCGACGTGCCCAAGGATGCTGTAGGTTAACTGTAGAACTCTATGTCTCTTTGGGATTGTGGAAGTTGCCTTTTGTGGAGGAATAAGATGATAGCATTTTTAGAGATGAAATTGGGGATTTTTGCAAGCACAAGAGAACCAAAAATCCCCACAAAAATAATGGGCAGGCCCTTGGCCATCACTAGGAGAGAATGAGAGGAGAGAGTGATAGGCTAAATGAAAATGAGTTAGCCAAATAATCAAAAGAGAGAAAGGGTTATCATGATGAAAAGAAATGATCACCTACCAAATACAACACTCCATCAACCAATCATATCACCACAAGTCAAAACCATAATGAATGAAGAAGTCAAATGATGGTGCAACCATCATGAAGCAACAATATGCAAAGACCACCCTCTACAATGCTAATTTGCACAATTGCAAATAAGCCCTCCTCCACCAATTTTTAGCCAAGGAAAGAAACAAAGGAAAATGACCGAAACCAAAAACAAACTGGCAACTTCATAAAATTGATCCCGTAATAAATTACAGGAAACCCCACTACTGTATATACATACCCGCATTTGTATTCCGACCGAATACAAATGCAATGAGACAAAATCTACATAGTACAATACTAGGATCCGGCTTAAACCAAAGCCCATTAGTATTAACCGTCCGATCATGACCCGTGCAATACCGCACGTATCTGATCGAACCCTGCCATATCTCCATACGGCCTCTACAGCGTTTCGCCCGAAACTTGAGAAAACGGTCTGTAGGGGACTCTAAAGACTCGTCAATACTTTGGCTATGGATTTAACCACTAGCACGTCAGAGGTATTAGCCATACGTAACGGGCAACCAGGTATTGACCAAAAGGGACGTCGATGAGCGAACTCATCCTGACACCCTACTGAGCCTGTCAGTGACAATATCCGTACAATCCGGTCCGTTCGTCTATGAGCATCGCATGGCGGGTCTAGGGGGTTGGTAAAAGTCAGACCCCCAAAAGAGGTACAAGTCGTGTCGGAGTGTAGCCCAGAACACCCTGAGATACTACTGGAATACTTACCAGTAAATCTCTTGCCTTGTCCAAGGACTTCGTGTAATGAATCTCCTAGACACAGCGCGATCTCACCCCCAATACCGGGAGAGACGAACCCCTGCAGATCCGCTCACTGCCTCCATGTGGCTCGGGACTGTCCCAACTAAAACCTGTTTGCACGTCTCCTTTGAGCGTGGTAGGGTAGTAATCAAAGCATAGTGGGAACTCACACGAGACAAATGACGATCTCAGGTCGATGAACTAACCTGTACACATGTCACCAGGGAACTGCTATCTGACGTCAGTTATAAGACCAACTAGCATGTTCCCGGTGAGTCCTGTCCGGTGTACTGGATTGATCTTATTTCTTTGTTTGTCGGTTTAGAAAATAGAATTCACAATCAAAGAATTATTTTGACCACAATCAATAACGGTGTCGGATGTAGCGCGTTAGTAAGTGCGGATCGTCCACAGGGATTGCGCGATTCGTTCGTATTTTGATTTGTTCGAATTGAAACTTTAAAGAAAAGAAAACAAACAATTCATTATTTGTAATTGAAGTTCAAGAATTAGAAAATCTAGATCTAATAACAAGAAACGATAAAATCAAGAATTGAGAGTTTGATGATTTTTCCAACCAAATATCAAGAATCGAAATGAGGCTCGTAGGAATCGATCGGATCTATAGATGTGATGTAATCTCACGATGACGTATTCTTATCCTTCGATGAATTGATACTAGATCGATGATGATCGATGAGAATTAGGGATTTCTAGTGAAACTAGGGTTTCATCATTTATCCCTTATTCCTTCGTCGATATCATTCACATTCTAGCCTCTAGTAAATTCAAGAAACGATCGTAGATCCCTAATTTCGAGCGATAACAATCAAGAAATCATCGCAACAAAACTAGGTTATCGATTCTTCAACTTGCTAGGGTTTACAAAACTCGTAGGACTTAAGAATCGTTTTAAGATTTGTTACATCATCATTCTATTGATCGTCTCGACTCCTTTACGAGCGGAGTTTTACTCAAACATCACAACAAGAACTACAATTACAAATTGAGATCGAATCATGATGCAAGAATTTAAAGAAAGCAAGATTAAAGAATTTCACCTTTTATTTATATCAACAATTCCGTTACAATCACTCAAGAACTACAAGAGGAAGAACTCGATCGTCGATTTGGTTTCGCTCGGCTCCTTGAGTAGCGGATCGGCTTGGATCACTTGCTCGATTGAAGATCGGCTCCGCTCCTAAAAGGTTGAAGGCTTCTCGCTTGATTTGGTACTCGGGATCTTGAATTTGGATTGGAATTAGGGTTAGGGTTTCGCACAAGTCGTGTCACTCAACTTGTGGAAAAAGATGGAGATTAATGAACAACTAAGGATTGAAGAAGTTTAACCCTAGATCTAGGATTTGAATTTTGAATTTCCCTCCAAAAGTTAGTTAGAGGGAGAAGCTTCTAGATGAAGTTTTTTAAGCCGAGCCTTCTAGATGTGCCACGTGGAGAATCTACAATGTTCTGGAAGTTTGGGCCGTTAGCTGAGACACGTGTAGGAAATCTGGGCGTCTGAAGCCATCATAGCGCCGCGGTTCCGCGGCTTAAGCCAGCTCCCGCCGCGGAACTGCGGCGGCTTTGAAGCTTTAGTGCTTGAATCTTCTACTGTTGCCTTGGGCTGATATGTGGGCCTTTGTCTGATAATTTAAATTCTCTTTGGCCTTCTGTATTACTACCAGATCTTATATTTTGGAGTTGGTGTATCTTGTATCAGCTCTTTTCCCAATTTTGGGCTTTTCTTCTGGAATTTCCTGCATAATTTCTCGAGACAAGTGTTGCGCAATATAGGGATGATGCGATGCCATGATAAACAGTCAATTTCCTTAAAAATGCCGGTTTTAGAGTATAACACATGTAATCTGGTATTTCAGGGATGTTTTTCTAATATGTGCAATATGAATACCGAACACTTCTATATGAGTGCAAATGATAGGGAAATTGCCGTATTAAAAATGCAGTATTTTCGACTGATCAAATTCCCCCAAACTTATTTTCGATCGTCTCGAGCGAACTGTTTTATTAAAAAGAGAAGGAGAAAATAAAGAAAGAGAAAAACTAACTAGCACACTTTCATAGGCAACACGATTGCACTGAGCACATGCAACAAGCCTTTAAACCTCTAGGTGTCCCTAGTAGGAGGAATGTTGTCTCCTGAGGGTTTTCAGCGGATTGCACCCACAAAATCCAATAATAAAAGGAAGATCGTGAATATTACATTTAAAGATAAGAATTGTAAAAGAAAAGCTTTGAAAATTAGGGTTTCCAACTAAGCTAGTTTTTCGGTTGTCATGAGCCCTATCTTAATAGTCATGAAAAGATGTCAGAAATCACATCATCCCTCAATAAAACATCGTCTTATTCTTCATTCCTATCTTTCTTCCAAACATCGATCATATCACCCTACGTGTGTGTAAAGAACATTCCTACACCCGGAGAATTCAATTCAAGCTATCATACTCTTGTCCATCAGCCTCAGTACTTTTTAATTAATGAATATTTGGATGAGATTGCTCACACAGTTTCATGCGACCGTTAATACTTCTTGAGGTACTAACCGACCGATTACTCATGTGCTTGCTTATTTGGTGTATTTTCCTCGTCTTGCACCACCTAAGGCTTAGCAGTGACTCCCAGACCAGTTGGCCTTAGGGCACTAGGTGAAGAGGCACCCTCGCTATATTTTTTTTATTGCTGCCTTGGCGATAACAAAACCAGTGTTCATTTTTCTCACCACTTTATATTTCTTCATTTTTTATTTCCTTCATACTTTTGGCTTTAAGACAAGAGCATTTCAAGGTATCATCTACTATCCCAGGCATTAAGACGTGTGTAAGTGCGAATAGCAGGGTATCAACGTTCAAAATGTTTGGCTTCCAGAATAGAAACTATTTTTCAGACTTATTTTTATCCTCAGATTAGTGACGTCCTTCATCTTACTAACCCTTGGGACAACGGCTCATAACTACTTATTACTAGTTCGTATAAGAAAACTTCTAATTTTCTTGGTTTTCTTAAATTTTTCTCATCTCATGGATGCAATTTTTCACTATCTAATCTTTTATTATCTTATTTATGTACAAAAATTTATATATATATTTTTTTGAAATTTTTTAAATTTTTATAGGTTTTGAAATGTTTTGTGCTTATGCAAAGTATGATGCAAATGATGCAAAAATAAGCACAAACCTCCCCCAAACTTGTTTTCAATAGTGTCCTCACTGTTGCCAACCGCTATATCTCAAAAAACCTGTAAGCTTGGGAGGAATTTATTAGTGGGGGCAAAATATTTAAGTGAAGAACCTCCCCCAAACTTATTCTTGGCTCATCATTTTGTAAAAATTTTCTTTTCAAGAGCCAGAAAAAATGCCCCCCAAACTTGAGTTATGCAATGTTAATCTTTGAAAATCACATGAGGGGGTCAAGAATCATTGGTCGATGCAAAGCTTTGCAAAGACCGAAAGTTAACACCAACCATTCAAAAATTTTATCATTGCAGTGCTCTGGTTGGTGGAAGAAGAAGTGGGGAAAGGTTAAGTGGTGGAATAGAATATGCGTGCGTCTCATTTTGGAGAGACGATGCAGTGTATGTGATGGATTTCTCACATTCTTTTTACAGTTCAGAAGAAGGGGTGGAGGTTCAATTTCATTGATTGGGAGATGATTCATCTCAACACCCATGTCATTCAAAAATGCGAGTTCATCAGCGAAGATCTCCTCAATAGTTCCATCAATACCCCGATGAATAATGTCATCACAAAGTGCGGGGTGATCTTTAGACTCTAAAAGCAGTTCATAATCAGTGTTAATTGTTGACCCAGACATCTCGGTGGAAATGTCCGTATGTGTATGATACATAGTTAGGTCAAACAATAACGTATGAAAAGAGTCTAGATCGGTATCAGGAGGATCATCAAATTCGCTGCTGTCGACATCCATTAAGTCGACAGAACAGACCTGAGCAGTAGGTTCGGAGGGTACACTTCCCAACTTGTAAATGTTCAGCTCTATTGACCTATTCCCGAAAGATAGGGTCATAGAACCATTTCTACAGTTGATGATAGCATTGGAAGTGGCCAAAAAGGGGCGACCTAAAATCACCGGAATTTGATTCCGTGGGTTCGCTACAGGCTGTGTATCAATTACAATAAAATCCACAGGGAATATAAATTCCCCGATTTTTATTAATACATCCTCCAGTTCACCCCTAGGTTTGGTGATTGATCGGTCAGCCATCTGGAGAGTTATGCTCGAGGGATTTAACACTTCGATACCTAGTTGCTCATAAACCGAATAAGGAAGCAAGTTAACACTAGCGCCAAGGTCTAGTAGAGCACGGTTGATGTGTTTTTCACCAATAGAAATAGAAATAGTAGGACAGCCAGGGTCCTTACGTTTCCGTGGTACTTGTTGGGGAAAAGCCGTGTCTACAGTCTTTGCCATGAATATCTTCTTGGGCACTTGAGTCTTCCTCTTCCTAGTGCACAAGTTCTTAAGAGTTTTCGCATAGGATGGAACTTGTTGGATGGCATCTAGGAAATGGATGTTGATATTAACTTGCTTAAAAATGTCCATAATCTTCTCCATATGTGGACTCGATGTGTTAGCCCTTAACCGATTAGGATAAGGTGCTTTAGCAATAAGCGCTGGGTCCATCATAGGAGAAGGAAGTGTGTGTGGACCCGATCCCAAAATAGAAGTGGGGATCGTCGGTGGTAGACTAGAAGAGATGGGCTGAGGTGGCGGGCCTTGTGGGAAACGAAGAATAGGCTCGCAAGAAGGTGGTGGGGTAGAAGAACTGGGGTCAGAATTAGAAGTAGAAGTGGAAGGAAAGGTCTCAGCCGGGGTGTTATTGATTGATTTTTCTGTATCATCAAACTCTTCCCCAATGTGGTTGTCAAGCACTCTTCCAGATCTCAACGTGATTGCATTCACATGATGTGAATAGCTAGGATTGGGCAAAGGTTGAGCTGGAAGTTTCCCTTTCTCTCTTGCACTCATTTTGGCTTTTAGTTGTGCAATTTGTGCTTCCATCGATTTGATATTCTCATTTTGAGAGACAACAATCTTCATCACATTCTCGACGGAAGATTGCAAACTTTCCTTCCCTTGGATGGATTGTTTCATGAAAGTATCCAAAGTTTGTGCTAGTGCAGAGGTATTATCTGTACCGGTCAATTGCAAAGAGTTTTCATGTGGTGCAAAAGTGTTGGCCGAATTTTGGAAGTTTTGTGATTGGTAGGGGTACCGACTCAATTGAAGTGGTTGCTGTTGTGGTGGAGGGACCCTTTGGAAATTGTTTTGGGTTGGAACCGTGTTTTGAGATTGTCATTAGTTCCAAGCAAAGTTAGGGTGATTCCTCCGACCCTGATTATATGTAGAAGAAAATGGATCGTTCCTAGGTCTTTGAAATGCGGCATTGGTATGCTCGTGACCTTGAAACGGAGAGTTTAGTGAACATTTTTCCGTCAAATGAGAAGGATCAGAACAGCATCCACATACAGGTTTGGAGAGTGACATTTGATTTAGGGCGAAAGCTAAAAATTTGTTTTCCATAGCGTCGAATTTCTTGTGTAAAGCTGAAATTTCAGCTCTAACTTCTATGGAAATATCATTGCCATCCCTAGACGATTGACTCACACCCTCCCACTGTAAAGATTTTTCTGCGAAATCTTCTAGAAATTTCCACGCTTCCCCATCATCTTTGGTCATGAAGTTGCCTTGACACATGGATTCAAGGGTCTGTCTTGTGTTAGGATTAATGCCCTCATTAATGATTCGGCACAGTTCCCATCTAGGGATTCTGTGATGAGGACATTGGACCAACAGATCCTTGAAGCGTTCAAGACATTTTGAAAATGGTTCATATGGAAGCTGGGTGAATTGATTGATTTCGCTACGGACTCGAGCTGTCTTGTGATGTGGGTAGAATTTCTTAAGGAATGCTTTGACGAATTCTTCCCAATTTGAAATGGAATGTGCGGTAGTGTTATACAGCCACTTCTCGGCTATATCGCACAAGGTGAATGGGAGAAGAAGTAGACGCATAGCATCCATAGAAAGCTGTGAGGTACCCATCATTGCGCATACATTTTCAAATTTGGTGATAAAGGCATATACGTCTTCAGACTCGAGACCATGAAATTTTGGTAGAAGGTTGATGTATTGGGGTTTAATTTCAAAATTTTCCCCGTTGGCTGGTGGAATGGAAAGACAGGTGGAAAGGGGACTTCGTGTTGGATAGCACCACTCTTGGAGAGAGATGCGGGGTAGATTCTGTGCACCAACAGACGGCGACAGATTAGTGGTAAAGAAGTTCGATGGAGACGGATCCATCGATGTGGGTGTGGTGGTGGGTAAAAGAAAGGGTAAATGTAGAAATACCGACTTCGGAGTCGATAAAGGGTACGCGGACTAAACGAGCACTAGAATCCCGTGTCCAGCCTATCTTGTACTAAAAAGGGTTAGTACAAGTGGCAGCGTTGACTTATAATTAGGGGTAATGAATGAATGAATGCGGTATTTATTTTGAAAAAGATACGGATTTTTGAAAAAATGATGCGACACAACAAATGCGACACAACAAATGCAACACACAAAACCCTAATTCTAGTGGTCGCCTAGGTCAAATCTCTAGACTGCTCCTAACTTCCAAAAGACAAGACGCAGGATAAATCCTCCACTGCCTCTTTGTCTCTCCTGTGGCCAGGTAAGTGCCAGGTAAGTAGAAGATAATCCACTACGTAAGTAGTGGGCCTAATTAAGTAACCACTAGCCTTCGACACACTTGCCTTAGACACCACAAGAGAAACGTGGATAAGCAATGAATTACCCACGGCCTTCTTCTATCCTAAGTGAGCGCGACGGTCCTTAGAGTCATCTCTAGATTTCTTTTAGTTAATTGGGGTAAATGCGGATGCAAATTTTGCGATTTTCGGGGCTTAGGAAGGGTAATGAACTCCCCACCTAATCTGGATTTGGTCTTTGCCCCTTAATGTCCGTATTAATTATGCAAACAACCACAAAAAATCAAAACAAGCACAATTTAATTTTGCTTTTTGCGCGGCGCTGCGATTTTTGCAAAGAAACCTGCACAAAATGTTATTTGGAGTATATGAGGAAGGAGATAAGAAAGATAAAGGCTTATAGAGAAATTTTCGTGCAGCGAAGCTTCAAGCCTGCCGCGGTTCCGCTGCAATTAAGCCCTTACGCCGCGCTTCCGCCGCGGTATGAACAATAACCTGCACAAAAATTGTACAGAGAGCTCCTG
This sequence comes from Agapanthus africanus, assembly GCA_030015575.1. NCBI lineage: Eukaryota > Viridiplantae > Streptophyta > Magnoliopsida > Asparagales > Amaryllidaceae > Agapanthus > Agapanthus africanus. The sequence continues at coordinate 214,407,038 of JASDDO010000031.1, read as the reverse complement.
TCTACTCCCTGAGTCCTCTGGAATTCTTTAAAAAAATTTCCAATTTCACAGCAAGCTCCAGATTTCCTTGCAATAAACCACAACAAACCGTTTAGTGTTTTACGCGAATTTTGATCACAAAATTTCAATGGAATAAATCTTCCAATTCAAATTTCAAATATAGAACGAATTAGCGCGCGATCCCCGGCAACGGCGCCATTTGATTGATCTTATTTCTTTGTGTATCGGTTTAGAAAATAGAATTCACAATCAAAGAATTATTTTGACCGCAATCAATAACGGTGTCCGATGTAGCGCGTTAGTAAGTGCGGATAGTCCACAGGGATTGCGCGAATCGTTCGTATTTTGATTTGTTCGAATTGAAACTTTAAAGAAAAGAATACAAACAATTCATGATTTGTAATTGAAGTTCAAGAATTAGAAAATCTAGATCTAATAACAAGAAAACGATAGAATCAAGAATTGAGAGTTTGATGATTTTTCCAACCAAATATCAAGAATCGAAATGAGGCTCGTAGGAATCGATCGGATCTATAGATGTGATGTAATCTCACGATGACGTATTCTTATCCTTCGATGAATTGATACTAGATCGATGATGATCGACGAGAATTAGGGATTTCTAGTGAAACTAGGGTTTCATCAATTATCCCTTATTCCTTCGTCGATATCATTCACATTCTAGCCTCTAGTAAATTCAAGAAACGATCGTAGATCCCTAATTTCGAGCGATAACAATCAAGAAAGCATCGCAACGAAACTAGGTCATCGATTCTTCAACTTGCTAGGGCTTACAAAACTCGTAAGACTTAAGAATCGTTTTAAGATTTGTTACATCATCATTCTATTGATCGTCTCGACTCCTTTACGAGCGGAGTTTTACTCAAACATCACAACAAGAACTACAATTACAAATTGAGATCGAATCATGATGCAAGAATTTAAAGAAAGCAAGATTAAAGAATTTCACCTTTTATTTATATCAACAATTCCGTTACAATCACTCAAGAACTACAAGAGGAAGAACTCGATCGTCGATTTGGTTTCGCTCGGCTCCTTGAGTCGCGGATCGGCTTAGATCACTTGCTCGATTGAAAATCGGCTCCGCTCCTAAAAGGTTGAAGTCTTCTCGCTTGATTTGGTACTCGGGATTTTGAATTTGGATTGGAATTAGGGTTAGGGTTTCGCACAAGTCGTGTCACTCAACTTGTGGAAGAAGATGGAGATTAATGAACAACTAAGGATTGAAGAAGTTTAACCCTAGATCTAGGCTCCTATTTATAGACCATCCAAACCCTAGATCTAGGATTTGAATTTTGAATTTCCTTCCAAAAGTTAGTTAGAGGGAGAAGCTTCTAGATGAAGTTTGTTAAGACGAGCCTTCTAGATGTGCCACGTGGAGAATCTACAATGTTCTGGAAGCTTGGGCCGTTAGCTGAGACACGTGTAGGAAATCTGGGCGTCTGAAGCCATCATAGCGCCGCGGTTCCGCGGCTTAAGCCAGCTCCCGCCGCGGAACCGCGGCGGCTTTGAAGCTTTAGTGCTTGAATCTTCTACTGTTGCCTTGGGCTGATATGTGGGCCTTTGTCTGATAATTTAAATTCTCTTTGGCCTTCTGTATTACTACCAGATCTTATATTTTGGAGTTGGCGTATCTTGTATCAGCTCTTTTCCCAATTTTGGGTTTTTCTTGTTGGAGATAATGCCCTCATAGTCAATTATTGGATCGCAGGTACGTGATTGCAATGATTGCGGATGACCTATCCCGGTAGGACAGTCTTACTCAAGATGATAGTATGCTATCTGGTTTGCCTTTATCAGTCGTGTACATGTTCAGGTGACTGATTGCATGTTACACTTTGATAGAGCCCTTAGGATCTTGCTTTACTACCAACAGTATGATGGCGATCATATACGTGAGTGTTGGGTGGTTTATACGCATATCCTTGATTTTGGTCCCTAGTCGTGGGAGTTTCGAGACAGGGCATCGATACTCCGGAATAGACTAGTGTATACAGTCGAGACCCCGACGAGGGGCGGTGGTCGGTCTCACAAGCCACTGGTGTCAGTTGGATCACCTAAGATGTATACAGGTGCTCATTGGGTTATGAGTACACCGGACAGGACTCGCCGGGAATCTGCTAGTTAGTATTATATCTACCGTCAGATAGCAGTTCCCTGGTGACATGTGTACAGGTTAGTTCATCGACCTGAGATCGTCATTTGTCTCGTGTGAGTTCCCACTGTGCTTTGATTTCTACCCTACCACGGCTCAAAGGAGTCGTGCAAACAGGTAGTTTTTGGGTACAGTCCCGAGCCATATGGAGGCACGTGAGCGGATCGGCAGGGGATTCGTCTCTCCCGGTATTGGGGGCGAGGTCGTGCTGTGTCTAGGAGAGCCATTACACAAAGTCCATGGCCATGGCAGGAGATTTACTGGTAGGTACTCCAGTAGTATCTCAGGGTGTTATTGGGCTTCACTCCGACACGACTTATACTGCTCTTGGGGGTCTGACGTTACTAGCCCCCTAGGCAGATATGCGATACTCATTGACGAACGGACCGGACTGTATATACATTGTCACTGTTAGGCTCAGTAGGGTTTTCCGGATGAGTGCGCTCATCGGCATCCCTTGAGGTCAGTCCATGGGCAGCCGTTACGCATTGCTAGTGCCGCTGACGGTTTGTGGTTAAACCCACTGCCAGGGTACTGACGAGTCATTAGAGTCCCCCACAGACAGTTTCCCAAGTTCGGGCGAAACGTTGTAGAAGCCGTATGGTTTTATGGCAGGGTTCGGAAAATGCACGTGCGTTTACGCACGTGTCAGTTTTCGGGCAGATGATACTGGTCGGCTTTGGTTTAAGCCGGATCCGAGTATTATATTGAGTAGGTATAATATCTTTGTCTCAGTTGCATTTGTATTCGGTCGTAATACAAATGCGGGTATATTTATACAGTTTCGGGGTTATCCTGAAAGTTGTTTCGGGATCACTTTTGGAAGTTGCCAGTTTCCAGTTTTCTATCAGCCGTCTTTTAACATTCGGTTAAAGACGGATTTATCTTTTCTTCAAATATGAGTGAGTCATCATTCTAGAAGCTTCTAGAAGTGATGATGAGGCTAATGACTCATTTGTGTCATTAATGGTTCATTAATGATGCAAGGTGACTAGGTTTAAGGTGATTGGTTCTTTTTGATGATTCATTCTTTCATGATTGTTTTGATAACTATGATTTTGTTATGGTCACCACTTGAACCCTCCTACACTCACCTCCCTCCTTTGATTTAAAAGGCCGGCCACTTCATTGTGAGAGAGAGAGAATTGATTCATTCATTTTTGGCCAAAGTTATCATATAGTTTAGTGTATGGAAATTTCCTAGTTCAATTTCCATTCACCCGATTTCCTCGGCAACTTCATTTACCGATCGTCCACGGACTTGGACGAAGTGAGACAAAGACATCTACTCATTCTCTACATCATTCTTGGTCGTCTCTTTTAGCAAACTTGACGATCGAGTTGCCTCGAGTCAGAGGCGGGAGCCCGTTTAAAGAATCAGTGATGTGGTGCCACCTCGACGAAGGAATCGGAGATCGACGAGATCGGAGCAGCCGCAACGGAGCGTGGGATGATGGTTGAAGAACGAAGGACTCGGATCGTTCGGTATAACTTTTCTACACTCTTTACAGTTTGTTAGTTTAGCAATAATGGAAGATCCGGGTTAAAGTATACGATAGCGCCAGTTTAAAAGTTTTTGTTCCGCATTTGGCGTCTGTAGACTGCCGGGGCGCTAGCGTAGACTTACATTTCTTCTGGAATTTCCTGCATAATTTATCGAGACAAGTGTTGCGCAATATAGGGATGGTGCGATGCCTTGATAAACGGTCAATTTCCCTAAAAATGCCGGTTTTAGAGTATAACACATGTAATCTGGAATTTCAGGGATGTTTTGCTAATATGTGCAATATGCATACCGAACACTTCTAGATGAGTGCAAATGATAGGGAAATTGCCGTGTTAAAAATGCAGTATTTTCGACTGATCAGTACTCATAACCCAATGAGCACCTGTATACATCTTAGGTGAACCAACTGACACCAGTGGCTTGTGAGACCGGCCACCGCCCCTCGTCGGGGTCTCGACTGTATACACTAGTCTACTCTGGAGTATCGATACCCTGTCTCGAAACTCCCACGACTAGGGACCTTTTAAGGATGTGCTTATAGACTACCAGCTCCCATGTATATGATCGCCCTCATACTGCTGGTAGTCAAGCAAGAATCCTAGGGGCTCTATCAATGCGCAATAGTGACCTGTAAGGTCACCTAAAGCAGTACACGATGATAAAGATAAACCAGATAGCATACTATCATCTTGAGTAAGACTGTCCTACCGGTATAGGTCTTCCCTCAATCATTGCAATCATGTGCCTGTGATCCAATAATTGACTCTGAGGGCACTATCTCCAACACCTAGTCGTGGGAGTTTTCGAGACAGGGCATCGATACTCCAGAGTAGACTAGTGTATACTGTCGAGACCCCGAGGAGGGGCGGTGGCCGGTCTCACAAGCCACTGGTGTCAGTTGGTTCACCTAAGATGTATACAGGTGCTCATTGGGTTATGAGTACACCGGACAGGACTCGCCGGGAACATGCTAGTTGGTCTTATACCTGACGTCAGATAGCAGTTCCCTGGTGACATGTGTACAGGTTAGTCCATCGACCTGAGATCGTCATTTGTCTCGTGTGAGTTCCCACTGTACTTTGATTACTACCCTACCATGGCTCAAAGGAGTCGTGCAAACAGGTTTTAGTTGGGTACAGTCCCGAGCCACATGGAGGCAGTGAGCGGATCTGCAGGGGTTCGTTTCTCCCGGTATTGGGGGTGAGGTCGCGCTGTGTCTAGGAGAGCCATTACACGAAGTCCTTGGACAAGGCAGGAGATTTAGTGGGAGGTATTCCAGTAGTATCTCAGGGTGTTCTGGGCTACACTCCGACATGACTTGTACCGCTTTTTGGGGTCTGACTTTTACCAACCCCCTAGGCCTGCCATGCGATGCTCAGAGACGAACGGACCGGACTGTACGGATATTGTCACTGACAGGCTCAGTAGGGTGTCAGGATGAGTTCATTCATCGCCGTCCCTTTTGGTCAATACCTGGTAGCCCGTTATGTATGGCTAATACCTCTGACGTGCTAGTGGTTAAATCCACAGCCAAAGTGTTGACGAGTCTTTAGAGTCCCCCACAGACTGTTTCTCAAGTTTCGGGCGAAACGCTGTAGAGGTCGTATGGATATATGGCAGGGTTCGATCATATACGTGCGGTATTGCACGGATCATGATCGGACGGATAATACTAGCGGGCTTTGGTTTAAGCCGGATCCTAGTATTGTACAGTGTAGATTTTGTCTCATTGCATTTGTATTCGGTCGGAATACAAATGCGGGTATGTATATAGAGTCGCGGGGTTTTCCTGTAATTTATTACGGGATCTTCTTTTTGAAGTTGCCAGTTTGCTTTCCGTTTCGGCCATTTTCCTTTGTTTCTTTCTTTGGGTGAAAAATTGATGGAGGAGGGCTTATTTGCAAATGTGCAAATTAGCAATATGGAGGGTTGTTTTTGTGATGATAGGTTCATGATGGTTCTAGCTTCCATTGACTTCTTTTTGTTCATCATTGCTTGCTATGATGGGTTGAGTGATGGGTTTTGGAGTTGGACTTTTTGGTGTGACATATTTCATCATGATCACTTTTTTTCTCTTCCTTGGATCATGGTCTCTCTCCCTTCACCACTCATGGCCGGCCATTCTAGATGGGGGCTGTCCAAAATTTTTGTGTGGGGTTTTTCATCTCATTTGCTCACACAAAAATCCCATAGCACCATTTCAAAGTTCATCCCTCCACCTACACTTCCAAATTGCAACCTCACTAACCCCGTGAGACAAAACCATTCTACACTTAGCCTACAACATTCTTGGATACGTCGGCTCGCCAACTTCATGCCCGAGTTGCCCCGGTCCAGAGGTGGGAGCCCGTAAAAGGACCCGACGATGTGGTGCCCTTTCCGACGAGGAGATGAAGATCGGAGATTCCGCGAGGAGATCAGGATGGAGGCCGAAGACCGAAGGACACGGATCGCTCGGTATAGCTCTCTACCCCCTTTCTCTAGTTAGATAGCAGTAGGTTAATGTCCCGATCCGGGTTTATAGTCCGCGGTAGCGCCGGTTTCTTGTTTAAAGAAAAGTTTTGTTTCCGCATTTTGGCCTCGGACAGACGACCGGGGCGCTGCCGTGAACTTACATTGGTATCAGAGCCATGCCATTAACCTAGTCTAGCTTGCTCTAACGTGTTTACATGTTCGATCGAACGGATTTTCTAAAAAACAGCGTTTTCAAGTCCAGTTTCTGTCGATTTTATTTTGTGCTCCAAAATTTTTTTTCTGGGCATGTCAAAAAATCGTGCAGGGTTTTTTATGCATTCTGTGAAAATTTGGTAGCTCGATGGCACTGTTCCACCGCGGAACAGCAGCCAAACCCATGCATTGGCCGTGGTTCTGCCGCCATTTTAACTCCTTGCTTCACCAAATTTCTACAATATCTATCTGACTTGGAAATAGGGTTTTTGGTATATTCTGTTTGGGCCCAGATTTATTTTGAGTGCTACAGTAGTGCTTGGGGCCCACTTCGGGAAATTTAGTCGATCGAAAATTTTAAACATGTTAGTTCACAGTATTTACATTATATCTACGACCGTGAATGTCATTTGATCGGTAAATCCTGTCTAACTGCTATAGCCCTTTTAGACGGATTTGCGAACGTGACATTCACGTTGATGTTCTGTATTGTGCTGTGATGTTGCGGATTTGTCGTGGTGGATAGCCTGGAGCAATGTTAGAACAGTTTGGTTGTATATGTACATTTGATATTGCGGGGCGAGCGTCCGACATGTGGACTGCCGTTACTGCCTGTTTGTATATTATTCTTTTGGGGCACGACCGGGCTGAGGTCGATGTACCCGTTGTATATTTTACTTTCTGTACTAGGATTACCCCGCGGTGGGGTGAACCCCGCGGTGGGGTGAACGGATAGCCGGGTTCTAGAGGGCAACGTGCCCGCATCTCATAGCTTTGAGACGGAGGGGGCTTCACTCTAGAATTGGCGGGCTATTCGCCGCACTCGTAGGGGGTACAGGTTGACCCAAGGAGGGGTGCCCAAGTTACCGGATTCCGTGAAGTGCTGGGTGGTCCATTCACATTGTTGAAGGGGGCTGCCTCGCTTCAGGTTTTGGCGGGTAACTTGCCGCGCCCGTAGGGGTCTAGGTTTTCATTGCACAGGCTATCCACACGACCAGGGAAACGTCGGGTTTCAGTAGAGGCTCTATGAAACCCGGGGATCCCAGTTATTTGTATTGTTCTGTAATGCTTATTACATTTCTGCGATGTTGCATTTTATCACGCCTTGAGCGATTATTATATATTGATATATATACTAGTAGATGTTGTATATGTTTTGCATCCGCGCTAGTCCAGTCCCCGCTCTGTCGTTAGTTAAGTAACCTAACGGGTAATGACGGGACCCAGTGGCGAATGCGGATGGCATATACGTACATCGTATTTTCGTTCATTATTGGTGTGATCAATTGACGGGACTGCATTGATTCGGATCAATGCAAGCTAAACAAACCTATTCTGATGTTGTTGGAACATTTTTCAAAAAGCTGTTATTGCAAGGACGTTCTCTTTTGTTTTGCACAGTGGTATTCGGTTATGAATATCCAGCACCTCAGTCGACGAGGCAAGGGCCGAGATCCCTGCACCGGGAGTGACTCCTTGGACAGAAGTTTGCGTTGGGGAAATAACTTCACTATAGCCGATTGCCTTTTGCTTTGCATCGTGGTATTCAGTTGGAATATCCTGCACCTCATTCTACGGGGAAAGAGCCGATATTCCTTCACCGGGAGTGACCTCTTTAGCAAAGGTTTTCGTCATTATATTTTTACAAAAAGCTATCCGGTTCCTTCAACGATATCAAGTTCATCACGTTAAAGGTTTTTCACCAAAAACCATTCGTAGCCCTCCGTCATTTCAGAAAGGTAGCACCTAGTATTCATTCTATGTATGTTGGCCTATGTCAAGGCATAGGGTATGGTAGCTATTTGTTACTTTTCTGTTGCATAGATAGATGCGTTAGTTTGGGACAGTCGTACTGCTATTTTGGCCTACGTCACGGGTATGTACGGGTGGGTTCAAATTAACCTGGACAATGACGGGTAGAACTTGACATGTGACTTATGATATGTTGGCCTACGTCAAGGTCATAAGAGCATGGGGTAAAAATCACATCGAGAGTTTCTAAAGAAACTGAAACTTGCCAGGCATGCGCATACCTTCTGGAGTGTGATAACGTGAGTGGATTCCGTCACGTTATCATGCGATGATAGTTGGATCCCGATTCCCACTGATGAGTTGGTTTACTCCTCGGGTGATCCCGACTAATTCTTCTTTCAGGTTTGGAGGAGAATTTGAGGTTACAGTGGGAGGTTTCCTGATTAGATAAATTGGTAACCATTCTGATCTAGGTTAGAGTGCACGCTGAGTGTTTCTTTTCTCTCTCTCTGGCAGCGACCATGGCCCGACCCTTGACTATGACTCAGTGACCAAGTTGACCGAACCTTCTTAAAACACCGACTTTTGGATTGTCAGAGTTGCATACCTCATCGCCACTCCTACTTTTACCCTTTTCTCCAGGACACCCCGTATTACTACGAACGTCCACTTCCATTGGATAAAACTATCGTATAGTTATATACGAACTCGAAGGAATTTATTCGAGGATGGTTTCTGGTTCTGGAGAAAACGAATAGGACTATTCAATTGTCTTTTCCTTTTAGCTTCTCTCAGGTTGCGAGTACTCCTTGGATTAGGACGGTACACCTATTATGCTAATTGGACAGTCTTCTTCCAAACCATAGGCAGGTGCCGAAAGGTAGGGAATGAAGAAAACCATTTAGCCTAAACGGTGTGTAAGTCTACGGTAGTGCCCCGGCCGTCTTTCAGACGCCAAATGCGGAACAAAAACTTTTATAACTGGCGCTATCACATACTATAACCCGGATCTGCCATTAACGCTAAACTAACAAACTACAAAGTGGGTAGAAAGGTTATACCGAACGATCCGAGTCCTTCGTTCTTTAACCATCATCCCACGCTCCGTTGCGGCTGCTCCGATCTCTTGGCTCCTCGTCGAGGTGGCACCACATATACGGATCTTTAAACGGGCTCCCGCCTCTGAACCGAGGCAACCCGGTCATCAAATTTGCTAAAAGAGATAACCAAGATTGATGTAGAGAATGAGTAGAACACTTTGTCTCGCTTCATCCAAAACCATGGATGAACGGTTAATGAAGTTGCCTTTTTGGATTGAATGAAATGAGAAATGAACATCTAATTTCCATGAACCCAAAACCATAATCTTTTTAATCAAAAGGGGATCCCTCAAATGGAGGGGAGGGGCCGGCCATTTTATTAAGAGGAGGGAGGTGAGTGTAGGAACAAGAGAGTGGGTGACCATAAGCATGAATCCTTATCACTTCATTAAAGGAAAGAATGAATCACTAATGGCACCTTGCATAACATTAAATGCAACCAAATGAGTCATTAACCTAGTCATCCATTCAATTAATGCAAATGAATGATTCATGAACCTAGTCACCAAAACAAGAAGCTTCTAGAACCTTCCACACTCATGACTCATCTCAAGAAAAGATAAATCCATATTAAACCAAATGTTTAATACGGGTGATAGAAAACTGGCAACTTCCAAAAGCGACTCCGAAACGAATTTCAGGATAACCCCGTAACTGTATAAATATACCCGCATTTGTATTACGACCGAATACAAATGCAACCGAGACAAAGATATTATATCTACAAAGTATAATACATGGATTCGGCTTAAACCAAAGCCCACCAGTATTATCTGCCCGAAATATGACACGTGCGTAAACTCACGTGCATTTTCCGAACCCTGCCATAAAACCATACGGCCTCTACAACGTTTCGCCCGAACTTGGGAAACTATCTGTGGGGGACTCTAATGACTCGTCAGTACCATGGCAGTGGGTTTAACCACAAGCCGTCAGCGGCACTAGCTGTGCGTAACGGCTGCCCATGTACTGATCTCAAGGGAGGCCGATGAGCGAACTCATCTTGAAACCCTACTGAGCCTAACAGTGACAATATACATACAGTCTGGTCCATTCGTCTATGAGTATAGCATATCAAGCCTACGGGGCTAGTAACGTCAGACCCCCAATAGCGGTATAAGTCGTGTCGGAGACAAGCCCTGAACACCCTGAGAAACTACTGGAGTACCTACCAGTAATTCTCACCTGCCTTGGCCAAGGACTTGGTGTAATGGCTTTTCTAGACACTGCGCGATCTCCACCCCCAATACCGGGAGAGACGAATCCCCTGCCGATCCGCTCACTTGCCTCCATGTGGCTCGGGACTGTACCCAAAAAATACCTGTTTGCACGACTCCTTTGAGCCGTGGTAGGGTAGAAATCAAAGAACAGTGGGAACTCACACAAGACAAATGACGACCTCAGGTCGATGAACTAACCTGTACACATGTCACCAGGGAACTGCTATCTGACGATAGGTATAATACCAACTAGCAGGTTCCCGGCGAGTCCTGTCCAGTGTACTCATAACCCAATGAGCACCTGTATACTTCTTAGGTGATCCAACTGACACCAGTGGCTTGTGAGACCGGCCACCGCCCCTCGTCGGGGTCTCGACTGTATACACTAGTCTACTCCGGAGTATCGATGCCCTGTCTCGAAACTCCCACGACTAGGGACAATATTTAAGGATGTGCTTATAGACCACCCAACTCTCACGTATATGATCGCCATCATACTGTTGGTAGTCAAGCAAGATCCTAAGGGCTCTATCAACGTGTAATCGTGATCAGTCACCTGAACCTATACACGACTGATAAAGGCAAACCAGATAGCAAACTATCATCTCGAGTAAGACTGTCCTACTGGTATAGGTCATCCTCAATCATTGCAATCACGTACCTGCGATCCAAAAATTGACTTTGAGGGCACTATATCCAACACGGTGTACAGAAAGTATTAAGTAAAGACAAATAAAGGGATTAGTAAGAGGGCAAAGTAAACCGCGACTGCTATTCACGACCAAAACCAAGTATTTCGTTACCACTCCTACTTCACCTTTGTATTTCTCCAGAACACTCCGTATCACTACGAAGATCCACAGTTATTGGATACTCCATCGTATGGTTATATACGAACTCGAAAGGAACTTGTTCCAGTTCGGGGATGGATTCTGGTTCAGGAGAAATAGGAATAAGGCTTTATTCAGTTGTCTTTTATCTTTACCTTCTCTCGCGTTGCGAGTGCTCCTAGGATTAGGATAGTACACCCATTATGCTTATTAGATAGTCTTCTTCCAAACCATAGGTTGGTGCCGAACGGTAGGGAAGGAAGAAAACCATTTAGCCTAAGAGGGTGTACAGAAGGTAATGACTAAAGACATATGAAGGGATTTGGAGAGATGGCAAACAAATATACGGTTACAGTTGTGAATCTGGATAATGGAAGAGGCATTACCAGGAATACCCGGATACCCCTACGAAACATTTCAATGTTTCAGTTTCACTGTGTACTGTTAATAGAAAATTGATTTCCCAATTAGACCTTGCTCCAGGGTATGTATTTACCAGGTATGATTCTCACATCTGTATGGTTTTACAGATGATGAGTAGGAGTAAGTTATTGGGAATTAGGTGATCATCCTCATTATATCGGAATTCGTTGTAATTAGTGATATTTGAGGGAATCGCCTGGGCTGTTTGCCGGACGACAAATATTTGGTTTTGAATATCCGCTGTTATGCACCAATTTAAAATTGATATATCTGTACGTCTATATATATAGAGTGAGATATAACTTTTTGAAATTATGTCCATGACATTTACCTATATCAGTGGATGGTTAGGTAAGGAGCATTGAACAACGGTGTAATTCTTCTTAACCATAAGTACAATTTTCAACCTACGACACACAGGGAATGAGTTATTAGACTCAGGGGACTTATACAGAGTATTGTATATTGTCCAGTGTCCATTATGACAGAGGGGTTGGTCCTCGTACTATGTTCTGTTTACTTATGACTTCTCTAGTTCTCAGACAAGTGTTTCGTAGAAACACAAGGTCCAAGTTTTGAGAAGTTATAGGTATATGAATAAAGTAGAGAACCAGGTATTGCAAGTATCAGGATTCTTCAAGATGATCGAAGATGTAGATACTTGTGTATGGTATTCAGTTGATAGTAATGGTTTTGAGAAACTTATTTCTCTTTCAGGTTACTCATATCTGGATGCATTCCTAAGTTGAGTAACGCTGATAGGCCTCCTTCCATTTAGTTGACATGCACTGGAGACATCTGCATGATTTGAATCTGGTTCCAATTAAATCAGTGCCTCTGTTTCTATATTGGATATAGAACAGTTCATATCTTGACGATGTTAAGGTACGGGGAGTTGTCCGGCTTATGCTTAAAACCAGACTCTGGATAACTCAAGGCACGTTTCTGTAATGGCTGTTTATGGGTTGACCCGGGCTATGACGAGGGTTGACTTTCTACCATCTGAAAAATCAATAGTGATATTGTTCTCGACTCGCCACAGTTTTGATAAAAATGGATTTTTTCAGAAAACAGTAGTGGGAGTATGGTAGAACTGGAAGTGATTCCAGAACCACAAACGATTACTGAAAATTTAATAAGAACCTAAAGATTCAATTTGGTTTGACATTCCATTGGCCACTCCGCAGATATGAAGGGTAACCTCAGGCACCCGAGAGGTACTCCGGTATGCTCAAAGACGGTGACAGGGAGGTTCTTGTTTACCCAGACTTGACACTACTGTTGTTCCAGACTATGAGACCCGGCGGGAAGATGAATATAGCGTCGTTTTGAACTGGCTTTAGAAGTGCATGTGTATATGATTCTGCCAGAGGATTGTCGTAGTCAGTGGGAGCAGCAGAAGCATTGGTGGACAAGTGGCTTATGTCTATTTATAGACTAAAGCAGATATATCGGTGCTAGATCATCTATTTCTGATGTGACAGTCATAGGTTTGATTTCATCAGAATAGGGGATGGATCTGTTAAGAAGGTAGTAGGGTGTGATGTCCTGGTATTTGGATGACATACACAGAGTAGGAAGTGATATTCCTATACAACGATCGGTTATACTTTGGTTGTCACACAATGGTTTCTCCACAAAGGACATGGATATTACATCAGATATTCTGGTTACTAGATCTATGGTTTTGGATCTAGATTTGGGAAGTGTCCCAATCAGGGTACTTAGACAACATTCTAAAGGTATTTAGAATGGACGACTCCTGGCATGGTAGTGTACCTGCAGGTGATGGAGTCACCCTCTCTAAAGGTGTCTTACAGAGGGGAGAGGGATGTGCATGATTGGCAGATCACTTGCTTAGGCAATTGAGTCAATCATGAGATGTCAAGTACCACACCAGACGTTGTTTTTGCATTAGATGCAATATGTTGATATTAATCCAGTCCTGGAGAAACGATCGGAAGCAGTTTTAGAACATAAGTGGATGTTCTAGGAATATGATAACGACAACCTCATTTGGGAGACAGTTATCATTCCAGGCTTCCAAGGTGACCTGAATGACAGAGTGGCTGTCAGAGTTATAGTTTTCCCTCCGACGATGGGCAGTAGTTTGGACATGTGGTCCAAGGGGATACTGAGGGAGGCATGGCACAGGATACTGATTAAGTTCAGTAGACGATACAGTCTAAGAAGTTTGGATTTGGAGTTCATTTATGAGCCAGGTCCCATCAGATATCCAGACATATTCTGAGACAGGTATTACTCATTTCGAGAGATGGCTTTCTCCGCGAACTTGAGATAAAGAGAGACATAGAAAGATACATCAGAGCGAATCCACTCACTGAGGCTATTCCTCGAACGCAATAGTTTCACAAACAGGCTTTGTGAGACTGATTAGTAGAGGAGTTGGGTGTTCGGTATCACACGGGCTGTGAGTATGCGACATCGCAATAACAAGCCTTGAGTGCAAGTGGGAGATTGTTGGAGATAGTACCCTCAGAGTCAATTATTGGATCACAGGCACGTGATTGCAATGATTGAGGGAGGACCTATGCCAGTAGGACAGTCTTACTCAAGATGATAGTATGCTATCTGGTTTATCTTTATCATTGTGTACTGCTTTAGGTGACATTACAGATCACTATTGCACGTTGGTTGAGCCCTTAGGATTCTTGCTTGACGGCCAGCAGTATGATGGCGATCATATACGTGGGAGCTGGGGTCTATAAGCACATCCTTAAAAGGTCCCTAGTCGTGGGAGTTTTCAAGACAGGGCATCGATACTCCAGAGTAGACTAGTGTATACAGTCGAGACCCCGACGAGGGGCGGTGGCCGGTCTTACAAGCCACTGGTGTCAGTTGGTTCACCTAAGATGTATACAGGTGCTCATTGGGTTATGAGTACACCGGACAGGACTCGCCGGGAACATGCTAGTTGGTCTTATACCTGACGTCAGATAGCAGTTCCCTGGTGACATGTGTACATGTTAGTTCATCGACCTGAGATCGTCATTTGTCTCGTGTGAGTTCCCACTGTACTTTGATTTCTACCCTACCACGGCTCAAAGGAGTCGTGCAAACAGGTTTTAGTTGGGTACAGTCCCGAGCCACATGGAGGCAGTGAGCGGATCTGCAGGGGTTCGTCTCTCCCGGTATAGGGGGTGAGGTCACGCTGTGTCTAGGAGAGCCATTACACGAAGTCCTTGGCCAAGGCAGGAGATTTACTGGTAGGTATTCCAGTAGTATCTCAGGGTGTTCCGGGCTACACTCCGACACGACTTGTACTGCTTTTAGGGGTCTGACTTTTACCAACCCCCTAGGCCCGCCATGCGATGCTCATAGACGAACGGACCGGACTGTACGGATATTGTCACTGACAGGCTCAGTAGGGTGTCAGGATGAGTTTGCTCATCGATGTCCCTTTTGGTCAATACCTGGTAGCCCGTTACGTATGGCTAATACCTCTGACGTGCTAGTGGTTAAATCCACAGCCAAAGTGTTGACGAGTCTTTAGAGTCCCCCACAGACAGTTTCTCAAGTTTCGGGCGAAACGCTGTAGAGGCCGTATGGATATATGGCAGGGTTCGATCATATACGTACGGTATTGCATGGATCATGATCGGACGGATAATACTAACGGGCTTTGGTTTAAGCCGGATCCTAGTATTGTACAGTGTAGATTTTGTCTCATTGCATTTGTATTCGGTCGGAATACAAATGCGGGTATGTATATACAGTCGCGGGGTTTTCCTGTAATTTATTACGGGATCGTCTTTTTGAAGTTTCCAGTTTGCTTTCCGTTTCGGCCATTTTCCTTTGTTTCTTTCTTTGGCTGTAAAATTGATGGAGGAGGGCTTATTTGCAAATGTGCAAATTAGCAATATGGAGGGTTGTTTTTGTGATGATAGGTTCATGATGGTTCTAGCATCCATTGACTTCTTTTTGTTCATCATTGCTTGCTATGATGGGTTGAGTGATGGGTTTTGGAGTTGGACTTTTTGGTGTGACATTTCATCATGATCACTTTTTTTCTCTTCCTTGGATTATGGTCTCTCTCCCTTCACCACTCATGGCCGGCCATTCTTGATGGGGGCTGTCCAAAATTTTTGTGTGGGGTTTTTCATCTCATTTGCTCACATAAAAATCCTATAGCACCATTTCAAAGTTCATCCCCCCACCTACACTTCCAAATGGCAATCTCACTAACCCCGTAAGACAAAACCATTCTACACTTAGCCTACAGCATTCTTGGACATGTCGGCTCACCAACTTCGTGCCCGAGTTGCCTCGGTCCAGAGGTGGGAGCCCGTAAAAGGACCCGGCGATGTGGTGCCCTTTCCGACGAGGAGATGAAGATCGGAGATTCCGCGAGGAGATCGGGATGGAGGCCGAAGACCGAAGGACACAGATCGCTCGGTATAGCTCTTTTCCCCTTTCTCTAGTTAGCTAGTAGTAGGTTAATAGCTCGATCCGGATTTATATTCCGCGGTAGCGGCGGTTTCTTGTTTAAAGAAAAGTTTTGTTTCCGCATTTTGGCCTCGGACAGACGGCCGGGGCGCTGGCGTGAACTTACAACTAGATCTATGGTTTTAGATCTAGATTTAGGTAGTTTCCCAATCTAGGTACTTAGACAACATTCTAAAGGTGTTTTAGAATGGACAACTCCTGGCATGGTGGTGTACCCGCAGGTGATGGAGTCGCCCTCTCTAAAGGTGTCTTACAGACTAAAGGGGAGAGGGATGTGCATGATTGGCATATCACTTGCTTAGGCAATTGAGTCAATCATGAGATGTCAAGTACCACACCTGTCACGACCCGAAATTTAGTTCCTGATCGGCACTTAAATCACGCAACGTCTAAAGGCGTAACGTAAATTAAGTAAGCCGAAGCCCAGAAATCTAAAACCTTTTAATGAAAATAAAGAGATGAAGTTTTGAAATAAAGGTATGATGAAATCAAATATTTTCTTAAATGCATAGATAATGGAACATGAAAATGCAAGTGGATTTTACTAGTTGAAAAACATGTTTCGTCTTTTAAAAATTTGGGCAGCACATCCCTTGTATATTTTGATCCAAAACCACATATACATGATAATATAAAAGGCATCCCCAAGAGGGAGCTAGCTCTTCGCCAATCAGTGGAATCACAACCACACAAGTCAGAAATATAAGTATACGATGCCCAACGGCGAAGATCAACACAAAAGGATAATGTAATGAAGCAAGACATCAAAACCCCCAAGCGAACATATAACCCATCGCACTAAATCTCGCAATCACAAGTCTTTCTAAGTCTTACTACTTATACAAATACTAGTTTCTGATTGATGGAGTTAACTAGATACAACAGGAATAATAATACAAGAGTGGGCACGATCCAATATGTCCCACCTACTAAAGCAAATCACCCGAAAGCAAGCTGTGTGCCAGCGATACCGCTACTGATCCATGCGGTCAACCTGCAAGAACTGTGGCACAACGGGGGTGAGTTGCCAACTCGTGAGTAGAAAACATCAGCAGGTAGAAATCGAATAAAACAATGATTCCTAGGTCAACTATATCATAAAGGTAATACTATGATATCTAGGGTGACCGTATCTGCATATATGCCAACAATATAATCAATGCCTATATGCATGTGGATATCATCCACGTGTCCATCAATGACACAACAACATCATGGAACCTGAGTGTCCAACATCGACACTCGAAAAATCATGAAAGCATATGCATGTAAATGTGAGGATATCAACCAACGCGTGTCCATCAACGACACATCAAAATCATGGAGCCTGAGTGTCCAACATTGACACTCGAAATATCATGAAACCCGTGTCCAGTATCGACACGTAAATCCTCATATCTCGGGCTCCGTCAGTCCGGATCGGCCCACGGGCTCCGTCAGTCCGGATCGGCCCATATCATCTCACGACTCCGGTCGGTATCCTCTGGATAACCGTCGAGCCCAAATACTATCACCGGTAGGTAGTGCTCCCTCTGCCAGGCTCATTGTCTACACCACAAAAATCATTTCTTGCCCCGGGGTACCATACCGGGTCCACCATGTACCCGCAGACGGTGCCTACCGCTTCTCGAATCTGGTTTCTAATACAAGTTTCAGAACCGAGAAAACTCATGGTGGACGCCTCGAAATATCATATCAAGAGAAACCGGATTTTTAAAACAATACATAATTTCTTTTGAAATATAACCACGGTTCTCAAATCCAGAATCTCTTGAAAACAGCATCTCAATGCGTATAATCATAAAGCATGATGTATGCAAACATAGGACAGAAATGTGAGCATATCAAGTATATCATGCAACATAGTATAGTGATGTGAGCATATCGGTATATCATGCAAACGAGTCATGTGACAATACCAAACAATTAAGAGTAATAGCATGATATAGCAATTCTACTGTGTAAGTGACATAGCAATTATCGATGATGATAGTGTGTGAACCGACAATTTGTGTAAGTGTAACATACGCATCATCGGTAATTGTGTAGGTGTACTAGCACAGGTATATGTAATGCAATGAGAATATCATGAACGTAGCATAAAGTACATCGTAAGCGAAATGCTATAAGGTATACGTATCTACAACATATCCGAGTCGGTGAATCTATCAATCGACATCCATCCTCACAACATCACGTACGGTATAATCCATCGTACGACATCCTCTAGTCAAGGGTATGGATCAATCATCAGGTAAAACTCATCACGTATGGTAATCCATCGTACGGCGCATTAAACAATTAGGAATTATATTAACCTATATGACAATGAGGGTACGGACCTAACATCTCGTACGGCATATCACTCATTATTCACATTATTATATATATATATATATATACCTATATCTTAGGTCACATCCATATCAATCTCATAGCATGGGACCGACAAAGGTATCGATTATCTCATATCGACTCGCATCCGTATAACGACATATCAAACCAAGTCATCATGTCTTATCGTATACTCTTTTCATCACATCAATATCTCACATCAAGTCATCTTATAAATCTCATGACGTATTTATCGACCTCATAACATTCCACTATAATCTCATACACATTCTTTTGCAACTACATATATATATCGTGGTTCACATTAACGTTTCATATCCTCATATATCAATTCGAGACATCCTTTCTATCATATCATTTCACACTAAACCAAAAACTATAACCTTAAGTCGTGGCATATCTTGTCTCCAAATTATAAATCACATATCAATGGTTGCGGGGGTGCTATACGCCATCCACCCGACTTCCCCGTAGATATAAATCTACTCACCTGCGGAACTCCTTGTTCAGCCGTAGTCGATGTGCTTCGTCATCTCGGAATCCACACGATGGTACCTACAATCAATACACAAATCTCAATTCTATTAAAACCAATTCCGAAAACCGATATGGCACACGAATTACCTATAGGTTAGAACCTATAGCCTACGCATGCAAAATTAACAAAATAACCCCCGTCCGTTGACGTACAAACGTCTAACGACGGAATCCAAACTCAAATCTAAAAACCAAGTTTCAGAAATCGGAACACGAAATTCAGCAACTAAGGAAATCTATCCCAGATTTTGCCTTAGGTACAATTAGCCAATTCTGCATATATAGGAGGTCTAATTATCAGATAAGTGAACCATATACCAAGAACCAACCCTAGATTCCCTAATGTGGCCGCAATTTGCGGCCACAATGAATAAATCTGCGGCCAGGAAGTTGAGTCGGGGTCTCGAGTCTTGGGGTTTGCTTCTAGGTCACCTGCTTATCTCTCTGTATTTGCTAAATAATTTTTGGTGGTCTCGGGTCACTCTAGATTCCCATATACACTCACAAACTGTCGAATCATCGATGTCGGGCAATTCTAAGTTCATGTTTTGGTTTCTATTCCCTGGTCCAGGTCTGGAAAATCATTACCAAGGTCTAACTGACACTCACTACAGATCACTAGTCCACACAATCACCCAAACCTTCTCTTGGAATTTCCAAACATCACAATCTAAATCGATTTAACTCTAAACTACTATAGGGTGCTAGGAAACTCAAAAACTAAACTAGAAGTGTAGGAATTACCTCATTTGGAAACTCAAGAATTTTCTTGAGTTGCTCAAAGTCTTCAAAATCCAACTTTGAAAGGTCCAATGGGTTTGTTGAGAGGTGGTGATCATTTTTAGTGAAGGGAGTATAGGGTTTTGGTGAGAATTTTGTGATGAACCATGGGGGTAGAAGTGAGGGGAGCTTGAAGATGAAGGAGATGAAGAAAACAAATGGAGAATGTGAAGGGGGACGCCCACTCTCTCTCTCTCTCTCTTATCCTCACTCTCTCTTAATCTCACCCTCTCAATCATTCATGCCATGTCACACTCTCTCCCTCCAATAATTGTAACACCTGAGTTTAGGGTTAGTGATATTTGAGTGTTAATGTGGGGTTTTTGGTAAAAAGTTTACCAAAACTGGTTTCTAGTTATTTATCTGGTTTTATGGTTGTTTTTGTAGAATTTTATCTCGACCACACACACTTGTGCATGATAACTAGGGTTAAGCCTAGGGTTACCAAGTTTGGGTGTGCATGGTGGGTTAACCATGTTTAGCCAACCATGGTGGGTTAGGCCCTTAGTTAAGATAATTGAGTTAATTATGAGTTTTAGTTTTGGTTAAGGGGGATTAGGGTTTAGGGTTGACTTTGTAAGTCCGCGGCGGTGCCCCGGCCGTCGAACCGACGCCGGAAACGCGGAAACGAAAAACTTTGCGATACTTGCAAACCGGCACCACCGCGCACTTTTACCCGGATCGGGCCATTAACCTAGCTACTAGCAAACTACAAGATGGGTAGAGAGTTATATACCAAGCGATCCGTGTCCTTCGGTCTTCATCTCCACTCCGATCTCCCGCAGAATCTCCGTCCGTCACCTCCTCGTCGGAAAGGGCACCACGTAGCCGGATTCTTTTACGGGCTCCCACCTCTGGACCGAGGCAACTCGAGTGCGAAGTTGGCTAGCCGACGCGTCCAAGGAATGCTGTAGGCAAGTGTAGTGACTTGTCTCTTTTGGGGTTTATGTAGTTGCCATGGTGATGGAGGAATAGAATGAAATGAACTTTCAAGTGGAGCTAGAATTTGTGTAGCAAGAAAAATGAGATGAACAAATTTCCCTCATCCAAATGAACCTTTTTTTTCTCTCAAATGTGGCCGCCCCCTTATGAATCAAAAATGGTGGAGAGAAAAATCCAAACCATGAAAGAAGGTGATGGTAGTAAAAGCAAAGGGGTGACCACATCCAAAAGGCAACGATAACAATATCAAATCCATTTCAAATCTAATCTAATCTCATTAAAGCAAGCCATCATGAAAAAGCAAAGATGCTTAACCTTTCATAATTCCACAAATACAAATAACACCCTCCACAAAGATAATTTGCACAACTGCAAATAACCCCCTCCATCGGAAAAGTCCGGCCGGGAAGGAACAAAGGAAAACTGGCCGGAACGGAATGCAAACCGGCAACTTCAGAAAACCGATCCCGTAATAAATTACAGGAAAACCCCACTACTGCATATACATGCCCGCATTTGTATTCCCACTGAACACAAATGCAAAGAGACAAAATCTACACTGTCTAATACTAGAATCCGGCTTAAGCCAAAGCCGGCTAGTAAAAACCGTCCGATCACGATCCATGCAATACCGCACGTATCTGATCGAACCCTGCCATATCTCCATACGGCCTCTACAGCGTTTCGCCCGAAACTTGAGTAACTGTGTGTGGTGGACTCTAAAGACTCGTCAATACTATGGCTGTGGATTTAACCACCAGCACGTCAGAGGTATTAGCCATACGTGACGGGCCACCAGCTATTGACCAAAAGGGACGTCGATGAGCGAACTCATCCTGACACCCTACTGAGCCTGTCAGTGACAATATCCGTACAGTCCGGTCCGTTCGTCTATGAGCATCGCATGGCGGGCCTAGGGGGTTGGTAAAAGTCAGACCCCCAAAAGCGGTACAAGTCGTGTTAGAGATCAGCCCAGAACACCCTGAGATACTACTGGAATACCTACCAGCAAATGTCCTACCTTGGCCAAGGACTTTTCATGTTCTGGCTCTCCTAGACACAGCGCGACCTCACCCCCAATACCGGGAGAGACGAACCCCTGCAGATTCGCTCACTGCCTCCATATGGCTCGGGACTGTACCCAACTAAAACCTGTTTGCACGACTCCTTTGAGCCGTGGTAGGGTAGTAATCAAAGCACAGTGGGAACTCACACGAGACAAATGACGATCTCAGGTCGATGAACTAACCTGTACACATGTCACCAGGGAACTGCTATCTGACGTCAGGTATAAGACCAACTAGCATATTCCCGGCGAGTCCTGTCCGGTGTACTCATAACCCAATGAGCACCTGTATACATCTTAGGTGAACCTACTGACACCAGTGGCTTGTGGGACCGGCCACCGCCCCTCGTCGGGGTCTCGACTGTATACACTAGTCTACTCTGGAGTATCGATGCCCTGTCTCGAAACTCCCACGACTAGGGACCTTTTAAGGATGTGCTTATAGACTACCAGCTCCCACGTATATGATCGCCCTCATACTGCTGGCAGTCAAGCAAGAATCCTAAAGGCTCTACCAACGTGCAATAGTGACCTGTAAGGTCACCTAAAGCAGTACACGATGATAAAGGTAAACCAGATAGCATACTATCATCTTGAGTAAGACTGTCCTACCGGGATAGGTCCTCCCTCAATCATTGCAATCACGTTCCTGTTATCCAATAATTGACTCTGAGGGCATTATCTCCAACAATCTCCCACTTGCACTCAAGGCTAATTATTGCGATGTCGCATACTCACAGCCCGTGTGATACCGAACACCCAATCCTCTACTAGTCAGTCTCACAAAGCTCGTTTGCGAAACTATTGCGTTCGAGGAATAGCCTCAGTGAGTGGATCCGCTCTGATGTTTCTTTCTATGTCTCTCTTTATCTCAAGTTCGCGGAGAAAGCCATCTCCCGAAATGGGCAATACCTGTCTTAGAATGTGTCTGGATATCTGATGGGACCTAGCTCATAAGTGAACTCCAAATCCAAACTTCTTAGACTGTATCGTCAACTGAACTTAATCAGTATCCCGCGCCATGTCTTCCCTCAGTATCCACCTGGACCATCTGTCCAAAATACCGCCCCTTGTCAGAGGGAAAACTATAACTCTGACAGTCACTCTGTCATCCATGTCACCTTGGAAGCCTGGAATGATAACTGTCTCCCGAAGGAGAATTCTGTTATCATATCCCTAGAACATCAACTTATGTTCTAAAACTGCTTCCGACTGTTTCTCCCGGATTGGATCAATATTAATTTATTGCACCTACTGCAAGAATAACATCTGGTGTGGTACTTGACATCTCATGATCAACTCAATTGCCTAAGCAAGTGATCTGCCAATCATGCGTATCCCTCTCCCCTTTAGTCTGTAAGACACCTTTAGAGAGGGTGACTCCATCACCTGCAGGTTTACTACCATGCCAGGAGTCGTTCATTCTAAATACTCATAGAATGCTGTCTAAGTACCCTGATTGGGAAACCACCCAAATCTAGATCTAAAACCATAGATCTAGTAACCAGAATGTCTGATATAATGTCCAAGTCCCATGTGGAGAAACCACTGTGTGACGACCAAAGTATAACCGATCGTAGTATAGGAATATCACTTCCTACTCTGTGTATGTCATCCAAATACCATGACATCACACCCTACTACCTTCTCAACAGATCCATCCCCTATTCTGATGAAGTCAAACCTATGACTGTCACATCAGAAATTGATGATCTATCTCCGCTATATCTGCTTTAGTCTATAAATAGACATAAGCCACTTGTCCACCATGCTTCTGCTGCTCCCACTGACCACAACAACCCTCTGGCAGAGTCATATAGACGCACACTTCTAAAGCTAGTTTAGAACGACGCTATACTCATCCTCCTGCCGGGTCTCGCAGTCTGGAACAACAGCAATGGAAAGTCTGGGTAAACAAGAACCTCCCTGTCACCGTCCTTGAGCATACCGAAGTACCTCTCGATTGCGTGAGGTTACCTACCATATCTGCGGAGTGGCCAATGGAATGTCAAACCAGATTGAATCTTTAGGTTCTTATCAAATCTTCAGTAATCGTTTGCGGTTATGGAATCACTTCCAGTTCTACCATACTCCCACTACTGTTTTCTGAAAAATCCATTTTTATTAAAACTGTGGCGAGTCAAGAACAATATCACTATTGATCTTCCAGATGGTAGAAAATCAACCCTCGTCATAGCCTGGGTCAACCCACAAACAACCATTACAGAAATGTGCCTTGAGTTATCCAGAGTCTGGTTTTAAGTATAATCCGGACAACTCCCCGTATCTTAACAATGTCAAGATATGAACTGTTCTATATCCAATATAGAAACAGAGGCACTGATTTAATTGAACCAGATTTAAATTATGCAGCTGTTTCCAGTGCATGTCAAGTAAATGGAAGGAGGCCGATCAGCGTTACTCAACTTAGGAATGCTTCCAATTATGAGTAACCTGAAAGAGAAGCAAGTTCTCTTAATCATTACTATTAACTGAATACCATACACAAGTATCTACATCTTCGATCACCTTGAAGAATCCTGATACTTGCAACATCTGGTTCTCTACTTTATTCTTATACCTATAACTCCTCAAAACTTAGACCTTGCATTTCTACAAAACACATGTCTAAGAACTAGAGAAGTCATAAGTAAACAGAATATAGTACGAGGACCAACCCCTTTGTCCTAATGGACACTGGACAATATACAATACTCTGTACAAGTCCCCTGAGTCTAATAACTCATTCACCGTGTGTCGTAGGTTGAAAACTTTACTTATGGTTAAGAAGAATTACACCGCTGTTCAATGCTCCTTACCTAACCATCCACTGATATAGGTAAATGTCATAGACATAATTTCAAAAAGGTATATCTCACTCTATAAAAATAGACGTACAGATATATCAATTTGAAATTGGTGCATAACAACGGATATTCAAAACCAAATATTTGCCGTCCGGCAAACAACCCAGGTGACTTCCTCAAATATCACCAATTACAACGAATTCCGATATAATGAGGATGATCACCTAATTCCCAATAACTTACTCCCACTCATCATCTGTAAAACTATACAGATGTGAGAATCATACCTGGTAAATACATACCCTGGAGCAAGTGTCTAATCGGGAAATCAGTTTTCTTTTAACAGTACACAGTGAAACTGAAACATTTAAATGTTTCGATGGGGTATCTCGGTATTCCTAGTAATGCCTCTTCCATTATCTGATTCACAACTGTAACCGTATAATTCTTTTCCATCTCTCCAAATCCCTTTATATGTCTTTAGTCATTACCTTCTGTACACCCCTTTAGGCCAAATGGTTTTCTTCCTTCCCTACCTTTCGGCACCAGCCTATGGTTTGGAAGAAGACTATCCAAAAAGCATAATGGGTGTACTGTCCTAATCCTAGGAACACTCGCAATGCGAGAGAAGGTGAAGATAAAAGACAACCGAATAAACCTTATTCCTATTTCTCCTGAACCAGAATCCATCCCCGAACTGGAACAAGTTCCTTTCGAGTTCGTATATAACCATACGATGGAATATCCAATAAACTGTGGATCTTCGTAGTGATACGGAGTGTCCTGGATAAATACAAAGGTGATGTGGGAGTGGTAATGAAATACTTGGTTTGGTCGCGAATAGCAGTCGCAGTTTACTTTGCCTTCTTACTAATCCCTTTCTTTGTCTTTACTTAATACCTTCTGTACACCGTTTAGGCTAATTGGTTTTTTTCATTCCCCACCGTTCAGCACCAGCCTAAGGTTTGGAAGAAGACTATCCAATTTGCGTAATAGGTGTACTATCTCCTAAACCAAGGAGTACTCGCAACCTGAGAGAAGGTAAAAGGAAAAGACAACTGAATAGTCCTATTCGTTTTCTCCAGAACCAGAAACCATCCTCGAATTCCTTCGAGTTCGTATATAACCATACGATGGTTTTGTCCAATGGAAGTGGACGTTCGTAGTAATACGGGGTGTCCTCATACGACAGTTCTTGCTACAAATCTACTATAGATGCATGGTTCATATGGATTTTTGATAAAGCCAAATTCTTTGACCGTCTCATCAAAACAGATGTTCCAACTCCGCGATGCCTGCTTTAGTCCATAGATGGACTTAAGCAACTTGCACTCCTTTCCGCTGCTCCCACTCTGAATGAAACCCTCTGGCTGGTACATATAGACACATTCCTCTAAATTTCCATTCAGAAAAGCGGTCTTTACGTCTATCTGCCAAATCTCATAATCGTGGAAGGCAGCAATGGCAAGAAGGATCCGAATGGATTTCAGCATAGCCACTGGAGAAAAGGTTTCGTCATAGTCCAAACCAGGTCTTTGACGAAAACCCTTTGCAACAAGTCTAGCTTTATAGGTCTCAACCTGTCCATCCACACCAATCTTCCTTTTGAAGATCCACTTGCATCCTACAGGTTTTACCCCATCTGGAGCAACGTCCAACGTCCATACTTTGTTGGTGTACATGGACTCCATTTCGGTCCGCATTGCATCCAGTCATTTTACCGAGTCAACGCTCTGAATGGCCTGCTTGAAGCTAGTCGGCTCATCACTATCAATGATGCAATCTTCTCTATCCCCGTCTATGAGAAAACCGTAGTATCTCTCGGGCGGATGAGGCTGCCTACTACTCCTGCGGAGCGGCGCAGGAATGTCCTGATCTTTCGAACCCTATGGTTCTACTAAGTTTTCAGTAATAGCTCGTGGTTCTGGAATTTCTTCCAGTTCTATTGCGCTCCCACTTATCTGATTTTCCAAAAACTCAGTTTCCAAGAAGCGGGCATGACGAGAAACAAAAAATCTTTTGTTCCTCTTCGCAATAGAAGAAATATCCCTTGGAGTTCTTTGGATGTCCTACAAACTTGCACTGTACTGAGCGTGCCTCGAGTTTGTCCGCATGCTGCTTTTTGTCAAAAGCTGGACATCCCCATGTCTTAATGTGCTTAAGATAGGGTTTCTTCCCACACCACATCTGATATGGTGTGGTAGGCACAGTCTTAGTTGGTACTCGGTTCAAAAGGTATGCAGCTGATTCTAGTGCATATCCCCAGAATGATCGCGGTAACTCAGCGTTACTCATCATGGAACATACCATATCCAATAGGGTCCGGTTCCTTCTCTCCAATACACCATTATGTTGCGGAGTGTATGGAGGAGTAAGCTGAGAGAGAATTCCATTCTCTTTTAGGTAATCCAGGAGCTCGACACTTAAGTATTCACCACCTCGATCAGATCTCAGTGTCTTTATACTTTTGCCTGTTTGTTTTTCTACTTCATTCTTATATTCCTGGAATTTTCCAAAGGCTTCAGATTTATGTTTCATTAAGAAGACATATCCGTACCTTGAAAAGTCATCCGTAAAAGTAATGAAGTAAGAATAACCGCTTCGTGCATGCGTAGACATTGGACCGCACACGTCGCTGTGTACGAGTCCCAAAAGCTCTCTCGCTCTTACTCCGTGTCCAGTGAACGGAGTCTTTGTCATCTTTCCTTTGAGACAAGATTGACAAGTTGCATATGATTGATATTCGAACGGATCCAAATATCCTTCTGTATATAACTTTGTCAACCTTCTCTCATTGATGTGACCCAGTCTACAATGCCATAAGAAAGCCTGATTTGTTTCCGGAGACTTTCTTTTGTGTGTATTCTGGACATTGAAAATCTGTGGTTGGTTTAGTACGTATATACCATTGCTTAATGTAACTGACCCAATCAAAACTTGATTAAGGTGAATGTTTACAACATTACTTACAAATGCAAATTCATAACCTTCTTTAGATAATAAAGATACAGATATGATATTACAGGTTGCATTGGGTACAAAATAACAATCACGCAAAACCAAAACGTGTCCATCTAACAACCCCAGGTGATAGTCCCCCACGGACTCAGCATCCATGCCAGCTCCGTTTGCAACTCTGAGGGTCATATCACCTGCCTTCAAAACCCTACGCCTTCTCAGTGCCTGTAAATAATTACAGATATGAGATCCTGATCCGGTATCCAATACCCAGGATGTAGAGTTTATTGATAGACATTTTTCAATAACATACACACCTGAAGCTGAAGCCGCAACTTGCTTCAGATCCTGGGTTCTGGCCTTCCAAGCCCTGCAATCCTTTTTCCAGTGTCCACTCTTGTGACAGTAAAAGCATTCTTCCTTTCCCACAAGCTTTCCCGCTACCTTTGTTGCCTTTGTCTTTCCCTTCGTATCAACTTTACTAACACCGCCCCTTGGTTTGGCGGGGGCTTTCTTCTTCTTTCCCTTGGCTTTCGCCTTGGACCTAAAAGAGGAAGATCCTCCTACAAACAAAGTGGATGTTTCCCTACCTTTCTGTAGGGTGCCCTCTGCACTCCTCAGCATGTTGAGGAGTTCTGAAAGTTCAACTTCTTTTTCTTGTAAGTTGAAGTTCAGGATAAACTGGGCGTAAGTGGAAGGAAGGGACTAGAGAATCAAGTCCGTGTAGAGCTCGTTCTCTAACGTGGTCCCAAGGTCCGCGAGCTCCTCAATGAAGCCAATCATCTTAAGCACGTGTTCCGCTACCGATGATCCGACGGCCAATCTCACTGAAAACAGCTTTTTCGAGACTTCGTATCTGGCGATACGGGATTGCTCTCCATACAGTTCTTTTGTATGGAGAAATATGGATTCAAGGTCCATATTCTCGTGCCTCCTATGATGTTCATTGTCCATAGAGGCAAGCACGAGGCACTTGGCCTTCGCACAATCGATTTCCCAGGTCTTAGGGATTTCTTTATCCGCGACGCTGGTTTTGGGACCTGGGACAGGGGGAGCTTTGGTGGTGAGGAGATACCCCAACTTGTCATAAGTGATTGCCATTTTGACATTCCTGAGCCAATCTTTGTAGTTTGGCCCTGTCAGTAGGTTTTTATCTAGTAGTAACTTAAGTCCAGTCATGATGTTTGGTCGCTGCAATTAGGAGAGAGAGAAGAAACACTTTAGCATGATGCTCTTGCAAGTTTAGAGTGGTTTTTAATTTGTTTAAACAGGATGGCTCCCACTGTCTCTCGAATCCCTCCTCAAACCAAAAAGGAAGAATTAGTCAGGATCAATCTCACCGTACAATACTTGCTTAACTGTTCAGCCAGGCTAGTGTCGGTACTTCGAGGGAGGTTTTCCAACACTTTTGCGAAGTTCCTTAATTAAATAACCTCTTTTCCCTGTGGGCGTAGCCCCGCTAACACCTTTCTAGACACCTACTTGGTTTATAGCATTGATCGTTAAGTGAGAAATTTCCCGAGGAGTAGCATATACTCACAGTAGGATCGAGATCCAAATATCATTGCGTGAAAAAACTGAAGGAATCCTACCAGAATCATCACACTCCAAATGGTATGCAGCGCTGGCAAGTTTCAGTTCTTTTGAAACTCCCGATGTGGATTTTTGCCCCATGCTCTTATGACCTTGACTTTGGCCAACAAATCATAAGTCACATGTCAAGTTCTACCCGTCATTATCCAGGTTAATTTGAACCCACCCGCACCTACCCTTGACTTTGGCCAACAAGGCAGTACGACTGTCCCAAACCAACACATCTATCTATGCTGCACATGAATACCCAATAGCTACCAATCACTATGCGTTGACTTTGGCCAACAAACATAGCTTGAATACTATTGACTATCCATGTGAAATGACGGAGGGCTATGAATGGTTTTGGCGAAACCGTGAACGTAGTGAACTTGATATAATCGATGGAACGAGATAGCTTTTAAAAGGAGTGGCTTAAGCTCCGCGTTTAAAAGTTGTTTTTGAAAAGAAACCAAGTGGTTTTGAAAGTGTTCCAACGACTCAACTTTGGTTTATTTTCTTGCATTAATTTAATGCGTCCCATCATTGAATCCTACCATTGCAGAAAACAACAAAAATATGACGTACGCTTATGCCATCCGCATTCGCCATGGGGCCTCGTCATTACCCGTTAGGTTACTTAACTAACGACAGAGCGGGGGCTGGACTAGCGCGGATGCAAAACATAAGCAACGCCTAAATAGATATCATATATAGATATACACATTCGTCACATGCAATGATAGCCATTCCAGATCACAGATGAACACATTGGATATACTAGGAATCCACAATTCGTACGAGCCTGTAACGAAGAGCGGATTACACGGTCGCGATGAATAGCCAAGACCCCACCCTAGACCCCTACGGGTGCGGCAAACTACCCGCCAAGTACCCGAAGCGAAGCAACCTCCCTCAACACCGTTAGTAGGCCACTCGGCACTTCGAGATACCCGGTAGTTTGTGCACCCCACCTTGGGTCTATCCTAGGAGCAAAAACAGTAAAAGAAATTATACAATGACGGCTACAACCCCATCCCGGTTGTGCGGCCATATAAATAATATTACATCAATTACAAATTACATGAATTGAAAGAAAAAGAAAACTCTCATCTCACAACCCCCCGGTTATTCATCCGCGACAATCCAATGAATTCATATACACATACCATCAACATTACAGATCACAGATATGTATAACCCCCACTAATCGACGTATAGCGATTAGCAAACGTTCAATACATATATCACATCACAGATATAACCCGTTAGCTTAAGTCTTTAGAAGTTCGATCAAAATACGGATTTTTAGACCCCAAAAACAAATTTTGCTTTCTGGAAAATCTGGGCAGAAAAAACATATTGTAAAAATCCCAAAACACCCTACTGAACACACTGCAAGAAAATTCGCCCACGACCGAGTCAACTCGGCCGCGGTTCCGCGGCGGGAGCATGCTCCTACCGCGGTTCCGCGGCGGTTTGACCGAGTCCCTGGACCAATTTTCTACAGTGTGTTATAAAAAGCCTGAGCCGATTTTTAGTGTAAGATTTATTATTTTTTGAACAAGAAAAATAATCGGCAGAAACTATACTTTTCGGGCGTGTTTCGTGACTTTTTCTCCGATCGAACTTCTAGTTACTTTGCTAACATGTTAGATAGTGTTTAACTAGGCTCTAATACCACTGCAAGTCCACGTTACCTCGCCCGGTACTTACGGGCTTGCGGAAATGATGAAAAACGATTTTTCTTTTGGTGGTAACATGGACTCAAAATACGGATCTTTGTTAAACAACTATCTAACAAACCTAACAAGAGTTTTACCTACTCGGTTAGGGGTTATACCTTAACTTGAACTCCTTCTCTTGGTCTCCTTGTGGTGGTCGGATGGTTCTCTCCTCGTCGTCTCTTTGTGCCGAAGATGGATCCACCTGAAAGCTTCTACCTTTGGCTTCAACCTCAATCTTGAGGAAACTAGAACACTTGGTTTGCTAAACCTTGTTAACTAGGATGAGTAGAGGAGTGTGTTGGGTTTTATCTCTATGGTTCTTGCTTCTCAACACATGAGATAAGTGAACCATGAACTAGAGAGAGAGCAAGAGGAAGAGGGAGAGCTCAAGCATGAGAGAGAAAGGAAATGAAAGAATGAGCAAGACTTTTGTCATCCAAGCTCTCATAATCCAAAATCATCATAACACATAATAATAATTGAGTATTATATGATGGTTGTTATCATATCAAGTGGCCATATCATTTCTTGCATTAAATGCAATGTGTGAACAAATAAGCAAGCCAAGGTCAATGCCAAGAAATGATAGCCATTGTCATGATGATGGTCAACAAGTCCAACCTAGTCAACCGGTCAACTAAGTCAACAAGTCAACAAAGTCAACCATCAACAACCATGTCACAATAATAATTAATTAATATTATTGTTAATCATATTTCTTATTCTCATTAGGGTTTAGCAAAAGTCAACAGTCAACAACCCTAATGAGAATCCTCTGCCTCTCTGTCAACTGTGCATACACACCCGCATCCGCGTTCCGAGGAACACGAATACAAACGAGATAAAACCAATCCTAAAACATACACTAGGATCTGGCTTAAACCAAAGCCCGCTAGTGTTAATTGCCCGGACACTAAACGTGCACAAGTGCACGGATGTGACCGAACCCTGTCGCAAAACCATGCGACCTCTACTCTTTTGCCTAAAGGCGAATAGCTCTCTGTGTGGGACTATAAAGACTCGACACTACGTTGGCAGTGGGTTTAACCACAGACCGCAAGCGGCACCAGCTGTGCGTAACGGCCCCCAGGTAGATGCCGATAAGAATACGGACGAGGTGAACCCATCTGAACTCCTACTGAGCCTGAATGTGACAATCTGCGTACAGTCTGGTCTGTTAGTCTGAGAATATCGCATTGCGGGCCTAGGGGGCGGTAAACGTCAGTCCGCTAATAGCGGTACAAGTCGTGTCGGAGTGTAGCCTAGAACACCCTGAGATAACGCTGGAAACCTACCAGTATATCTCGCTTGCCCTGGCCAGGGACTTTGTGTAATGGCTCTCCTAGACACAACGCGATATCAACCCCCAATACCGGGAGAGACGAATCCTGTCTAACCGTCACTGCCTCCAAGTGCTTCGGGACTGCACCCAACTACTACCTGTTTGCACGACTCCTTTGAGCCGTGGTAGGGTAGTAATCTAAGTACAGTGGAAACACACTCGAGGCGAAGTGACAGTGTCAAGTCAGCGGACTAAGCTGTACTCATGTCACCTGGGAACTGATAACTGACGATAGGTATAGTACCAACCAACAGTTCCCGATGAGTCCTGTCCAGTGTACTCGTAACCTAACGAGCACCCGCATACTATCTCAAGTATGACGTACTGACGGCTGTGGGACAAACCGTCCCCCCTGCTGGGATGAGAAGCGCATACGCTAGTATACTCCGGAGTATCGATGCCCTGTCTCGATAGTCCTACGACTAGGGACCTGCATAAGATGTGCTTATGGATTACCCAGCCCCCACGAGTGTGACTGCCATCACAACGCTGGTAATCAAGCAAAGATCCTAAGGGCTCCACTAATGTATATAGGTGATATACTAAAATAAACACATGTACACATTAAAGCAGAAACAAACCAAGTAGCATACTACTATTTTGAGCAAGATTGTCTATACAAGGTGAATATCCCAAGCTCCATTAAGTAATATACAAACTAGTATGATACAGTAATGGCCTCTAGGGTATATACACTAACAGAATTATTGTGTGGGTGATTTGTGGATAGAGAGGGCAGTTCTTTTCTTGGCCTTGGAATTTTTCTTTAGTTAAAATGAGCTCTCAATATATCTCACATAATACTTAAGCCTTTTCTTAACTTTCTTCTTGCTTGAGCTCACACTTTCCTCCATGGGCATCTTCTTCAACCTCCACCCACCTCTCTCATGAGTTAAGAATCCATGGGTGTATTGAGACAAAGTATTCACACACACTCTCTACTTCATCTTGGGCATCTAGGATAGCAAACTAGATGTTCGAGTTGCTTCGGTTTAGAGGCGGGAGCCCGTATTAAGAATCCTCGACGTGGATCTTCTTCGACGGAAGGAGACCGGAGATCAAACTTGATTGGGGAGGCCGCGAGGAGCTTGGGACAGAGGTTGAAGACCGAAGGACACGGATCGATCGGTATAACCTCTCTAAACTCCTTTATGATAACTAGTATAAGGTTAATGGTTCAATTCAGGAATCGGGTTCTGTTAGCGCCGGGTTTTAAAAGTTTCTGTTCCGTATTTGGATATGGATTGATGGCTGGGGCGCTGCCGTAACCTTACACGTGTTAGGGAGGAAATCAAAGAATAGTTGGAATCATACAAGACTCTATGACGATCTCGGGTCTACAGACTAACCTGTACCAATGTCACCAGAGAACTTCTATGTGACGATAGGTATAATACCATCTAGGAGTTCTCAGCGAGTCCTGTTCGGTGTACCCATTCTCCAATGAGCACTTGTGTACAATCTTTGATGTCAAACACCAATGGCTGCATGATCAACCATCACCCCATACAGGGTCAATGCAACATTTCAGAAAAATAAAATATTATTTTTGGGAATTTTTATAATTTAATATTAATTTTTAATTAATATTTTAATATTTCGGTATAATTAAATACCGATAAATGGGGAAATTTTTTGGGAAAATTATGGAAAATTCTAAAATAGGGTATTTTATGGAATTATGCCATTTTAAAATTTTTATGATTAGTTTGACACTAATTTAGTGCTAATCGCGATTAAAAATCGCTAATCGGTTTTTAGCAATTTTGTGCAAATCATGCACATATCTTTTTCTACACTTGTTCATTTTCTATCATGTTTCTTTTGGGGTTACTATTTGAGTGAGAAGGATTTTGAAGAGAAAAAGAAAAGAAAAGAAATGGAAAATGTTATATTATGAGGTATGGGTGAGAGAGAGAAATGGTTACCTTTGAGTTGGACTTAGCCATTCCCCTTCAACCTTCACTCATTTCTCTCCCTCTCCCTCTTGTTGCTACTGCTGCTCCTGCTCCTCACCTCCCTCCCCTCTTCAAATCCTCAAATCACCATGGAAACAAACCCAAAACCCCATTCCCTCTTCACAAAACTTGTTCACAAGCTCGAGAGGATCGCATTGGACTAAGAAAGAGTGGATCTTGAGGACTTTGAGCAACTCCAGAAAATTCTTGAGTTGCCAAAGGAGGTAAATTCTGTACCACTAGTACAGTATTTCAATTCCTTGTGCATCAATACTTGTTTCATGTCGATATTGTTTGTTTTGAGGACTTTGGAAAATTCAAGTTAGGGTTTAGGGTTTAAATTGAAATCAAAGGTGAATTGAGGTATAATTAGAGACTATAACCCCTGGTGTGATGTTATATTGGACCAAACTAGAGATTAGAACCCAGAATATGGATTTATATAATCGATATCGGGAAAAAACTGTAAATCTGGGAGTGTATTTGGAAATCTGCTTTCACCCCGAGACTCCTAAATTAATTTTGGTTGGTCAGTGAGATGTGCAGGCACCCTGGAACCACCACACAAAACCCTAGCCCCTATCTCCTTCCCCAGGCCGCAGATAAATCCCTTCTGGCCGCAATTTGTGGCCAGACCAGGTTGGAACCCCCTCGTTTTTGTTTCTGGGCCATATTTCCAGTAAACTTGACCCTTGGCATGTGCAGTTTTGACTGATTCCATCTAGGATAGAATCTGGGGTAGTTTTCATGTGTTGGCGCATGGTTTACGACTTGTTTTAGCATGAATATTGGTATTTGATGATTCGTTTCTGTCGGGTGGCGTTTGAACGTCAACGGCAAAGGGTTATTGATCGTGTTTGCATGCGAGACTATAGGTTTTTACCTATGGGCTTAGCGTATGCCGTTTTGGTTTCCGATGTGATTTTCATGTGCTCTAGCATTTGTGATATCCTTGTAGGTACCCAATGTGACGTCGATGCGTTGAAGTTAAAGATGGAGACATCGGCATCGGCACACAAGAAGCAAGGTGAGTAGATTTATATCTACGGGGAGAAGTCGGGTGGATGGCGTATAGCACCCCCGCAGTTCGTGGTGATGTATACGAATACGTATACATACATATATATATTGATTATATATTGTTTGAGATTATTGATGATAAAGATGGATATTTTGTGTGATTGGATTGGTTTAGTGTTGCGAAACACTAGAGTAGCGGTTGCACCACACATACACACACACCCATACTTGCATACATTCTTCTTTCATATGTGCGTATATGGGAATATATATTTATGTGTTCACATGGGTATAGGACTATGTGTTCATATACTGGATTTGAGGATAGTACTTGGGATTTGAGATGAGTCGATGAGATTTGATTTGAGGCCGTGAGATCGGTGATATGACAGGGTTAGTATTTGAGATACGCCATGATGTTATAACGGATCTTTGGATGACGATACCACGTGAATAGTGATGTATATATAGAATAGTTGACTGGTGATCGAGATATGAGGTATGATATGTTAAGATATTTATAATAGGTCGCATTAGGCGATGTATACTTCTTTATGATGATATGTGTGATGATATCAGTTTGTACGAGGCTGTAGATCAGTAGTCTGATCATGAATACATTGATGATATCAGTATTGTACTAGACGTAGGTCAGTACCCCGGATTATGATCTTTGAGAATGAGGATACCAGATGAATAATATGATGAATGTGATATTGACCCGTATCCAGATTTGGGATGCCGTACGACGGATTTACGTACGAGATATGTATCGATGATAGATCCGCACTCTTGACTTGGGGATGTTTGATTATAGATGTTGTATCGGATGTGATACTATTGAGACGAGATCACCGACTAATATATATATATATATATATATATATATATGTATCGACTTAGATGTTAGGCGGTTTCCTTACCTTTTGTTTAGCCTGCTAGCTCAGCCCTATAGTTTAGGGTACTGGTTAGACTAGATTTGACTCCTACCTATTTCAAAAACCAACGGATCGCGGGTATTTTAAAAGACAGGTCAAGGGATTCTACGGATATTTCAAAGGACTTATCTTTTCTTAAAAAACACCATAGCCCTTATTTTCAAAACACCGCGATTCGTGTTATTTCAAATGGCACCACTGTAGAACTCATATTTTATTAATGCAGATTAGTTATCGTTGTGTCTAGTATTCCGCTCCCGCACATTATTGCTGTTCGCTCCGCATCGCATACTTATATTGTGATTCATACACCATTATTGATATCATGCTGTTAGGACACCAGCACCATTACCGATGATGCGTATGTTCCACGTACACTTACTTGCCGGCTCACACACATCCTCATCGGTAATTGCCATGTCACGTACACCTTGAAAATACTATTACATTGACTTAGCTTGTTAGCTAATAACTTCGACATGATATTAGTGTACTTGCCTTATATGCTAGTTTAGACATTGTAGTTATTACCTGCTACTTCATGCATGTTATTATTCACTGTTATGCCGCATTCATGGATTCTTATGCTTATATTCACTGTTTACATGCTATCGATGATTTGGATTCGGATTTTCATGAGATTTCCTGGATTTGGGGGAAGACCGCAAAGACATTTATAAACTTCTTTTCTCTCTCTTATTAAATGAAAAGTGCGGTTTTCCTATGATGTATGAGTCGTCCACCATAAGGTTGCTGATGGATTTCGAGACCCGATTCGAGGAGTTGGATGAACCGTTTCGGGTACATGGTGGGCCCGGTGCGGTACCCCGGGGCGAGAAGGTCGCAGAGGACGGCGTTGAGCCTGGCAGGGGAGCACTACCGACCGGTGATTTTACCCGACACGTCGGATATCCGGAGGATACCGTCGTGGTCTTGAGATTGATGTTAGGGGCTGTTCTGGACTGACGGCGCCCTAGATAGTGAGATTGAGACACTGATATTTTGGGATATTGAGGTATTGAGATTTGAGGATACAGGCCAGTCCGGAGAGCCGGAGCTTGAGATTTCGAGACATTGCGATTTATGTTTTGTGTCGATGCTAGACACTGTTTATGCTGATTTCATTATGATACCTCATTTTAAATATACAAAAATCTCACTAAGTTATGAAAGCAGTTTCTTCATTTTCATGTATTCTGTTTTCATGTATTCATACCTCATCCATATGATATATTGCTACCTGAGGCACTGACACGAGCACTTGGTATTACAGTTGTTAGTGGTATACCCTAGCCATTGTTTTAGGCTGCTGGTTATATATTTGAGGATATATATTGATCGTATGACCTAGGATTGCGTCATACATGCGATTTCTATTCGTAGATGTTTTCTATTCATGAGTTGGAAACTCACCCCCGTTGTGCCACAGTTTCTTGCAGGTTTTGCCGTACAGGTTTCATTACGGCTTTGCTGACACTATTTCCATTTCCGGGTGATTTTCTAGTAGGTGGGTTTATTTGTATCGTACCCATCATTATACCTTGTATATTATTATTCAGTTGTATCTAGAAGTTCCATCAACCAAACATGTATTTATTTCTGATAGAGACCAGTGATGTTTATTCTTTCGAGCTTAGAGTCGCGCGTTGTATTTCTATGGATTCCAGGCTGTTTTGAGTTTCCTTTTCTGTTGTGATCCTCGCCTTTCGACGTTGTATATTATATTGCTTGCGTGGTTGTGACCGTCGATTGACGAAGAGCTAGCTCCCGCTTGGGGATGCATTTTTCATTATATATGCTTTATCAGGCTTTGTACCCGTTTGGGGTCAGTTTTTACAAAGGAAACTCTGCCGAAATTTTTAGAAAAGACTTATGATTTTAAAATGCACATTTTGGCGCTTGTTGCAAACTATTTGATTTAAAATGGTTTTTCCTTCACTCTATTACTTTTCTTGGTTTGGATTTCTGGGTTTTCGGCTTACTTAGATTACGTACGTCTAGAGACGTTTCGTAATTTAAGTGTCGGTCATGTTCCGTACTTTCGGGTCGTGACAGTCAAGAAACGTACATACTAGTCTACTCTGGAATATCGATGCCTTGTCTCGATACTCCCTCGACTAGGAACAATTAAAGGATGAACTTGTTGACTACCCTGGCCCCACTAGTATGATCTCCATCATAGTCCTGGTAGTCAAGTACACATCCTAAGAGCTTTATCAACATGTAACGGAGAGATAATATAATGATAAGAGTGTACATGTTAAGATAAAGATCAACCAGATAGCAAACTATCATGTCGAGCAAGAAAGTCCTCTCTATATATGTCTAAGCATCCACTATAATATACAATCATATACAATAATGGCCTCTGAGGCATACATATAACTAACAATCCTTAAATGTCCCTGTTTACCCCAATCAGAGCAAAGCTCTGTTCAAATTCCAAGGCGGGAAACGAAGCAACGCTTCTGTTTCCCCCCAATCAGAGCAAAGCTCTGTTTTGAAAATTAAAGTGAAAATTAAAATTAAATTAAATGAAGCAACGCTTCAGATCTCCCGCGCTGCGCGCAGAGCGCCACGTGTCAAAATTAGACACGCCAGGGCAGGGAGCGCAGCACCCAAGGCATCGCACTCAATCAGAGCAAGGCTCTATAAAAGAAGCAACGCTTCAGCTGACTTGCGCTCTGCGTTGCGCGACACGTGTCAGCGCAGTTGCGCTAGTGCAGTTGCGCTAGCGTAGTTGCGCTGCGCTCCGCGCTCCATGACACGCGTCAGTACAGTTGCGCTCTGGGCTGCGCGACGCGTGGTAGCGCAGTTGCGCTGCGCTCTGCGCTGCGTTCTGCGCTGCGCGACGCGTGGCAGCGCAGTTGCGCTAGCACAGCTGCGCTAGCACAGCTGCACTGCGCCCTGCGCTGCGTGACACGTGTCAAGCGTAGGTGCGTTTGCGCCAAACAGAATTAAAATTCCAGTAAGATCCTTCTATTCTTGTTAAAACAAGAAGATTGTCTTCTGTAAAACAGAAGCCCTTGGATCAAAGATCCAACGGTGGGGAAAATTCCCCAAATCACTTAGAGAATGATCTCTTTAACAAATTTAACAAATTAATGAGCACTATATAAAGGCCCCTAGACCCCAACTCCAAAAGACAACACAGAGATAGAAAAAAAGAGAGAACTCCTCTAAAGAACTCTGAGAAGAACTCAAAAAGAGAGAAAGGTAAAACCTTTGAATAAAAAAGAAGAATTTCTTCTGAAAAGATCATTGATCTAAGAACAAGATCAAGGATCTTCAATATAAAAATATAATAATAACAAAGGCATTGCCTTTTGATGAACCATTGGTTATGAAATCTTTAAAGATTCTTTTCTTGAATCCAAAATGGGATATTAAAACAGTGCCTTGCACTTGAAAATCTGCACTGTTGCGCTCTCGGGTTGGCGCAAGCCACCAGAGAGCGCCATGTGTCAGCTCCAAAAACCACTTGCTCTATCCGCTTTTAAGATAGAGCATTGCTCTCTGAAATTGGCGCAACTCATCAGAGCGCGCCACGTGTCAGCTCCAGAACAACTTGCGCTATGCGCTTTTAAAATAGAGCATTGCTCTCTGAAATTGGCGCAACTCACCAGAGCAGCGCACTGCGCTCACCGGAGCGTGACACGTGTCACACCCACATGCGCTTGTGCTCATTAATTGGCGCAAAGCGCCTGACAAGCCACATGGCCACCGTCAGATAATTAATGCACTGCATTATTGAAAAGAAGGGCTGGGCCCAATTGAAAAAGGCCTAACAGGCCTAATAAAATGCCATGCATTATTTTTAAAAGGGCAGAGCCCAAGCAAAGGTCTGTCAGGCCAAAACAGATGCTCTGCATCATAAAAATAAAGGGACAGAGCCTAAATCAAATAGGCCTTACAGGCCAAAATAAAATGCAGTGCATTATTAAACAGGGGCAAAGCCCTAGCATAGGCCTAATAGGCCAAAGATAAAATAAAAACGTTGATCATCTTCAACTGGACTTAGCCCAATTCTGGCCGTAAGTCCTAAAATTAAATTGACTGAGCACGACCGCTCCCTTAAATCAATTTACATCCGGTTCAAGGGTACATCTCCGAACTCCTCTGACACCTGTCGTTGTAATCCTTCAACGACGTCAGAGAGGTGACGGGTCCCGACAACCACACATTGCTAGGACTTAAGCGTCCTTAAACCAACTTACGGACTCAAGCGTCCTTAAACCAACCTACGGACTCAAGCGTCCTTAAACCAACCTATGGACTCAAGTGTCCTTAAACCAACTCCTGGACTCAAGCGTCCTTAAACTCCCGGACTCAAGTGTCCTTAAACTCCTGGACTCAAGCGTCCTTAAACTCCCGGACTCAAGCGTCCATAAACTCTCGGACTCAAGCGTCCTTAAAATCCCGGACTCAAGCGTCCTTAAACCAATGGACCCCCATGTACCTAAACTGGAAATGGACCCCCATGTCCCTAAACTGGCAAAGGACCACTATGTCCCTAAACTGGAACAATAGAGCCCCTCAAATGCTCTTTTGTCGGATCTAAACGATCCCGTTTAAGTTGATCTTAGCCTCAAATATGGTTAACGTATCCTTAAACCTTCAAATAGACTTTAGTACCAAATTGGACTATAGATCCTGTTAGGTCCACGTTACCCACCGCGGTCCTTTCGGGGAGGCGGAATAGGTAAAACGAAAATTTTTCCTAACTAGGTAACATGGACCTTACAAGAAGGATCGTTGCTAAACAAGAACTAACACATATTCTACAAGTTCTAACTACTATGTAGAATGGTTATACCTTGGTCTTGAGCTCCTTCTCTTCTTGTTGTTGTTCTTCCTCTTGCTTGCTCCTTGTAGTTGCTTGAATGGATCCTCCTTGTTGTCTCCTCTTTGCCATAGATGGATCCACCCGAGGGTCTCGAAATTGAGCTCCAATCTCAACCTAGAGATGACTAAGGTGTTTGGTTTGCTAAACCTAATACCTTAGATTGAGTAGATAAGAGTGATGGTGGTTTTGTCTCAAAGGTTCATGATTTCCAACTCATGGAACACTTGAACCTTGAGAGAGGAAGAGGAAGAGGGAGAGCTTTCTTTCTAGGAGAGAGAAAGAGAATGATAGAATGAGCTCTCATAATCCAACCCCTTCTCACAAAAGTGAGAATAATGATAATAATAATAATAATTAAGTATATGGTGATGGTTAGTTTCAATGACCATTATCATTTCATGCTATTATTGCATTTTTCAAACAACAAGCAAGCAAAAGTCATACCCATGAAATGATAGCCACGAAATGATGATGGTCAACAAGTCCAAAATGGTCAACCGGTCAACAAAGTCAACAAGTCAACAAAAGTCAAACTTTCAACTCAACCATGGCACAATAATACTTAATTAATATTATTAATCATATATCATATTCTCATTAGGGTTTAAAGAAAGGTCAGCGGTCAAAAAGTCAACCAAAGCCAAATGGTCAACAACCCTAATGAGAATCCTCTACCTCTGCCTCTACCAACTGTGCATACACACCCGCATCCGTGCTCCAAGGAACACGAATATACTGAGACAAAACCAATCCCAAAACAATTACTAGGATCTGGCTTAAACCAAAGCCCGCTAGTAACTACTGTCCGGACACCAAACGTGCACAAGTGCGCGGATGTGAACGAACCCCATCGCAAAACCATGCAACCTCTACTTTGTTTTGCCCAAAGGAGAGTAACCCTCTGTGTGGGACTCTAAAGGCTCGACACTACGCTGGCAGTGGGTTTAACCACAGGCCGCAAGCGGTACTAGCTGTACGTAACGGTCCCCAAGTAGATGCCGATAAGAAGACCGATGAGGTGAACCCATCGAACTCCTACTGAGCCTGAATGTGACAATCTCCGTACAGTCCGGTCTGTTCGTCTGAGAATATCGCATGGCGGGCCTAGGGGGCGGTAAACATCAGTCCCCTAATAGCGGTACAAGTCGTGTTAGAGTGTAGCCCAGAATACCCTGAGATAACACTGGAAACCTACCAGTATATCTCGCTTTCCCTGGCCAGGGACTTTGTGTAATGGCTCTCCTAGACACAGCGCGATATCAACCTCCAATACCGAGAGAGACGAATCCTGTCTAACCATCACTGCCTCCAAGTGCTTCGGGACTGCACCCAACTACTACCTGTTTGCACGACTCAGTACAGCCGTAGTAGGGTAGTAATCTAAGAACAGTGGGAACACACCCGAGGCGAAGTGACAGTGTCAAGTCAGCGGACTAAGCTGTACTCATGTCACCTGGGAACTGTTAACTGACGATAGGTATAATACCAACCAACAGTTCCCGACGAGTCCTGTCCAGTGTACTCGTAACCTAACGAGCACCTGAATACTATCTCCAGTACGACGTACTGATGGCTGTGGGACAAACCATCTCCCCTGCTGGGAAGAGAAGCGTATGCACCAGTCTACTCTGGAGTATCGATGCCGTATCTCGATAATCCTACGACTAGGGACCAAAATAAGGATGTGCTTATAGACTACCCAGCCCTCACTAGTGTGATCTGCATCACAACGCCGGTAGTCATGCAAAAATCCTAAGGGCTCTACCAATATGTTTTTAGCGATATGTTAAAAGAAACATATACACATATTAAGATAGAAACAAAACAAGTTGCATACTACTATATCAAGCAAGATTGTCATAAAACTATATATATATCCCAAGCCTCCAAACCTCTAGGGCATACATATCTAACAGATCCCCCAATCAACTTCGGTTCAAGGGTACATCTCTGAATTCCTCTGACATCTGTCATTGTAATCCTTCAACGTCGTCAGAGAGGTGATGGGTCCCGATGGCCATACATTCAATGGACCACCATGTCCCTAAACTGGAAATCGACCGCAATGTTATTAAACTAAACAATAGAGCTAATTGCTCTCTTGTCGGATCCAAACGATCCCGTTAAGTTGATCTTAGTCTGGAGATTAGGCTAACGTATCCTTAACAAAAGTTTAAGTTGATCTTAGCCTTAAATAGGGCTAACGTATCCTTAAACCAAAACCCCAAACCCAAATCTAAGAAAATACGGATTTGGA
The DNA here is from genome assembly GCA_030015575.1 of Agapanthus africanus. NCBI lineage: Eukaryota > Viridiplantae > Streptophyta > Magnoliopsida > Asparagales > Amaryllidaceae > Agapanthus > Agapanthus africanus. The sequence continues at coordinate 214,363,791 of JASDDO010000031.1, read as the reverse complement.
CTAATCTACGTCCTACGGGTGACGACATAAATTAGTCTCCGTATACAATCCACAGGCAACCATAAACAAAACAAACACCCACGACACGAAGTGAAATTCTGGAGAAGGAGAAAGTTGTTACCGCGATGCGGTAGCGTAATTAACTGCAGGGGCTTGCGCCTGCAGGGAAGAGCGTCCCCACAATCAAAAACCCCTAACCCTGAGGGGGAATCTGACGAAGTCTGCTACATCGGCCGCATCCGTCTAAACCTTCGATATACGGTGCCATAAATCAACTTGGCATCTTCGGAGAGGTCGAAGGATAAAACCAAATAGCATCTGCCCCGAATCTCAGGCAAGACGTCCGCCACGTCTCTGTCGCGTCTTTCGGAGGGGAACAGATTCTGGCACGCCCGGTGGGATCTTTTCCTCTTTCCACTCCACACTTCGTGTGTCGTGTTCGCAAACAATTTACGGTTTGCTGTGGTTGCCTGTGGATTCGAGGTACTTAGATTTGGTGTCTTGCTCCGTGCAGAAAATAGAAGATCAATGGCTTCAAACTGCACTACCTGCAACTGCAACTCTCGCTCTGTCCCTGCTGGAGGAGTGACTTATGGGCCCCGAGAGGCCTCCCTTTTCAAGATGCCAGTGGAGCAGGTAACTCAAGCCACCGCTGGACTATTCTTCAGGACCATGCTCCCACTGATGAGCTTCAATGCCCCAATGACATCGCAAGAAGCTCCAAAGAAGCCGGTCTTTAATCGACTTACCACTGCCGCGACCCCTCTCAACGGGTCGCCCAACTTCAATATCTCAGTTTTCAACAGACTGGGCCAGAACGTCTACAAGCACGCGATACCCGAAGCTTCCATTCCAGAACGGATATCCATCCCGGCTCAAGCGGATGAAATCAATGGAAAGGCTCCTCCTTCCAAGGAGTCAGTTTTTACAAGGCTGACCATTCTGGTTTCTGCTCCAGGTGAGGTCCTCAAAGCTGCTTCCCCTACCCAGAGGTCTGTCTTTGACAGATTAGACATTGCTTCTCAACGGGTATCAGTCTTCGACAAGCTAGCACCAATAACGGTCTCTCCTCAAAGCAGGGGGCATGATGAGGTCACCCCTACGGCTGAAACAAATCCATCCACACGACACGCTCGACGTCGCCACTGGCGCCAAGTAAGGAAGGCTGGGGGCAACTCCCCCTCTGGGATAACTCCGCCAGCTCCAATAGTGGGGATCAATCCTGCTGTTCCAACCGAGAACAGCTTTGAACTGTAAGTACACGGTAGCGCCCCGGCCGTCTAACAGACGCCAAATGCGGAACAAATTTTTTTTATGACTGGCGCTATCGTATACTATAACCCGGATCTTCCATTAAAGCTAAACTGACAAACTACAAAGTGGGTAGAAATGTTATACCGAACGATCCGAGTCCTTCGGTCTTCAACCATTATCCCACGCTTTGTTGCGGCTGCTCCGATCTCCTGAATCTCCAGTCTTCTCGTCCAGGTGGCACCACGTCGACGGATCTTTAAACGGGCTCCCGCCTCTGAACCGAGGCAACTCGATTATCAAGTTTGCTAAAAGAGATGACCAAGATTGATGTAGAGAATGAGTAGAACACTTTGTCTCATTACGTCCAAAGCCATGGACGAACGGTTAATGAAGTTGCCTTTTTTGGATCGGGTGAAATAAGAAATCAACCTATGAAATTTCCATGAAGCAAATTTCATATACTTTTTCCAAAATGAATCAATCATCTTTTTGCAAGAGGGGGCCGACTATATTATAGGATGAGGGAGGTGAGTGTAGGATTCAAGGAGGGTAACCATAAGATTAAAGAAGACAATGAGTCACAAGACACCTTGCACAAACATTAATTGCAAATGAAGAGTCATAAACCTAGTCACCCTTTCATTAAATGAACAATTAATGCAACCAATGAATCAAGAACACCTCATCATCCTAGTCACCATCTAGAAACTTCTAGAACCTTCCACACTCATCAAGAAAAGAAAAATCCGTATTTAACCGAATGTTTAATACGGGTGATAGAAAACTGGAAACTGACAACTTCCAAAAGTGATCCCGAAACGAATTTCAGGCCGTAACAGTATAAACATACCGGCATTTGTATTACGACCGAATACAAATGTAACTGAGACAAAGATATTATATCTACACAGTATAATACTCGGATCCGGCTTAAACCAAAGCCCACCGGTATTATCTGCCCGAAATATGACACGTGCGTAAACGCACGTGCATTTTCCGAACCCTGCCATAAAACCATACGGCCTCTACAACGTTTCGCCCGAACTTGGGAAACTGTCTGTGGGGGACTCTAATGACTCATCAACACACTGGCACTGGGTATTACCACTAGCATGTCAGAGGTACAAGCTTTACGTAACGGTTGCCTATGTATTGATTGGAAGGGAAGCTGATGAGCGAACTCATCCAGAAACCCTACCGAGCCTAACAGTGACGATATACATACAGTCCGGTCCGTTCGTCTATGAGTATCGCATATCGGCCTAGGGGCTGGTAACGTCAGACCCCCAATAGCGGTATAAGTCGTGTCAGAGAGTAGCCCAGAACACCCTGAGATACTACTGGAGTACCTACCAGTAAATCTCCTGCCTCGGCCGAGGCTCCTAGACACAGCGCGATCTCACCCCCAATACCGGGAGAGACGAATCCCCTGCCGATCCGCTCACTTGCTGTAACATTTTCAAAAATATAAAATATTAATTTTGGGAATTTTTATAATTTAATATTATTTTATTGATTATTTTAATATTAAATGCAAATAAATAGGAAAAATTATGAAAAATTATGGAAAATTCTAAAATAGGGTAAATTAGTGAATTATGACATTTTTAAGTTTTTGTGATTAGTTTGACACTAATTTAGTGCTAATCGCGATTAAAATCGCTAATCGGGTTTTTTGGCAATTTTGTGCAAAACTTGCACATATCACTTTTTCTACACTTGTGCATTTTTCTAGCCATGGTCTTCATTTGGGTTTACTATTGGTATGAGAAGGATTGGAATTAAAGAAAATGAAAAGAAAAGAAAAGGAAATGATGAGGGTAGGTGAGAGAGAGAGGTGGACCATTGACCTTATACCCTTAGCCATTCCTCCCCCTCTCATTTCTCTCCCTCTTCCTCTCCCTTGCTGCTGCTGCTGCCCTAGCCCTCTCTCCCCTCTACTAAATCCTCTCACTTCATCTCAAAAACATACCCAAAACCCCAAACTCCTTTCATTAAAAATATGCAAAATCCCTAGATCTACACATGGAGCTAAAGAAGCAAGGATTTTGGCCACTAGGGGCAACTCAAGAATTTTCTTGAGTTGCTAATGGAGGTAATTACTGAACCATTAGCTTAATTATAGCCTTTCCTATAAACCCATGTTAAGATTTAATCGATATTGTGTGATATTATGGAATTGAGAATAATCAAGTTAGGGTTTGAGGGAACTTATGACGTATTGGGAAATTAAGCTCAGTTAGGGTTTTACCAACACCTTAGTGTATGAATTGGAACCCAAAACCTGAAGCAAAAACCAGAATACGGATTTTAGAAACCAATATCGGGGAAAAACTGGAATCTGTCACTGTTATTTAGAATCTGCTAACACCCCGAGAACCCTAAAATAATATTGAGTGGAAATTGAGATGTGCAGGCACCATAGAGGCAACACCCAAAACCCTAGCTCCCCCTCCACCTTAAGGCCGCCAAAATCTCCTTTCTGGCCGCAATTTGCGGCCAGACCAGTGAGGATTCTCCTCGTTTTCTGTGCACAGCCCCAATACCTCAATTCTTGGCCCTGGGTACTTCTAGTTTTGACAGATTCTTTCTAGGGTGAAATCTGGGACATATATCCTAAGTTGCTGTTTTGGATTCGTATTTCCGTATTCCGTATTTTTGATTCTGAAATGGTGGAATGTGTTTTGCCTCGACTATTTGTCGTTTATACGACGATATAGAGGATTTATTGATGGTTTTGAAGGCGTGCCATAGGTTCTCACCTATAGGCCCCCTTATCGTATCGTTTTGGATTTCATACGCCGTTTTAGTTTGGATTTGGTTTTAATGCGCATATACGATATTTGATGTGTAGGTACCCATGAAGACTTCGGGACGACAAGCAAATACGTGGTGACGTCCGCAATTGGTGATGCAAGGTGAGTAGATTATATCTACAGGGGGAAGTCGGGTGGATGGCGTATAGCACCCCCGCAGTCCGTAGATAGATTATTATGTAGTTATTGTGATATTAGGTGTATTATGGATAGTTTAGGGTTAGTAGTGACTAGTGTAGTTTATAGTCGCGAACCCTAGGATAGAATTACACCTATACACACACCCTTGCTTATCACTTGTACTTGCACTGTGATTGATGATATGTGATGACTTTGGAGATGAGTTGATGATGTGGGCGTGGTGCCCTGAGATCGGTGATTTGATACGATTCATATGTGGGATATGACTTGTGTTTCTTGCGGGTTTGGGATATGTGTTTACCCCCGCATGCATACTCCATTGGTGGTATCGACTTGTACTAGACATAGAGTAGTACCCCCAGACTGTATGATCTGATGATAGTGATACCTGTTATGTGACGAGATAGTGAGATATTGACCTGTACCCAGCTATTGGGGATGCCGTACGACGATTTACCGTACGAGCCGATATTGATGATGGATCCGCACTCATAACTCGAGGATATCTTACGATATGACATTGAGGCGAGATCACCGACTATACATATATATATATATATATATATACATTGACTCAGGTTTAGGTGGTTTCCACACCTACCCCTCCTGATTGACCTGATACTTAGATGTAGTTGCATAGTAGATACTTCACTGTGGTGTTGACTACTAGATTTCTGTATTTTCATGCTCTTCGCATTGCTGGCATATGTTCATTGCTATATTATTATCATGCTGTTAGGACACCAGCACCATTATCGATGATGCGTATGTTCCACGTACACTATTTGCCGGCTCACACACTTCATCATCGATAATTGCCATGTCACTACACAGTAGTATTATTGCATCAGGATATGACCTTGTATGTGCATACCATTATTCCATGTTGCATGATATGTTGTTATACTTGCACTTCATTTATATGTCACATACATCATGCTTTCTGATTATGCGCATTGGGATGTTTGTTTCCATGATATTTCTGGATTTGGGGAACCGTGGGTATTTCAAGTGATTATGTAAATGTTTTGAAACCCGGTTACCCTTGATATGATATTTCAGCTTCCACCATGAGTTTTATCGGTTCTGATTTATATACCCCTACGAGGAGGCGTCGAGGCCGTACGAGGGTACATAGTGGGGCCCGGAGTACCCCGGGGCAAGAAAGAGATGTCGATGTGCTATGAGCCGATGAGCCCGGCTGGGGAACCATACTGTCCGGTGATATTACCTTTTACTCGGCGGTTATCTGGGGGATACCGCCTGGAGCCGAGAGATGGGCGTACTGCCGGGGCCGACGGGCCGATACCGCAGACGGAGCCCAGAGATGGACATGGGTTGACTCGTACTGCCGGGGGCCGAGGGCCGATACCGCAGACGGAGCCCCATAGGGATGAGGATTTACGTGTCGATGCTAGGCACGGGTTTCATGATGCTTTTCCATGATTTTGTTTATATCCTCACATTGCATACATGATGCTTACTGTCAGTGGGTGACAGGTGGACGGGTTCCACATATATACAGACATGGATCATATACAGACTGGATTTACACTTATCATACTTCATTTGTATACATAATAGGGTATGAGTGCGCTGTTATATATATACCCTTACACCAATATTAGTGGTATGGGACGCTAATATATGTGTATTGATATCATTGATATTTCACCATATTTACTTCATGCAGCATACTTTACATTCATGACATGTTATTACCTGAGCACCTGGCACCACATACATATTTAGATGTTACCTTGCCACCTTATCACACTCAGATGTACTCTTGTGGATTGTATTACTGATCGTTGACTTAGGATTATGTCTTGCATTCAATTTTCTGCTTGTAGATGTTTCTATTCACGAGTTGGCAACTCACCCCCGTTGTGCCACAGTTCTTGCAGGTTCTGCCGTACAGGTTCTATTGCGGCATTTCTGGCACACTTTCTGCTTGCGGGTGATTTGCTTGGTAGGTGGATTCTTTCGCATCAAGAACCACCATTGTATTTATTATTTCATTGTATCTAGAATTTCCATCAACCAAACTTGTATATTGTTTCAGACCTAGACTAGTGATGTATTATTCGACCTTAGAGTCGCGCTTAGTAGTATTGTGGTTTTACTGTTGCTTTTGAGCTTTCTTTGGATTTGATCCTCGCCAATTGGCGTTGTATATTATCATATCATTGCGTGGTTGTGACCGTCGATTGACGAAGAGCTAGCTCCCGCTTGGGGATGCCTTTATCATTGCATATATATCGTTATTCTTGTTTTACCCCATTCGGGGCCATTTTTACAAAAGAAACTCTGCCGAAATTTCTGGAAAAGATTGTACTGTTTTTAAAATGCACATTCGGCTTAGTTATTTAAAAACCTTGATTTCAAACACGTTTTCTTCACTTCTTTAAACCAGTTCCTTTACTTATTCTTAAAATGGTTTTAGATTTCTGGGCTTTTGGCTTACTTGGATCAGATGGAGTCCTATAGGCTTCATATGGTTCAAGGGCCAGTCACGTGCTCTTTCGGGTCGTGACACTTGCCTCCATGTGGCTCGGGACTGTACCCAAAAAAGACCGGTTTGCACGACTCCTTTGAGCCGTGGTAGGGTAGAAATCAAAGCATAGTGGGAACTCACACGAGACAAATGACGACCTCAGGTCGATGAACTAACCTGTACACATGTCACCAGGGAACTGCTATCTGACGCTAGGTATAATACCAACTAGCAGGTTCCCGGCGAGTCCTGTCTGGTGTACTCATAACCCAATGAGCACCTGTATACATCTTAGGTAAACCAACTGACACCAATGGCTTGTGAGACCGGCCACCGCCCCTCGTCGGGGTCTCGACTGTATACACTGTAAGTCCATGTCATGCACCCCACGAACTTGCGGGGAGGCGGAATATATGAAAAACGATTATCAAAGCTTCGTAACACGGACTTGAGCGCATGAATCGTTTCTAAACCATTGCTAACTAACTTCTATAGGTTTAACTACTCGGATACGAAGTTATACCTCACGTTACTTGTCCTTCGGGTCTTCATCGCTGTCCTCCACTCCTCGTAGGCTCCTTGGAACATCGGCACATCAACGGCCTCCTCGAATCAAAGACGATCCACCTGAAAGCTCCTACGCCAAGCTTAATCTCAAACTTGAGATAACTAGGTTGCTTAAAGTGCTAATTTAAGCTAATGAAATAATAAAGCAAGCCAATATTAGATAATGTAATACAATATATCATATATATTATTATACATTAAATCATCGAATCAACACTTGATCCGACGATCCGGCTATATCGAATATTACCGACTAATATATCATGTACCGATTCATCGAATCAACAGTTGATCCGATGACTCGGTTCATATCTAAATATCGCGAGAATATAATACGGTATCTCATATCGCATTATTCTCGGTCCTGCACATATCACATATGTGCCTCTACGCCGTTTCGCCTGAGCCAAGAAACCTCTGTGTAGGACTCTAAAGAATCGTCAATACGCCGGTAGCAGGTGATGATCATATCAAACACCCACAAGCTGCAATCGGTCAGCTAAACGTAACAGCCACCTAGGTATTGAGCGATCAGAAGATCAACAAGCTAGCCTGTGCGTTCTACTGTGAATCCAATCGGTAACACTCCCGTACAGTCCGGTCTGTTCGTCTGATATGTCGCATATCAAGTCTAGGGATGGTAAACGTCAGACCCCAGTAACCGATAAGTCGTGTCGATGTGTGGCTCATAACGGGTCGAGAAACTACTAGTAACACTTACCAGTAAATCTCTATATCAGCCCTGGCCAGGGACTTCCAGTTATAGCCAATCGAACACAGCACAACATCAACTCCCTATACCGGGAGAGAAGAATCCCCTCCTATCGCTCATTGCCTGCATGTGATTCGGGACTGTACCCAAAAGCCACCGTTTTGCACGCCCTCTTGGACGTGGTAAGGTGGAAATCAAAGCACAGTGGGAATCACACAAGACTCTATGACGATCTCGGGTCTACAGACTACCCTGTACCAGAGTCACCGGAGACCTGCCATCTGACGTGTGGTATATCACCATATGGGAGTTCTCGGCGAGTCCGTCCAGTGTACCCAGTCTCCACTGAGCACCCGTACACCATCTCTGATGTCAAACACCGATGGATATGGGATCATCCATCGCCCATCATATGGGTCAAGATGCGTTTACGCTAGTCTACTCTGGTGTATCGATGCCCTGTCTCGATATACCCTCGACTAGGAACAGTTATAGGATGTACTCATCGACTACTATGGCCTCACTAGTATGAACTCATCATAATCCCAGTAGTCGAGTACAGATCCTAAGGGCTTTATCAACATGTGAGAGAAAAACAGTAAACCAATACAAGTCAACATGTTAAGATAAAGTGAAACCAAATAGCATACTATCATGACGAGCAAGAAAGTCCTCTCTGTATATATCTAAGCATCCATCATAATATACATCATATGTACAACAATGGCCTCTAGGGCATATACATAACTAACAATCTCCCACTTGCACTAAGGCCAGCTGCTGTAGTATCTCATACCTAGCATCCCGAATAATCTCTCAAACTGTATCTGGGGAATAGCCTTCATGAATGGATCCGCAGTGTTGTCCTTCGTATCTACTCTTCTGACCTCGATCTCCCGGCGATCAACTATCTCCCTGATGAGGTGATACCGCCTCAGAATATGTCTGGATTTCTGATGGGATCTGGGTTCCTTGGCCAAAGCCACAGCTCCATTGTTATCGCAATACAAAGGTATTGGATGTTCAATGGATGGAACCACACCAAGTTCACTAATGAACTTCTTTATCCAGACAGCCTCTTTGGCAGCATCGTTGGCAGCGATGTATTCAGCCTCCATCGTCGAGTCTGCAACGTTATCCTGTTTGGAACTCTTCCAACATACCGCCCCTCCATTGAGGGTAAAGACAAATCCCGAGTGTGACTTAGAGTCGTCCTTATCACTTTGGAAGCTGGAATCGGTAAAGGACTCCACCTGGAGTTCTCCGTTACCATACACCAAGAACATCTCCTTAGTCCTTCGTAAGTACTTGAGAATGTTCTTCATAGCTGTCCAGTGACTCTCTCCAGGATCTGCTTGATACCGACTCACTACACTTAGTGAGTATGCTACATCGGGTCTGGTACATAGCATCGCATACATGATAGAGCCTACTGCCGAAGCATAGGGTATCCCTTGCATGCGAGCTCTCTCCAAATCAGTCTTAGGAGACATCTCTTTGGAGAGAGTGAGTCCAGAGATCGTGGGTTGGTTCCCACGCTTGGATTCTTCCATACTAAACCTCTTTAGTATGGTGTCAATGTACCTGGATTGGGACAATCCCAGTATCCGTTTAGATATATCTCTATAGATCATGATTCCCAATATGTAGGAGGCATCACCTAGATCTTTCATTGAGAATCTCTGAGATAAGAAGAGCTTGACTGATTGCAGCATAGGAATATCATTTCCTATCAAGAGTATGTCATTGACGTACAATATGAGGAAGACAACCTTACCCTCTGCTACCTTCTTATAGATACAAGGTTCATCTATATTTTTGATGAAGTCAAACTCTTTGACTACAACATCAAAACAGATGTTCCAACTCCGTGATGCTTGCTTTAATCCATAAATGGATTTAAGCAGCTTGCACACCTTTCCGCTGCTCCCACTATCTACGAAGCCCTCTGGCTGAGTCATGTACACGCACTCTTCTAAATCACCGTTTAGAAAGGCGGTCTTAACATCCATTTGCCAGATTTCGTAGTCATGGAATGCAGCAATGGCAAGTAAGATCCGGATGGACTTAAGCATAGCCACTGGAGAAAAGGTTTCGTCATAATCCACACCTGGTCGTTGACGAAATCCCTTTGCTACAAGTCTAGCTTTGAAAGTCTCAACTTTTCCATCTACACCAAATTTCTTTTTAAAGATCCACTTGCTCCCAATGGGTTTTACCCCTTCAGGAGCATTTTCCAAAGTCCATACTTTGTTGGTGTACATGGATTCCATTTTAGATCGCATTGCATCCAGCCATTTCACAGAGTCACCACTCGTGATGGCCTGCTCGAAACTAGTCGGTTCATCATCATCCATGATGCAATCCTTGCTACCACCATCAATGAGAAAACCGTAGTATCTCTCAGGTGGACGAGAAACCCTACTGGATCGGCGGAGAAGCTGGGGTTCGTCGGGTACTACTGAATCCTCTGGTTCCACTAAATCATCTGTTGTAGTTTGTTCTGCTGGAACCTCTTCCAGTTCTACCTCATTGCCATCAATTTCTTTCATAAGAAAACCCTTTTCTAAAAAAGTGGCATGTCGAGAAACAAACACCTTTTTTTCCTCGGAGTGGTAGAAGATATACCCTCGCGAATGCTTGGGATATCCAATAAACTTACATAGGACGGACCTTGCCTCGAGCTTGCCCGGATTGTGTGTTTTAACATAGGCCGGGCAACCCCATATCTTAATAAAATTAAGATATGGTCTCTTCCCTTCCCATATCTCATATGGGGTGGTAGGCACAGATTTGGTAGGAACTTTATTCAGTATGTATGCAGCTGTCTCCAGTGCATATCCCCAAAAGGAAATAGGTAACTCAGCCTCGCTCATCATAGAGCGCACCATATCTAATAGGATGCGATTCCTCCGCTCAGATACACCGTTGTGCTGTGTTGTATAAGGAGGAGTAAGCTGAGAGAGAATCCCATTCTCTTTTAGATAATCTAGGAACTCACTGCTTAAGTATTCACCTCCTCGATCAGATCGAAGGATCTTAATACTTTTGCCCGTTTGATTCTCTACTTCGTGCTTATATTCTCTGAATTTCTCAAAAGCTTCAGACTTGTGTTTCATCAGAAACACATGTCCGTATCTAGAGAGATCGTCAGTGAATGTAATGAAGTAGGAAGAACCGTTCCTGGCATGCGTAGACATGGGACCGCATACATCACTATGTATTAGTCCTAAGAGTTCAGTAACTCTTTCTCCGTGTCCACTAAACGGAGCTTTGGTCATTTTTCCTTTGAGACATGAATGGCAAGTATCATAAGATGATAATTCGAACGGATTCAAATAACCATCCTTATGTAACTTAGCCAGTCGTGTCGCATTGATATGACCAAGTCTACAATGCCACAAGTAGGATTCGTTCATATATGAACTTTTCCTCTTGTGTGTGTTTTGTATATTCAGGACTGTATTCTGATTCAGAATGAATATGCCATTATGTAACGAGCCTGATGCAATCAACTTTTGATCTAGGAATATGTTTATAACATTATCCTTTACTATAAAATTATATCCTTCTTTACTTAATAAAGAAACTGATATAATATTGCACATCATGTTCGGTATATAATAGCATTCATTTAGAATCAGCGTATTACGACTTGGTAATACAAGGTGATATTCGCCAACTGCTTTGGCTACAATACTTGCACCGTTCCCTACTTGAACGGAATGATCACCTTTTCCCAGTTCTCTACCTTTACGTAGCCCATGTAACAATTTACATATGTGGGATCCTGATCCGGTATCTAATACCCAGGACGTAGGGTGAACTGAGAAACAGTTCTCAATAACTAACACACCTGAAGAAGATGCATCAACATGCATGTTCTTTTGGGCGGCTTGAGAATCTAGATATTCTTCTATTCCCTGATCAGTCTTATAACTCTTATAAGAAAGAACGGGTCCAACGTTCCCCTGCTCAGTATAATAAGCGGGTTCAGTCAATACATCCATATTATTATCTTGATTATGGCCTGACATGGTCGCTATCTGGAGAGAGAGAGAAGAAAACACTTTAGCGTATGCTCTTGCAAGATTAGATTGGTTATTATCTTATCTAATCAGGATGTCTCCCACTGTTTTTATCAAATCTACCTTCAAACCCTAAAAAGGTAAGATTAGCCGGGATTAATTACACCCTACAATTTCGTCAATCTTTCAGCCAGATCAGTGTCGGTACTTTGAGGGAGGTTCCCCGTGCTTTCGCACGGACCTAATTAAAGTAAACCTCGTTTTCCCAGACGCGTAACCCCGTTAACACTTTTCTAGACACCTACTTGAATGACTAATTGTCCTGTGTAAAACTCTCCCAGGAGTAACACTTACTCGCAGTGGGTATCGGGATCCAACTATCTCATAGAAGGTATGCAATCTCATTGAAAATTTCAACACTTGAAATTCCCGATAATATTTTTACCCCTAGCGTCCCATGACCTTGACGGAGGCCAAACTACCCATAGGGCGCTAGTCAAGTTCAACCCGTCATTTCTTGATTGAATTAAACCCACCCGTACGACCCTTGACGGAGGCCAAACTACGCCGTACGAATACCTTAATCCAATCGCATCATATGCTAGCAGATAAGCACTAGTTAGCTACGGTACACTACGCCTTGACGGAGGCCAAACAACCGCAGCACGAATACTAAGTAGTACTTATCTGAAATGACGGAGGGTTACGCAGGTTTTTCAGAAAACCTATTGCGTAATGAACTTGATATCGTCGTAGAATCGAGTAGTTTTTGAAAAAGGAGTGTTTTTGAGGCTTTTCTTAGTTTCGCTAAAGGGGTCACTCCCGGTGAAGGGATCGTCGGCCCTTTCCTCATCGAATAAGGTGCAGGATATATCATATATACCGCTGTGCAAAGCAAAACTCTAAAAGCAATCAAAAGACAAACCGAGTTTTGTAGCATCTGCCAGTTTCGCTAAAGAGGTCACTCCCGGTGAAGGGATCGTCGGCTCTTTCCCCATCGAATAAGGTGCAGGATATATCATATATATCACTGTGCAAAGCAAAACTGTAGCTACCCTTTTTATAAAGTTTTGATTCTACAACATCTTTAGGTTTCTTTTCTTTTTATTAATCTTATTAATAAAAATCCCATCAGCTTATGCTTCCTAAGCATCACAGAAGAAACGAAAGCAGTAATATTTATATATCAGCATATATATATATATATATATATATATAATATAAGCATTCGTCTCAGGCAGTAATATGATCTCATCACAGAACATTGCAGCAGAAGAACATATATGAAATATTGGATATACTAGGACGTCCGTGTTTTCAATACGAGCCTGTATAAAACACGGATTCCACGGTCGCGACGAATAGCCAAACCCACATCCCAAGACCCCTACGAGAGCGGCAAGTAACACTGCCAATTCTAGGGTTAGGAGACCCGGTCTCGACTCCTCGAGATGGCCTCCCACTGGACCCTAGAACCCGGTTACTTATGCTCCCCACCTTGGGTCTACCTAATGCGGAAAAGTAAATAATATACAAGGGTGGCATCAACCTCAACCTGGAAGTGCCCCAAATAAAAGAATATTACATTACAAATTAATTTTACATGAATGAAAATAAAAACCCTCATCTCACATAAAACCCCCGGCTATTCAGAACACGACGATCCAATATAACATATCACAGCAACACATAATATCACATATCATCAACGTAAGTAAATATGCGCATCCCAATTGTCGTTGACATATAGCAACGAAACCGGTGATATCACATATTACACTTACGGTCACAGAAAAGAAAGTGTAAAACTACAATATTTGGAATCTATAATCACTTTAGACATCGTAAATCCGAAATATCACATACTTCGCATTTCATGCCTAACTATATGAATTCCACATATTGTATCACATTCCAGATAAATAGACAGTATTAAACTTTTCGAACAGATAATCAAATACCCAAAATTTCCTAAATTGCTCAACACTTGAGCGGAGTTCAAATAATCCCAGAATATGTCACAGTATCGGTGATCCAGCCGTAGAAGGGTCAAGCCAACGCCTCACATGTGGCACGCCGTACTGCCCCAAACCCGAAGGTTCAAAAGGCAGTTCAAGACGGTCACACAATCGAGTTAAGGTTTGTTGTCTTCTAGAGGGTCCACCTCTTAACTTGTACAATTTTTCCGAAATATTTAAACCCGATAAAAATTCAACACTTGAAAGTTTTACGTGCCGGGAAAAAGTGAGTTAATGATATCCGTTCGAACTTTTTAACAATTTCTAAATATCTGGAAAAACAACGAATTTAAATTTTCCGATCGAATCTACGATTACAAAATAAACCCCAGATTAAACAACACTTGAATCATTTTTAAAAATACCCAGAAGCCTCAACAAGCACCTACGGTTATTACCATGAAAACCACGTGTCCTAATACCAAGATTCCGCCGCGGAACCGCCGCGGGAAGCAGGTTCCCGCCGCGGTTTGGTGGATTGGTGGGCCCGTGTTTCATGGTAATTCTTAGAATTCCCTGCTGATTTTTTTACGTATTTTAATTCAGAAAAATCCCAGATTTTGAAAAATTTCCAAAGAGGGGGTAAATTTTGTCGGTTCGGGTTCGATCGGAGTTTTAACTTCGTAAACATGTCGCCTAGTGCTCTAGCTAGGCTCTGATACCACTGTAGGGTTCCTAGGCACTCTTGTGAAGGTTCATAAGGTATCAAACATGCTCGGATAAAAATTTAGACGTGCCGAACAACCCAAAGCCGGGATCTTTGCTAGATTATTAGGGTTAAGCATGCAAGATAATATCTTTTTATCTAAGTGTGAGGGATTACAACCTTTGTAGTCCGCTCCTTCACTTCACAAGCTCCGAGTAGAAGTCCCTTCACCGCGATCCACGATCTCCCGGACTCAAGAGAGGCTCCACGACTCGAACGATCCGTGCTTGCTTGAAGTGTTCCAAATCTCCGATGATCTACGTCGAAGTTCCAATAACTCAAGCTTTCTCACTCTAAAGAGATGAACACACTAATCTCATGGGCTAGATGAGATGAGGATGTAGGAGTAGTATTTATGCTTTCTTTTTAATTCACTTTCTCACAATTTATCATCACAAATGGAATTTCTAGTGAGCTCAAAATCAAGAGAGAAGAAGAAGATGATAATGGAAAAATGAAAATCATAATTCCTTTTGTGATGAATAGAAATAAAAGTATATGATTGATGTATCAACCATGGTCAAGGATGAGTGGCTAATAATGTGTAGAGAATAAACTAGAGTTAGGGTTTGGTTAGGTTAAGTTATGAGTCATGCAAAAATATCAACCATAATATCTTAAGCATGACAAAAACAAAGCTTCTAGAAGGTGCAAGAAGAAGCTAACCCTAATCAAACCCTAATCCCTTTTAATCATCCTTGAACATGTTTAATAATAAATCATATCATGTCACAATAATATATATCACATATATATTATATATTTGCAACAAAAGAAAATAATACAATTAACATATATCGCATATATATCAATGTATCATCCAGTGAGAAAATGAAATAATAAAGCGAGCCAATATTAGATAATGTAATACAATATATCATATATATTATTATACATTAAATCATCGAATCAACACTTGATCCGACGATCCGGCTATATCGAATATTACCGACTAATATATCATGTACCGATTCATCGAATCAACACTTGATCCGATGACCCGGTTCATATCTAAATATCGCGAGAATATAATACGGTATCTCATATCGCATTATTCTCGGTCCTGCACATATCACATATGTGCCTCTACTCCGTTTCGCCTGAGCCAAGAAACCTCTGTGTAGGACTCTAAAGAATCGTCAATACGCCGGTAGCAGGTGATGATCATATCAAACACCCACAAGCTACAAGCGGTCAGCTAAACGTAACAGCCACCCAGGTATTGAGCGATCAGAAGATCAACAAGCTAGCCTGTGCGTTCTCCTGTGAATCCAATCAGTAACACTCCCGTACAGTCCGGTCTGTTCGTCTGATATGTCGCATATCAAGTCTAGGGATGGTAAACGTCAGACCCCAGTAACCGATAAGTCGTGTCGATGTGTGGCTCATAACGGGTCGAGAAACTACTAGTAACACTTACCAGTAAATCTCTATATCAGCCCTGGCCAGGGACTTCCAGTTATAGCCAATCGAACACAGCACAACATCAACTCCCTATACCGGGAGAGAAGAATCCCCTCCTATCGCTCATTGCCTGCATGTGATTCGGGACTGTACCCAAAAGCCACCGTTTTGCACGCCCTCTTGGACGTGGTAAGGTGGAAATCAAAGCACAGTGGGAATCACACAAGACTCTATGACGATCTCGGGTCTACAGACTACCCTGTACCAGAGTCACCGGAGACCTGCCATCTGACGTGTGGTATATCACCATCTGGGAGTTCTCGGCGAGTCCGTCCAGTGTACCCAGTCTCCACTGAGCACCCGTACACCATCTCTGATGTCAAACACCGATGGATATGGGATCATCCATCGCCCATCATATGGGTCAAGATGCGTATACGCTAGTCTACTCTGGTGTATCGATGCCCTGTCTCGATATACCCTCGACTAGGAACAGTTATAGGATGTACTCATCGACTACTATGGCCCCACTAGTATGATCTCATCATAATCCCAGTAGTCGAGTACAGATCCTAAGGGCTTTATCAACATGTGAGAGAAAAACAGTAAACCAATACAAGTCAACATGTTAAGATAAAGTGAAACCAAATAGCATACTATCATGACGAGCAAGAAAGTCCTCTCTGTATATATCTAAGCATCCATCATAATATATATCATATGTACAACAATGGCCTCTAGGGCATATACATAACTAACATATACATCTTAGGTAAACCAACTGACACCAATGGCTTGTGAGACCGGCCACCGCCCTTCGTCGGGGTCTCAACTATATACACTGTAAGTCCATGTCATGCACCCCACGAACTTGCAGGGAGGCGGAATATATGAAAATCGATTATCAAATCTTCGTAACACGGACTTGAGCGCATGAATCGTTTCTAAACGATTGCTAACTAACTTCTATAGGTTTAACTACTCGGATACGAAATTATACCCCACGTTACTTGTCCTTCGGGTCTTCATCGCTGTCCTCCACTCCTTGTAGGCTCCTTGGAACATCGGCACCTCAACGGCCTCCTCGAATCAAAGACGATCCACCTGAAAGCTCCTACGCCAAGCTTAATCTCAAACTTGAGATAACTAGGTTGCTTAAAGTGCTAATCTAAGCTACCTAGGGGATATAGAGTGAGGTTATGGATGTATTAGTCTAGCTAACCCTTGATCTCAACACATGAGAGCTTAGGGTTAGGGTTTGAAGAGAGAGTGAGCTTGAGGAGAGAGAAGGTGAGAATGATAATGAGAATGAATAATGAACTCATATGAATATAACAACCATAACAATTAATCAAATAAATAATATAAATGATTAATCATCATGGTTGATGTATTCACCTTTGTGTGATTCATCATATGACTCATTAACTCATTAATGAATCATTTAATGCTAAGGATGAATCACACAAATGAGTCATTAAGCATTTAATGCTCATGCCACCTTAACCCCTTAGTCACCACTCTTCTAGAAGCTTCCCAACAAATTACGAGAACGCCCCTCCAATCCGTGAAAACACGGAAAAACTTTAGACTGTATAAATCCAATAACCCGATACTAGAATCTGGCTTAAACCAAAGCCGGCTAGTAAAAACTTTCCGAAAAGTCGTACGTGCGTAAACACACGTACGCATCCGAACCCTTGTCGTAAAACCATACAACCTCTATATCGTTTTGCCTGGAGCAGGGAAACTCTCTGTGTGGGACTCTAAAGACTCGACACTACGCTGGCAGTGGGTTTAACCACTGACCGCAAGCGGCACTAGCTGTACGTAACAGTCCCCAGGTAGATGTCGATAAGAAGGTCGATGAGGAAAACCATCCGAACCCCTACTGAGCCTGATGTGACAATCTCCGTACAGTCCGGTCTGTTCGTCTAAGACTATCGCATATCAAGCCTAGGGGGCGGCAAGCATCAGTCCCCTAATAGCTGTATAATTCGTGTCGGAGCGAAGCCCATTACACCCTGAGAAGCTACTTGAACCTACCAGTATATCTCGCTTGCCCTGGCCAGGGACTTTGCGTAATGGCTCTCTGACACAGCGCGATATCAACTCCCAATACCGGGAGAGACGAATCCTATCTAACCGCCACTGCCTCCAAGTGCTCGGGACTGCACCCAACTGCTACCTGTTTGCACGACTCCTTTGAGCCGTGGTAGGGTAGCAATCTAAGAACAGTGGGACACACTCGAGGCGAAGTAGCAGTGTCAAGTCTGCGGACTATGCTGTACTCATGTCACCTGGGAACTGTTAACTGACGATGGGTATAATACCAACCAATCAGTTCCCCGGCGAGTCCTGTCCGGTGTACCCGTAACCTAACGAGCACCTGTATACTATCTCTAGTACGACGTACTGATGGCTGTGGGACAGACCATCTCCCCAACTGGTATGAGAAGCGTATACACTTAGTCTACTCCGGAATATCGATGCCCTATCTCGATAATCCAACGACCAGGGACCTGTATAGGATGTTGCTTACAGACTACCCAGCCCCCACTAGTGTGACTGCCATCACGATGCTGGTAATCAAGCAAAGATCCTATGGGCTCTACTATTATATATAAGTGATACGTTACAAGAAACATATGCACATATTAAAGCAGACACAAACTAAGTAGCATACTACCATTTTTAGCAAGACTGTTATATACAACTGTGAATATCCCAAGCTTCCATTAAGTAATATACAACCTAGTATGATACAATAATGGCCCCTAGGGCATATACACTAACAATCTCCCACTTGCACTAGGGCCATGAGCTGGCATATCGTAGACCTATCATCTCGAATAGCCTCTCGAACTGCGTCTGAGGAAGGGCCTTTGTGAACGGATCAGCAATGTTATTCTCCATCTCTACTCTCTTTACCTCGATCTCCCGGCGATCTACGATCTCCCTGATCAGGTGATACCGCCTTAAGATGTGTCTGGACTTCTGATGGGA
Source organism: Agapanthus africanus (assembly GCA_030015575.1). Lineage (NCBI taxonomy): Eukaryota > Viridiplantae > Streptophyta > Magnoliopsida > Asparagales > Amaryllidaceae > Agapanthus > Agapanthus africanus. The sequence continues at coordinate 214,344,642 of JASDDO010000031.1, read as the reverse complement.
CCTGGGTTCCTTCGCTAAAGCTATAGCGCCGTTGTTGTCATAATACAGAGGTATTGGACCAACACTGGTAGGAACCACCTGAAGTTCTGTGAGGAACTTTTTCATCCAGACTGCTTCTTTTGCGGCATCGCAAGCAGCTATGTACTCTGCTTCCATCGTTGAGTCAGCAACGGTCTCCTTTTTGGAACTCTTCCAACAGACCGCCCTTCCATTGAGGGTAAAGACATAACCCGACATGGATTTGGAGTCATCTTTGTCACTCTGGAAGCTGGAGTCGGCAAAGGCCTCCAACTGGAGGTCTTTTCCGCCATATATCAAGAACATCTCCTTAGTCCTCCACAGTTACTTGAGCTTGTTCTTTACTGCTATCTAGTGATTCTCCCCTAGGTTTGCCTGATACCGGCTTACAACGCTCAATGCGTATGCTACATCTGGTCTGGTACATAACATCGCATACATTATAGAGCCTACCGCAGAAGCGTAGGGTATAATCGACATGCGATCCCTTTCCAAATCAGTCTTGGGAGACATCTCTTTGGAGAGGGTGATTCCGTGACAAGCCGATAGGTTACCGCGCTTAGAATCATCCATCTTGAATCTCTTTACTATGGTGTCTATGTACCTGGACTGCGAAAGTCCCAACATCCTTTTTGATCTATCACGATAGATCCGGATCCCCAGAATGTAGGTGGCATCACCCAGATCTTTCATGGAGAATTTATGTGACAAGAATCTTTTGACTGACTGTAACATAGGAATATCATTTCCTATTAGGAGAATGTCATCCACGTACAAGATGAGGAATACCACAGCTCTCCCTACAGTCTTACTGTATATGCAAGGTTCATCTGGATTTTTGATAAAGTCAAATTCTTTGACAGCATCATCAAAATAGATGTTCCAACTCCACGATGCCTGCTTTAGTCCATAAATGGACTTAAGCAGCTTGCATACTTTACCGCTGCTCCCACTCTGAATGAATCCCTCTGGCTGATCCATATAGACGCTCTCTTCCAAATTACCATTTAGAAAGGCCGTCTTTACTTCCATCTGCCAGATTTCATAATCGTGGAAGGCAACAATAGCAAGAAGGACCCGAATAGATTTAAGCATAGCTACTGGAGAAAAGGTTTCGTCATAGTCCAAACCAGGTCTTTGACGGAAACCCTTTGCAACAAGTCTAGCCTTATAGGTTTCAACCTGTCTATCTACACCAATCTTCTTTTTGAAGATCCATTTGCATCCTACGGGTTTTACCCCATCTGGAGAAATGTCCAAAGTCCATACTTTGTTAGTGTACATGGACTCCATTTCGGTCCGCATTGCATCCAGCCATTTTACTGAGTCACCGCTCTGAATGGCTTGCTGGAAGCTAGTAGGCTCATCAAAGTCAATAGTGCAATCCTCTCTATCCCCGTTTATGAGAAAACCGTAGTATCTCTCGGGCGGATGATATTGCCTACTACTCCTGCGGAGTGGCGTCGGGATGTCCTGTTCTCCTGAACCTTCTTGTTCTACCAAGGTTTCAGTAATAGCTTGTGGTTCTGGAATTTCTTCCAGTTCTATTGTGCTCCCACTCTTCTGATTTTCTAAAAATTCAGCTTCTAAGAAGTGGGCATGACGAGAAACAAAAATCTTTTGTTCCTCTGCGTAATAGAAGTAATACCCTTTAGAGTTCTTTGGATATCCCACAAACTTACACTGTACTGAGCGTGCCTCGAGCTTGTCCGTATGCTGCCTTTTTACAAAAGCTGGACATCCCCATGTCTTAAAATGTTTTAGACAGGGTTTCTTCCCACTCCACATCTGATATGGCGTGGTAGGCACAGTTTTGGTAGGAACCTGGTTCAAAAGATATGCAGCTGATTCTAGTGCATATCCCCAGAATGATCGCGGTAACTCAGCCTTACTCATCATGGAACGAACCATATCTAATAGGGTTCGATTCCTCCTTTCTGATACACCTGCTTAATTTTCTGTGATGCTCAAAATAATTTTTAGACTCTATTAAAAATCGACAGAAACTTTAACCCAGAAAATTGCAGTTTTCGAAATTCCGTTCGATCGATGTTTTAAACGCGTTAGCACAAGTTAGTAAAGCTTAATGGTGAGGCTCTGATACCACTGTAAGTACACGGTAGCACCCCGGCCGTTTAACAGACGCCAAATGCGGAACAAATTTTTTTTATGACTGGCGCTATCGTATACTATAACCCGGATCTGCCATTAAAGCTAAACTAACAAACTACAAAGTGGGTAGAAATGTTATACCGAACGATCCGAGTCCTTCGGTCTTCAACCATCATCCCACGCTTTGTTGCGGCTGCTCCGATCTCCTGAATCTCCAGTCTTTTCGTCCAGGTGGCACCACGTCGACGGATCTTTAAACGGGCTCCCGCCTCTGAACCGAGGCAACTCGATCATCAAGTTTGCTAAAAGAGATGACCAAGATTGATGTTGAGAATGAGTAGAACACTTTGTCTCGTTACGTCCAAAGCCATGGACGAACGTGTTAGTGTATATGCCCTAGAGGCCATTACTGTATCATACTAGTTTGTATATTACTTAATGGAAGCTTGGGATATTCACAGTTGTATAAACAATCTTGCTCAATATAGTAGTATGCTACTTGGTTTGTTTCTACTTCAATGTGTACATGTGTTTATTTTAGTATATCACCTATACACATTAGTGGAGCCCTTAGGATCTTTGCTTGATTACCAGCGTTGTGATGGCAGTCACACTAGTGGGGGCTGGGTAATCTATAAGCACATCCTTATACAGGTCCCTAGTCGCACGACTATCGAGACAGGGCATCGATACTCCGGAGTAAACTAGCGTATGCGCTTCTCATCCCAGTATGGGAGATGGTCTGTCCCACAGCCATCAGTACGTCGTACTGGAGATAGTATACGGGTGCTCGTTAGGTTACGAGTACACTGGACAGGACTCGTCGGGAACTGACCGGTTGGTATTATACCTATCGTCAGTTATCAGTTCCCAGGTGACATGAGTACAGCTTAGTCCGCTGACTTGACACTGTCACTTCGCCTCGAGTGTGTTCCCACTGTACTTTTATTACTACCCTACCACGGCTCAAAGGAGTCGTGCAAACAGGTAGTAGTTGGGTGCAGTCCCGAAGCACTTAGAGGCAGTGACGGTTAGACAGGATTCGTCTCTCCGGGTATTGGGGGTTGACATCGCGCTGTGTCTAGGAGAGCCATTACACGAGTAGTCCCTGGCCAGGGCAATCGAGATATACTGGTAGGCTTCCAGTGTTATCTCAGGGTGTTTTGGGCTTCACTCCGACACGACTTGTACCGCTATTAGGGGACTGACGTTTACCGCCCCCTAGGCCCGCCATGCGATGTATTAGACGAACAGACCTGACTGTACGGAGATTGTCACAGTCAGACTCAGTAGGAGTTCAGATGGGTTTCACCTCGTCAGTCTTCTTGTCGGCATCTACCTGGGGACCGTTACGCACAGCTAGTGCCGCTTGCGGTCTGTGGTTAAACCCACTGCCAGCGTAGTGTCGAGTCTTTAGAGTCCTACACAGAAAGCTATTCGCCTTTAGGCAAAAGAGTAGAGGTCGCATGGTTTTGCGACAGGTCGCATGGTTTTGCGACAGGGTTCGGTCACATCTGTGCACTTGTGCACGTACAGTGTCCGGACAGTTAACACTAGCGGGCTTTGGTTTAAGCCAGATCCTAGTGTACGTTTTGGGATTGGTTTTATCCAGTTTGTATTCGTGTTCCTCGGAACACGGATACGGGTGTGTATGCACAGTTGACGGAGAGACAGAGGCAGAGGATTCTCATTAGGGTTGTTGACTGTTGACTGTTGACCATTGACTTTTTGCTCAACCCTAATGAGAATATGATATATATAATTAGCAATAATATTAATTAAGTATTATAGTGACATGATTGTTGAGGGGTTGACTTTGTTGACTTGTTGACTTTGTTGACCGGTTGACTAGGTTGGACTAGTTGACCATCATCATCACAATGGTTGTCATTTTCATGCAAAGACTTTTGTTTGCTTGTTGTGGTTTGCATAATGAGTGCATGAAAATGATATTGCCTTTGACATGATATGAACCATCACATAATACTTGATTGACATTATGGCTAATGATGCTTTTGGATTATAAGGGGGAGAAAGAGAAAAGAGAGGCTCATTCTTTCATTGTCTTTCTCTCTCTTGGTTTTGAGCTCTCTCATTTTCTTGCTCTCACCCTCTTCCTCTTGCTCTCTCTCTTGTCTATGGCTCACTTGTCTCATGTGTTGAGAAGTAAGAACCATAGAGAAAATCCCATCACACTCTCCTCTACTCACTCTAGTTCACAAGGTTTAGCAAACCAAGTGAACTAGTTTCTTCAAAGTTCGAAGAAGAAGCCAAAGGTAGAAGCTTTCGGGTGGATCGATCTTCGGCGCAAGGAGACGACGGGGTGAAGCCAATCCGTACACCATCAAGAGATGAAGACGAAGGAGTTCAAGAAAGAAAGGTATAACCCCCTAACCGAGTAGTTAACAACTCCTAGTTAGGTTGTTAGTTAGATGTTTAACAAAGATCCGGTTTTGAGTCCATGTTACCGCCTCTAGAAAATTGTTTTTCACCAAATTCCGCATGCTCGAAAGTACCGGGAGAGGTAGCATGGACTTACATAACGGTTAATGAAGTTGCCTTTTTTGGATCGGGTGAAATAAGAAATCAACCTATGAAATTTCCATGAAGCAAATTTCATATACTTTTTCAAAAATGAATTAATCATCTTTTTGCAAGAGGTGGCTGACCATATTATAGGATGAGGGAGGTGAGTGTAGGATTCAAGGAGGGTAACTATAAGATTAAAGAAGAGAATGAGTCACAAGACACCTTGCACAAACATTAATTGCAAATGAAGAGTCATAAACCTAGTCACCCTTTCATTAAATGAACAATTAATGCAACCAATGAATCAAGAACACCTCATCATCCTAGTCACCATTTAGAAACTTCTAGAACCTTCCACACTCATCAAGAAAAGAAAAATCCGTATTTAACCGAATGTTTAATACGGGTGATAGAAAACTGGAAACTGGCAACTTCCAAAAGTGATCCCGAAACGAATTTCAGGATAACCCCGTAACAGTATAAACATACCGGCATTTGTATTATGACCAAATACAAATGCAACTGAGACAAAGATATTATATCTGCACAGTATGATACTCGGATCCGGCTTAAACCAAAGCCCACCGGTATTATCTGCCCGAAATATGACACGTGCATAAACGCACGTGCATTTTCCGAACCCTGCCATAAAACCATACGGCCTCTACAACGTTTCGCCCGAACTTGGGAAACTGTCTGTGGGGGACTCTAATGACTCATCAACACACTAGCACTGGGTATTACCACTAGCATGTCAGAGGTACAAGCTTTACGTAACGGTTGCCTATGTATTGATTGGAAGGGAAGCTGATGAGCGAACTCATCCAGAAACCCTACTGAGCCTAACAGTGACGATATACATACAGTCCGTTCCATTCGTCTATGAGTATCGCATATCGGCCTAGGGGCTGGTAACGTCAGACCCCCAATAGCGGTATATGTCGTGTCAGAGAGTATCCCAGAACACCCTGAGATACTACTGGAGTACCTACCAGTAAATCTCCTGCCTCGGCCGAGGCTCCTAGACACAGCGCGATCTCACCCCCAATACCGGGAGAGACGAATCCCCTGCCGATCCGCTCACTTGCCTCCATATGGCTCGGGACTGTACCCAAAAAAGACATGTTAGCACGACTCCTTTGAGCCGTGGTAGGGTAGAAATCAAAGCACAGTGGGAACTCACACGAGACAAATGACGACCTCAGGTCGATGAACTAACCTGTACACATGTCACCAGGGATCTGCTATCTGACGCTAGGTATAATACCAACTAGCAGGTTCCCGGCGAGTCCTGTCCGGTGTAGTCATAACCCAATGAGCACCTGTATACAACTTAGGTGAACCAACTGACACCAATCGCTTGTGAGACCGGCCACCGCCCCTCGTCGGGGTCTCGACTGTATACACTAGTCTACTCTGGAGTATCGATGCCCTGTCTCGAAACTCCCACGACTAGGGACACTTTAAGGATGTGCTTACAGACCCCAGCTCCTACGTATATGATCGCCATCATACTGCTGGCAGTCAGGCAAGAATCCTATGGGCTCTATCAACATGCAATAGCGAACTAAAGCATGTATACGATGATAAAGACAAACCAGATAGCATACTATCATCTCGAGCAAGACTGTTATATCGGTATAGGTCCTGCCTCAATCATTGCAATCACGTACCTGCGATCCAATAATTGACTTTAAGGGCACTATATCGAACATGAACTTCTCAACAGGGTGCGCAGAAACTCTCCTACTGCAGTGCTAAAGAGAATTCTTTCATCTATGAAGAATGCTACAAAGAAGAAGCTAGAGCAGCTCCCTCAACGGCTGTCCTCTAAAATCTACAAGGTCTGGCGTCAGGTCCAAGAGTCGGTGATTGATGAAAACAATCTCCGCCGACAGAAAAAGATGAAGGTTCGGCAGGAGAATGATTACTCCGTCAAGCCACAAAAAGCAACAGCTACTTGGGTGCCCACTACAACGGCCCCCTCAACTCCAGCCACTCAAAAGAAAAGGAGGCCGCAAAAAGCCCCTGTGAACATGGCGAATCGTAAAAGCGCTGAGCACAAACGCCCCAAGTCTGGGGGCATGGTAGTGCACACTGTTTATATGACTTCCGAAAAGGAGGAAGGCCGTGTTTCAACGGGTCACCGACCTCTTTCCCGATCCTTGACAAAAGCCCAGGAGCAACAACAAAAGCTCCAAGAAATGATGACTGCAATGGTCGCACTTACCGAGCCAAAAGAAAGCCCAGATGCATCATCAGAGCAGCGTCACGAACAAGAAACTGACATTGACTTCCTACGTAGAGTCCTCGAAAAGAAGGACAAAGAAGCCGCAGAGCAAGCGGCTAACATAAAACAAATGGCGCTTCTCTTCCAAGACATGGTCGGGATGATGTTACAGCCGGACCCTCCAGCTGATGACCCTCCAATCATTGTTGGAGACGATAGAGGGGAGACATCTAATCCTCCTCCGGCTCTTTCAGCAGCCAAGGAGGAAACCAATTCCAAGGCCGCACTGGATGACTATATAGCTCAGCAAATACGAGCTCATCAGGCGAATGAAGCGGCTGGCCAAATTGTCAAGACCGGACATCCGAGCTGGTATGACCAGATCAGTTACCCGCCGGGATATATGATCCCTAAGTTCCACGTATATAAAGGGATAGGGAATCCCCATCAGCATGTCGCTCAATTCAGGGCCTTATGCGGCAACACTGGAGGCGATGACAAATTGTTGCTTCGGCAATTCGTCGGCAGCTTAGCAGAAATGGCCTTCGAGTGGTATTCAGAGCTACCTAAAGACTCTGTCAAAACATTTGGAGAGATGGAGCTATTGTTTACACAAAGATTTGCAAGCGCCAGCGAGCGCACCCCGATAACAGCACTGATCAACGCCAGGATAAGGCCAGGCGAGACGTGGGTTCAATACGCAACACGATGGCAGAATCTGTGGTCGAAATGTGAACAGCGGATTAAAGAAGCACCTGCGGTAGGCATGTTCATAGGCACTCTTGATCCGCAAGCGACCATCTCGCAGTTCATGATGTTCTTCAAGCCAACTACTTTCTAGGCCTTGATCAACAAACTGGCCCAAATGGATCAAATGGGCCATAGACTGTCCTCTCCAAAGCTGGACTCCCGAAATGATAAGGGGAAAGGAAAGGCGATCATCGTCGCCAATACTCAACAACAGCCGAGCAACTTAAATCCGGTTGTCCTTCGAAACAATATGCGTCCACGCTCATCCCTTGAGGAAAGACTAGGACGTCCTTACTCGTTTCCTCAGAATAAAACAAGGAAACTGTTTGAGCTGGCAGTGCGCAACAGACTCATCAATCTGCCGAGTCCAAAACGTCCATTGCAGCCAAACGACGCCAATGATCCCAATTACTGTCCCTACCACCGAGTGTTGGGTCATTCGATTGAGGATTGCTACGTCTTCAAAAACTGGGTTGAAGACCAATACCTACAAGGCAAGTTTGCGCTGTCTGAAAAGTGGAAAGTAAACCCACCACAGCCGCACGCTCTAAAGAAGACGGACGCACCGGGGGCAACTTGTCACGTGATCTCTCACTCATTGATAGACGATAAAGAGGCTCCTTGCACCGAGAAAACGAGGGCGGATTCTAAACCAGAAATACTGTGGCCGTCAGACGAGATGATCGATACCTTCCTGAATGAGATTCGTCTGAAAGTTAAAGCCAATCAAGAGCGTGAGATGGCCATATTGGAAGGAGCTAAACGTCGGCGATTAGACGAAAGAGCCGAGGCACTCCCGTCAAATCAAAAGACATCCGCTGCAGATAAAAACAAATTCAAGACGAGGAAAAGGTTTGCTAAGGCCATATCAATGGGAATGAAGCTACCACCCTCTGAAGAAAACACGCTCGATGGAGTAGAGATGCATCCTAATTACTGCTTATATCATCAGAAGATCGCACATCCTACTGAAGACTGCGACTCCTTTAAGTGTTGGTGGCAAGGGTATGTCGCTCACAGGCAATATGTCAACAGAATAAAGCGTGAAGCTCGTAGACAGCGGAAGAATGCGACAGATGAGCATAAAAGAGTTGCCGGCAATTGTCATAGAGGATGATCCCGGGGGATCACGAATTCTCACCTTCAGGAGCGACTCCGATGAAAAAGTAGCCCTCGGCCCTCTCTTCAAGGAGTCCATCTCTGAAGGATTGAGGAGTTGCGAGAACATTCAGCCGTGCAATTGCACGATACCCGGAGAGAATCTCGGGCCCCCAAACAACGGAGCGAACAAAATGGATAAAGGAAAAGGAAAAAATGGCCTTTGTCGCCAACACTCAACAACAATCGAGTGGCCTTAGACCGATTATTCGCCAAAACAACAAGCGGCAACCCCTCTATGAGAGGTTGAAACGTCCTTACTCGTTTCCCCGGGATGAAACAAGATGGCTGTTCGAAGTGGCGGCGCACAACAGGCTTATCACTCTACCGGAGCCGAAGTGCCAACTACAACTGAATGATGTCGAAAATCCTAATTATTGCCCTTACCACCAAGTATTGGGCCATCCGATCGAAAACTGCTACGTTTTCAAAAACTGGGTCGAAGACCAATACCAACAGGGCAAGTTCGCGTTGCCCGAAAACTGGAAGGTGAGCCCGCCACAACCACATGCTCCGAGAAAGATGGATATGCCGGAAGCATCATGCTCAGGAAAAGCCCCATAGACCGAAAAGTCAGTAAACTAGAGATTCGCCTCAAATACGGCAACGACGGACCGAAACGTCCTTAAACTAATGACGGACCACTACGTCCTAAAACTGGCTGACGACCGAAACGTCTTTAAACTACTACCGCAGCATCCTCAGGCTGACGAGATAAAAAAAGGGGGAATAAAAAAAATATATATATAATAATAAAAGACGGTATGTCCATAAGCGAAATGGGCACAGATGAAAATCCGAAAGGGCTCCGTGAGTAAAAACAGCAGGGCTACCGGCGAGTGTTTGTGAAAACCCGAAAGGGCGCAACCTCGCTAAATGACACTTGCAGGGTCCTCTCGACTTTGTAAGGAGAAACCACCCGCGTGAGATCCTTACGACTCACAAGAGAGAAACACACTTAGGGATCCTCACGATTCCTAAGGAGAATTACACTTGCGAGATCCTCACGACTCGTAAGGAGAATTCTCTTATGGGACCCTCACGGCTCATAAGATTTGAAAGTCTTAAGTTACAGAAACCGCAACCTGTTCTTAAGCAACTCCCACAACCTTTGATATGGCCCTACAAGCGGCTCAATATTGACCCTTGTATACAATCCACGGGCGCGGATAAACATTTCCCCAGCAAAGTCCCACCCGTGACTAAGGATATGTCCATATGGTGAACAACCCTTATAAGTCCTCTCGACTTATAAGGAGAAAACCCTTTTGTAAGATCCTTATGACTTACAGGGGAACATACACTTAGGAATCCTGATTGGATCATAAAATTCAAGACTGTGTGAATCGAATAAAACAAATGAGTTTCTTTGTGTCGGTAATTAGAAAATGAATAAAGTTCACAATCAAAGAATTATATTTGACCGCAATCAATTACGGTGTCGGTTGTAGATCGTAAGCGAGTGCGGATTGTCCACAGGGATTGTGCGATTCGTTTTTATATTTGATTTGTTTGAATCTAAAAGTTAATCGAAAAGAAAACAAAACATGATTCAAGATTTTATCGATTGATTCAGGTGTCACTAATCTAATCAAGAATTAAGAAAATGATAAACAATCGAGAATCGGGTTTCGATGATATTTCCAACTAAATGTCAAGAATCTAAATGAGGCTCGTAGGAATCGATCGGATCTATAGACGTGATGTAATCTCAAGATATCGTGTTCTTGTCCTTTGAAGAATTGATACTAGATCGATGATGATCGACGAGAGTTAGGGCTTCCTCGTGAAACTAGGGTTTCATCATTTAACCCTTGTTCTTTCGTCGATATCATTCACATTCTAGCCTCTAGCAATTTCAAGAAACGATTGTAACTCCCCAATTTCGAGCGATATCAATCAAGAAAGCATCGTAACGAAATGGGTCGTCGGTTCTTGAACTTGCTAGGGTTTACAAAACTCGTAGGAATCAAGAATCATTTTCAAATATATTACATCATCATTCTATTGATCGTCTCGACTCCTCGACGAGCGGAGTATTACTCAAACATCACAACAAGAACTACAACTAAAAATTGAGATCGAATCATGATGCAAGAATTTAAAGAAAACAAGATAAAAGAATATCACCTTTTATTTATATCAACAATTTGATTACAGTCGCTCAAGAACTACAAGAGGAAGAACTAAATTTTCGATCTGGCGTTGCTTTTCTCCATGAGTCGTGGATCGGCTTGGACCACTTGCTCTGTTGAAGATCGGCTCCGCTCATAAAAGGTTGCAAGGCTTCTTGCTTGATGATGTACTCGGGATCTTGGCTTTTGATTGGAATTAGGGTTAGGGTTTCACACAAGTCTTCTCACTAGACTTGTGGAAGAAGATGAAGAAAGAGAGTGAATGGATCTAGATTGATACTAAAATTGGGATTTTTTTTACAAGTGAGCCTAGGGTCTTATTTATAGATCTCCCAAACCTTAAGACTTGAGTTTAAAATAGAAGTTCCCTCCAAAAGATTGTTGAAGACTTCTAGAAGTAGTTAGTTAGGCTTAGCTTAGGGTTTAAGCTAGGGTTTAAGGAGAAGTTTCTAGAATACAAGGCTAGTTTAGTGTAGATTCAAGGGTTTGTTGATCTGACAGAAGCTTCTGGGGCTTTCTGGAAATTGTTGTGTCATTCTGAGCCGTACACACTGAGATATGAGTTATGGTGCAAAATTGGGTTGATGAAGAGGCAAGACCACCGCGGAACCGCGGCACAAGGAGGCTTAGGCCGCGGTTCCGCGGCCATTTGGGCTCCTTGGGGCTTCAATTTTCTTGTGTTGGCTTCTTATGTCTTCAGGTGCATTCTCTGACATGTTTAATCTCTGCATGCACTTTAGATCAATACCAGATTCCAAATCCTTGAGTTGACGTATCTTTTAGCAGTGTTGTCCTGTAAATTTTGACCGATCTTCTGATTTTCCTGCACGGACTTCGAAACACGGGTTGCGATATATAGAAATGATGCCATGCTATGAAATGCAGTCAATTTCCCTAGAAATGCCGGTTTTAAGGTCTAACACATGTAATCTGATATTTTGCGACAGATTTGCTAATATGTGAAATATGAATGCCGAACACTTCTATATGAATGCAAGTGATGAGGAAATTGCCGGCTAAAAGATGCAATATTTTCGACTAATCAAATTCCCCCAAACTTAATTTCGATCGTCTCGAGCGAACTGTTTTATTAAAAAGAGAAGGAGAAAATAAAGAAAGAGAAAAAACTAACTAGCACACTTTCGTATGCAACACGATTGCACTGAGCATGTGCAACAAGCCTTTAAACCTCTAGGTGTCCCTAGTAGGAGGAGTGTTGTCTCCTGAGGGTTTTCAGCGGATTGCACACACAAAATCCAATATTAAAAGAAAGATCATGAATATTACATTTAAAGACAAGAATTGTAAAAGAAAAGCTTTGAAAATTAGGGTTTCCAACTAAGCTAGCTTTTCGGTTGTCATGAGCCCTATCTTAATGGTCATGAAAAGATGTTAGAAATCACGTCCTCCCTCAATAAAACATCATCTTATTCTTCATTCCTATCTTTCTTCCAAACATCGATCATATAACCCTGCGTGTGTGTAAAGACATCCCTACACCCGGAGAATTCAATTCAAGCTATCATACTCTTGCCCATCAGCCTCAGTACTTTTTAATTAATGAATATTTAGATGAGATTGCTCACACACTTTCATGCGACCGTTAATACTTCTTGAGGTACTAACCAACCGATTACTCCTGTGCTTGCTTACTTGGTGTATATTCCTCGTCTTGCACCACCTCAGGCATAGCAGTGACTCCCAGACCAGTTGGCCTTAGGGAACTAGGTGAAGAGGCACCCTCGCTATACATTTTTTATTGCCCTTGGTGATAACAAAACCAGTGTCCATTTTTCTCACCACTTTATATTTTCTTTATTCACTCTTTTTTTTTATTTCCTTCATACATCGGCTTTAAGACAAGAGCATTTCATGGTATCCTCTACTATCCCAGGCTTTAAGACATGTGTAAGTGCGAATAGCAGGGTATCAACGTTCAAAATGTTTGGCTTCCAGAATAGAAACTATTTTTCAGACTTATTTTTATCCTCAGATTAGTGACGTCTTTCATCTTACTAACCCTTGGGACAACGGCTCATAACTACTTATTACTAGTTCGTTTAAGAAAACTTCTAGTTTTCTTGGTTTTCTTAAATTTTTCTAATCTCATGGATGTAATTTTTCACTATCTAATCTTTCATTATCTTATTTATGTACAAAAAAGTGTAAATATTAAAATTATTTTTATACTTGAAAATTTTAAATTTTTATGGATTTTGAAATTTTTTAAATTTTTATGGATTTTAAAAGAAATGTTTTGTGCTTATGCAAATAATATGCAAATGATGCAAAAATAAGCACAAACCTCCCCCAAACTTGTTTTCAACAGTGTCCTCACTGTTGCCAGCAGCAATATCTACAAAACCTGTAAGTCTGGAAGGAATTATTAGTGGGGGCAAAATATATAAGTGAAGAACTTTCCCCAAACTTACTCTTTTCACTCACCTCCATTCAAAAGATGGTGCAATGATATGCAGGACATGAAAGTGAGATGGAGGAATTTTAATCCAAATAAACTGGCTCTTGTAAGATCAATATGTTGGGTTCCTAGGCACTCTCAAGAGGTCTCACAAGGCATCAACCATGCCAATTTCAAATTTTATGGGTGCCGAGAAACCCTAACACGGATCGCTGACTAGAGATTGGGCGAAAAACGAAACTAGTTAACATCTTAACTAAAGGAGAGAGGCTACAACCTTTGTAGATCCGTTTCTCCACTTCCTAAGCTCCACGTAGGCGTCCTCTCGCTGTCCATCTCGAATCCCGAACTCAAACGTTGGCTTCATCGGAGAATTGGTCGGACTAGGTCGTCGGCTTCGTGTCGAAGATGATCTACGTCGAGGTTGCACAAGTTCAAGCTCCAACTTCACCAAGTTGTGAAACTTGTGAAGAAAACACCCAAAACAACTTGGCAAGAGGTAGAGGGTGAAGAAATAGGAGGTGGGTTCACTTTAGAATTGGATTTCACTCACTTTTGCTCAAGTTGCCATTGATGGGCTTAAGCTTTTCTTGAAGAAGAAGATGATCAAGAAGAAGAAAGAATATGATAAGTTCTTTTCATAATAGAAAAGAAATCAATACTTATCATATCCTAACTAAGGTTAAGTGTAGAGAATAGACCATGGTAAGTGGGAATGGTTAGGGTTAAGCATGAAGACAAAATGGTCTCTTTAGTCAAAGCTTCATGAAGCTTCAACAAGCTTCATGATAAAAAGAAACCATTTTCTTTTCTTTTATCCATTTAAATAAATAAAGAATGGATAAATAAATAGATGAATAACTCAAAACCCTAACCATTATCATAACCATGGTTTAATTCTTTGCACAAACCCAAGTAAATATGTATCATCAAACATGATACAATCAAGTGCACACAAAAGCATATCACATATACAATGTGCACTTCAAGTGAGAAAATCCTTTTAAAATGAACCAATACTAGTTAATGCAAATTAATATATCAAATATATAATTATACATTAAATCATTAAATCAACACTTGATTCAATGATCCGGTCATGTCGCATATAACCGACTAATATATAATGTATCGATTTATCGAATCAATGATTCGACAACTAGGTTATATCGCATACAACCAATCGAAACATTCATCGCGAGAATGAAATACGGTATCACATACACGCATTATTCTCGGTCCCGCACATATCTCATATGCGCTCCTATTTCGTTTCGCTTGAGCCAGGAAACCTCTGTGTAGGACTCTAAAGACTCGTCAATACGCCGGTAGCAGATGATGATCATATCAAGCACCCACAAGCCGCAAGCGGTCTGCTAAACGTAACGGCCATCCAGGTATTGAGCGATCAGAAGATCGACGAGCTAGCCCGCTCACACTCCTGTGAATCCAACCAGTAACACTTACCGTACAGTCCGGTCTGTTCGTCTGATATGTCGCATATGAAGTCTAGGGGTGGTAAACGTCAGACCCCAATAACCAATAAGTCGTGCCGATGTGAGGCTCATAACGGGTCGAGAAACTACTGGTAACACTTACCAGTAAATCTCTGATCAGCCCCGGCCAGGGACTTCCCTGTTACGGCCAATCGAGCACAACGCAACATCAACCCCCAATACCGGGAGAGACGAAACCCCTCCTATCTCTCATTGCCTCCATGTGACTTGGGACTGTACCCAAAGACCACCGTTTTGCATGCCCTCATGGACGTGGTAAGGTGAAGATCAAAGCACAGTGGGAATCACACAAGACTCTATGACGATCTCGGGTCTACAGACTAACCTGCACAAGTGTCACCTGAGAACCGCCATCTGACGTGAGGTATAATACCATCTGGGAGTTCTCGGCGAGCCCGTCCAGTGTACCCAGTCTCCACTGAGCACCCGTATACCATCTCTGATGTCAAACACCAATGGATATGGGATCATCCATCGCCCATCTCATGGGTCGAGAAGCGTATACGCTAGTCTACACTGGTATATCGATGCCCCGTCTCGATACACCCATGACTAGGGACCTTGAAGGATGTACCTATGGACTACCATGTCCCCACTAGTATGATCTACATCATAGTCCAGGTAGTCAAGTACACATCCTAAGGGCTTTACCAACATGTAACCATAAGACAGTTTATAGAGACTAGTATACATGTTAAGATAAAGAGTAACCAGATAGCATACTATCATATCGAGCAAGAAAGTCATCTCTATATATGTCCAAGCATCCAATATAATATACATCATCTGTACAATACTGGCCTCTAGGGCATACATACAACTAACAATCTCCCACTTGCACTAGGACCAGCTGCTGTAGTATCGCATACCGAGCATCCCGAAGAGTCTCTCAAACTGTATCTGGGAAATGGCCTTCGTGAGTGGATCCGCCTTGTTGTTCTTCGTGTCAACTCTCCTGACCTCGATCTCCCGGCGATCAACTATCTCCCGGATCAGGTGATACCGCCTCAGAATGTGCCTGGATCGCTGATGGGACCTGGGTTCCTTGGCCAAAGCCACCGCTCTATTGTTATCACAATACAAAGGTATTGGATGCTCAATGGATGGAACCACACCAAGTTCTGTAATGAACTTCTTGATCCAAACAGCCTCTTTGGCAGCATCGTTGGTAGCGATGTATTCAGCCTCCATCGTCGAGTCTGCCACGGTTTCCTGCTTGGAACTCTTCCAGCTAACCGCCCCTCCGTAAAGGGTAAAGACAAATCCCGACTGCGACTTAGAGTCGTCCTTATCACTCTGGAAGCTCGAATCGGTAAAGGACTCCACTTGGAGTTCTCCGTTACCATACACCAAGAGCATCTCTTTAGTCCTTCGCAAGTACTTGAGAATGCTCTTCACAGCTGTCCAGTGACTCTCTCCAGGATCAGCTTGATACCTGCTCACTATACTTAGTGAGTATGCTACATCGGGTCTGGTACATAGCATCGCATACATGATAGAGCCTACAGCCGAAGCATAGGGTATCCCTTGCATGCGAGCTCTCTCCAAATCAGTCTTGGGAGACATCTCTTTGGAGAGAGTGACTCCAGAGATCGTGGGCAAGTTCCCACGCTTGGATTCTTCCATACTAAACCTCTTTAGTATGGTGTCAATGTACCTGGATTGGGACAATCCCAATATCCGTTTGGATCTATCTCTATAGATCCTAATTCCCAATATGCAGGAGGCATCACCAAGATCTTTCATTGAGAATCTTTGTGATAAGAAGAGCTTGACCGATTGGAGCATAGGAATATCATTTCCTATCAAGAGTATGTCGTCCACGTACAATACGAGGAAGACAACCTTACTCTCTGCCACCTTCTTGTAGATACAAGGTTCATCTGGGTTTTTGACGAAATCAAACTCTTTGATAACGACGTCAAAGCAGATGTTCCAACTCCGCGATGCTTGCTTTAATCCATA
Source organism: Agapanthus africanus (assembly GCA_030015575.1). Lineage (NCBI taxonomy): Eukaryota > Viridiplantae > Streptophyta > Magnoliopsida > Asparagales > Amaryllidaceae > Agapanthus > Agapanthus africanus. The sequence continues at coordinate 214,327,809 of JASDDO010000031.1, read as the reverse complement.
AATGGATTTAAGCAGCTTGCACACCTTCCCGCTGCTCCCACTATCTACGAAGCCCTCTGGCTGAGTCATGTACACGCACTCTTCTAAATCACCATTTAGAAAGGCGGTCTTAACATCCATTTGCCAGATTTCGTAATCATGATATGTAGCGATGACAAGCATGATCCGGATGGATTTAAGCATAGCCACTGGAGAAAAGGTTTCGTCATAGTCCACACCTGGTCTTTGACGAAAACCCTTTGCTACAAGTCTAGCTTTGAAAGTCTCCACTTTCCCATCTATACCAAGTTTTTTCTTGAAGATCCACTTGCTCCCAATGGGTTTTACCCCTTCAGGAGCAACTTCCAAAGTCCATACTTTGTTGGTGTACATGGATTCCATCTCGGACCGCATAGCATCCAGCCATTTCACTGAGTCCCTACTCGTGATGGCCTGCTCGAAGCTAGTTGGGTCATCATCCTCCATGATGCAATCCTCGCTTCCACCGTCAATGAGAAAACCGTAGTATCTCTCAGGTGGACGAGAAACCCTACTAGATCGGCGGAGAGGCTGGGGTTCGTCGGGTACTACTGAATCATCTGGTTCTACTAAATCTTCAGTTACAGTTTGTGTTTCTGGAACTTCTTCCAGTTCTACCTCAGAGCCACTAATCTCTTTTGCAAGAAATTCCTTTTCTAAAAAGGTGGCATGTTGAGCAATAAACACTTTTTGTTGTTCACTGTGGTAGAAAAAAATATCCATTTGAATGTTTAGGATATCCCACAAACTTACATAGAACTGACCATGCCTCGAGTTTGTCTGGATTTTGCCTTTTGACATAGGCCAGACAGCCCCATATCTTAACTCGTTTAAGACATGGTCTCTTCCCACTCCATATCTCATATGGTGTGGTAGGTAAAGATTTAGTTGGAACTTGATTCAATAGGTATGCAGCTGTCTCAAGCGCATACCCCCAGAAGGAAATAGGTAACTCAGCTGTACTCATCATAGAGCGCACTATATCTAATAGGGTGCGATTCCTCCGCTCCGATACACCGTTGTGCTGTGGTGTATAAGGAGGAGTAAGCTGAGAGAGAATCCCATTCTCTTTTAGATAATCTAGGAACTCATTGCTTAAGTATTCTCCTCCTCGATCAGATCGAAGGATCTTAATACTTTTGCCCGTTTGTTTTTCTACTTCGTGCTTATATTCTCTGAATTTCTCAAAAGCTTCAGACTTGTGTTTCATCAGGAACACATGTCTGAATCTAGAGAGATCGTCAGTGAATGTAATGAAGTAGGAAGAACCGATCCTGGCATGCGTAGACATGGGACCGCATACATCACTATGTATTAGTCCTAAGAGTTCATTAACTCTTTCTCCGTGTCCACTAAACGGAGCTTTGGTCATTTTTCCTTTGAGACATGAATGGAAAGTATCATAAGATGATAATTCGAACGGATTCAAATAACCATCCTTATGTAGCTTAGCCAGTCGTGTCGCACTGATATGACCAAGTCTACAATGCCACAAGAAGGATTCGTTCATTTCTGAACTTTTCCTCTTGTGTGTGTTTTGTATATTGAGGACTGTATTCTGATTTAAAATGAATATGCCATTATGTAACGAGCCTGATGCAATCAACTTTTGATCTTGGAATATGTTCATAACATTATCCTTTACTACAAAATTATATCCTTCTTTACTTAATAAAGAAACTGATATAATGTTGCACATCATGTTCGGTATATAATAGCACTCATTTAGAATTAGTGTATTACGACTTGGCAATACAAGGTGATATTCGCCAACTGCTTTGGCTGCAATACTTGCACCGTTCCCTACTTGAACGGAATGATCACCTTTTCCCAGTTCTCTACCTTTACGTAGCCCATGTAACATCTTACATATGTGGGATCCTGATCCGGTATCTAATACCCAGGACGTAGGGTGAACTGAGAAACAGTTCTCAATGACAAACACACCCGAAGATGATGCATCAACATGCATGTTCTCCGTTTGGGCGATGTGAGAATCCAGATATTCTCCTGTTTCCTGTTCATTCTTATAACACTTATAAGATCGAACGGGTTCAACGTTCCCCTACACAGTATAACATGCGGGTTCGGTCAATACATCCATATTATTATCTTTATTAGGGCATGAAATAGTCGCTACCTGGAGAGAGAGAGAAGAAAACACTTTAGCGTATGCTCGTGCAAGATCAGATTGGTTATTATCTTATCTAATCAGGATGGCTCCCACTGTTTTTTATCAAATCTTCCTTCAAACCCTAAAAGGAAAGACTAGCCGGGATTAATTACACCCTACAACTTCGTCGATCTTTCAGCCAGGCCAGTGTCGGTACTTTGAGGGAGGTTCCCCGTGCTTTCGCACGGACCTAATTAAAGTAAACCTCGTTTTCCCAGAGGCGTAACCCCGTTGACACCTTTCTAGACACCTACTTGATCGGCTAATTGTAGTGTGCAAAACTCTCCCAGGAGTAACTCTTACTCGCAGTGGGTATCGGGATCCAACTATCTCATAGAAGGTATGCAATCTCATTGCAAATTTCAACACTTGAAATTCCTGATAATATTTTGCCCCTAGTGTGCCATGACCTTGACAGAGGTCAACAAATCATAGTGCACTAGTCAAGTTCAACCCGTCATTTCTTGATTGAATCAAACCCACTCGCACGACCCTTGACAGAGGTCAACAAGGTCGTACGACTACCCTAATCCAATCACATCACATGCTTTGCAGATAATTACTAGTTAGCTACCGCACACTACGCCTTGACAGAGGTCAACAAACGCAGCACGAATACTAAATAGTCTTTATCTGAAATGACGGAGGGCTACGTCAGGTTTTTCTGAAAACCTATTGCATAATGAACTTGATATCGTTGTAGAATCAAAATGAAGTTTTAAAATGGAGTGATTTTGAGGCTTTTGTAGTTTTGCTAAAGGGGTCACTCCCGGTGAAGGGATCGTCGGCCCTTTCCTCGTCGAATGAGGTGCGGGATATATCATATATATCACTGTGCAAAGCAGAAACTATAGAAGCAATCAAAAGTCAAACCGTGTGTGTAGCATCTGTCAGTTATTGCTAAAGGAGTCACTCCCGGTGAAGGGATCTCGGTCCTTTCCTCATCGAATAAGGTGCAGGGTATATCATATATACCGCTATGCAAAGCAAGAACTGTAGCTACCTGTTTTGTTTAAAATTTGATTCTACAACGTCTTAGGTTTCTTTTCTTTCATTAATCACATTAATGAAGTCCCATCATTTAAGTACCTAAACATCACAGATAAATACGACGTATACTTATGCCATCCGCATTCACCGGGATGTCCCCTCGTGCACCGTTAGGTTAGGTAACTAACGACAGAGCAGGGCAGGGCTAGTGCGGGTGCAAAACATAAGTAACGTCTATATAATATATCATATATACTATATAAAGTATCTATCACAGAACATCACATGATCGCATCACAGATATCGCAGCAGAAGAAACATATGAAACATTGGATATACTAGGACGTCCGTGTTTTCAATACGAGCCAGTATAAAACACGGATTCCACGGTCGTGATGAATAGCCAATCCCACACCCCTAGACCCCTACGAGAGCGGCAAGCAACCCTACCAATTCTAGGGTTAGGAGACCCGGACTCGACTTCTCGAGTTGGTCTCCCACTGGACCCCAGAACCCTGTTACTTGTGCTCCCCTCCTTGGGTCTATCCTAATGCGGAAAAGTAAATAATATACAAAGGGTGACATCTTCCGCAACCTGGAAGTGCCCCAAATAAAAGAATATTACATACAAGATTTTACATGAATGAAAATGAAAAACACTCATCTCACATAAAAACCCCCGGCTATTCGAACACGACGATCCAATATAACATATCCAGCAACACATAACATCACATGTCATCAACGTAAGTAAATATGCGCATCCCAATTGTCGTTGACATATAGCAACGAAACCGGCGATATCACATATTACACTTACGGTCACAGAAAAGAAAGTGTAAAACTACAGCAGTTGGAATCCGCAACCTGCATAGACATCGCATGCCTAATCAAATGAATTCCTTAGACATCACATGCCTAACAATTATAAACCCCGCATTTTAGTCTCATTATCGAAAACACTTTTCAATATCAAGTCTGGCAATTCAACAAGATTCCCGACATTCTAATCGTATGCTCGTCGCAAACTTTAGTAGGCGGCCGCACCCCCGACGCCGTCGACGAAGTGCACCAAGGCGGAACACCGCTGCCGCGAGCACCCGAACGGATGCTTTCGGTGACGGGGTTCTCCTACAGTCACTTGGTCGGGGCTATGGAGTGAGGCTGTCTATTAAGTTTACCCGGCGAGTATCCGCGTACGCTACGTGATTGCGACGGACTTTTGATCACATCAAAATTCCGTGGCAACCGATCAAGTGAGACTAAACTGCTATGTTTATAACATTCATTCAGTTATCTCATAACTACTTGTGAATTCCAATTATTGTATCACATTCCAGATAAACAGAAAATGTTAAACTTTCCGATCGAACAGTCGAACACCCAAGTTTTCCTAAAACTGATCAACACATGAAACAAGTTTAAAAACATCCAGTTCGTGCCTCAGTACCAACGGTCCAGCCGTAGAAGGGTCAAACCAACGCCTCACATGTGGCACGCCGTACTGCCCCAAACCCGAAGGTTCAAAGGGCAGTTCAAGACGGTCACATAATCGAGTTAAGGTTTGTTGTCTTCTAGAGGGACCATCGCGTTACTTGCACTACTTAGAACGTCCTTAAATCACAGAAAAATCCAACACTTGGAAATTTTCCGGCAGGGGAAAATTGGGTATTTTTATCCGGTCGAACTTTTTAACATATTCTAAAGTTATCCAGAAAAACACAAAGACGAAATTTGATAATCCGATCGAATCATCGATTCCCAATGCAACCCCAGAACACTCGACTCTTGAGTCAAATTAAAAATTCCCAGAAAACTCAGCATAATTAAATAGGAGTTACTGTGCAAAAAGGGGATGATGACGTCATCATCTTGCCGCGGAACCGCCGCAGAAGACAGGCTTCTGCCGCGGTTTCGCCGCACTCTATACTGTTCATTTGAAATATTTTGCACCGTAATTCTTAGAATTCCCTGCTGAATTTTCTAAGCATTTTTAATATGGAAAAATCCTAGATTTTAGAAAAAGTCCAGAGAGCACTTGGGTTTTAGGGTTTCGGGTTCGTTCGGGTTTCAAACGTCGTCTAGACTTCGCCTAAGGCTCTAGCTAGGCTCGGATACCACTGTTGGGTTCCTAGGCACTCTCAAGAGGTCTCACAAGGCATCAACCATGCCAATTTCAAATTTTATGGGTGCCGAGAAACCCTAACACGGATCGCTGACTAGAGATTGGGCGAAAAACGAAACTAGTTAACATCTTAACTAAAGGAGAGAGGCTACAACCTTTGTAGATCCGTTTCTCCACTTCCTAAGCTCCACGTAGGCGTCCTCTCGCTGTCCATCTCGAATCCCGAACTCAAACGTCGGCTTCATCGGAGAATTGGGCGGACTAGGTCGTCGGCTTCGTGCCGAAGATGATCTACGTCGAGGTTGCACAAGTTCAAGCTCCAACTTCACCAAGTTGTGAAACTTGTGAAGAAAACACCCAAAACAACTTGGCAAGAGGTAGAGGGTGAAGAAATAGGAGGTGGGTTCACTTTAGAATTGGATTTCACTCACTTTTGCTCAAGTTGCCATTGATGGGCTTAAGCTTTTCTTGAAGAAGAAGATGATCAAGAAGAAGAAAGAATATGATAAGTTCTTTTCATAATAGAAAAGAAATCAATACTTATCATATCCTAACTAAGGTTAAGTGTAGAGAATAGACCATGGTAAGTGGGAATGGTTAGGGTTAAGCATGAAGACAAAATGGTCTCTTTAGTCAAAGCTTCATGAAGCTTCAACAAGCTTCATGATAAAAAGAAACCATTTTCTTTTCTTTTATCCATTTAAATAAATAAAGAATGGATAAATAAATAGATGAATAAGTCAAAACCCTAACCATTATCATAACCATGGTTTAATTCTTTGCACAAACCCAAGTAAATATGTATCATCAAACATGATACAATCAAGTGCACACAAAAGCATATCACATATACAATGTGTACTTCAAGTGAGAAAATTCTTTTAAAATGAACCAATACTAGTTAATGCAAATTAATATATCAAATATATAATTATACATTAAATCATTAAATCAACACTTGATTCAATGATCCGGTCATGTCGCACATAACCGACTAGTATACAATGTATCGATTTATCGAATCAATGATTCGACAACTAGGTTATATCGCATACAACCAATCGAAACATTCATCGCGAGAATGAAATACGGTATCACATACACGCATTATTCTCGGTCCCATACATATCTCATATGCGCTCCTATTTCATTTCGCTTGAGCCAGGAAACCTCTGCGTAGGACTCTAAAGACTCGTCAATACTCCGGCAGCAGGTGATGATCATATCAAACACCCACAAGCCGCAAGCGGTCTGCTAAACGTAACGGCCACCCGGGTATTGAGCAATCAGAAGATCGACGATCTAGCCCGCTCACACTTCTGTGAAACCAACCAGTAACACTTACCGTACAGTCCGGTCTGTTCGTCTGATATGTCGCATATGAAGTCTAGGGGTGGTAAACGTCAGACCCCAATAACCGATAAGTCGTGCCGATGTGAGGCTCATAACGGGTCGAGAAACTACTGGTAACACTTACCAGTAAATCTCTGATCAGCCCTGGCCAGGGACTTCCCTGTTACGGCCAATCGAGCACAGCGCAACATCAACCCCCAATACCGGGAGAGACGAAACCCCTCCTATCGCTCATTGCCTCCATGTGACTCGGGACTGTACCCAAAGACCACCGTTTTGCACGCCCTCATGGACGCGGTAAGGTGGGGATCAAAGCACAGTGAGAATCACACAAGACTCTATGACGATCTCGGGTCTACAGACTAACCTGCACAAGTGTCACCTGAGAACTGCCATCTGACGTGAGGTATAATACCATCTGGGAGTTCTCGGCGAGTCCGTCCAGTGTACCCAGTCTCCACTGAGCACCCGTATACCATCTCTGATGTCAAACACCAATGGATATGGGATCATCCATCGCCCATCTCATGGGTCGAGAAGCGTATACGCTAGTCTACACTGGTATATCGATGCCCCGTCTTGATACACCCATGACTAGGGACCTTGAAGGATGTACCTATGGACTACCATGTCCCCACTAGTATGATCTACATCATAGTCCAGGTAGCCAAGTACACATCCTAAGGGCTTTACCAACATGTAACCATAAGACAGTTTATAGAGACTAGTATACATGTTAAGATAAAGAGTAACCAGATAGCATACTATCATATCGAGTAAGAAAGTCATCTCTATATATGTCCAAGCATCCAATATAATATACATCATCTGTACAATACTGGCCTCTAGGGCATACATACAACTAACACAAGAGCTCCTCCGTGGGGTCAGTGGAAAAATACGGCTTTAGTCTATGTCTATTCACTTTGAAAAAGGTGCCGTTTTTAACATTTTCTACTTCTACTGCCCCGTGCGGGTATACAGACCGCACAACAAATGGTCCCTTCCATCGAGATCGGAGCTTACCCTCGTGAAGGTGTAATCGTGAATCATAAAGAAGGACTTGTTGACCAGGTGAAAATGTTTTCCTCAAAATGTTTTTATCGTGAAAAACCTTGGTCCTATTCTTTACAATTACAGCGATATCATAAGCTTCATCGCGGAGTTCGCTTAGCTCATTTAGTTGCAGCTTCCGAAAGTTGCAAGCTTGGTTTAGATCAAAATTTATTTCCTTAATAGCCCATAATGCTTTATGCTCTATCTCGACAGGTAAAGGACATGCTTTCCTAAACACTATCCTATATGGAGACATCCCTAGGTCGGTTTTAAATGCAGTTCGGAATGCCCAAAGAGCATCCGTCAGTTTGGTCGACCAGTCTTTTCTATTTTTAGCAACAGTTTTCTCCAGGATAAGTTTGATTTGTCTGTTTGAGATTTCAGCCTGCCCGCTTGTTTGGGGATGATAGGGTGTAGAAAGTCGGTGGTTGATTGAGTATTTCCGCATCAGAGTCTTGAAAGACCTGTTGCAGAAATGTGTCCCATTATCGCTAATAATAGCGCGTGGGTGTCCAAATCGCGAGAAGATATTCTCTTTTAAGAACTTAATGACAACTTTCTTGTCATTAGTGCGACATGGAATGGCTTCTACCCACTTTAAGACATAATCAACCGCCAGCAGTATGTACAAATTCCCAAAGGAGCTGGGAAAAGGACCCATAAAATCAATGCCCCAAACATCGAATATTTCAACAACCAGAATGGGTTGCTGAGGCATTTCATTCCTCTGGGAGATTCTACCCGTATACTGACATTGTGTACAGGTTTTGCAATAGTCAAATGCGTCCTTGAATAAGGTCGGCCAATAAAATCGATATTGCAAAACCTTTTCCGCCGTCTTTTTAGGACCAAAGTGACCCCCACAGGCCTGATCATGACAAAAAGAAAGAACACTCTTGAACTCTTCTTTCGGGACACACCGGCGGATGATCTGATCAGGACAATACTTAAACAAGTATGGATCGTCCCAGTAAAAGTGTTTTACTTGGGATAAAAAGCGGTATTTGTCCTGATTTGACCAATCGCTGGGTATAAGTCCCGTGACAAGATAGTTCACAATATCCCTGAACCATGGTTCATTGGATACACTCAAGAGTTGTTCGTCAAGGAACGAATCATTGATCGGCAGGGTCACAGGGGAAGAAGAGATGCGTGAAAGATGGTCAGCTACTACGTTTTCACATCCTTTCTTATCTTTGATAACAAGATCGAATTCTTGTAACAGAAGGATCCAACGTATTAGTCGACCTTTTGCATCTTTCTTCGCCAGAAGATGTTTTAAGGCGGAATGGTCCGTGTACACAACTACAGGTGAGCCAATTAAGTAAGGCCTGAATTTTTCTAATGCAAATACAACCGCTAAAAGTTATTTTTCTGTGGTTGTATAATTGATTTGCGCATCATTCAGGGTCTTACTTGCATAGTATATCACGTGTGGCATCTTTTCGATGTGCTGTCCTAAGACTGCACCTACTGCAAAATCAGATGCATCACACATCAGCTCAAAGGGGTAGTCCCAGTTTGGTGATGATAAAATGGGGGCTGAAGTGAGTGAGTGTTTAAGTGAGTCGAAAGCTGTCTCGCAGTCCGAGTCAAAATGGAAGGTCGTATCCTTGGCCAGGAGAAGAGTTAAAGGTCTAGCAATTTTGCTAAAGTCCTTAATGAATCTCCTATAAAAGCCCGCATGGCCAAGGAAAGATCGAATATCTTTGACGCTTTTGGGATGAGGGAGGTTTTGAATGACATCCATCTTAGCTCTGTCAACCTCAATGCCTTTCTGTGAGATAACATGTCCAAGAACAATTCCTTCTTGGACCATGAAATGGCATTTTTCCCAGTTCAAAGTCAAGTTCTTCTCTTTTCAACGAGTAAGAACAGCGTCAAGATTCGCTAGGCAATCAGAAAAAGAATCTCCAAAAATCGAGAAGTCGTCCATAAAGATCTCCAGAAAATTCTCTACCATATAAGAGAATATCCCCATCATACACCGCTGAAAGGTAGAGGGAGCATTGCATAACCCAAAGGGCATGCGACTGTAAGCAAAGGTACCAAAAGGACAAGTAAAAGTGGTTTTATCTTGATCCTTTTTGGCGATGGGGACCTGATTATAGCCTGAGTATCCGTCCATAAAACAATAATACTCTCGTCCCGCTAAGCGTTCCAGCATTTGATCAATGAATGGTAGAGGAAAATGGTCTTTCCTCGTGGCAGCATTGAGTTTTCCATAATCAATACATACACGCCACCCAGTTTGGGTGCATGTCTGAATCAACTCATTTGCCTCATTGGTTATAACAGTGATGCCGGATTTCTTAGGAACTACATGTATAGGACTTACCCATTGGCTATCGGAGATGGGGTATATAATACCATTATCTAAGCATTTGACGATCTCTTTCATGACCGCTTCCTTCATGACGGGATTCAACCGTCTCTGTGGTTCTCGGGTTGGTCTGGCATCATCCATCATATGTATATGATGTTCAACTATCAAGGGACTAATCCCTTTGATGTCCGCCATACTCCAACCAAACGCCTCTTTGTTAGATCTCAATACCGATAAAAGTGCATTCTCTTGCTCTAATGCTAGAGAAGAGGATATGATAACCGGTAAAGACTCCTTCTCACCTAAATAAGCATATTTCAGATGAGATGGTAAAATTTTGAGATATAATTCAGGCGGAGAAATGATAGAAGCAGGGATCATTGAGTGATTTTTGGATTTACAAAGAAGCTCAGAGCCTGTGAAAGATACAGACTCGGGTGAAGAAAAGTCAGGAGTGCAGGACTCAAGTGTAGGTAAAGTGTCCTCACTAAGATCTTGTGTAAATTCAAACAGAGATGTGGTAATGTCGTCGAGATCAGTAAAGCAAAGTTCCTCAGCTCCGCAACTATCGGGAGCGATCTCGTGGACAGAGCACACATCTAAAATATGAGCAGAGGGTTCTGATGGCTGACTTCCAACCTTGTAGATGTTTAGTTCAATGGTCATATTTCCAAATGATAAGTTCATTGAACCGTTTCTACAGTTTATAACAGCGTTGGAAGTGGCTAGGAAAGGACGACCCAGAATCACCGGAATTTGGCCCCGGGGGTTTGCTACAGGCTGTGTGTCGAGCACAATGAAGTCTACAGGGAAAACAAATTCCCCGACCTTAATCAACACATCCTCTAGTTCACCCCTTGGTTTGGTGATTGAACGGTCTGCCATTTGGAGAGTGTAGTGAGCAAGTTTCAGCTCTCCAATCTCTAATTGCTCATATACAGAATATGGAAGTAGGTTAACACTTGCGCCAAGGTCTAAAAGAGCACGATTTATGTTTTTACCCCCAATAGAAATCGATATTGTAGGACATCCTGGGTCCTTTCGTTTCTTAGGTAGCTGGGGGATAAAAGCAGTGCTGATATTATTAGACATAAAGACCTTCTTCGGTACTTGAGTCTTCCTCTTTCTAGTGCACAAGTCCTTAAGAATTTTCGCATAAGCGGGGACTTGTTGAATAGCATCTAGGAGAGGGATATTGATGTTAACCTGTTTGAACATTTCTATAATTTTCTCCATACGAGGACTCGTTCTATTACCCCTTAACCGATTCGGGTAAGGAGCTTTCGCAATAAGCGTCGGGTCCATCATAGGAGAAGGAAGAGGGGGTAGACGATGTTCCGAAAGAGGTGTGGGGACCGTCTGTGGAGAACTATAAGAGTTGGGTTGAGGTGTCGAGCCTAGTGGGAAATGGAGAATAGGCTCGCGAGAAGGAGGTGTGGTAGAAGAAGAAGGATCAGAATTAGAAGTGTGTGTGTGAGGAAGGGTCTCAGCCGGGTGTTGATATGATTTTCAATATCATCAATACCTTCCCCGACATGATTGTTCAGCACTCTTCCCGATCTCAACGTTGTGACGGCATTAACATTGTAATGCCCAGGATTCTGTAGGGGTTGAGAGGGAAGTTTCCCTTTTTCTCTCGCACTCATTTCGGCTTTAAGGCGTGCTATTTCAGCTTCCATCGATCTGATACTCTCAGCTTGAGATGCTGAGTTTTTCTTTATCTCACTGACGGAAGATCTAACCTCAGTCGAAACCTCTATGAAATTTGATAAAAGTGATTTCATGGTTTGAGTGAATTGAGAGAATTCGTCAGAACAGGACAACTGCATAGGATTAGACTGTGCAGGATTGTTGACCTGATTTTGGAAGTTTTGTGACTGGTAGGGGTGCTGAGTGAGTTGAAGTGGTTGCTGTTGTGGTGGAGGAAGAGCCCATTGAAAATTATTCGTGTTTAGAACCGTGTTTTGAGATTGGTTTTGGTTCCAAGCGAAATTCGGGCGATTCCTCCAACCCTGATTATATGTGGAAGAATATGGATCGTTTCTAGGTCGTTGAAATGCGGCATTAGTATGATCATGACCTTGAAACGGACATTCTTCCGTCATGTGAGATGGATCAGAACAACAACCACATACAATTTTGGGGAGCGACATTGGGTTTAGGGAGGCTGCAGAAAATTTGTGTTCCATAGCGTCGAGCTTCTTTTGCATTGCTGCCATCTCAGCTCGAACACCTATGGATACATCTATTTGGTGTACGCCACCCCTATTCAATGGTTGGGTTCCACTCTCCCACTGTAGTGATTTTTCAGCGAACTCTTCTAAATACTTCCACGCTTCCCTATCATCCATAGTCATAAAAGTACCTTGCCACATGTTTTCAAGGCTCTGTTTAGTGTTTGGGTTAATTGTTTGTTGTATGTATGCCCTAGAGGCCAGTATTGTACAGATGATGTATATTATATTGGATGCTTGGACATATATAGAGATGACTTTCTTGCTCGATATGATAGTATGCTATCATGTTGCTCTTTATCTTAACATGTATACAAGTCTCTTTAAACTGTCTTATAGTTACATGTTGGAAAAGCCCTTAGGATGTGTACTTGACTACCTGGAATATGATGCAGATCATACTAGTGGGGACATGGTAGTCCATAAGTACATCCTTCAAGGTCCCTAGTCGTGGGTGTATCGAGACGGGGCATCGATATACCAGTGTAGACTAGCGTATACGCTTCTCGACCCATGAGATGGGCGATGGATGATCCCATATCCATTGGTGTTTGACATCAGAGATGGTATACGGGTGCTCAGTGGAGACTGGGTACACTGGACGGACTCGCCGAGAACTCCCAGATGGTATTATACCTCACGTCAGATAGCAGTTCTCAGGTGACACTTGTGCAGGTTAGTCTGTAGACCCGAGATCGTCATAGAGTCTTGTGTGATTCCCACTGTGCTTTGATCTCCACCTTACCACGTCCATGAGGGCGTGCAAAACGGTGGTTTTTGGGTACAGTCCCGAGTCATATAGAGGCAATGAGCGATAGAAGCTGTTTCGTCTCTCCCGGTATTGGGGGTTGATGTTGTGCTGTGCTCGATTGGCCGTAACACGGAAGTCCCTGGCCAGGGCTGATCAGAGATTTGCTGGTAAGTGTTACCAGTAGTTTCTCGACCCGTTATGAGCCTCACATCGGCACGACTTATCGGTTATTGGGGTCTGACGTTTACCACCCCTATACTTGATATGCGACATATCAGACGAACAGACCGGACTGTACGGTAAGTGTTACTGGTTGGATTCACAGGAGTGTGAGCGGGCTTGCTCGTCGATCTTCTGATCACTCAATACCCGGGTGTCTGTTACGTTTAGCAGACCGCTTGCGGCTTGTGGGTGTTTGATATGATCATCACCTGCTGCCGGAGTATTGACGAGTCTTTAGAGTCCTACGCAGAGGTTTCCTGGCTCAAGCGAAACGAAATAGGAGCGCATATGAGATATGTACGGGACCGAGAATAATGCATGTATGTGATACCGTATTTCATTCTCGCGATGAATGTTTCGATTGGTTGTATGCGATATATCCTAGTTATCGAATTAAAGATTGATTCGATAAGTCGATACATTGGATACTAGTCGGTTATGTGCGACATGACCGGATCATTGAATCAAGTGTTGATTTAATGATTTAATGTATAATTATATATTTGATATATTACTTTGCATTAACTAGTATTGGTTTACTTTAAAAGGATTTTCTCACTTGATGTGCACATTGTATATGTGATATATTTTTGTGTACACTTGATTGTATTATGTTTGATGATACATGTTTACTTGTGCATGTGTAAAGATTAAACCATGGTTATATGAATGGTTAGGGTTTTGTTTACTTATTTATTTATTTATTTTGATTATTTATTTTGGAAAAGAAAATGGAAATGGTGGCTTTTCTTGTTTCTTTCATGAAGCTTCTTGAAGGGTTGAAACCTTGACCATTTTTGTTTTCTTCTCTTAACCTAACCATTCACCTAACCCTAGTTTACTCTCTACACTTGACCATGGTTAGTATATGATAAGTATTCATATTAGTTTCTTTTTTAAATAAGAGACTTATCATATTCTATCTTGATCTTCTTCTTCTTCTTCAAGAAAAAGCTTGCCACCATTAATGGCATCTTGAAAAAAAAGAGTGAGAAATCCAATTCTAAAGTGAACCCACCTCCTATTTCTTCATCCTCTACCTCTTGCCAAGTAGTATAGGGTGTTTTCTTCAGAAGTTTCATTGCTTGGTGAAGTTGGAGCTTGATCTTGTGTTGCCTCGACGTAGATCATCTTCGGCAACGAAGCCGACGACCTAGCCCGCCCATTTCTCCGATGGAGCCGATGCAAGAGTCCGGGATCCGATATGGACAGCGAGAGGACGTCTACGTGGAGCTAAGGAAGTGGAGAACCGGATCTACAAAGGTTGTAGCCTCTTTCTTTTAGTTAAAATGTTAACTAGTTTCACTTTTCGCCTAAACTCTAGTCAACGAATCCGTATTAGGGTTTCTCGGCACTTGTAAAACTAGAAATTGGCATGGTTGATGTCTTGTGAGACCTCCTTAGCATGCCTAGGAACCCTACAGTGGCATCAGAGCCTAGCTAGAGCCTTAGGCAAAGTCTAGACGACGTTTGAAATCCGAACGGACATCGAAACCCTAATCATTCATGCTCTCTGGACTTTTTTAAAAAACGGGGTTTTTTCCAGATTAAAAATGCTTAAAAAATTCAGCAGGGAATTCTAAGAATTACGGTGCAATAATTACCTCATGATGCCTCTAAAGCGCGGCGGAACCGCGGCAGAAGCCTGGCTTTTGCGGCGGTTCCGCGGCCAATTGATGTGATTTGACTCCAAAGTTTGCACAGTAATTCATGTTTTCAGGTGCTGAGTTTTCTGGGAATTTTTAATTTGCACTCAAGAGTTGAGTTTTCTGGGATGTTTTAGGGCGTAGATGATTCGATCGGATTATCAGATTTTGTCTATGTGGCTTTCCGGATATTTTAGAATATGTTAAAAAGTTCGACCGGATGTAAATACCCAATCTTTCCCCTGCCGGAAAATTTCCAAGTGTTGGATTTTTCTGTGGTTTAAGGACGTTCTAAGTAGTGCAAGTAACGCGATGGTCCCTCTAGAAGACAACAAACCTTAACTCGATTATGCGACCGTCTTGAACTGCCCTTTGAACCTTCGGGTTTGGGGCAGTACGGCGTGCCACATGTGAGGCGTTGGCATGACCCTTCTACGGCTGGACCGTTGGTACTGAGGCATGAAGTGAATGTCTTTGAACTTATTTCATGTGTTGATCGGTTTCGGGAAAACTTGGGTGTTCGAATATTCGATCGGAAAGTTTAATGTTTTCTATTTATCCGGAATGGGATACAATAATTGGAATTCACAAACAGTTATGAGATAACTGAATGAATGTTATAAATTTAGCGGTTTAGTCTCACTTGATATTGAAAAGAGTTTTCGATAATGAGACTAAAATGCGGGGTTTATAATTGTTAGGCGTGTGATGTCTAAGTATTTCATTTGATTAGGCATGCGATGTCTAAAGAGGTTGCGGATTCCAACTGTTGTAGTTTTACACTTTCTTTTCTGTGACCGTAAGTGTAATATGTGATATCGCCGGTTTCGTTGCTATATGTCAACGACAATTGGGATACGCATATTTACTTACGTTGATGACATGTGATGTTATGTATTGCTGGATATGTTATATTGGATCGTCGTGTTTGAATAGCCCGGGGTTTTTATGTGAGATGAGTGTTTTTCATTTTAATTCATGTAAAAACTTGCATTTAATATTCTTTTATTGGGACACTTCCAGGTTGCGGAAGATGTCACCTTTTGTATATCATTTACTTTTCCGCATTAGGATAGACCCAAGGAGGGGAGCACAAGTAACCGGGTTCTAGGGTCCAGTGGGAGACCATCTCGAGGAGTCGAGTCCGGGTCTCCTAACCCTAGAATTGGTAGGGTTGCTTGCCGCTCTCGTAGGGGTCTAGGGGTGTAGGATTGGCTATTCATCACGACCGTGGAATCCGTGTTTTATACTGGCTCGTATTAAAAACACGGACGTCCTAGTATATCCAATATTTCATATGATATTTTCTGCTGCGATATCTGTGATGTGATCATTTGATTTGTTCTGATGGATACAGTATATAGTATATATGATATATTATATAGACGTTACTTATGTTTTGCACCCGCACTAGCCCTGCCCTGCTCTGTCGTTAGTTACCTAACCTAACGGTGCACGAGGGGACATCGAGGCGAATGCGGATGTCATAAGTGTACGTCGTATTTATCTGTGATGTTTAGGTGACTTAAATGATGGAACTTCATTAATGTGATTAATGAAAGAAAAGAAACCTAAAAGATGTTGTAGAATCAAATTTTAAATAAAAAGGGTAGCTACAGTTTTGCTTTGCATAGTGGTATATATGATATACCCTGCACCTTATTCGATGAGGAAAGGGCCGAGATCCCTTCACCGGGAGTGACCCCTTTAGCAATAACTGGCAGATGCTACACACTCGGTTTGACTTTTGATTGCTTCTATAGTTTCTGCTTTGCACAGTGATATATATGATATATCCTGCACCTCATTCGACGAGGAAATGGCCGACGATCCCTTCACCGGGAGTGACCCCTTTAGCAAAACTAGAAAAGCCTCAAAATCACTCCATTTCAAAACTTCATTTAATTCTACAATGATATCAAGTTCATTACGCAATAGGTTTTCAAAAAAACCTGTCGTAGCCCTCCGTCATTTCAGATAAGTCCTGTTTAGTATTCGTGCTGCGTTTGTTGACCTTGTCAAGGCGCAGTGTGCGGTAGCTGACCGGTATTTATCTGCTTATGCATATGATGCAGATTGGATTAGGGTAGTCGTACGGCCTTGTTGACCTTATCAAGGGTCGTGCGGGTGGGTTTAATTCAATCAAGAAATGACGGGTTGAACTTGACTTACAGTCTATGGTTTGTTGACCTTGTCAAGGTCATAGATCGTTTGGGGCAAAAGCATTATCGGGTATTTCAAGTGTTGAAATTTGCAATGAGATTGTATACCTTCTATGAGATAGTTGGATCCCGATACCCACTGCGAGTAAGAGTTACTCCTGGGAGAGTTTTACACATTACAATTAGCCGATCAAGTAGGTGTCTAGAAAGGTGTCAACGGGGTTACACCTCTGGGAAAACGAGGTTTACTTTAATTAGGTCCGTGTGAAAGCACGGGGAACCTCCCTCAAAGTACCGACACTGGCCTGGCTGAAAGATCGACGAAGTTGTAGGGTGCAATTAATCCCGGCTAGTCTTTCCTTTTAGGGTTTGAAGGAAGATTTGATAAAAACCAGTGGGAGCCATCCTGATTAGATAAGATAATAACCAATCTGATCTTGCACGAGCATGCACTAAAGTGTTTTCTTCTCTCTCTCTCCAGGTAGCGACCATGTCATGCCCTAATAAAGATAATAATATGGATGTATTGACCGAACCCGCATGTTATACTGTGCTGGGGAACGTTGGTTCCGTTCTTTCTTATAAGAGTTATAGGAATGAACAGGACATAGGGGAATACCGGGATTCCCATGCCACCCGAATGAAGAAAGTACATGATGATGCATTTTCTTCGGGTGTGTTCGTTACAGAGAACTGTTTCTCCATTTGCTCCACGTCCTGGGTCAGGATCCCATATATGTAATCAGTTACATGGGCTCAGGAAAGGTAGAGAACTTGGAGAAGGTGATAAAGACATTAGAGTTGGAAATGGTGCAATTGTTGCAGCTAAGACTGTCGGGGAATATCACCTTGCATTACCAACTGGTAATACATTGGTTCTGAACGAATGCTATTACTTGTCGAACCTGATATGCAACATTATATCGGTTTCTTTATTGAGTAAAGAGGGATATAATTTTGTATTACAGGACAATGTTATGAACATTTTCCGTAACCAAAAGTTGGTTGGATCAGGCACGTTGTGCAATGGCATTTATGTTCTAAATCAATCAACAGTTCTGAGCATAACAAACACACACAAGAGGAAGAGTTCTGAACTGAACGAATCCTTCTTGTGGCATTGTAGACTGGGTCACATCAATGCGACACGACTAGCTAAGTTGCATAAGGATGGATATTTAAATCCGTTTGAATTTTCATCTTATGACACTTGCCAGTCATGTCTCAAAGGTAAGATGACCAAAACTCCGTTTACGGGACACGGAGAAAGAGTTACCGAACTCTTGGGACTGATACATAGTGATGTATGCGGTCCCATGTCTACACATGCCAGGGATGGTTCTTCGTACTTCATTACATTCACTGACGATCTCTCTAGATTCGGATATGTGTTCCTGATGAAACACAAATCAGAAGCTTTTGAGAAATTTAGAGAATATAAACAAGAAGTCGAAAACCAAACCGGAAAAAGTATTAAAATTCTTCGATCTGATCGAGGAGGTGAATACTTGAGCAATGAATTCCTGGACTTCCTAAAAGAGAATGGGGTTCTCTCTCAGCAGACTCCTCCATATACACCACAGCACAACGGTGTATCGGAACGGAGGAACCGCACCTTATTAGATATGGTGCGCTCTATGATGAGCACAGTTGAGTTACCTATTTCCTTTTGGGGATATGCACTGGAAACAGCAGCATACCTATTGAATCAAGTTCCATCTAAATCTGTACCTACCACACCATATGAGATATGGAGTGGGAAGAGACCATATTTTAAACGAGTTAAGATATGGGGTTGTCCGGCCTATGTCAAAAGACAAAATCCGGACAAACTCGAGGCACGGTCAGTTCTTTGCAAGTTTGTGGGATATCCAAAGAACTCATATGGGTATTTTTTCTACCACAGTGAGGAACAAAAAGTGTTTGTTGCTCAACATGCCACCTTTTTAGAAAAGGAATTCCTTGAAAAAGAAATTAGTGGAAAAGTGGTAGAGCTGGAAGATGTTCCAGATACACAAACCGTAACTGAAGATTTAGTGGAACCAGAAGATTCAGTAGCTCCCAATGAACCTCAGCCTCTCCGCCGATCTAGTAGGGTTCCTCGCCAACCTGAGAGATACTACGGTTTTCTCATGGATGGTGGGAGCGAGGATTGCATCATGGAGGATGATGACCCAACTAGCTTCGAGCAGGCCATCACGAGTAGGGACTCAGTGAAATGGCTGGATGCTATGCGGTCCGAGATGGAATCCATGTACACCAACAAAGTATGGACTTTGGAAGTTGCTCCTGAAGGGGTAAAACCCATTGGGAGCAAGTGGATCTTCAAGAAAAAACTTGGTGTAGATGGGAAAGTGGAGACTTTCAAAGCTAGACTTGTTGCAAAGGGTTTTCGTCAAAGACCAGGTGTGGACTATAACGAAACCTTTTCTCCAGTGGCTATGCTTAAATCCATCCGGATCATGCTTGCCATCGCTGCATATCATGACTACGAAATCTGGCAAATGGATGTTAAGACCGCCTTTCTAAACGGTGATTTAGAAGAGTGTGTGTACATGACTCAGCCAGAGGGCTTCGTAGACAGTGGGAGCAGTGGGAAGGTGTGCAAGCCGCTTAAATCCATTTATGGATTAAAGCAAGCATCGCGGAGTTGGAACATCTGCTTTGACGTCGTTATCAAAGAGTTTGATTTCGTCAAAAACCCAGATGAACCTTGTATTTACAGGAAGGAAGCAGAGAGTAAGGTTGTCTTCCTCGTATTGTACGTGGACAACATACTCTTGATAGGAAATGATATTCCTATGCTGCAACCGGTCAAGCTCTTCTTATCATAAAGATTCTCAATGAAAGATCTTGGTGATGCTTCCTGCATATTGGGAATTAGGATCTATAGAGATAGATCCAAACGGATATTGGGATTGTCCCAATCCAGGTACATTGACACCATACTAAAGAGGTTTAGTATGGAAGAATCCAAGCGTCGGAACTTGCCCACGATCTCTGGAGTCACTCTCTCCAAAGAGATGTCTCCCAAGACTAATTTGGAGAGAGCTCGCATGCAAGGGATACCCTATGCTTCGGCTGTAGGCTCTATCATGTACGCGATGCTATGTACCAGACCCGATATAGCATACTCACTAAGTGTAGTGAGCAGGTATCAAGCTGATCCTGGAGAGAGTCACTGGACAGCTGTGAAGAGCATTCTCAAGTACTTGCGAAGGACTAAAGAGATGCTCTTGGTGTATGGTAACGGAGAACTCCAAGTGGAGTCCTTTACCGATTCGAGCTTCCAGAGTGATAAGGACGACTCTAAGTCACAGTCGGGATTTGTCTTTACCCTTTACGGAGGGGCGGTTAGCTGGAAGAGTTCCAAGCAGGAAACCGTGGCAGACTCGACGATGGAGGCTGAATACATCGCTGCCAACGATGCTGCCAACGAGGCTGTCTGGATCAAGAAGTTCATTACTGAACTTGGAGTGGTTCCATCCATTGAGCATCCAATACCTTTGTATTGTGATAACAATGGAGCGGTGGCTTTGGCCAAGGAACCCAGGTCCCATCAGCGATCCAGGCATATTCTGAGGCGGTATCACCTGATCCGGGAGATAGTTGATCGCCGGGAGATCGAGGTCAGGAGGGTTGACACGAAGAACAACACGGAGGATCCACTCACGAAGGCCATTCCCCAGATATAGTTTGAGAGACTCTTCGGGATGCTCGGTATGCGATACTACAGCAGCTGGCCCTAGTGCAAGTGGGAGATTGTTAGTTGTATGTATGCCCTAGAGGCCAGTATTGTACAGATGATGTATATTATATTGGATGCTTGGACATATATAGAGATGACTTTCTTTCTCGATATGATAGTATGCTATTATGTTGCTCTTTATCTTAACATGTATACAAGTCTCTTTAAACTGTCTTATAGTTACATGTTGGTAAAGCCCTTAGGATGTGTACTTGACTACCTGGACTATGATGCAGATCATAGTAGTGGGGACATGGTAGTCCATAAGTACATCCTTCAAGGTCCCTAGTCGTGGGTGTATCGAGACGGGGCATCGATATACCAGTGTAGACTAGCGTATACGCTTCTCGACCCATGAGATGGGCGATGGATGATCCTATATCCATTGGTGTTTGACATCAGAGATGGTATACGGGTGCTCAGTGTTGACTGGGTACACTGGACGGACTCGCCGAGGACTCCCAGATGGTATTATACCTCACGTCAGATAGCAGTTCTCAGGTGACACTTGTGCAGGTTAGTCTGTAGACCCGAGATCGTCATAGAGTCTTGTGTGATTCCCACTGTGCTTTGATCTCCACCTTACCACGTCCATGAGGGCGTGCAAAACGGTGGTTTTTGGGTACAGTCCCGAGTCACATGGAGGCAATGAGCGATAGGAGGGGGTTCGTCTCTCCCGGTATTGGGGGTTGATGTTGCGCTGTGCTCGATTGGCCGTAACAGGGAAGTCCCTGGCCAGGGCTGATCAGAGATTTGCTGGTAAGTGTTACCAGTAGTTTCTCGACCCGTTATGAGCCTCACATCGGCACGACTTATCGGTTATTGGGGTCTGACGTTTACCACCCTTAGACTTGATATGCGACATATCAGACGAACAGACCGGACTGTACGGTAAGTGTTACTGGTTGGATTCACAGGAGTGTGAGCGGGCTTGCTCGTCGATCTTCTGATCACTCAGTACCCGGGTGGCCGTTACGTTTAGCAGACCGCTTGCGGCTTGTGGGTGTTTGATATGATCATCACCTGCTGCCGGAGTATTGACGAGTCTTTAGAGTCCTACGCAGAGGTTTCCTGGCTCAAGCGAAACGAAATAGGAGCGCATATGAGATATGTGCGGGACCGAGAATAATGCATGTATGTGATACCGTATTTCATTCTCGCGATGAATGTTTCGATTGGTTGTATGCGATATATCCTAGTTATCGAATCAAAGATTGATTCGATAAGTCGATACATTGGATACTAGTCGGTTATGTGCGACATGACCGGATCATTGAATCAAGTGTTGATTTAATGATTTAATGTATAATTATATATTTGATATATTACTTTGCATTAACTAGTATTGGTTTACTTTAAAAGGATTTTCTCACTTGATGTGCACATTGTATATGTGATATATTTTTGTGTACACTTGATTGTATCATGTTTGATGATACATGTTTACTTGTGCATGTGTAAAGATTAAACCATGGTTATATGAATGGTTAGGGTTTTGTTTACTTATTTATTTATTTATTTTGATTATTTATTTTGGAAAAGAAAATGGAAATGGTGGCTTTTCTTGTTTCTTTCATGAAGCTTCATGAAGGGTTGAAACCTTGATCATTTTTGTTTTCTTCTCTTAACCTAACCATTCACCTAACCCTAGTTTACTCTCTACACTTGACCATGGTTAGTATATGATAAGTATTCATATTAGTTTCTTTTTTAAATAAGAGACTTATCATATTCTATCTTGATCTTCTTCTTCTTCTTCAAGAAAAAGCTTGCCACCATTAATGGCATCTTGAAAAAAGAGAGTGAGAAATCCAATTCTAAAGTGAACCCACCTCCTATTTCTTCATCCTCTACCTCTTGCCAAGTAGTATAGGGTGTTTTCTTCAGAAGTTTCATTGCTTGGTGAAGTTGGAGCTTGATCTTGTGTTGCCTTGACGTAGATCATCTTCGGCAACGAAGCCGACGACCTAGCCCGCCCATTTCTCCGATGGAGCCGATGCAAGAGTCCGGGATCCGATATGGACAGCGAGAGGACGTCTACGTGGAGCTAAGGAAGTGGAGAACCGGATCTACAAAGGTTTTAGCCTCTTTCTTTTAGTTAAAATGTTAACTAGTTTCACTTTTCGCCTAAACTCTAGTCAACGAATCCGTATTAGGGTTTCTCGGCACTTGTAAAACTAGAAATTGGCATGGTTGATGCCTTGTGAGACCTCCTTAGCGTGCCTAGGAACCCTACATTAATGCCCTCATAAATGATTCGGCACAATTCCCATCTCGGGATGCCGTGATGAGGACACTGAACCAATAGATCCTTGAAACGTTCAAAGCATTTAGAGAATGGTTCAGTAGGGAGCTGGGAAAATTGATTCAGTTCGCTACGGATTCGAGCTGTCTTTTGTATTGGGTAAAATTTCTTAAGGAATGCAGCGACGAATTCTTCCCAATTCGTAATAGAGTGTGCGGTAGTGTTATATAGCCACTTCTCGGCTATATCGCACAATGTAAATGGAAGAAGTCGTAGACGCATCGCATCCACTGAAAGTTTTGACGTACCCATCTTTGCGCATACGTTTTCAAATTTGGTGATGAAAACGTAAGCGTCCTCAGTCTCGAGTCCGTGGAATTTGGGTAAAAGATTGATGTATTAGGGTTTAATCTCAAAGTTATCCCCATTGGCTGGTGGTGTGGATAAGCTGGTCGAAAGAGGACCTCGCAGTGGATAGCACCTCTCCTGGAGAGAGATGCGGGGTGGATTCTGCGCACCAACGGACGGCGGCAGATTAGTGGAAAAGAAGTTCGATGGAGGTGGATCCATCGGTGTGGGTGTGGTAGTGGGTAAAGAAGAAGTAAATGGAGAAATATCGACTTCGGAGTCGATAAAGGGTACGCGGACTAAACGGGCACTAGAATCCCGTGTCCAGCCTATCTTGTACTAAAAAGGGTTAGTACAAGTGGCAGCGTTGGCTTATAATTAGGGGTAATGAATGCGGTGTTTGCTTTGAAAAAGGGACGGATTTTTTTTGAAAAAATGATGCGACACAACAAATGAAGCACACAAAACCCTAGAATCTAGTGGTCACCTAGGTCCGATCTCTAGACCGCTCCTAACTGCCAGAAGACAAGTCACAGGATAGAATCCTCCACCGCCTCTTTGTTCCCCTGTGGCCAGCTAAGTGCCAGGTAAGTGGGAAGGTACTCCACTACGTAAGTAGTGGGCCTAATTAATAACCACTAGCCTTCGACACACTTGCGTAGACACCACAAGAAAACGCGGATAAGCAATGAATTACCCACGGCCTTCTTCTGTCCTAAGTGAGCGCGACGGTCCTTAGAGTCATCTCTAGATTTCTTTTAGTTAATTGGGGTAAATGCGGATGCAAGTTTTGCGATTTTCGGGGCCTAGGAAGGGTAATGAACTCCCCACCTAATTTGGATTTGGCCGTGCCCCTTAATATCCGTATTTAGAATGCAAACAACCAAGAAACAAAAACACGCACAAATTTAATTTTTGCAATTTGCGAGCTGCGATTATTTGCAAAGAATCCTGCAGAAAATTATTAGTTGGAGCTAAAAAGAGGAGAGAGGAGAAGGTAAGAAGCTTACAGAGAAAAAATGGTACATTGATCCCTCAAGGCGACCGCGGTTCAGCCGCATATGGGTCTTCTTGCCGCCCTTCCGCGGTCGAAAAATGTGATCTCTTGAAAAGAAAATTTGCAGAATGCTCCTGATCACTTCCCTAGTCCTCTGGAATTTTCCAAACAGCTCCAGATTTCCTTGCAATGAACCACAACAAATCGTTTAGGGTTTGCACGAATTTTGATTACAAAAATTACAGTGGAATAAATCTTCAATTCAAACTTTTAATATGAAACGAATTAGCGCGCGATCCCCGGCAACGGCGCTATTTGATTGGATCATAAAATTCAAGACTGTGTGAATCGAATAAAACGAATGAGTTTCTTTGTGTCGGTAATTAGAAAATGAATAAAGTTCACAATCAAAGAATTATATTTGACCGCAATCAATTACGGTGTCGGTTGTAGATCGTAAGCGAGTGCGGATCGTCCACAGGGATTGTGCGATTCATTTTTATATTTGATTTGTTTGAATCTAAAAGTTAATCGAAAAGAAAACAAAACATGATTCAAGATTTTATCGATTGATTCAGGTGTCACTAATCTAATCAAGAATCAAGAAAATGATAAACAATCGAGAATCGGGTTTCGATGATATTTCCAACCAAATGTCAAGAATCTAAATGAGGCACGTAGGAATCGATCGGATCTATAGATGTGATGTAATCTCAAGATATCGTGTTCTTTTCCTTTGAAGAATTGATACTAGATCGATGATGATCGACGAGAGTTAGGGCTTCCTCGTGAAACTAGGGTTTCATCATTTAACCCTTGTTCTTTCGTCGATATCATTCACATTCTATCCTCTAGCAATTTCAAGAAACGATCGTAACTCCCCAATTTCGAGCGATATCAATCAAGAAAGCATCGCAACGAAATGGGTTGTCGGTTCTTGAACTTGCTAGGGTTTACAAAACTCGTAGGAATCAAGAATCGTTTTCAGATATATTACATCATCATTCTATTGATCGTCTCGACTCCTCGACGAGCGGAGTATTACTCAAACATCACAACAATAACTACAACTAAAAATTGAGATCGAATCATGATGCAAGAATTTAAAGAAAACAAGATAAAAGAATATCACCTTTTATTTATATCAACAATTTGATTACAGTCGCTCAAGAACTACAAGAGGAAGAACTAAATTGTCGATCTGGCGTTGCTTTTCTCCGTGAGTCGTGGATCGGCTTGGACCACTTGCTCTGTTGAAGATCGGCTCCGCTCATAAAAGGTTGCAAGGCTTCATGCTTGATGATGTACTCAGGATCTTGGCTTTTGATTGGAATTAGGGTTAGGGTTTCACACAAGTCTTCTCACTAGACTTGTGGAAGAAGATGAAGAAAGAGAGTGAATGGATCTAGATTGATACTAAAATTGGGATTTTTTTTACAAGTGAGCCTAGGGTCTTATTTATAGATCTCCCAAACCCTAAGCCTTGAGTTTAAAATAGAAGTTCCCTCCAAAAGTTTGTTGAAGACATCTAGAAGTAGTTAGTTAGGCTTAGCTTAGGGTTTAAGCTAGGGTTTAAGGAGAAGTTTCTAGAATACAAGGCTAGTTTAGTGTAGATTCAAGGGTTTGCTGATCTGGCAGAAGCTTCTTGGGCTTTCTGGAAATTGTTTTGTCATTCTGAGCTGTACACACTGAGATAGGAGTTATGGTGCAAAATTGGGTTGATGAAGAGGCAAGACCACCGCGGAACCGCGGCACAAGGAGGCTTAGGCCGCGGTTCCGCGGCCATTTGGGCTCCTTAGGGCTTCAACTTTCTTGTGTTGGCTTCTTATGTCTTCAGGTGCATTCTCTGACATGTTTAATCTCTGCATGCACTTTAGATCAATACCAGATTCCAAATCCTTGAGTTGACGTATCTTTTAGCAGTGTTGTCCTGTAAATTTTGACCGATCTTCTGATTTTCCTGCACGGACTTCGAAACACGGGTTGCGATATATAGAAATGATGCCATGCTATGAAATGCAGTCAATTTCCCTAGAAATGCCGGTTTTAAGGTCTAACACATGTAATATGATATTTTGCGACAGATTTGCTAATATGTGAAATATGAATGCCGAACACTTCTATATGAATGCAAATGATGAGGAAATTGCCGGCTAAAAGATGCAATATTTTCGACTAATCAAATCCCCACGATTCCTAAGGAGAAAACACACCTACGAGATCCTCACGACTTGTAGGGAGAAACACCTTTGTGAGACCCTTATGGCTCATGAAGTCAAAAGCCTTAGTCGACAGAATCCTAATCTTATTTACTAAGCCACCGTTGTTCAACATTGACAGAGGCAAATTATGATTCGCTCCTGGCAATATCCCAGTTGTAGCGATGCTGATGCCTGAACCGGTATCAAATCCAAAGCCTTTTCAAGGAAAATGATGATTCGCTCCTGGTAATATCCCAGTTGTAGCGGTGTTGATGCCGAAATCGGTGTCTGATCCCAAGTTTGCAGCGAGAAGCCAGCAAGCCACACATGCATACGAAATAGCCGAAATGATGGGGCAACTTGCGACAAAATCTGCAAGTAAAAATGTATGTATGCAAAATAGCCGAAATGATTGGGCAACTCGCAATAAAAAAACAGCTAGTAAAAATAAAACAAATAGCCGAAATGATTGGGCAACTCACAATAAAAAGCAGCGAGTAAAAATGAAATAAATAGCCGAAATGATTGGGCACCGCGAAAAATAGCCGAAATGATTGGGAATCGCGACCTTCGCGATATAAAAGCTGAAATGATAGAGCATCGCGGAAAGAAAATAATAAAAAAAAATGAATGAAACTTCTGCTCTACAGGTGAGATCACATCGATCCCTGTATACACTCTAAGGGCACAAATAAAGAGGGAACCATACCGTCCCAACAGGCTCCACCAGAAAGCGAAGCCAAATCACGATGGTTCATGGACAACCTAGAGATAACCTCGACATTTGTCGCAATATTGCAGACACAATATCAACAAATGAAACAAAAGAAGATCCCTAGCTTCAGGGTCTCGACGTCGATATCGACAACTCAGAGATCGCTAACGGCGTTTCTCCTCACTCCAACCAGATGCTGACATGACGTCAACAACCGACCTCAGAGTCGCAATGAAACGGAGACATGGCAAAGTCCCTAGTTCCAAATCTCAATGGACACATTTACGGCCCGGAAACCAACAACGGTGTGCCTCCTCATTCCGGCAGGATGCAGATGCAACTTCAACGAAAGACCTCACGGTCAAAACAAAGCGAAGTGACGGCAAAATCCCAGCTCCACCTCAGCATTCGTCTCGTTACAGCAGACGCAATGTCAACAACAATGTCCTTCCTCCAACAGGATTTGGATATGACAAAACAAATGAAGCGAAGGCCAAATACCTAGCTTCAAAGTCTTAACGGCAAGTCATATAAAGCCTGAAAGACAATCAGAGATCATCTCGCACCAGTGTGGAGTGGTCACCACCTCGACGTTCGTCTCGACACAACAGACGCAACATCACCAAAAGGAGCCACGACAAAATCCCTAGTTCCAAACGTCGACGGTTCACCAGCAACCTAGACACAACCGCGACATTCGTCTCGATATAGAGGACGCAATGCCAACAAACGAAGAAAAGGCCAAATTCCTAGCTTCAGGGTCTTAACGGCAAGTCATATAAAGCCTGAAAGACAATCGGAGATCATCTCACACCAGCGCGGAGTGGTCACCACCTCGACGATCATCTCGATACAGCAGACGAGATGTCACCCCAGCGTTCTTTCCCCAGCAGGATTAGGACGCGCCAAAGCAGACGAAGCAAAGTCCAAATTCCTAGCTTCAGGGTCTTAACGGCAAGTCATATAAAGCCGGAAAGACAATCAGAGATCATCTTGCACCAGTGCGGAGTGGTCACCACCTCGACAATCGTCTCGATACAGCAGACGAGATGTCACCCCAGCGTTCTTCCCCCAGCAGGATTTGGACGCGGCAAAGGAAACGAAGCAAAGGCCAAATTCCTAGCTTCAGGGTCTTAACGGCAAGTCATATAAAGCCTGAAAGACAATCGTACATCATCTTGCACCAGTGCGGAGTGGTCACCACCTCGACGTTCGTCTCGACACAGCAGACGCAACATCATCAAACAGCGGAGCCACGGCAAAGTCCCTAGTTCCAAACCTCGACGGTTCACCAACAACCTAGAGACAACCGCGACATTCGTCTCGATATAGAGGATGTAATGCCAGTAAACGAAGCAAAGGCCAAATTCCTAGCTTCAGGGTCTTGACGGCAAGTCATATAAAGCCTGAAAGACTATCTGAGATCATCCCACACCAGCGCGGAGTGGTTATGACTCATCGGGGCTCTCCAAAATGAGCCTAACCTCAAGTAAAAAGTGACATGGAATATCCCTACGCTTGCTCTTTCGATGGTAATACTACCTGGAAGATTACTTGAAGACGTCTTGTCCATCCCCCGAAGGGATCAGAGACACGACAATCGCAAGGCTACTCGAACAACAAGATTGCATATCGAGGAATATATCAGCCAACGCGACGGTACGACGGCCAAAACCCTAAGTACCACAGACCCTAACGGACCTCTGTCGTAAAGAGCAGAGGTTAACTGTGACGTTAGGATATTCTTGTGAGAAATGCTCGATTCGTCTCGACTCGTGATGAAATTAGTGTCTTTGTGAGAAATGCTCGATTCGTCTCGACTCGTGAGGAAAAGCCTTAGGCAGCGGGGATTAAAAAACCTATTTCCTAAGCATTGGGGCCCTGCAAGTCATCCCAAAACGGACTCTTGCACACTATTCACGGGTCACACTCTCCAAAGTCGAATCTCGACAAGGAGGGAAACAACCGCTTACGGGTCCTCTCAACTCATAAGAGGGAAAAATTCTCTTATAGGATCCTTACGACTTATAAGAGAAAACACACTTAGGAATCTTCACGATTCCTAAGGAGAAAATACACCTACGAGATCCTCTCGATCCGTAGGGGGAAAAGCCTTTGTGGGACCCTCACGGCTCATAAAGTTGGAAAGTCTTAGGCAGCAGATCTGAACCTGCCTCCTAAGCCATCACTACTCCCCAAGATATTCAAGACAGAATGTGCTATATCACCTACAGGTTATGCTTACTTAAGGAATACGCCAATAACAAAGCATAAAATGAAGGGAAGTTGGCAAAAGATTTGTCATTCATACTTGGAAAATTCTTACAATTATAAAGACAATAAACAAAAACAACATTATTGAAAGGTTTACAATGGTATGACCTCGTACCCAGGATATGGATTG
This sequence comes from Agapanthus africanus, assembly GCA_030015575.1. Classification (NCBI taxonomy): domain Eukaryota; kingdom Viridiplantae; phylum Streptophyta; class Magnoliopsida; order Asparagales; family Amaryllidaceae; genus Agapanthus; species Agapanthus africanus. Next base: position 214,298,095 of record JASDDO010000031.1, on the reverse strand, counting down.
AGGAACTCGAAAGTAACCTTATCTAAGACTTTCCAAGCCTTTCGAACCATCCTGGTGTGCTTCCTTTCGCGAGCATGGGCGTCGGGATCCCCACTGATGTCCTCCACCCTCCGGTAGGCAGCAAGAATGGCGGACTGTTGAAAGGCCTGGTGCAAGATATCGACAAGATTGTCTCGCCGTCTCTTCGAGATTAAATTCATCAGGTACACCGAGTGCACCTTATCCTCGGCGGCATCCAACGCCCTAAGCGGCACACCGGAACAGAATAGGGGAAGCGCTTCCCAGATGGCTCCCACGATAAGCTTCAGGAGAGAGGAACGTCGGGGAAGCAGTTGACCGTTATATGCGTCGAAGCGGCTCATGATTTCAGCACACTCCGCGTTTGTGAATTCTCGATTTTGAGAATGGCCGAGTCGGCGGGTGTCCCCGTAAGAGATGATCTCGTCGAGATCGTACATATGGGCGTCCATTATTTCTATGAAAGAGAATCAACAAAATTATCAGAAAGACCGATTAAGCAAAACGATATAATGCATTGAGGAATAAAATGCCATCTTTAAACTCCAAGATCCATGAAAAAATTCTTAAGAGTTCTTTTGTATGATTTGGAAGGAGCAAAGCTCCATTGATGAATTAAGAAAATACAAGGAAAATCTTTTAAAGAGCACAGCCTTATGATGGAACCCTAATAGGGTTTTCTTTAGTTCTCTCTAAATCCTTTTAGAGCAAAGCTATGCTAAGTGAAACCCTAAATGGGTCTTCTTTGGATCAGGGATCTATTGAGAGCAAGGCTCTGTCGATGAAAATTAATTTAATTTAATTTGATTTAAATTAAAATTTTTACCTAAAAGTTTTAAGAGTTTAACTCTTGGAGTTCTTGAAAGTAAAGAGCAGGGCTCTGAGATTTTGAAAGTAAAATTTTTGAAGATGATAATCATCTGTTGAGGGACCAAAGGTCCTATTTATAGGCATTGAGAACCCTTTCAACTTCCAAAGTTGCCGCAACGGTTGGAATTCTGCCACCGCTGCGCTCACGTTTTGGGCCGCGTAAGCGCAACGGTGGGGGGGCATTTGTTTATGCCAATCAGAGCAAAGCTCTGTTCAAATTCCAAGGCGGGAAACGAAGCAACGCTTCTGTTTCCCCCAATCAGAGCAAAACTCTGTTTTGAAAATTAAAGTGAAAATTAAAATTAAAATAAATGAAGTAACACTTCAGATCTCCTGCGCTGCGCGCAGAGTGCCACGTGTCAAAATAAGACACGCTAGCGTAGGGAGCGCAGCACCCAAGGCAGCGCACTCAATCAGAGCAAGGCTCTATAAAAGAAGCAACGCTTCAGCTGACTTGCGCTCTGCGCTGCGCGACGCGTGGCAGCGCAGTTGCGCTGCGCGACGCGTGGTAGCACAGTTACGCTAGCGCAGCTGCGCTGTGCCCTGCGGTGCGCGACACGTATCAAGCGCAGGTGCGTTTGCGCCAAACAGAATTAAAATTCCATTAAGATCCTTCTGTTCTTGTTAAAACACGAGGATTGTCTTCTGTAAAACAGAAGCCCTTGGATCAAAGATCCAACGGTGGGGAAAATTTCCCAAATCACTCAGAGAATGATCTCTTTAACAAATTTAACAAATTAATGGGCACTATATAAAGGCCCTAGACCCCAACTCCAAAAAACAACATAGAGATAGAAAAATATAGATAAAAAGAGAGAACTCCTCTAAAGAACTCTGAGAAGAACTCAAAAAGAGAGAAAGGTAAAACCTTTGAATAAAAAAGAAGAATTTCTTCTGAAAAGATCATTGATCTAAGAACAAGATCAATGATCTTCAATATAAAAATATAATAATAACAAAGGAATTGCCTTTTGATGAACCATTGGTTCTGGAATCTTTAAAGATTCTTTTCTTGAATCCAAAGTGGGATATTAAAACAGTGCCTTGCACTTGAAAATCCGCACTGTTGCGCTCTCGGGTTGGCGCAAGCCACTAGAGAGCGCCACGTGTCAGCTCCAAAAACCACTTGCACTATGCGCTTTTAAGATAGAGCATTGCTCTCTGAAATTGGCGCAACTCACCAGAGCGCGCCACGTGTCAGCTCCAGAACAGCTTGCGCTTTGTGCTTTTAAAATAGAGCATTGCTCTCTGAAATTGGCGCAACTCACCAGAGCGTGCCACGTGTCAACAGCGCAACAGCGCAGCACACTGCGCTTGCGCTCACCGGAGCATGACACATGTCACGCCCACATGCGCTTGTGCTCATTAATTGGCGCAAAGCACCTGACAGGCCACATGGCCACTGTCAGATAATTAATGCACTGCATTATTGAAAAGAAGGGCTGAGCCCAATTGAAAAAGGCCTAACAGGCCTAATAAAATGCCATGCATTATTTTTAAAAGGGCAGAGCCCAAGCAAAGGTCTGTCAGACCAAAACAGATGCTCTACATCATAAAAATAACGGGACAGAGCCCAAATCAAATAGGCCTTACAGGCCAAAATAAAATGCAGTGCATTATTAAACAGGGGCAAAGCCCTAGCATAGGCCTAATAGGCCAAAGATAAATAAAAACGTTGATCATCTTCAACTGGACTTAGCCCAATTCTGGCCGTAAGTCCTCAAATTAAATTGACTGAGCACGACCGCTCCCTTAAATCAATTTACATCCGGTTCAAGGGTACATCTCTGAACTCTTCTGACACCTGTCGTTGTAATCCTTCAACGACGTCAGAGAGGTGACGGGTCCCGACAACCACACATTGCTACGGACTTAAGCGTCCTTAAACCAACGTACGGTCTCAAGCGTCCTTAAACCAACCTACGGACTCAAGCGTCCTTAAACCAACCTATGGACTCAAGCGTCCTTAAACCAACTCCTAGACTCAAGCGTCCTTAAACTCCCGGACTCAAGCGTCCTTAAACTCCCGGACTCAAGCGTCCTTAAACCAATGGACCCCCATGTCCCTAAACTGGCAATGGATCCCCATGTCCCTAAACTGGCAACGGACCACTATGTCCCTAAACTGGAACAATAGAGCCCCACAAATACTCTTTTGTCGGATTTAAACGATCCCGTTTAAGTTGATCTTAGCCTCAAATATTGTTAATGTATCCTTAAACCTTCAAACAGACTTTAGTCCCAAATTGGACTATAGATCCCCCAATCAACTTCGGTTCAAGGGTACATCTCTGAATTCCTTTGACATCTGTCGTTGTAATCCTTCAACGTCATCAGAGAGGTGATGGGTCCCGATGGCCATACATTCAATGGACCACCATGTCCCTAAACTGGAAATCGACCGCAATGTTATTAAACTAAACAATAGAGCCAATTGCTCTCTTGTCGGATCCAAACGATCCCGTTAAGTTGATCTTAGTCTGGAGATTAAGCTAACGTATCCTTAACAAAAGTTTAAGTTGATCTTAGCCTTAAATAGGGCTAACGTATCCTTAAACCAAAACCCCAAACCCAAATCTAAGAAAATACGGATTTGGACTAATCCACGTCCTACGGGTAATGACATAAATTAGTCTCCGTATACAATCCACGGGCAACCATAAACAAAACAAACACCTACGACACGAAATGAAATTCTGGAGAAGGAGAAAGTTGTTACCGCGATGCGGTGGCGTAATTAACCGCAGGGGCTTGCGCCTGCAGGGAAGAACGCCCCCACAATCAAAAAACCCTCACCCTGAGGAGGGATCTGACGAACTCTGCTACATCGGCCGCATCCGTCTAAACCTTCGATATACAGTGCCATAAATCAACTTGGCATCTTCGGAGAGGTGGACGGATAAAACCAAATAGCATCTGCCCCGAATCTCAGGCAAGCCGTCCGCCGCGTCTCTGTCGCATCTTTCGGAGGGAAACAGTCCCTAGTCGTGTGAGTATCGAGACTGAGCATCGATATTCCGGAGTAGACTAGTGTATACGCTTCTAGACCCCGACGAGGGGCGGTGACCGTTCTCACAAGCCATTGATGTTATGTCACCTAAGATAGTATACATGCGCTCATTGGGAGTGAGTACAGTGGACGGACACGCCGAGAACTTTTGGATGCTATGATATCTATCATTAGATGGAAGTTCTCAGGTGGCATGAGCACATGTTAGTCTCTTGACCTGAAATCGTCATTTGTTTAGTGTGAGTTCCCACTGTACTTTGATTACTACCCTACCACGGCTCAAAGTAGTCGCGGAAACACGTTTTAGTTGGGTACAGTCTCGAGCCACATGTAGGAAGTGGTCGATTGTCATGGATTCGTCTCTCCTAGTATTAGGAGTCGATGTCGCGCTGTGTTCAGTTGGCCATCACCAGAAATCCGTGGCCACGGTGGATGAGATTTACTGATAATTGATCAGTAGTATCTCTGTTGGTGATGAGCTTGACTCAGACACGACTTATCGGGTTAGTAGGGGTCTGACGTTATCTACCTCTAGACCCGATATGTGACACTCTTTGACGAAGAGGCCGGACTGTATAAAGATTGTCACATTGAGGTTCAGTAAGGTAAGAGCGTACTTGATTGTCGACCCTCCTTTCGGCAAGTACCTAGGTAGCCATTACGTACAGCTAGTGCCGCTGATGTGCTTGTGGTTAACCCACTGCCAGCGTATTGTCGAGTCTTTTGAGTCCCACACAGAGGGTTTTCCCGATTCAGAAGATAGATGTAGGAGCCATACGTTGGTATGTGAAAGGGTCCGATTAAATACGTGTACGGGATACACGGACTTTAATCGGATGGTTGATAATACTAGCCGGCTTAGGATTAAGCCCGATTATTAAATCAGGTTTTGATTTAATAATTTATATATGAATTTTGATACATATATTTTAGTATTATTGTTCACTATTCATTTTCTCTTTTTGGTGATATCCGTATTTTTATACGGATATACGTATATGTAGCGATACATATACCAGGTGAAGTATTCCGTATTTATACGGGAATGCTTCTAGAAGAAGAACACATCATATTTGTTTTTCTTTTTAGAAAAATAAATGGGAAATGATGTGGCATGAAGCATGCTTGTGATTGTAGAGAGGAATGACTTGGAATGTGATGTGCATTTATTGGTGCACTATTGCTTCATGGTTGTTTTTACGTAGCCATTCTATTTTCTTTTGACACTTGATCATTTTTTTATTGGGTTACCCTTGCACCTAGTCTAGGGTTTGGTAGCTTCACTCATGCCATTTTAAAATTTAGAGAGATGCAAAGCTAACTAACCATGAATCTTGCTAGAATTTCTAGGGTAACAAAAATTGTATCACATACAAAGAAGTAAAGAGATAGGGATTACAACCTTTATAGTCCATTCCTTCGTTTCATAAGCTCCGTGTTGAGGTCCCTTCGCTGCGATCATCAAGAAGTCCGACTCTCGGGAGGTTCCATGAGGTGAATGATGCATCTTGGCTTGAAGTCTTCATGATCTAAGATGATCTACCTTGAAGAATCTTTAACCCAAGCTTACACTTCACTAAACAACTTATTAGAGAAGTGAACACCCTAATCTAAGTGGCTAGAATAGATGAGGATGATGAAGTAGGAATTTTTGCTCTCTTTTGTTTTCAAATTCTCACTCAATCTCATCACAAAAGAAAAACCTAGTGAAGCTTTTTCAAGAGCTCAAGGAAGAAGAAGATGAAGATAATCCTTTTGTGATGAATAATGAATTATTGTTGTAGTTACCATTGCAACCTTAGGTTAAGAATGAGAGGCTTAACCCTTGTAGAGAATAAACCATAGGTTAAGGGTTTGGGTTGGGTTAACTAATATCTACACAAAAGAACAAAGATGAAAGACTAAGTCAAATGTTCATGAAGCTTCATGAAAGCTCATGCAAATAGCTAACCCAAATGCTAACCCTAATCATGGTTTAAACTCATCAACCTTGTTGCATTTGTAACCCTAACATGTAACAATATTATATATCACATATATAATATATTTTGTAATGAAAGAAAATAATACAATTAACATATATCACATATACATCAATGTATCATCCCGTGAGAAAATGAATTAATAAAGCGAGCTTATATTAGTTAATGTAATGTAATATATCTCATATATAATATACATTAAATCATGGAATCAACACTTGATCCGATAACCCGGTTATAATACATATAACCGACTAATATAACATACACCTTTTCATCGAATCAACACTTGATCCGATGACCCGGCTATATCACATATACCCGGCCGATATCTCATATCGCGAGAATAGAATACGGTATCTCATATCGTATTATTCTCGGTCCCGCACATATCACATATGTGCTCCTACTCCGTTTAGCCTGAGCCAGGAAACCTCTGTGTAGGACTCTAAAGAATCGTCAATACGCCGGCAGTAGGTGATGATCATATCAAACACCCACAAGCTGCAAGCGGTCGGCTAAACGTAACAGCCACCCAGGTATTGAGCGATTAGAAGATCAACAAGCAAGCCTGTACATTCTCCTGTCAATCCAATCAGTAACACTACCGTACAGTCCGGTCTCTTCGTCTGATATGTCGCATATCTAGTCTAGGGGCGGTAAACGTCAGACCCCAGTAACCGATAAGTCGTGTCGATGTGAGGCTCATAACGGGTCAAGAAACTACTGATAACTCTTACCAGTAGCGCTCCATATCATCCCTGGCCAGGGACTTCCAGTTATAGCCAATCGAACATAGCACAACATCTACTCCCTATACCGGGAGAGACGAAACCCCTCCTATCGCTCATTGCCTCCATGTGATTCGGGACTGTACCCAAAAGCCACCATTTTGCACGCCCTCTTGGATGTGGTAAGGTGGAAATCAAAGCACAGTGGGAATCACACAAGACTCTATGACGATCTCGGGTCTACAGACTAACCTGTACCAGTGTCAGCGGAGAACTGCTATCTAACGATAGGTATAATACATCTAGGAGTTCTCAGCGAGTCCGTTCAGTGTACCAAGTCTCCACTGAGCACCCGTACACCATCTTTGATGTCAAACACCAATGGATATGGGATCATCCATCGCCCATCATATGGGTCAAGATGCGTATACGCTAGTCTACTCTGGAGTATCGATGCCCTGTCTCGATACTCCCTCGAATAGGAACAGTTATAGGATGTACTCTTTGACTACCCTGGCCCCACTAGTATGATCTGCATCATAGTCCTAGTAGTCGAGTACATATCCTAAGGGCTTTATCAACATGTGAGAGTAATACAGTAAACTAATACAAGTCAACATGTTAAGACAAAGTGAAACCAAATAGCATACTATCATGTCTAGCAAGAAAGCCATCTCTATATATATCCAACCATCCATTATAATATACATCATATGTACAACAATGGCCTCTAGGGCATATATATAACTAACAATCTCCCACTTGCACTAAGGCCAGCTGCTGTAGTATTTCATACCCAACATCCTGAAGAGTCTCTCAAATTGTATCTGGGGAATGCCCTTGGTGAGTGGATCCGCAGTGTTGTCCTTCGTGTCAACTCTCCTGACCTCGATCTCGCGGTGATCAACTATCTCCCGGATCAGGTGATACCGCCTCTGAATATGTCTAGACTTCTGATGGGACCTGGGTTCCTTGGCCAAAGCCACAGCTCCATTGTTATCACAATACAAAGGTATTGGATGCTCAATGGATGGAACCACACCAAGTTCAGTGATGAACTTCTTCATCCAGACAGCCTCTTTGGCAGCATCGTTGGCAGCGATGTATTCAGCCTCAATCGTCGAGTCTGCCACGGTTTCTTGCATGGAACTCTTCCAAAAAACCGCCCCTCCATTTAGGGTAAAGAAAAATCCCGAGTGCGACTTAGAGTCGTCCTTATCTCTTTGGAAGCTTGAATTGGTAAAGGACTCCACCTGGAGTTCTCCGTTACCATACACGAAGAAAATCTCTTTAGTCCTTCTCAAGTACTTGAGAATGTTCTTCACAGCTGTCCAATGACTCTCTCCTGGATCTGCTTGATACCTACTCACTACACTTAGTGAGTATGCTACATTGGGTCTGGTGCATAGTATCGCGTACATGATAGAGCCTACTGTCGAAGCATAGGGTATCCCATGCATGCGAGCTCTCTCCAAATCAGTCTTGGGAGACATCTCTTTGGAGAGAGTGAGTATAGAGATCGTGGGTTGGTTACCGCGCTTGGATTACTCCATACTAAACCTCTTTAGTATGTGTCAATGTACCTGGATTGGGACAATCCCAGTATCCGTTTGGATCTATCTCTATAGATCTTTATTCCCAAAATGCAGGAGGCATCACCTAGATCTTTCATCAAGAATCTATATGATAAGAAGAGCTTGACCGAGTGCAGCATAGGAACATCATTTCCTATCAAGAGTATGTCATCCACGTACAATACAAGGAAGCCAACCTTACTCTCTGCAACGTTCTTGTAAATACAAGGTTCATCTACGTTCTTGATGAAGTCAAACTCTTTGACTACAACATCAAAGCAGATGTTCCAACTCTGCGATGCCTGCTTTAACCCGTAAATGGATTTAAGTAGCTTGCACGCCTTTCCGCTGCTCCCACTATCTACGAAGCCCTCTGGCTGAGTCATGTACACGCACTCCTCTAAATCACCATTTAGAAAGGCGGTCTTAACATCCATCTGCCAGATTTCGTAGTCATGGTATGCAGCAATGGCAAGTAAGATCCGGATGGATTTAAGCATAGCCACTGGAGAAAAGGTTTCATCATAATCCACACCTGGTCGTTGACGAAAACCTTTTGCAACAAGTCTAGCTTTAAAAGTCTTAACTTTTCCATCTACACCAAGTTTCTTCTTAAAGATTCACTTGCTCCCAATGGGGTTTACCCCTTCAGGAGCAACTTCCAAAGTCCATACTTTTTTGGTGTACATGGATTCAATCTCAGATCGCATTGCATCCAGCCACTTCACAGAGTCAGCACTCGTGATGGCCTGCTCGAAGCTAGTGGGGTCATCATCTTCCATGATGCAGTCCTCGCTTCCACCATCAATGAGAAAACCGTAGTATCTCTCAGGTGGATGAGAAACCGTACTAGATCGGCGGAGAGGCCGGGGTTCGTCGGGAACTACTGAATCATCTGGTTCCACTAAATCTTCAGTGGTAGTTTGTGGTGCTGGAACTTCTTCCAGCTCTACCTCTTCGCCACTAATTTCTTTTGCAAGAAATTCCTTTTCTAAAAAGGTGGCATGCCGAGAAACAAACACCTTTTGTTCCTCGCCGCGGTAGAAAAGATATCCATGTGAATGTTTAGGATATCTCACAAACTTACAAAGAACTGATCGTGCCTCGAGTTTGTCGGGATTTTGTGTTTTTACATAGGCCGGACAACCCCATATCTTAACACGTTTAAGACATGGTCTCTTCCCACTCCATATCTCATATGGTGTGGTAGGTACAGATTTAGACGGAACTTGATTCAATAGGTATGCTGCTGTCTCAAGCGCATGACCCCAGAAGGAAATAGGCAACTCAGCAGTGCTCATCATAGAGCACACCATATCTAATAGGGTGCGATTCCTCCGCTCCAATACACCGTTGTGCTGTGGTGTATAAGGAGGAGTAAGCTGAGAGAGAATCCCATTCTCTTTTAGATAGTCTAGGAACTCATTGCTCAAGTATTCTCCTCCTCAATCTGATCGAAGGATCTTAATACTTTTGCCCGTTTGGTTCTCTACTTCGTTCTTATATTCTATGAATTTCTCAAAAGTTTCAGACTTGTGTTTCAACAGGAACACATGTCTTTATCTTGAGAGATCGTCAGTGAATGTAATGAAGTACGAGGAACCATTCCTGGCATGTGTAGACATGGGTCCACATACATTACTATGTATCAGCCCCAAGAGTTCTGTAACTCTTTCTCCGTGTCCGCTAAACGGAGTTTTGGTCATCTTGCCTTTGAGACATGACTGTCAAGTGTCATAAGATCAAAATTCGAACGGATTCAAATATCCATCCTTATGCAACTTAGCTAGCCGTGTCGCATTGATATGACCTAGTCTACAATGCCACAAGAAGGATTCGTTCATTTTTGAACTCTTCCTCTTGTGTGTGTTTTGTACATTAAGTATTGTAGTTTGATTGAGAACGTATATGCCATTATTTAAAGATCCTGATCCTATCAACTTTTGATTCAGGAATATGTTCATAACATTATCCTGTACTACAAAATTATATCCCTCTTTACTCAATAAAGAAACTGATATAAGATTGCATATCAGGGTCGGAATGTAATAGCATTCGTTCAGAATCAATGTATTACCATTTGGCAATACTAGGTGATATTCGCCAACTGCTTTGGCTGCAACATTTGCACCATTCCCTACTCTTACGGAATGATCACCCTCCCCCAGTTCCCTACCTTTTCATAGCCCATGTAACATATTACATATGTGGGATCCCGATCCGGTATCTAATACCCAGGACGTAGAGTGAACTGAGAAACAGTTCTTGATAACTAACACACCTGAAGAAGATGCATCATCATGCTTATTCTTCATTTGGGCGGCGTGAGAATCCAGATATACTCCTAATTCCTGCTCTGTCTTATAACAATTATAAGAAAGAACGGGACCAACGTTCCCCTGCTCAGTATAAAAAGCGGGTTCAGTCAATACATCCATGTTATTATCTCGATTAAGGCCTGACAGGGTCTCTACCTGGAGAGAGAGAAGAAAACACTTTAGCATATGCTCTTGCAAGATTAGATTGGTTATTATCTTATCTAATCAAGATGGCTCCCACTGCTTTTTATCAAATCTTCCTTAAAACCCTAAAAGGTAAGAATAGCCGAGATTAATTACACTTTACAAGTTCGTCAATCTTTCAGCCAAGCCAGTGTTAGTACTTTAAGGGAGGTTCCCCGTGCTTTCGCACGGACCTAATTAGAATAAACCTCGTTTTCCCAGAGGCATAACCCCGTAAACACCTTTCTAGACACCTACTTGATTGGCTAATTGTCCTGTGTAAAACTCTCCCAGGAGTAACTCTTACTCTCAGTGGGTATCGTGATCCAACTATCTCATAGGAGGTATGCAATCTCATTGCAAATTTCAACACTTGAAATTGCCGATAATGCTTTTACCCCTAACCCCCTATGACCTTGACAAAGGCCAACAAACCATAGGAAGCTAGTCAAGTTCAACCCGTCATTTCTTGATTGAAATAAACCCACCCGCACGACCCTTGACAAAGGCCAACAAGGTTGTGCGACTACCCTAATCCAATCACATCACATGTTTAAACAGAAAAGTACCAGTCAGCTACCGCACACTACGCCTTGACAAAGGCCAACAAACGCAGTACGAATACTAAATAGTCTTTATCTGAAATGACGGAGGGCTACACAGGTTTTTCAGAAAACCATGAGCGCAATGAACTTGATTTCGTTGTTGAAACAAGTAATTTTGAAAAGGATTGTTTTTGAGGCTTTTCTAGTTTCGCTAAAGAGGTCACTCCCGGTGAAGGGATCTCGGCTCTTTCCTTATCGAATAAGGTGCAGGATATTTCACAAATACCGCTGTGCAAAGCAAGAACTATATAAGCAATCAAAAAACTAAACCGTGAGTTTGTAGCATCTGCCAGTTTTGCTAAAGAGGTCACTCCCGGTGAAGGGATCTCAGCTCTTTCCTCATCGAATAAGGTGCAGGGTATATCGCATATACAACGGTGCAAAGCAAAAACTGTAGCTACCCTTTTTGAAAATTTGATTCTACAAAATATTTTAGGTTTCTTTTCTTTTATTAATCTCATTAATAAATGCCATCATATATGCTTCCTAAGCATCACAAAAGAAACGAAAATACAACGTACGCTTAAGCCATCCGCATTCGCCACTATGTTCCGTTATGCACCGTTAGGTTACTTAACTAACGGCATACCGAGACGGGACTAGCGTGGGTGTAAAACATAAGCAACGTTTATTATATATCATATATATAATAATAAAGCATTCGTCTCACGCATATAATATGATCACATCACAGTATATCAGCAGCAGAAGAAACATATGAAATATTGGATATACTAGGAGGTCCGTGTTTTATTTCGATCCTGTATAAAACACGGATTCCATGGTCGCGATGAATAGCCAAACCCACATCCCTAGACCCCTATGAGAGTGGAAAGTAACACTGCCAATTCTAGGGTTAGGAGACCCGGTCTCGACTCCTCGAAATGGCCTCACACTGGACCCTAGAACCCGGTTACTTATGCTCCCCTTCTTGGGTCTATCCTAATGCGGAAAAGTAAATAATATACAATGGTGACATCAACCTCAACCCGGAAGTGCCCCAATAAAAGAATATTACATACAAAAGAATTTTACATGAATGAAAATAAAAACCCTCATCTCACATAAAACCCCCGGCTATTCAAAACACGACGATCCAATATAACATATCACAGCAACACATAATATCTCATATCATCAACGTAAGCAAGTATGCGTATCCTGATTGTCGTTGATGTATAGCAACGAAGCCGGAAATACCCCACATACTATGCTTACGGTCACAGAAAAGAAAGTGTAAAACTACAATATTTGGAATCCACAATCGACTTAGACATCGTAAACCTGAAATATCATATATTACAGATTTCATGCCTAACTATATGAATTTCACATATTGTATCACATTACAGAATATCATGACGATATTTAACGTTTCGATCGAATCAACATACACTCACAAATTACCCCCGTTAGCTCAACACTTGAGCAAAGTCAAAACACTCAAAAACCGTGCCACGGTGTCTATGGTCCAGCCGTAGAAGGAGTTAACCAACGCCTCACCTATGACACCACAGAACTACGACAAACCCGAAGGTTCATTCGCGGTTCCGTGGGCATAGAATCGAGTTAAGGTTATTATGTCTTCCAGGGGGTCCATAGGGGTACTTGCACGATTTAACGAATATAATCAACTTCGGAAAATTACAACACTTGGAAATTTCAGCAGGGTACTAAATGCGGTATGCGAAGTTCGATCGAACTGCTAAAAATAGTCAAGGTTACCAATACAGTGTTAAATCATACGACCACGAAGCACTACGAATTAGCTTCAGGTCAAACTAATCATCAAATGAAAATTGGGCTAAATAAACAATACTAGGAAACCCAAATTGAACACATAAGACCACAGATGGAATACGGGGGGCAGAGGAGCTCCCAGGGCCGGCCTGGCCGGAATTAGTGGCTAGGGGCTCAGCCAAAATCCGAGCCCCCTCCCCCTATTTCACCCATGTGCTCCATACTACATTCTGCAGTCGTTTGAAAAAATTTTAGGGGACTTTTTACAAAATTTCCAGAGAGCAAAATGAGGGTTTCAAAATACTGTTTTTCAGAGTGGATTTCGTTTTCGTAATTGTTATAACACCGTATCTAGAATTCTAGTTTGGCTCTGATACCACTGTTGGGTTACCCTTGCACCTAGTCTAGGGTTTGGTAGCATCACTCATGCCATTTTAAATTTTAGAGAGGTGCAAAGCTAACTAACCATGAATCTTGCTAGAATTTCTAGGGTAACAAAAATTGTATCACATACAAAGAAGTAAAGAGATAGGGATTACAACCTTTGTAGTCTGTTCCTTCGCTTCATAAGCTCCGTGTTGAGGTCCCTTCGCTGCGATCATCAAGAAGTCCGACTCTCAGGAGGCTCCATGAGGTGAATGATGCATCTTGGTTTGAAGTCTTCATGATCTAAGATGATCTACCGTGAAGAATCTCTAACCCAAGCTTACACTTCACTAAACAACTTATTAGAGAAGTGAACACCCTAATCTAAGTGGCTAGAATAGATGAGGATGATGAAGTAGGAATTTTGCTCTCTTTTGTTTTCAAATTCTCACTCAATCTCATCACAAAAGAAAAACCTAGTGAAGCTTTTTCAAGAGCTCAAGGAAGAAGAAGATGAAGATAATCCTTTTGTGATGAATAATGAATTATTGTTGTGGTTACCATTACAACCTTAGGTTAAGAATGAGAGGATTAACCCTTGTAGAGAATAAACCATAGGTTAAGGGTTTGGGTTGGGTTAACTAATATCTACACAAAAGAACAAAGATGAAAGACTAAGTCAAATGTTCATGAAGCTTCATGAAAGCTCATGCAAATAGCTAACCCAAATGCTAACCCTAATCATGGTTTAAACTCATCAACCTTGTTGCATTTGTAATCCTAACATGTTACAATATTATATATCACATATATAATATATTTTGTAACGAAAGAAAATAATACAATTAACATATATCACATATACATCAATGTATCATCCCGTGAGAAAATGAATCAATAAAGCGAGCTTATATTAGTTAATGTAATGTAATATATCTCATATATAATATACATTAAATCATCGAATCAACACTTGTTCCGATAACCCGGTTATAGTACATATAACCGACTAATATAACATGCACCTTTTCATCGAATCAACACTTGATCCGATGACCCGGCTATATCACATATACCAGCCGATATCTTATATCGCGAGAATAGAATACGGTATCTCATAACGTATTATTCTCGGTCCCGCACCCCTACTCCGTTTTTCCTGAGCCAGGAAACCTCTGTGTAGGACTCTAAAGAATCGTCAATACGCCGGCAGTAGGTGATGATCATATCAAACACCCACAAGCTGCAAGCGGTCGGCTAAATGTAACAGCCACCCAGGTATTGAGCGATCAGAAGATCAACAAGCAAGCCTATACATTCTCCTGTGAATCCAATCAGTAACACTACCGTACAGTCCGGTCTCTTCGTCTGATATGTCGCATATCTAGTCTAGGGGTGGTAAACGTCAGACCCCAGTAACCGATAAGTCGTGTCGATGTGAGGCTCATAACGGGTCGAGAAACTACTGATAACTCTTACCGGTAGCACTCCATATCAGCCCTGGCCAGGGACTTCCAGTTATAGCCAATCGAACACAACACAACATCTACTCCATATACCGGGAGAGACGAAACCCCTCCTATCGCTCATTGCCTCCATGTGATTCGGGACTGTACCCAAAAGTCACCGTTTTGCACGCCCTCTTGGACGTGGTACGGAGGAAATCAAAGCACAGTGGGAATCACACAAGACTCTATGATGATCTCGGGTCTACAGACTAACCTGTACCAGTGTCACCGGAGAACTGCTATCTGACGATAGGTATAATACCATCTAGGAGTTCTCAGCGAGTCCGTTCAGTGTACCCAGTCTCCACTGAGCACCCGTACACCATCTTTGATGTCAAACACCAATGGATATGGGATCATCCATCGCCCATCATATGGGTCAAGATGCGTATACGCTAGTCTACTCTGGAGTATCGATGCCCTGTCTCGATACTCCCTCGACTAGGAATAGTTATAGGATGTACTCTTTGACTACCCTAGCCCCACTAGTATGATCTGCATCATAGTCCTAGTAGTCGAGTACATATCCTAAGGGCTTTATCAACATGTGAGAGTAAGACAGTAAACTAATACAAGTCAACATGTTAAGACAAAGTGAAACCAAATAGCATACTATCATGTCGAGCAAGAAAGTCCTCTCTCTATATATCCAAGCATCCACTATAATATACATCATATGTACAACAATGGCCTCTAGTGCATATATATAACTAACATTTTCATCCTACATGCTTCATGCTTCATAGTGGAGAAAAATACTTAGCCATTTTTTCTCTTCTCCTTCTTCTTCCTCTTGCTCACTTGAGCTTGAGAAAAAGAGAGAAAAAGTTTAGTGATATATTCCTACATCACCGACTATCCACACCTAGCAAGTTTGGATCATCGGTTAGAGCTTCTTCTAGCTTCCCTCGGGTGGATCGTCTTCGGCGAGGGTGGTCGATTTTCAAGCCCGTTCCTGGTGTCTACGAGCTTGGAGGGGTATTCCACAATTGGGTGTGTTCCCCTCCGAACGGCGGCCGAGACGTTAGTGAGTCCGTGCCTGAGGTTCGGGGCAGATGCTATTTGGTTTTATCCGTCTATCTCTCCGAAGATGCCAAGTTGATTTATGGCACCGTGTATCGGAGGTTTAGACGGATGCGGCCGATGTAGCAGACTTCGTCAGATTCCCCCTCAGGGTGAGGGGTTTTTTGATTGTGGGGACGCTCTTCCCTGCAGGCGCAAGCCCCTGCAGTTAATTACGCTACCGCATCGCGGTAACAACTTTCTCCTTCTCCAGAATTTCACTTCGTGTCGTGTGTGTTTGTTTTGTTTGTGATTGCCCGTGGATTGTATACGGAGACTGAGTGATGTCGTCACCCGTAGGACGTGGATTAGTCCAAATCCGTATTTACTTAGATTTGGGTTTGGTGTTTTTAGTTTAAGGATGCATTAGTCGCGTTGCGCCTAAGATCGACTTAAACATTCGTTAAGGATAGGTTAATCCTGTTTTAGACTAGGATCAACTTAACATCATGATTGATTTAATTATCCGGCCGTCGGGACTCGTCACCTCTCTGACGTCATTGAGGGATTACAACGACAGGCGTCTGAGGAGTTCAGAGATGTACCCTTGAACCAAAGTTAATTTGGAGTTTTATTGTTTATTTAAATGTCTAAGGACACGTTAACCGTATTTGGGGTTAAGATCAACTTAGGCGGGACCGTTTAGATCCAACAAAGGAGCATTTTGGCCCTATTGTGCCAGTTTAGGGACATGGCGGTCCATCGCCAGTTTTAGGGACGTAGGGGTCCATTATTAGTTTAGGGACGTTTCGGTCCGTCGCCAGTTTAAAGACGTAGTGGTCCATATTCCAGTTTAGAGACGTGGTGGTCCATCGCCAGTTTAAAGACGTAGTGGTCCATTGTTAGTTTAGGGACGTTTCGGTCCGATATTAGTTTAGGGACGTTTCGGTCCGATATTAGTTTAAGGACGTTTCGGTCCGATATTAGTTTAAGGACGTTTCGGTCCGATATTAGTTTAAGGACGTTTCGGTCCGATATTAGTTTAAGGACGTTTCGGTCCGATATTAGATGAGTGGTCGTTGGGACTCGTCACCTCTTTAACGTCGTTGAGGAATTACAACGACAGATGTCAAAGGAGTTCGGAGATGTACCCTCGAGCCGGTCGTGACTTAGTTTATGAAAGGCGTTTAATTTAAGAACTTACAGCCAGGATTGGGTAAGTCCAATTTTTATTTTAGGCTCTGCCCGATAAAAAGAATCAATCTAAACAGGGCTCTGCCTCTTTTTATTCTTGCAGTTTGATTTGGGCCAAGCCCTCAAGCATTTCCAAACAGGGCTCTGCCCTTTGTATGATTTGATTTGGGCCAGGCCCTCAAGAATTTTTCAAATAGGGCTCTGCCCTTTCATGATTTGATTTGGGCCAGGCCCTCAAGAATTTTTCAAATAGGGCTCTGCCCTTTCATTTCTGATTTGGGCCAGGCCCTTTTAAATAATGAGTTGCAGGAACTCAAGAATATTCTGATTGAAGAACAAAAGTGCATAGCACTTTTGATCTACATTTAGATCAAAAGAAAACAAGTTTTTCTTCTTGTTTTCTTTTCACAGAACCAAGGGTTCATATCAAGTGCAAGGCACTATTTATTATTCTTTTTCCTTTTTAGAACCAGGGGTTCATATCAAGTGCAAGGCACTATTTATTTTTTTATTTTCTGTTCTTCAGAAATTTTACCTTCTTCTTTTTTTTTGTTCTTGATTAATCTTCAAGAGCTTTTTTTTCAGAAGTTTATCCTTCAATTGATGATTGATTCCTCTCTCTGATTATCTGATTGATGCCTTTTGAATGAGGCTTGGGGTCTTATTTATAGTGCCCACAAATTTGTTGGATTTGTTAACAAAATCTTTCCTGAATAATTTTGGGAATTTTCCCACCATTGGATCTTTGATCCAAGGGTTCCTGTTTTACAGGAGAACAGAAAAGATTTATCTAAATCTTCATTCAGTTGCTGCGCAACTCACCAGCAAATGACACGTGTCGCGCATCCGAGCGCTTGCGCAGTTGCGATTGCGCAACTGCGCAGACACGTGTCGCGCATCCGAGCGTTTGCGCAGGTGCGATTGCGCAACTGCGCAGACACGTGTCGCCCATCGGTGCGTTTGCGCAGCTGCGACTGCGCAACTGCGCAGACACGTGTCGCGCATCCGTGCGTTTGCGCAGCTGCGACTGCGCAACTGCGCAGACACGTGTCACGCATCTGTGCGCTTGCGCAGACACGTGTCGCGCATCGGTGCGTTTGCGCAGCTGCGACTGCGCAACTGCGCAGACACGTGTCATGCATCTGTGCGCTTGCGCAGACACGTGTCGCGCATCGGTGCATTTGCGCAGCTGCGACTGCGCAACTGCGCAGACACGTGTCACGCATCTGTGCGCTTGCGCAGACACGTGTCGCGCATCCGTTCGTTTGCGCAGTTAAGTCTTTAATTACGTTTTCTGAAGTGCCTTGCTCTGATGGGACGCACTGTCTAGGGCGTTACGCTGCCCATTCAGCTTCTGCCACGTGGCAAATTGCGCGCTGCGCATGGAAACCGAAGCGTTGCTTCGAATTTTGAATTTTCAAAATTCAACAGCGCCTTGCTCTGATTGGGGGAAACAGATGCCCCCCCACCGTTGCGCTCACGTGGCGCGCGCGTGGGTGCAACGGTGGCAAGATCCTGACCGTCGGATCGACGAGTCAGGTGAACAGGCGCAGACGCCTATAAATAGGACCCTTGGTCCTTGGTAATTTTTTACCATTCTCAAGAAATTAGATTTCAGAGCCTTGCTGTTACTTGAGAACTTCCAGAGCCTTGCTCTTGCGATTTTTTAAGAACTTCCAAGTTTTATCCTTAGAACTATTCTAGGTAAATTAAATTAATTTAATTTAAATCAAATTTAAATAATCAGAGCCTTGCTCTTATAGATCTTTGATCTAAAAGAATCTCCTTTGGGGTTTCTACAACAGAGCCTTGCTCTTATAGATCTTTAATCTAGAGGAAACCTCCTTGGGGTTTTTATCCACAGAGCCTTGCTCTCAAGAATTTGTAGAGATTCTGTTCTTAGGTTTTAACCCATGAACAGAGGGGCTCACAGATTAATTAGAAAACTTTCTAAAGGTTTCCATGGATCTTTAAGATACCACAATTTTAATTCTTAGGAATTATAAGTTTTTTATTACTGCTACAGAGCTAGGCTCTTTTTTTTTTAAGAAGTTTTATTCTTTTGAAACAAGGGTTTGACAAATGTCACTCTGTGACAGAGCTTTGCTCTGAAAAGAGGAGATCTTCTCCTTGTCTTTAGGGGTCCCCCCCCCAATGAGGATATTCTCTTGGGGGTCTCTTTTATTGACTGATAGTCCCATTCAATGGTGGGATTGTCTCATCAAATGATGCGCCGTCATCTTGATTTTGTGGGTCCCCCTTTGGTCCCCTACCCATTGCATCACAGCATGGAGCCAGATTTTTATTTATTACTATTATTTTTATTATTATATTTTTTTATATTATTTTTATTGAATGTTAAGTGTCAAGCCACTAATGATATATATATATTTTATGCAGGAAGGATGTCTGACGACTTGTCTTTTCCCTTCGTTCGCTCGGAAGGAGGGTTCCCACACGCACCAGTGGACCGGGTAGTGTTTGCCTTGATTAAAGATCGTGATCCTGAGTGCAAACATCTCCACCTATGGGGAAGGTGGTATAGCCAAATCATCCAGGGTCGTCGCAGTTTTAGTTCCGCCTCGCCCTCCGAACCTATAGTTACGATCCCCTACGCAGATAAACCCCCGGTGGAGTATGCCGTGGAGGTTAAAAATTGGAATTCGGACGATCTTCTTCAGCCTGCAATCGGCGCTATTCCGGTACAGCCGCCGCCGGCCATAGACATCTTAGGAAGGCGAATCTGTCAGGGTGAAGCACACCCTTGGGGACAGGCCTACAATATTGGATTGAATCCGCGACCGCTTGCTGGATACCTGCCATGGGCTCGGTACATCTTAGCGGCGAAAAGAGCTCATCTGACGAAGATCGGTTTATACTCCGCCGTCTATGTCTCGCTTTTCGAATATCCTACTCCTTCAACGTGGTGGACAAGGGCTTTCATTGAACAATGGAATATCCCCACGCATACTTTCCTGACGGCGGATAGGGAAGTTTCCATTTCTCTAGAGGAGTTCGTTGAGCTTTCGGGTTTACCGGCGAGGGGGGAGCATTATGAGGAGCTGCTTCCTCCTGATGAGTACGTCTTTGCTACCAAGCAGGTGGTACTCGACTTAACTCCGGAAAATGCCATCCAGCATCAGCATCCGGGCCTGGTGAGGGTGTTGGAGATTTACGAGGAGCTTCATTTGGAATTGGGCGACCGAGGCGTTAGTTTCGCGGACTTCATTGCTCGCTTTATTCGCCCGGAATTTTTATCAGAGCGAGGTGATAAGTTCGCCCAACTTGCTGACCCTTTTGGTTTCGGCCTGGACCGCCGGCCTTCATCAGAAATTGATCAGCGGAGTTTCTACCTTCCCGGCACTGCTATCGTCCCTTTCTCAGAGATCGCCGTCCCTGGCATGGATGAGGAGACCTTCTTCATAGGGTTCTTAGGTCTGTGGCTGTGCAGCTTCGCGCTTCCCATGCACCCACGCCTCATGCGGTCTTCTGTATTTTACCCGGCGAATCGAATGGTGGCCGGTCTGCAGTTATCAGTGGGGATCGCCGGGTTGGCTTACCTTTACAACGGACTTAGCATAGCGGCGGACGCTAATGAACCTGGGGTACAGCCTGCTAACTTCCCGATGCACTACTTCACTTCTTGGATGGAACTGCATGTTCGGGGAGTGTTTGGTGCCCATAAAACTCCTCAGTTCTTTGAGAGATTCAAACCTCCAAGAATCATGCGATTGGTCGGGGCTTCCATCGTGTTTGCACCTCCACGGGAGTCTAGAGGACTGCTTCTGCGTTCGCATCTAGTCGGGGCGAAGACCTCTTTGGTGGATAAGGTCATCACCATGGGTTCCGAGACCACTAAGTCGGTGGTGCCGCTGCGTGATGACTTTAAGGGCGGTGTTTCCGTGTTGAAGGCTCGAGAGATTCTTCACCTTTATTCCATTCGGCCGGGCTACTTGGTATTTAGGCAGAATGAAACGGCCCTCTTCATGAGGTATAACCCGCATCGATTTGCCCGGCAATCGAGTTATAACCAAGGGGTCCCATTGGAAGCCTTCTTGGGGACACCTGCAGTCGGTCTAGAGGGGGTACGGAATGCGATGCATCACTTCATCCGGCTAAATACAGGCTCTTACTTTTTCATCAGCGAGCCCAGCTGTACCCCCAAGATACTCAATTCGTACGTGGCCTGGTACGCGCACGCGATGGGACCAATCATCTTGATGGAGAAACGTCTATTGGTCGATCGTAGGGCTGCGCCTCCCGGCGGCAATCGCAAGGCTCCATTGCAGCCCAGGGTTCAGGTTATCCCTCCGACGAAAGAGGCTGGAGCCGATCGACCACGCGTGTTGGCCCCTCCCCGTGGACTGCCACTGCCCACTGCGGTGGATGCTCCAACGGTACCCCGTGCTCCGACAAAGACGGCTAAAGCGGCCTCGCCGGAGTCGGGTGTAGGAGCGGACATCGGGACTCGCCGCCCGAAAGTGACTGCCAAAACTGGCAAGCGCAAAGATGCTCCGAGTGGATCCAAGGCTGGTGGACAGAAGAAGAAGAAGTCCATCTTATCCATTGACGCGATCCTTAACTTAGAACCCGCGGCTCATCCTGCCGAGACTATATGCGAGTATGGCAGTAATGAGGGTTTCGTGGTGGACCCTGAGGACACCAATCTAGCCGCTGCCATTGCAGCTTCGGAGCGATCAGCGAGGCTCGAAGCGATGTTAAGCAGACTCGCTGAGTCAGGTAATCATCAGCCTCCTTATTTGTCATTTTATCCCACTTTTTATTACTATCTTTAGCTAATATTTGCCTCATTTTCAGCAGGTGGATCTACTGAACAGGCCATCGATGCCTCTCTGAAGACCTTCCAGGCGGAGGAGAAGAAGCGTGCCCTAGAAAGCGTCGGTATGTTTTACCTCGTTCTCTTTTATAAGGAAAGTTTGTTGTCTTTTTATGATAGTCGACCTGACCTTTTCTTGTTTCTTTACAGGGGTTGTATTAATCGGCGCAAGGACCCTTCCCAAGCCTGTCATCGGAGTCCCAGCTCCGTCGAAACTGCCGCAAGAGCCTCAGCTTGATAGCGCGACGAGGGATGCCTTGAAGGATTTAGAGGCATCCCTGTATACGGGCGAAGAAGCCTCCCTTAAGGAGGCCCTGGTGGCATCTGTCTCATCGGCTCGAGAGGAGCAGAAACGGTTTAGACGCGAAGCTAAGGCGTGCAGAGCTGCTTTGGCCGCAGGAGCGGGCCCTAGCACTATTCTTCATGATAATACTCCTTCTGAAGAGCCCCCTGTAGCCCTGTCTACTGCTCGTCGGCAAGTGGCGCGCGCGGTTCGGAGTGCCAATGACAAATCCACTTCGGGTAGTACTTCTTTCAGAATCTCGTCATACGAATTGTAGAGCTGTTG
Source organism: Agapanthus africanus (assembly GCA_030015575.1). Classification (NCBI taxonomy): domain Eukaryota; kingdom Viridiplantae; phylum Streptophyta; class Magnoliopsida; order Asparagales; family Amaryllidaceae; genus Agapanthus; species Agapanthus africanus. Next base: position 214,275,589 of record JASDDO010000031.1, on the reverse strand, counting down.
GCTTATACGTATTCCATTTTGTAGGGTCAAGTCCAACTGAGGGGGAGGCGGAGACGACCGTCGAGCCCAGGGGAGCGGAGGAAGCGGTACTCGTCGACCCCGAACCGACAGTGGACAACTTCGTCGAGGTCATGGAGCCTGGAGCCGAGATTGAGGAACCTACCGCGGAGCAGGTCATTGATGCCGTACCCGAAGTGGCTGCAGATGAGATGATTGTCTCAACCGAGCCGAAGGCGGTAGAGGGCGAGGTACTTGAAGCTGGGGACCTCGTGGTGCCGATGGACGGGACAGCTGTAATCGCTGATCCTGAGGGAACAACAGGTGATGCGGCCATGATTCCTGAAGACGAGCTAGGTGCTCCTTCTCAGGAATCGGGCAATGTTCCTATCTTGGCCCTCCCTGCCTATGGTTCCCCGCCGCCTGCAGAGCTTGAGAGCGTAACAACGGTTCCCCTTGAGTCGGGTGACGAAGCTACAGGCGGTGGTCTTCCGTCAGTGGAGGAAGGGACTACCTCAGTTTCTGCTGGCAGCTCGTCAGGTGAATTTTCGAGTCACCAGCGTTTCCATTTTTTTTTGTATATATCTTGTGATCTCTTCTAACAAGCTTGTTCTTGCAGGTGTGGCCAGTACCGATGCTCCATTGCTCGAGGGGGCACCATCAACTACTGCTTTGGCAATAGTTACCTCCCCGTCTTCCCTCGTGCCGTCACGGATGTTGGAAGGTAAGGATCCACGACTCATGCATTAATCTTTCAAAAATGTGGCTTTTGTACTAATGCTACACCATTGTGCCTTTTCAGGAGGGCTCTTTGATCATCTATATCAGGTGTTGCTCCCACACTTCTCCTTCCCATCCGAGCTCGCTTCTCCCTCTAAGGGTACCGGTAAGTGCCGTCTTGGTCTTTTTCGAGGGAATATAGGATCGTATCTGACTTTTCCTCTTCCCGACTGCAGTGCCTCAGATCGAAGGAGGGGATGCCGGGCCTGTGCTGCCACCGGCACTTCCGGCTTTGGCGTCCGTTGCGACTGGTACAGATATTCCCTTCCTCTTTTTATATGATCTTTCATCGACTTTTCGAATCATTGTTTGACCATGTTTCGTTTTTTTTTTTAGTTATTGTCCCAGCTCCAGTTCCTTTTGAGTCTCATGTCCTCTCACCGGCGGGTCCTTTCTCGCGACGCCCGTCTTCAAAGGGTGCTGTAATGAGCTTGGGTATGTTGAGCGGGTACATCGAAGAGCTCAACATGGATGCCCTTCCTTCGGCCGTAGATTTCGCTGTGGACGTTAACCCAATGTTGGCGGCGCTCGTAACTTTCCATAACGAAGGCGTCGTCGAATCGTGGGTTAACCACTGCAGAGAGATCGAAGCTCGCCTGTATCGGTTGGAGTCGACACGCCCTTCTCCCGAGGCTTTGGCCGCGAGCGCCGAACGGATAGCTTGGCTTGAGCAAAGCACCTCTTATCTCCGCCATTTGGAGCAGAAGGCAGCTTTACGGTTAAAGGCGCATCAGGAATCTTCAAACGCGACCGCTTGCCTTCGTGCCGAAGTTAGGACGAATGCTGCTGAGGTGAAAGCTGTCTTTGAAGGTCTTCTCAAACGTATATCTAATGGGCTAGCGCTGAAGCGGAAACTTGATGCTGCTGAGCGCGATGCCCAAGGCCAAGAAGCAGCTCATCAGGTTGTTGGGGAAGAGCTCGCATCCTTCACGCAACAGCGGGCTCAAGTAGAGGCGGAGCTGGCAATGGCAGCTGATCAGGAGAAGGCTTGGAAGGACGTATGCGAGCAATTGCTAGATCTGTGCAAGACGCTTCCTTCCCCATAATTCCCCTTGTATCATTTGTCTTTGTAAATTATATGTATATGTTTTTTTTTTATTCTTTAGCACAATGTATCCTGTACTCAACCAATTTTTATGAATAAAAGATGCACATTTTGTAATGTCTTGTGTCATTTCTCTGTCTTTCTTTTCTTTTATAATCAGTACGCCACCTTAATAACCATAATTGACGGACGATTGGGACGAGTATCCCGACCTTCTTAAGAGATAACGATGGCTTAGGCCGCACGTTCAGATCTGCTGCCTAAGGCTTTTCAACTCTATAAGCCGTGAGGGTCTCATAGAGACTCTTCTCCCTACGGATCGAGAGGATCTCGCAGGTGAATTTTCTCCTTAGGAATCATGAGGATTCCCAAGTGTGGTTTCCTCTCATAAGTCGGAAGGATCCTATAAGAGAATTTCTCCCTCTTACGAGTCGAGAGGGCTCGTAAGCGGTTGTTTCCCTCTTTGTCGAGAATCGACTTCAGAGAGTGAGACCCGTGGATAGTATGCAAGAGACCATTTAGGATTGACTTGCAGGATCCCATTGCCCCTCTTACGAGTCGAAAAAGGCTCGTAAGCGGTTGTTTCCCTCTTTGTCGAGAATCGACTTCAGAGAGTGAGGCCCGTGGATAGTATGCAAGAGACCATTTAGGATTGACTTGCAGGGTCCCATTGTTCAGGAAGCAAGTTTTGAATCCTTACTGCCCAAGATGTGAGTCATAGAAGCTCTGGTCACGGAGTGTTTGTATCCGTGAGTTGAGAAGTTTGCCGGGATTATTTGTTTCCCAAGCGCCAAGGATTATTTGTGTCCTTGGGGTTTGAAACGAGTCGAGGGTTCCTACGGAGGCATTGGTGGCTCTGCGGGTCGACGCGGATCAGAAGGCTCTCGTCAAGGAGTGTTTGTATCCGTGAGTTGAGAAGTTTTGCGAGGGATTATTTGTCTCCCAAGCGTCAAGGATTATTTGTGTCCTTGGGGTTTGAAACGAGTCGAGGGTTCCTACGGAGGCATTGGTGGCTCTGCGGGTCGACGCGGATCAGAAGGCTCTCGTCAACGAGTGTTTGTATCCGTGAGTTGAGAAGTTTTGCGAGGGATTATTTGTCTCCCAAGCGCCAAGGATTATTTGTGTCCTTGGGGTTTGAAACGAGTCGAGGGTTCTTACGGAGGCACTGGTGGCTCTGCGGGTCGACGCGGATCAGGAGGCTTTCGTCAAGGAGTGTTTGTATCCGTGAGTTGAGAAGTTTTGCGAGGGATTATTTGTTTCCCAAGCGCCAAGGATTATTTGTGTCCTTGGGGTTTGAAACGAGTCGAGGGTTCCTACGGAGGCACTGGTGGCTCTGCGGGTCGACGCGGATCAGGAGGCTCTCGTCAAGGAGTGTTTGTATCCGTTAGTTGAGAAGTTTTGCGAGGGATTATTTGTCTCCCAAGCGCCAAGGATTATTTGTGTCCTTGGGGTTTGAAACGAGTCAAGGGTTCCTACGGAGGCACTGGTGGCTCTGCGGGTCGACGCGGATCAGGAGGCTCTCGTCAAGGAGTGTTTGTATCCGTGAGTTGAGAAGTTTTGCGAGGGATTATTTGTTTCCCAAGCGCCAAGGATTATTTGTGTCCTTGGGGTTTGAAACGAGTCGAGGGTTCCTACGGAGGCACTGGTGGCTCTGCGGGTCGACGCGGATCAGGAGGCTCTCGTCAAGGAGTGTTTGTATCCGTGAGTCGAGGAATTTTCGTTGAAGTCACTGGCTTCTTCGGTTGAAATGAACCGTTGAGGTTTGGTTTCGTCGTTTGACGGAATCCGCTGGGGAGGTATGGTTTCTTCTTTGTTTACGCCCTTGGATTGTATACAGGGATCGATGTGATCTTAACTGTAGGGCCGAAATTTTATCATTTCTTATTATTATTTTTTTTTATTTTATTTTATTTCCGCGATGCTCTATCATTTCAGCTTTTATATCGCGAAGGTTGCGATTGCCCAAATATTTCGGCTATTTTTCGCGGTGCCCCATCATTTCGGCTTTTCATTATTTTGTTTTTTACTCGTTGCTCTTTATTACGAGTTGCCCGATCATTTCGGCTATTTTGCATGCATACATTTTACTTGCTGCTTTTTATTGCAAGTTGCCCTATCATTTCGGCTATTTCGTATGCATGAGTGGTTTACCGGCTTTCGCCGTCAGCCTGAACTTCGACACCGATTTCGGCATCAGCACCGCTGTAACTGGGATATTACCAGGAGCGAATCATCATTTGCCTCTATCGTTGTTGAACAAAGGAGGCTTAGCGACCGGGGTTAGGATCCCGTCGGCTAAGGCTTTTGACTTCATGAGCCGTTAGGGTCTCGTGAAGGTATTTCTCCCTACAAGTCGTGGGGATCTTGTAAGTGTATTTTCTCCTTAGGAACCGTGAGGGTTCCTAAGTGTTTTGTTCTCCTGTAAGTCGTAAGGATCCTACAGGAAGGTTTTCTCCTCATAAATCGAGGGGATTTATAATGGTTGTTTACCATATGAACGTATTCCCAGTCATGGATGGACCTTGGTTAGGGAAACGTTTATTCACGCCCGTGGATTGTATACAAGGGTCAGTATTGAGCCACTTGTAGGGCAATATTGGAAGTTTGTGGGTGTTTGCTTAAGCACAGGTTTAGGTCTCTGTGACTTAAGACTTTCAAATCCTATGAGCCGTGAGGGTCCCATAAGAGAGTTCTCCTTACGAGTCGTGAGGATCTCGCAAGCGTATTTTCTCCTTAAGAATCGTGAGGATTCCTAAGTGCGTTGTTCCCTTGTAAGTCGTAAGGATCTCACGCGGGTGGTTTCTCCTTAAGGGGTCGAGAGGACTCCATAAGGGTTCTTTAACGAAGTTGCGCCCTTTCGGGTTTTCACAACATCCGCCGGTAGTCCTGCTGTTTTTACTCACGGAGCCCTTTCGGGTTTTCATCCGTGCCCATTCTGCTTATGGACTTACCGTTTTTTTTTAATTTATTTTATTTCTATTAATTTTTTTTTTATTTTTTTATTTTTTATTTTTTTATTTTCATTCATCTCGTCAGCCCAAGGATGCCGCAGTATTAGTTTAAAGACGTTTTCGGTCTGCTATTAGTTTAAGGACATTTCGGTCCGTCACTGAGAGGGTTGGCTACTACTTATAAAGCCTGAGCCTAGGAAGATAGCGAGCGGACATAGTCGTCGTCATCTACCATTGACCTAGGCTGTGGCTCATTAAGCGTAGTATTTCTTTAGGAAGCGTCCGTTTATTGGCCTGAAAGGCCTTTCACCGTGCATGTCCATAAGTAGATAGGCCCCACCTTGGTAGACCTTATCAATGATATACGGTCCTTCATAGTTTGGCTCAAATTTTTCCCGCTTGGCGCGATTGGGGATCATGGGCCTTTTGACCACTAGCACGAGTTCGCCTTGGTGGAATGTCCTCGGGCGGCTCAATCTTTCATACGAGCGCGTCATCTTTGCCTTATAGGCTTCCAGATTTTGTTGTGCTAGAAGCCGGATTTCATCAAGGGCGTCAAGCTCTTCAAACCGAAGGTGAGCATTTTCTTCGTCTGTCAGCTCGTAGTGGACTGCCACTCGTAGAGAGGGTAATTCTATCTCGAGAGGGAGTACTGCTTCCGTCCCAAATACCAATGCGTATGGCGTTGTGTTTGTGGCCGTTTTAAACGTAGTCCGATACGCCCAAAGAGTCTCTTGCAATCTTTCGTGCCAATCTTTCTTATTTCGTGACACTGTTTTCTTTATGATCTTCATCAAGGTCTTGTTGAAGGCTTCAGCTAGACCGTTAGCTCGCGGGTTATAAACTGAGGAATATCTCCAGTCTATATTGTGCTGCTGTGCGAAACGGCTAATTTTATGACTTCGATAGGCTGGCCCATTATCAGAGATGATTCTTCTCGGGGTTCCAAACCGGTAGATGACATGCGTTTTGAAGAAATGGAGGATGTTCTCCGTCTTCACTTCCCTCAACGGTACTGTCTCTGCCCATTTGGAGAAGTAATCAGTCGTCGCCAAGATGAAACGATGTCCCTTTGACGATGCTGGTTCGATGGGACCGACTATGTCGGTTCCCCACATTTCGAATGGCCAACTAGCCATTGTCGGATGCAGTGGATTGGGATGCTGATGGATGAAGTCCCCATGAATTTGGCATGGATGACATTGCCTCGCATATTCCAGGCAATCCTGCATCATCGTGGGCCAGTAGTAGCCCATCCGCTTTATCTTCAATTTCATCTTAGGGCCTGCTTGGTGGGAACCGCAGAGTCCGTCGTGAACTTCTTGGACGACCCTTCTCGCTTCGTCAGGTCCTAAGCATCTCAACCACAGAGAGTCGAATGACCTCTTGTATAGAATATCATTGACGAAGGCGAAAGACAGAGCTCGTTTCGTGAGCTGATGTCTTGTGGACGCCTCTTCAGGTATTCGGTGGAACTTGAAGTAATCTATGAAGACTTCTCTCCAGTCCTCGGTATTTTCCCTGTCTTTTATTTGCAGGGTTGTCTCCTCTTTCGCTCCTTTTTCTTTAGACGATTTCGGAGATATTTCTGTTGGGGCGAGCACTCGACGACTTTGTATCACGATTCTAACGTCATCGAGGTTCTCGTCAGCCAATTCTTTAGCAAGCTTGGCCAGTGCGTCCGCTTTGCTGTTTTCCGCGTGCGGTATACTTTCCAAAGTGTAAGAGGGAATTTGGGTTAGCAGTTGCTGCACCTTTTCACCGTATTTCACCAATTCCGGTTTGCACGTTTGGTAGTCGCCGTTTACTTGACTAACGACCAGTTGGGAATCGCCGTATATGAGGAGATCTTCAATTCCCATGTCAATGGCGATCTCGAGGCCTGCTACCAGAGCTTCGTATTCGGCTTCATTGTTTGTTCTCGGCTCCGTTAGGGAGAAGGCGTAGCGCATTATCCCTCCTTGTGGAGTTACAAAGATGAGTCCTACCCCTGATTTAATTATAGGGGTACTTTGTTTACGTTTCTTCATGGAAGATGCTCCATCGAAATAAAGCTCCCATCGGATATTATCACCGTCGATCGCATCGAACGCATGTTCGTCTGGAAGATCGCAATTCAGAGGAGAATCGGCGGGTATCGGATGCTCAGCGAGGAAGTCGGCGATGGCCTGGCCTTTCACTGCCTTGAGAGGTTGATACGTTATCGAGAATTCCATCAAGAGCAGGGCCCATTTAGCGAGTCTTCCCGTCAATATGGCCTTTGACATTAAATATTTAAGAGGGTCCACTTTTGAAATCAGACGGACCTCGTGCGCCAACGCGTAGTGCCTAAGCTTTGTTATTGCGAAGATCAACGCCAGGCAGTGTTTTTCAATGGGAGAGTAATTGCTTTCTGCCCCCAGCAGGACTCGACTTAAGTAGTAGAGCGCTCTTTCTTTCCCTTGATCGTTCTCTTGTGCCCATAATGCGCCTAAAGAACCTTCGAGGGCGGTTGTATAAAGAATAAGAGGCTTCCCCTTAACTGGAGCAGCCAACACCGGCGGGTTCTGCAGGTATTGCTTGATCTCATCCAGTGCGCCTTGGCATTTTTGGTCCCAAACGAATGGGGTTCCCTTCTTCATCAGGTGGCTGTAAGGACGGCACTTTCCTGAAAGGTTGGCTATAAATCGCCGTATATACGCGAGTTTCCCTTGGAGAGACCGCAGCTGTTTGAGAGTTCTCGGCGGAGGCATTTCCATGATTGCTTTGATCTTTGACGGATCTATTTCAATACCTCGGTGTCGAACGACGAATCCCAGGAATTTGCCCGAGGAAACCCCGAACGCACATTTAAGAGGATTCATCTTCAAGTTGTATTGCCGAAGGCGTTGAAATACAGTCTTCAGATGCTCGAGATGTTCCTCGTATGATTTGCTCTTGACCACGAGATCGTCGATATAGCATTCGACGATTTCATGTATAAGGTCGTCGAAGATCTTCGTCATGGCCCTCTGATAAGTAGCACCGGCGTTCTTCAAACCGAAAGGCATCACTTTATAACAAAATATACCGAGCGGAGTCCTGAAGGCTGTGTGTTTCTGATCTTCAGGGTGCATTTTTATTTGATTATATCCCGATGAGCCATCCATGAAGGAGAAAACCTCATTAGTGGATGTGTTGTCTATCATCAGTTCGGTGACTGGCACTGGGAAATCATCTTTTGGACAGGCTTTATTGAGATCCCGAAAATCCACGCATATACGCACCGTCCCATTTTTCTTCATCACTGGGACAATGTTGGCGATCCATTCAGGGTATTGGACTTCTTGGATGAAGCCTGAATCTATCAACTTTTTGACTTCGGCGTTGATGCTCATCTCAAGCTCGAGTCGCATTCTTCTCGGCGCTTGTTTGACTGGCTTGATGTTCGGGGATATCGCCAATTTGTGCACAACGATTTCTGGATCTAATCCCGGCATTTCGGAATAGTTCCACGCGAAGCAATCTTTGTGCTGTAGAAGCACATCCTTTAACGCAGCCACCCTTTCTCCAGATAGCAGTTCGCTGATGAATGTCGGTCGCGGGTCATTTTCCTTCCCCAACTCAATTTTCTTGAGATTATCTGCAGTGGTATGGATTCCATCTTCCAGTTCTTTCGGAGCTGGGGGAAATTCTGAGATTACCTTATCGCTGCCGCTTTCAAAACACCAAGGGAGGTTGTTCATGTCCTCGGACCCTTCTTTTAGTATTGTTATCACATGGCAGGTGCAAATTTTCTGCCAATCCCAATGCGGAGTTGGTTTTATTCTTGTGTTTTCGGGTTCGTGCTTTTGCGGCGGCGCTACCCTCCAACTGTCAGACAACGCGAATTTGCCAAGCTGATATTGGTCCTCAACCCAATTCTTAAAGGTGAAGCAATCTTCAAGCGGATGCCCTACTACTCGATGGTAAAAGCAATACTTCGGGTTGGAGACCTCGCCTGCTTGTTCAGGGTGTTTAGACTCTGGCAACGTAAGCATTTGATGTTTTAGAGCGAGATCGAATATTTTCCTTGTTTTGTTCCGAGGAAAAAAGTATGCTCGACCCATTTTCTTCCCGAGGGCTAAGTCAATAACGCTCGATTCTCGGATGCGCGGCTTCTTAGCTCTGCTTTGTAGTTGTCGAGCGCCTCTCTTGCCTTTCGACTTGTTTTTGTTCTCGCGTCGAACCTCTTTTGTAGCAGGTTGACAAGGAGCGGCATCTTCGTTCTTTACTGCCTGTTGGAGGAGGCGCTGTGTCTTAGCTTTCTCATAAATTGCCATTTCACGATCGTGATCATCTCGGGCTTTTTGACTCGCATCCCTTATAAGTTTGCTCATCTGGTCTTCGGACGATGGACTGGGCAGTTTTGTATCAGGAATTTCTGTTGGTTCAGGATTAGCGTCCTCCCATTGAGCGTCCGCCTCTTCATCGAAGTCATACATGGCATAACAGCTGTTTACTAGCTCCCACTTCTTTGGCTGGATGTACCCAAGCCCTTTGGTTTCTACTTTCCCGTTAGGCAGTTTGCATTGGGTCCCGGGAATGTTCCAGACCTTATCATAGAATTTGGCTTTTCTAACGGTCTGTGTAAAGGACATCCCCTGGCGTTTTAGCAGTTTCTTCAAACCTTCGGTATAATATCGGGGAAGACGGATAGGCTGAAGCCTGTCGAGCGTGGGATCCGCGCCATGCCAAACTTCTTTTTCTACTTTGTTTTCTTCAGAACGGTAGAATAAGATTGCCTTCTCGCCTCTTCGTCTGGGAGGGATATAGAATGTCTGCAATTCTTCTACGCTGTTGGTGTTGAATGCATCCAGTTCTTTGTAATGTTCAAGCGGCACCATGGTTATCTGCAGACTTCGCTCTTCATCAGCGGAGATCTGTATCGAAGGCCGAGCAGGGAATACAGCATGAACTTCATCCTCTGAATCACTACCGAAGATCAACGAAGGAACGGATGGTCCTGGCCTGGTAGATTGGGATGGACCTGAATAAATTATATCCTCCTCCTCGGTGTCACTGCCGAAGACAGGGATGGTGGCATTAGTTTTGTTCTCCGGTTTGTGACACCTTTCCGTGTCTTCGAAACTCGGCAAGAAGTATTTGGCATCTTCATACTTGCGAACTTCGTTCACGGAAAACGGATTCAACTCTCCGGCCACAGTGTACTCGAGGCCATCCCTGGAATACTTCATGCACTGATGCTGTGTAGAAGGGATGATATTGTACTCGTGTAGCCATGGTCGGCCGAGCAGAGCATTGTAGCACGTCTTGGCATCTATAACATGGAATTTGATGTCTGTGACGAGCAACCCGAAGCGTAGCGTCAATATCACAGATCCGAGAGTCTTTGAGGATTGAGAGTCGAAACCGGAGATAGTGATCTTGTCTCGGGCGAGGTGTTGGACACTCATGCAAATCTCCTTTAACACTCGTACGTTGAGTAAATTGACGGACGATCCGTTATCGACCAAGATTTTACCTATCTTTATGTCATGGCAATATCCTGAGACATAAAGGGGGCGATTGTGTTCACACGTCCCGAGGAGAAGGTCTTCATCACCAAAAGCAACGTCGGCTGTGTGCACTTCTTCCAATTCGTCTTTCATCTTTTCTTCGGCCAAGAAGGTTTGAAACCGGTCCGGATCTTGTAGCGCCTTAATCAACGAGTCTCTCGCCTCCTTTGATAGTAACAAGGCATCGAGGATGCTGAGTTGTGAGGGTAGCTTTCTCAGATGCGCTAAGACATTGTAATCCACCTTACTCCTCTTTGGCGGATTTTTGGCGGCTAACTCTTCCGCGACTTGGTCATCTAAAGTGATGTCTTCAGAGACCTTCTCTTTCCCTTTATCTTTTCTATTCGAGGGTCCGAGGTTCTTTTCAGGCAGTGTCCGATTCCGCAGCTGTATATTTTCGCAAGACTTCGTTTCTTCTTCTTTTCCCGAAGTTGACTCTTTAAAGAGGGGGGCAATCTCTAGTTCCTCATCAGAGTCGCTCCCAAATGTGGGCACTTGTGACCTGGTAGTGTTAACCATGTGACAGTTGCCGGCAGTTCTTTCAAGCACTTTGGTCGTGTTTCTTCGCTCCTGACGAACCTTACGCTTTTCCCGTTTAAAGCGTTGTTGATTAGCGACGTATCCTTGCCACCATCTATCGAACGCTTTGCATTCTTGGGTAGAATGTGAGACCTTCTGATGATATAAGCAATAAGAGGGGTGCATTTCTACCATGCTAGTAACTTTTTCTTCTGAGGGTGGTAGCTTCATGCCCATCGATATGGCCTTGGCGAACTTCTTTTTTATCTTAAATTGGCTTTTGTCAGTGGTGGAGGCATTTTGCTCCAGTGGGATCATCTCAGCTCCTCCCTCAAGTCGCTGGCGCTTGGCCGTTTCGAATATCGCCGTCTCGCGTTCTTGATCAGCTTTACTTTTCAATCGAGCTTCACTAAGAAACGCGTCAATCATTTCTATTGATAATTCCGGAACCCTTGACTCAGTATTTGGCCCCGGCGTTTTGGTGCCAGAAGTCCCTTCATCGTTCGAGGTCGAGTGAGAGATCATATGACAGCTTGCCACATCTCCGTCGGATTCATCCGATGAAGCTTCTTCCTCATCTTCTTTTTGAAAGACGTGATCAAGGAAATCTTGGAGAGTAATGGGAGTCCGCGCCTTTTGGTTATACTCGTCCAGTGCGTCAATCTGCTTCTGTAAGTCCGTCCGCTTGTCGCTAGGCTTCACGGGCTTCTTAGATTTCTTCTTCTTCTTTTTCGAAGATTTTGACGGCTGGTTATGAACGCTTGAACTACCACCATCGGCCTTCGGAGTCGGACGTGGTTTCAACATCCCCTCAATAACCTGCGGCTCCAAGGGGTTCTTCCACTTGACCGCTGGACAGGTCTGCAGATCATTTAGCATTCTCCTTGTTTTGGCTGATAATACAACCTCCCAGGGAGCTTCTTCAATGACGGAGCATGTTGCCCCTGGCGTATTCGTTCCCTTATAGGTGTGGGGCTGCGGAGGATTCACCTTCCATTTGTCAGATAGCGCAAACTTGCCCTGACGGTACTGGTTTTCGAGCCAATTTTTGAAGACGTAACAGTCTTCGATCGGATGTCCTAGCACTCGATGATAAGGGCAGTAATTAGGCTCATTGACGTCACTTGGTTGCGACGGGCGTTTTGGATCTGGCAGATTTATGAGCCTATTGCGCAATGCCAGCTCAAATAACCTCCTTGTTTTATCACGGGGGAAGGAGTAAGCACGTCCCATCCTGTCCTCAAGGGGTACGTATGGGCGCGTGTTATTTGGACGAGCAACCGGCTTCGAGTCGTTCGGTTGTTGTTGGGCATTAGCGACGATGATAGCTTTTCCCTTTCCTTTGTCGTTTCGAGAGTCGGGCTTCGGGAGAGGGGGTTTATGGCCCATCTGGTCCATCTGCGCCAATTTGTCGATCAAAGCCTGGAAAGAAGTTGGTTTGAAGAACATCATAAACTGCGAAATGGTTGCTTGTGGATCAAGGGTTCCAACAAACATTCCCACCGCAGGGGCTTCTTCTATACGCTGTTCACATTTAGACCATAAATTACGCCATCGTATAGCGTACTGGACCCATGTCTCGCCGGGCTTTACCCTGGCGTTAATCAGCGCCGTCATCGGAGTACGTTCGCTGGCGCTTGCAAAGCGTTGGGTGAAGAGCAGCTCCATCTCTGCGAAGGTTTTAATGGAATCGTTGGGGAGCTCGGAATACCACTCGAAAGCCGTGTCTGATAAACTTCCAACAAACTGGCGCAGCAAGAGCTTGTCGTCGCCTCCAGTGTTACCACAAAGTGCCCTGAATTGGGCAACATGTTGATGGGGATTGCCGGTCCCCTTGTAGACATGAAACTTTGGAATTGTGTAACCTGGCGGGTACTTGATTTGGTCATACCAGCCCGGATATGGCCGCCCCGTTTTTACAACGTGGCCGGCTGCTTCGGCCGCGTGATGAACTTTTATCTGCTGGGCTATATATTCGTCCAGATCTGTTTTAGAGATTGTGTCTTCTTTAGCCGTCGACAGAACGGGCTGAGGGTTTGATGTTTCTCCCCTATCGTCCCCAAGGACGATCGGGGGTTCTTCAGTCGGGGATTCTGGTTGTATCATCATCCCTATCATATCCTGGAAGAGAAGGCCCATGCGCTGTATATTGGCTGCTTGTTCAGCAGCCTCTTGGTCTCTCTTTTCGAGCATTCGGCGAAGGAACTCGGCGTCGGTCTCTTCTTCTTGACGTTCATCTAAGGACGTCTCAGGATTCTCTTTTGGCCCCGTGAGTGCAGCCATGGTAGTCATCATCTCCTGGAGTTTTTGTTGCTGCTCCTGAGACTTGGTCACTGACCGGGTAAGCGGTCGGTGACCCATAGAAGTACGACTTTCTTCTTTCCCCGAAGCCATATAGACCGTATGAACTGTGACGCCCCCTGACTTGGGGCGTTTAGGTTCACCGTTCTTAGACTTTGTCAACGTCATAAGAGTTTTTTCTGGCCTCTTCCTTTTATGGGCCTTTGAGGTTGAAGGAGCCGTTGAAGTGGGCATCCTAGCATTTGTTGCCCCCTGCCGTTTAGCGGGGCGGTTTTTGTCTTTTTCCACCGATGTCCTGTTCTGGCGACGGAAGTGGCCTGAGTCAATCACGGAGTCTTGAACCCTCCGCCAAATTTTATAAACTTTCGCTGACAGCCGTTGAGGAGGCTGTTCCTGTTTCGTCTCCGGAGCTTTCTCCATGGGTGGAGGAGACCTTTTTAACGTAGCCACCGGGGAGTTCTTTCTCACATTCCTCAGCATTTCAAAGCTGTTCCCAGTTGGAACAGCAGCATCGACTTCCACCGTCGGAGCAGGTGGGGTTAGCCCTGAGGGGGAGTTGCCCCCTGCTTTCCTTATTCGCTGCCAATGGCGACATCGCACACGACGAGCTGCCGGGATCGGCTCGAAGATTGAGATGGTTTCTTGCTGCCCCCTGTTTGAGCGTGGGGTAACTGTTGATGTCAGCCTGTCGAAGACTGATGCCTTCTGACCAGCTGGGGGAGGAGTAGGAACCGTCAATCTTGTGAAGACTGACTCTCTGATAGGAGAAACCGCTTTAACGACTTCCAAAGCAGCGGCCGTTGCCCTCTTTGGGGCAGCCACCTTATAGTTCTGACCCAGCCTGGTGAAAACGGAGGCTGTTGGTCCAGTAGCAGGCGACCCGCTGACAGGGGTCGCAGTAGCAGTGAGCCGGTCGAACACCGACTTCTTGTTCGCTTCCGGTGTGGGTATCGGTGCCGAGAAGCTTGTAGGTGGGACCATGGTCCCGAAGAACAAGCCGGTGGTGGCCTGAGTCAACTGGCCTACCGGCAGGGTCAGGAAGGAAGCCGCCTGGGGCCCATATGCTACACCTCTAGGTGAGGTGGAGCGTCCGTTGCAGTTGCACTTCGAGCAGTTGGTGCAGTTGGTGGCCATTGAATGCTTGAGTTCTGTACCAAACAAAAGACCAAATCTTAGCAACTTGAAATCCGAAGGCAATCATTTAACAAACCGCGAATGGTTCGCGAAGACGACACACGAAGTGTGGAGTGGAAAGAGGAAGAGGTCCCACCGGGCGTGCCAGAATCTGTTCCCCTCCAAACGGCGGCCGAGACGTTAGTGAGTCCGTGCCTGAGGTTCGGGGCAGATGCTATTTGGTTTTATCCGTCTATCTCTCCGAAGATGCCAAGTTGATTTATGGCACCGTGTATCGGAGGTTTAGACGGATGCGGCCGATGTAGCAGACTTCGTCAGATTCCCCCTCAGGGTGAGGGGTTTTTTGATTGTGGGGACGCTCTTCCCTGCAGGCGCAAGCCCCTGCAGTTAATTACGCTACCGCATCGTGGTAACAACTTTCTCCTTCTCCAGAATTTCACTTCGTGTCGTGTGTGTTTGTTTTGTTTGTGATTGCCCGTGGATTGTATACGGAGACTGAGTGATGTCGTCACCCGTAGGACGTGGATTAGTCCAAATCCGTATTTACTTAGATTTGGGTTTGGTGTTTTTAGTTTAAGGATGCATTAGTCGCGTTGCGCCTAAGATCGACTTAAACATTCGTTAAGGATAGGTTAATCCTGTTTTAGACTAGGATCAACTTAACATCATGATTGATTTAATTATCCGGCCGTTGGGACTCATCACCTCTCTGACGTCGTTGAGGGATTACAACGACAGGCGTCTGAGGAGTTCAGAGATGTACCCTTGAACCAAAGTTAATTTGGAGTTTTATTGTTTATTTAAATGTCTAAGGACACGTTAACCGTATTTGGGGTTAAGATCAACTTAGGCGGGACCGTTTAGATCCAACAAAGGAGCATTTTGGCCCTATTGTGCCAGTTTAGGGACATGGCGGTCCATCGCCAGTTTTAGGGACGTGGGGGTCCATTATTAGTTTAGGGACGTTTCGGTCCGTCGCCAGTTTAAAGACGTAGTGGTCCATATTCCAGTTTAGAGACGTGGTGGTCCATCGCCAGTTTAAAGACGTAGTGGTCCATTGTTAGTTTAGGGACGTTTCCGTCCGATATTAGTTTAGGGACGTTTCGGTCCGATATTAGTTTAGGGACGTTTCGGTCCGATATTAGTTTAAGGACGTTTCGGTCCGATATTAGTTTAAGGACGTTTCGGTCCGATATTAGATGAGTGGTCGTTGGGACTCGTCACCTCTTTAACGTCGTTGAGGAATTACAACGACAGATGTCAAAGGAGTTCGGAGATGTACCCTCGAGCCGGTCGTGACTTAGTTTATGAAAGGCGTTTAATTTAAGAACTTACAGCCAGGATTGGGTTAAGTCCAATTTTTATTTTAGGCTCTGCCCGATAAAAAGAATCAATCTAAACAGGGCTCTGCCTCTTTTTATTCTTGCAGTTTGATTTGGGCCAAGCCCTCAAGCATTTCCAAACAGGGCTCTGCCCTTTGTATGATTTGATTTGGGCCAGGCCCTCAAGAATTTTTCAAATAGGGCTCTGCCCTTTCATGATTTGATTTGGGCCAGGCCCTCAAGAATTTTTCAAATAGGGCTCTGCCCTTTCATTTCTGATTTGGGCCAGGCCCTTTTAAATAATGAGTTGCAGGAACTCAAGAATATTCTGATTGAAGAACAAAAGTGCATAGCACTTTTGATCTACATTTAGATCAAAAGAAAACAAGTTTTTCTTCTTGTTTTCTTTTCACAGAACCAAGGGTTCATATCAAGTGCAAGGCACTATTTATTATTCTTTTTCCTTTTTAGAACCAGGGGTTCATATCAAGTGCAAGGCACTATTTATTTTTTTATTTTCTGTTCTTCAGAAATTTTACCTTCTTCTTTTTTTTTGTTCTTGATTAATCTTCAAGAGCTTTTTTTCCAGAAGTTTATCCTTCTCTTGATGATTGATTCCTCTCTCTGATTATCTGATTGATGCCTTTTGAATGAGGCTTGGGGTCTTATTTATAGTGCCCACAAATTTGTTGGATTTGTTAACAAAATCTTTCCTGAATAATTTTGGGAATTTTCCCACCATTGGATCTTTGATCCAAGGGTTCCTGTTTTACAGGAGAACAGAAAAGATTTATCTAAATCTTCATTCAGTTGCTGCGCAACTCACCAGCAAATGACACGTGTCGCGCATCCGAGCGCTTGCGCAGTTGCGATTGCGCAACTGCGCAGACACGTGTCTCGCATCCGAGCGTTTGCGCAGGTGCGACTGCGCAACTGCGCAGACACGTGTCTCGCATCCGTGCGCTTGCGCAGCTGCGACTGCGCAACTGCGCAGACACGTGTCGCGCATCCGTGCGCTTGCGCAGCTGCGACTGCGCAACTGCACAGACACGTGTCGCGCATCCGTGCGTTTGCGCAGCTGCGACTGCGCAACTGCGCAGACACGTGTCGCGCATCTGTGCGCTTGCGCAGACGCGTGTCGCGCATCGGTGCGTTTGCGCAGCTGCGACTGCGCAACTGCGCAGACACGTGTCACGCATCTGTGCGCTTGCGCAGACACGTGTCGCGCATCGGTGCGTTTGCGCAGCTGCGACTGCGCAACTGCGCAGACACGTGTCACGCATCTGTGCGCTTGCGCAGACACGTGTCGCGCATCCGTGCATTTGCGCAGTTAAGTCTTTAATTACGTTTTCTGAAGAGCCTTGCTCTGATGGGACGCACTGTCTCGGGCGTTACGCTGCCCATTCAGCTTCTGCCACGTGGCAAATTGCGCGCTGCGCACGGAAACCGAAGCGTTGCTTCGAATTTTGAATTTTCAAAATTCAACAGAGCCTTGCTCTGATTGGGGGAAACAGGGTGGACACGCGACAAAGGTTGTAGTTTCTCAACCCTTGTATTTCTAGTTACCTACTTTAGGTTTTCGGATCGTATCCTGGTTTTTACGGGTGCTTGGTGCTCGTGTAAAATTTTGTTTTCGTTTCTGCCTTAGCCGCGGCCTCCGCGGCGCGGGCACCGAAACCTAACATGGTATCAGAGCCACTCCATAAACCTTAACTAGCTAGTTACACTTATTTAGAGTTTCGATCGACGGATTTTTCCGAATCGCATTTCCAAATTCACTGCTTGCTGTTCGAATTTTAAAGTTGTTCAAAAAATTGTTTTGGTTGTATTAAAATTATGTGCAGGCAAAACTGGATGCCGGAAAGAAATTTGGGCACATGAGCCTAAAATTCGACCGCTGAACCGCTGCCTAAAGTGCTATTTGGCCGCGGTTCCGCGATCAAGTTTTGTCCATTGTGCCCCAAAATTTTTCTGGTGTTCTAGATTATGGAAATGTGATTTTTGGAATATTTGGTTTTGGCCCAGATTTGTTTGAGTACTGGTTTGTACTTGGGGCTAATGCGGAAAGTTTTAATCGATCGAAATTTTGAATTCTTGGTTTTCAGTGCATTTGTTAGTTTCTGCGACCGTGAATATCATAGCGTGGTATAATCTGACTGTTTGCTATATGTACAATCAGACGAGTTTACGAACATGATATTCGCGTTGATATTCTGTGTTGCACTGATGTTATGGATGGATTGTTATGATGGATAACCTTGTGTGCAATGTTAGATGTACAGTTCAGATTCATTTGTATGTTCATTATTGTGGGGCGAGCTTCCGACATGCGGACTGTCGTTTCTGCCAGTTTGTATATTCTTTTATTGGGGCACGACCGGGTTGAGGTCGATGTCACTGTTGTATATTTATTTTCTTTTCTGTACTAGGATTACCTCGTAGAGGAGTGCTCGAGTAGCCGGGTTCTAGAGGGCAACGGGCCGCATCTCATGGCGTTGAGACCGGGGGGCTTACTTTAGAATTGGCGGGCTATTTTCCGCACTCGTAGTGGGGATAGGTTGACCCACGGAGGAGTCCTCAAGTTACCGGATTCCGTGAAGTGCTGGGTAGCCCATTTACTTTGTTGATTGGGGTTGCCTCACTTCTGGGATTGGCGGGTAACTTGACGCACTCGTAGGGGTCTAGGTTCTTCATTGCACTGGCTATCCATACGACCGGGGAACGCCGTGTCTCATTTATGACTCAAATGAAACGCGGGGCTCCTAAATTATCTGCTATTCCATATTGTTGTTCGCATGCCTGTGATGATTTTTATCTGCCTGTGATGACTATTATCTGCCTGCAATGTTGATATATATATTATATATTTAGTAGATGCTTCTATATGTTTTGCATCTGTGCTAGTCCTGCTCCCGCTGTGCCGTTAGTTAAGTAACCTAACGGTGCATGACGGGGCCCCGTACCAAATGTGGATGGTATATAAATAGCATGTTATTTTGGTTGTTTCTTTTGTGGATTGGAAACTTAAAATGATGGGAACCCATTATCTGAATAATGCAAGGAAAAATAAAACTAAATGATATTGTCGGAACCAATTTTAAAAACTACTCGGTTTTCTTCAAAACTTACAGTCGTATTCCTTTGCTTTGCATAGAGGTATTCGGTTAGGAATATCCCGCACCTCATTCTACGAGGGAAGAGCCTTGATCCCTTCATTTGGAGTTCGCTCTTAAGTAAAGGTTTTTGTTACTAGTTTTCAAAAGCAAAGCTTAAACCACTCCATATCAAAACCACTCGAGTTACTTCAACGATATCAAGTTCATTATGTTAAAGGTTTTTCGCAAAAACCAGCCGTAGCCCTCCGTCATTTCAGACGGATAGCGTCTAGTATTCATGCTATCTTTGTTGGTCTTCGTCAAGGCATAGTGTATGGTAGCTATGTGTTACTTTTCTGCAGTATAGAGATGGATTAATCTAGGACAGTCGTACAGCCTTGTTCGCCTTCATCAAAGGCGAGTACGGGTGGGTTTAGATTAATCAGGACAATGATGGGTAGAACTTGACTTGCGACTTATGATTGTTGGCCTTTGTCACGACCCGAATGTGGCACGTGACCGGCACTTAAATCACGTGACATCAAAAGACGTCGACGCGGTCCAACTAAGCCGAAACCCGGAATCTAAACCCTTTTCGAAAATATTGGAGGTGAGGTTTAAAATAGTCATCAGATGGGATCAGTTTAAATAAACATTTAAGTTTAACTAAGTATGTTTGAAAAAGCATCTATGACGTTTTGAAATTCGACAGCACCTCCTTTGTAAATTTTGAATAAAACCTGATACAACACAAATATATAAAGCATCCCGACGGGAGCTAGCTTCCACGCCCAAATGGCGGAGCAACCAAGAAGATAATATACGACGCCAAACGGTGAAGAAAAGAAAAGCGAAACAAAATCAACAATATAAAAAGGTCGACTCCAATGAGTACGACGCCCAACAGCACACAAATTCTAAGTCTCGCTTCTAAGTCCATAATATACACATTCTAGGTCGATGGAGTTTTACTAGATACAAGAATATAAATATACAAGTGTGGGTATGAACAACAGTAGTCCACCTTCCAAAGCAATCACCAAGAAGAAGGGTGTGCCGCAATCCGCCGATAATCCGAGCGGTATAACCTGCAAGAAATTGTGGCACAGCGGGGGTGAGTTGCCAACTCAGTGAATAAAAGTACATCACAAGGTAGAAATCGAAATGTACAATGATACCTAGGCCATAAGTATAATATTATCATATCCTGTGCTAATATATATGATATGAATAAGTATCATAAATGCAACACTATCCATCACCTGAACCCAAAATATATATGTAAAACCTCTTCTTTAAAATAGCCGCGGAATACATATGTCACGGCATAAAAGCATACGTGATAGTATGAAGTATAATAGGTATCTTATTTAAGATATACGTCTTGTTGTTTTAGTAAAGAGTGATAAGAGGTTTACGGTTTAAAAGATCCCAGTGTCATACTAGACATGTCAAAGTAATGAGACTATAGCACGTTTTCGAAATCCTTTTTATATGCAACAACTGGAAAAAAGTATTCAGGTACTGTCCTCCGGATCGGTCCTGGTCGGCTACAATAATGCAGCACTCTAACTGTATATTTCGTATGATAGCAACATATCAATATATGGATGTCCAGCATCGACACCCGAAATCAGAAATCCCTCGTGTCCATCACCGACACGCAAATTCTCAAATCTCTCGTGTCCATCACCGACACGCAAATGCAGATATCGTCGACACCATCTCAACAGATGATCGCCCTTCTATATCCCTGGCCCCGGTCAGTATCCCCTATATATCCGCCATGCTCAACTCTAGCTCCGGCCAGTATCCCCTGGATATCTGTCGTGCTCATATCCATCTCCGGTATCGAGTGTCCCCGCTAGGCTCCCTGCCTCAAATGCAGCTTTCCTGCCCCTCGGTCTCGATCGGGTCCACCATGTATCCGTCTGTTTACTCCCCCACTCAGCCCGGATAAGTAACAAGTCCGTAATCGTATATCTCCCCTACTCGGTTCGGAATAAAAACAACCAGAAAATATCAAGCTCATGGTGGTCGTCAACTCATCGTATCCAGAAATATAAAGTAAAGAATACAGATACTTGCATTGATCATTCTGATGATATATTATATATATACATATATTAACAGCGTCCCATACCACTGATATATATCATCGAAAGTAAAACATCATGAAAACTAATAAGAATCGAATACGAATACCCATGGTACTGGTATTCGCAAAACTTAACGGATAATAATGGTACAATATGTATGTCATGTATACAACAACTGTAACAGTTCTACTGTGTCATGGCAATACTAATGATGTATTGTGTAGCATACGCGTCTGTGCTCGTGCAACATAGCAATCATTTGTATTTGTGCAAGTGTTCTATAAGTGTATAAAGCGGAAAGCAATTCTACCCATATCCGTATTACATAATAAAATCAGATTTTCTGGATATAGGGAATCAATATGCATCGTATCGGCATTACATACACATAACATAGTATATCGGTCCTACAGTGGCATGGCAGTACCAATGAGGTGTAGTGTAACATATGCATATGTGCTCGTGCAACATAATACTCATTGGTAATTGTGCAGTGTTCTATTAGTGTATTCATATAACGGAAACGTATATCGTCGATAAGTGTATCGCGAACATGTAAAGTAAATCTAAGCGTTTAGCGTAAATATTAAATGTAACAACTTGTTATGAGCTATACCGCTATCTTTGAAAATGGAACGAAACGTTGGTTTTCAAATAAGGAAGCTGCCTTAAGTTAAAAATGGATATTCGTTTTGGAAATTAGCATCGCATTCTCGTCATTTATCAATTAAAAGGGAAACAAATCTTTAGTTTTTAAAGAGTATAGCTCACACGCACATAACCTTCTAAATTAGAATAATTCATGACTACAAAAATCTATAAGAAACTTGGCCGTATTCGGCACACTATCCACATTATCACAAGTACGACATGATCCCTCGTACAATATCGACATTATCTCAATATCCATATCATACGGATCTATCGTCACGTACGTATGTCACAATAACCATGTATTAAACTATATACAATGAATATCATACTAGATGAGAAATAATATCAAAACCCTTAACTAAATTATCAATAACAACTAACTAGATAGCATAACAATCCTAGTTAAATGGTTGCGGGGGTGCTATACGTCATCCACTTGACTTCCCCCGTAGATGTAAATCTACTCACTAACTTGTCGAGCTCATTGAATCCACGATTGCTATGTCCGTCATTTCTGTTATGGAAATATTTGCGATCGTACCTATAATCGTAGTTAAATCATATCGACGTAAATATCATATCAAAAACTAAAACAATGAGCTAAGCACCGTAGGTTAGAACCTACAGCTTACTTACTCCAAAAACGACAAGATATCCCTGTTGTTAACGTACGGACGTCAACAGTTCAGTGACGACACAGAAATACGAAAACCGTATCGAAATGTCGGAAACTTAATAAAATCTTACTATAACATTCTCAGATTTCACTGTATGAATATTGGGAAAAATGAAACAATAATGTAGATCATAAAATAACCAAATAAAGCTACAGAAGAAAAACCAATACAAAATACTATAGGGGGCCCGGCACCGCCGGGCAAATCAGGAATGTCGTCGGGTCCATCATGGAATTAGGGGCTCAGGCTTTAGGGTACATCTCCTAGTAGTCTCATCATACCACAGTCTTGTTAGTTTTTCTAGTGGGTTTACCTAGTAGCACCAGATTCAAACATTATACAATAAATATCACAAATATCCTAATTTATGATACTGCATACAAAAAACAGATGTAAAACAGAATAGACTTTACAAAGAAAGTGAGATATACCTATGAAGAGGGTGCACAAAGAAATCCAGCTCAAGGATTGTATGATGGAGGCTCTTAGGGGTTGTAGTGGCTTCTAGGTTGATGATGTGAACAAAATTGGTGAAGGAACCGTGATTTTCTTTTCTCCTTTTGATTTGATGAAAGATTCAATTGTTGGGATAAGGGAGTTTGGCTCAGTTAGAGACTTAGAATATAATGTTATGAGAAAAAATAGGTGTGAGGATTTATGTAGAGAAAGGAGGAGGTGTAATGGTCTTATGCAAGACAAGCATGAGGTGCCATAGGAGAAGAAGGAGGTGGAGGGAGGAGACCATGGGTGAGGGTGTGTTGGTATGTGGGTTTAACTTACTAGCTAACATATACCCACCCTCATTTAAAAAGAAATAAGAAAGCAAAACAAATCTTTTTAATTAAGTGCCCTCACTTAAACACCCAATACATTTTGCAAATAAAAACCCTTACCTTTATGTTACCACAATCCTAAACTCTTTATTTTAAACGAAATAAAATACTTATCATAATACTTTAAATACAATTATCTTATTATAAAATCTCATGTCATGTTAAAACAATTAAATTATCATTTTTATGATATCACACCTTTTTCTCCATTTTTACCAAAATAATTACATTTTTGCAGATATAAATCCGATACGAAAATTCATATGCGATATCATTTTTTGTAAACTCATTATCTCCATATTTTTAAAATTATAAATTAATATTTATAATTTTCCAAAATGTTACAATATCCCCCCTTAAAGAAATTTGGTCCCTGAATTTAAATTTAACCCCTATCTTAAAACATTTCTCTCAATCAAATCAACTCAATTCAAAACAATTTGCCGGGGTCCAAATTTTAAAACATATAGTCTGCTCCAGATAACGAAATTCCGAAGTCCCCCATGAGCTAAGACGTAACATAACGCAACCGTGTGTGTGAAAACTCAAAAAGATATAAAATTCACATAAAGCGGTTGCTATGAGATTTACTCCTGTTGTGATGCACAATTCTAAATATGAAAACCATTATATATGTCAAGTATACATTCCTTGCCACAGTCGTAGTGCAATATCGGTAGCACACGACCAAACGAAAATATTGTAATCAAATCTATAACATATCCTATCAAATGCAAAGCACGAAAACGAAATCAACCCTAACGGGTTTGCGTGAAAATCCGAACCACTTGCAACGGGTGTGCATGAAAACAAAAAAAGCGCCAAGTGCAACAGGTGTGCACGAAACAATATCCACTGCATCAACTGTGCATGGAGCAAATATCAAGTGCATCTAAAGTGCACAAAATCAATCTCAAGTGAATCGGAGTGCACAAAACAAATCTCAAGTGCATCGGGTGCACAAAACATCAAAACGTGCAACTGGTGTGTACAAAGTCATACCGAGTATACCTAAAGTATATATATATATAAAATCTCTTAATCATGTGCAACTGATATGCACAAAAATATCAGTCTAGTGCATCTGGTGTGCACAACACTCCAATCAAGTGCAGTCACCTCGCACAGAAATCTCAAACAAGTGCACCTGGTTTGCACAAAATATCAATCAAAGTGCAATCATCATGCACGAAAATCTTAAACAAATGCACCTGGTGTGCACAAAACGTCAATCAAAGTGTAATCACCGTGCACGAAAATCTCAAACAAGTGCACCTTGTGTGCACAAAACGTGTGTGACCCTCAAATCCTCAAAATACATATGTCAAAATAATGGACGTCGAGTTGTCTTTTCTTCATTGTTGAAAACAAAAAAATGAGGATAAAAAAACGCAAATCGAAAACAAATGATATCGAAGTATATCTTCTTCAATGTCGAAAGGTCTTTACGCACCCGGAACTGGTATATCAAGGATTACCACTTGCCTTCTGCCACGGTCTAGCATTCTCTGTCTCTGAATTCTGGTTCTTCCTGCGGATCACTAATTACACGGTCTCTTATACCCTCGATCGGTGAGTAGCAACGACGTAATCAGTCTCATGCTGATACTTTTCAAGACACTTCCTTGCCAAGTAGTCCAGTTCTCGCAATGCAACATGTCGACGATGGCGATCTCTAACCTCTGCGTGCGCGCCAAACAACCGATCCTAGGTCCAATCTCACTTTTTATAAAATCCAGGAATGAACCCGTCAAGTCTCCTGCTGATCTCATCTATCCAGTATGCCCGGGACTAGCACTCATTATTGAATCCCTTTCCATTTCGAAATAACTGCAATCTCATCAAAATTTTCCTCTGAAAGTGTGGGCGTACATGCCTCTGCATACGTATCGAATCTCCAGTATTGACGGTGAAGAACAACTGCTCACTGAGACTTCGCACCAATCTCCTATTCCATTACTCTCCAATATTTGTCAAATAAGGAGCGTATCGCGATAGTCATGCGAATTGCAAATCTTCTTCATGATCAAGCCCGGAGTCTTACAAAACTCGAAATACGAATCCAGCATCTCTGACACTCTATGGAAGAATCTGGCTAGGCTTTCCTTCGAGAACTTGTCCCAATTCGCCGGAGGAAAACTCACTACACGATCTCTCTCGAGCGACTCATATTAGGTCTGTATAAGACCCATCAAAAGAAGATAATCAACTTCACCGATCTCGCATCAGAGCGCCACAACGGATTAAATATCCTAGCCATCGTACCACTGAATGACTACGAATCCTCCGGTCCATCTATACTCGTAAATACCGGCGAATTTTAACTTCATGAATTCTGGAAGCAACACCTCGACAATCTCAGCAACGATTGGTACCACTTTGTATGTAACATAACGATCTTCGGAGTAGTGTAAACATCAACCCTCCAAGTCCGGACGGTCTCCAGAAATGACCTGACTCTCCGGTGCGGATTCCAAAGAAACCCGCTTCAATATTAGAAACCCGATCATATAAGGATAAACAACATGTTCCTATGTCACCGGAATGTCACCCTGGCCAGTCCTCATCCTAGACAAGTCTGTCCTGACCGTGTCTCTAATTGCAGCCCTCTCGGCTCGCGTAGACATGGAGACCGGAACAATCAACATGTATCGATAAGGATAGATCAACAGAACGGATAAAAGAAAAAGATCTTAAGATATATATCCTAAGGTAACTTAGGCGGAGTATCATATCGTAAATATGCCGCGGAACATATGTACGGTACGTCACTCTACTTAGTACCTACTCCATCAACCAAGGTCATCCTATATAACGAAATTTCGGGTATAAGACCCTCAAAGTCAAGTCTAAGTCCTATAAGGTCAAGCCTAGGTAACAAAAGTGTATGCCTAGACTCCATATAGTCAAACCTAGACTCGAACAAAGGTTAAACCAAACGATCTGATACCAATTTTGTCACGACCCGAATGTGGCAAGTGACCGGCACTTAAATCACGTGACATCTAAAGACGTCGACGCGGTCCAAGTAAGCCGAAACCTAAACCCTTTTCGAAAATATTGGAGGTGAGCTTTAAAATAGTCATCAGATAGGATCGGTTTAAAATAAACATTTAAGTTTAACTAAGTATGTTTGAAAAAGTATCTATGCCATTTTGAAATTCGACAACACCTCCTTTGTAAATTTTGAATAAAACCTAATACAATACAAATATATATAGCATCCCGACGGGATCTAGCTTCCACGCCCAAACGGCGGAGCAACCAAGCAGATAATATACGACGCCAAACGGCAAAGAAAAGAAAAGAGAAACAAAATCAACAATAAAAAAAGGTCGACTCCAATGAGTATGACGCCCAACAACACACAAATTCTAAGTCTCGCTTCTAAGTCCATAATATACACATTCTAGGTCGATGGAGTTTTACTAGATACAAGAATATAAATATACAAGTGTGGGTACGAACAACAGTAGTCCACCCACCAAAGCAATCACTGAGAAGATGTAACATTTTCAAAAGTATAAAATATTAATTTTGGGAATTTTTATAATTTAATATTATTTTATTGATTATTTTAATATTAAATCTATAATTAAATGCAAATAAATAGGAAAAATGTTAGAAAAATTATGAAAAATTTTGGAAAATTCTAAAATAGGGTAAATTAGTGAATTATGATATTTTTAAGTTTTTGTGATTAGTTTGACACTAATTTAGTGCTAATCGCGATTAAAATCGCTAATCGAGTTTTTTGGCAATTTTGTGCAAAACTTGCACATATCACTTTTTTCTACACTTGTGCATTTTCTTGCCATGATTTATCATTTGGGTTTACTATTTGTGTGAGAAGGTTTTTGAAATAAAGGAAAAGAAAAGATTAGAAATGAGGGTAGGTGAGAGAGAGAGGTGGACTTTTGACTTGGTAACCTTAGCCATTCCTTCTTGTTCTTCTCTCATTCCTTCCTCCTCATCCTTGAGCTGCTGCTGCTGCTACTGCCCATTTTCCCCTCTACAAAACCCTCTCACTTCATCTCAAAATCTATCTCAGAACCTCACATCCCTTTCACGAAAAAGATGCACAAGCTCGAGATCTACGCAATGGACCAAGAAAGCGTGGATTTTGGCCACTAGAGGGCAACTCAAGAAAGTTCTTGAGTTGCCAAGTGAGCTAAATTCTGAACCCTTAGCTCAATTGTAGCATTTCCTTTAACCCCAAGTTAAGATTATATCGATATTGTGTGATATTATAGACTTGGTGATAACCTAGTTAGGGTTTGAGGGAATTGGTGTTGTATTATGAAATTGAGTTCAATAGAGGATACACCAACATCCTAGTGTATGAATTGAGACCCTAACCTGAAGTTTAAACCCATAATACGGATTTTAGAAACCGATATCGGGAAAATTGTGTAATCTGTGAAGGTTATCCAGAATCTGCTATCATATGAGGCACCTGAAAATGATATTGTGTGGACTGTGAGATGTGCAGGCACCCAGGAAGCTAACCCCAAGACCCTAGCCCCCAACTCCATTTCCCGGCCGCCAATTTTGCCCTTTTGGCCGCCAATTGCGGCATGGGTCCCACCATTTTGGCTCGTGTTGGTTCTGTAGCTCCTACATTGTTAAGTTAGACCCCTGGTATATATAGATTTGTATAAAGTGACCTAGGGTGAAATCTGGGACATATATCCTAAGTTGCTATTCTGGATTCGTGTTTCCGTATTCCGTATTTTTGATTCTGAAATTGTGGATTGTGTTTTGCCTCGACTATTTGGCGTTTATACGACGATATAGAGGATTTATAGATGGTTTTGAAGGCGTGCCATAGGTTCTCACCTATAGGCCCCTTATCGTATCGTTTTGGATTTCATGCGCCGTTTTAGCTTGGATTTGGTTTTAATGCGCATATACGATATGTTGATGTAAGTGCACGGCGGCGCCCCGGCCGTCAATCCGACGGCCAAACGCGGAAACGGTGGTAAACTTAAATTTTTGCGGACTTGGCAAAACGGCACCACCGCGCACTAAACCCCGGATCGTGCCATTAAACTAGTCTAGCTAACTAACAAGATAGGTTAGAGATGTACCGACGATCCAAGTCCTCCGGTCTTCATCTCCACTCCGATCTCCTCGCGGGATCTCCGTCCGTCTCCTCCTCGTCGGAAAGGGCACCACGAAGCCGGGTACTTTTACGGGCTCCCACCTCGATACTGAGGCAACTCGAGCATGAAGCCGGCAACTCGACATGCTCAAGATTTGCTGTAGGAATATAGTGTAGAATCAAAGTCTCTCTTTTGGGGTTGGTTGCCATTTGAAGGTGGAGGAATGAAGGTATGAAAAATGGTGCTTTCATTTTTCCTTGTATCAAAATGAGATGAATGAATGAAGCTCTCTCAAAGATGAAGATGAAGCTCTCTCTCTTTTCTTTTTCTTCTCTCTTTCATTTCTTCTCTCTTTCATTTCTCAACCATGAACTTAATCTCTCATAACAAAAATGGTGGAAGAAAACAATATGAAGCAAGAGGGAGGTGAGTGTAGTAAAAGGAGGAGGGTGACCACATCCAAAAACATAATCATCACTAAATCAACATCAACCTCAAATCCATCCTAATCCTTTCTTATCTCATAAATGCATGAAAAGCAAAGATGCTTTCATAATCAAATCATATGCAAATAAATCCTCCACAAAGTGTAATTTGCAAAACTGCAAATTACCCCCTCCATCAGAAAAGTCCGGCCGGGAAAGAACAAAGAAAAACCGGCCGGAACGGAAAGCAAAATGGCAACTCTAGAAAACTGGTCCCGTAATAAATTACAGGAAAACCCCACACTGTGCATACACACCCGCATTTGTATTCCGTCCGGATACAAATGCAATGAGACAAAATCTACACTGTACTATACTAGGACCGGCTTAAACCAAAGCCGGCTAGTAAAAACCGTCCGATCCTGATCCGTGCAATACCGCACGTATCTGATCGAACGCTGCCATATATCCATACGGCCACTAGTACAAAACTGTCCGATCCTGATCCGTGCAATACCGCACGCATCTGATCGGACCCTGCCATATCTCCATACGGCCTCTACAGCGTTTCGCCCGAAAGCTTGAGTAACTGAAAGTGTGGTGGACTCTAAAGACTCGTCAATACTATGGCTGTGGATTTAACCACTAGCACGTCAGAGGTATAAGCCAATACGTGACGGGCTACCAGCTATTGACCAAAAGGGACGTCGATGAGGAAGCTCACCCCGACACCCAACTGAGCCTGTCAGTGACAATATCCGTACAGTCCGGTCCGTTCGTCTATGAGCATCGCATGGCGGGCCTAGGGGGTTGGTAAAAGTCAGACCCCCAAAAGCGGTACAAGTCGTGTCGGAGTGTAGCCCAGAACACCCTGAGATACTACTGGAATACCTACCAGTAAATCTCCTGCCTTGGCCAAGGTCTTTGTGTAATGGCTCTCCTAGACACAGCGCGACCTCACCCCCAATACCGGGAGAGACGAAACCCCCGAAGATCCGCTCACTGCCTCCATGTGGCTCGGGACTGTACCCAACTAAAACCTGTTTGCACGACTCCTTTGAGCCGTGGTAGGGTAGTAATCAAAGTACAGTGGGAACTCACACGAGACAAATGACGATCCCCAGGTCGATGAACTAACCTGTACACATGTCACCTGGGAACTGCTATCTGACGTCAGGTATAAGACCAACTAGCATGTTCCCGGCGAGTCCTGTCCGGTGTACTCATAACCCAATGAGCACCTGTATACATCTTAGGTGAACCTACTGACACCAGTGGCTTGTGAGACCGGCCACCGCCCCTCGTCGGGGTCTCGACTGTATACACTAGTCTACTCTGGAGAATCGATGCCCTGTCTCGAAACTCCCACGACTAGGGACCTTTTAAGGATGTGCTTATAGACTCCAGCTCTCACTTATATGATCGCCCTCATACTGCTGGCAGTCAAGCAAGAATCCAAGGGGCTCTATCAACGTGCAATAGCGACATGTCAGGTCACCTAAAGCAGTACACGATGATAAAGGTAAACCAGATAGCATACTATCATCTCGAGCAAGACTGTCCTACCGGGATAGGTCCTCCCTCAATCATTGCAATCACGTGCCTGTGATCCAATAATTGACTCTGAGGGCACTATCTCCAACAATCTCCCACTTGCACTCAAGGCTAATTATTGCGATGTCGCATACTCACAGCCCGTGTGATACCGAACACCCAACTCCCCTACTAGTCAGTTTCACAAAATCCGTTTGCGAAACTATTGCGTTCGAGGAATAGCCTCAGTGAGTGGATCCGCCTTGATGTTTCTTTCTATGTCTCTCTATATCTCAAATTCGCGGAGAAAGCCATCTCCCGAAATGAGCAATACCTGTCTTAGAATGTGTCTGGATGTCTGATGGGACATAGCTCATAAATGAACTCCAAATCCAAACTTCTTAGACTGTATCATCAACTGAATTTAATCAGTATCCTGCGCCATGCCTCCCTCAGTATTGCCTTGGATCACCTGTCCAAAATACTGCCCCTCGTCAGAAGGAAAACTATAACTCTGACGACCTCCTTGTCGTCCAGGTCACCTTGGAAGCCTGGAATGATAACTGTCTCTCGAATGAGGCTGTCGTTATCATATCCCTAGAACAGCCACTTATGTTCCAAAACTGCTTCCGACTGTTTCTCCAGGATTGGATCAATATCAACTTATTGCATGTAATGCAAGAACAACATCTGGTGTGGTACTTGACATCTCATGATTGACTCAATTGCCTGAGCAAGTGATCTGCCAATCATGCACATCCCTCTCCACTTTAGTCTGTAAGACACCTTCAGAGAGGGTGACTCCATCACCTGCAGGTATACTACCGTGCCAGGAGTCGTCCATTCTAAATACTCTTAGAATGCTGTCTAAGTACCCTGATTAGGAAACCACCCAAATCTAGATCTAAAACCATAGATCTAGTAACCAGTATGTCTGATATAATGTCCAAGTCCTTTGTGGAGAAAACACTGTGTGACGACCAAAGTATAACCGATCGTAGTAAAGGAATATCACTTCCTACTACCTTCTCAACAGATCCATCCCCTATTCTGATGACGTCAAACCTATGACTGTCACATCAGAAACAGATGATCTATCTCCGCTACATCTGCTTTAGTCTATAAATAGACATAAGCCTGATGTCCACCAATGCTTCCGCTGCTCCCACTGACTACGACAACCCTCTGGCAGAGTCATATACACGTACACTTCTGAAGCTAGTTCAGAACGACGCTATACTCATCCTCCTGCCGGGTCTCGCAGCCTGGAACAACAACAATGGCAAGTGTGGGTAAACAAGAACTTCCCTGTCACCGTCCTTGAGGCTACCGAAGTACCTCTCGGGTGCCTGAAGTTACCCACCTTATCTGCGGAGTGGCCAATGGAATGTCAAATCAGATTGAATCTTCAGGTTCCTTATCAAATCTTCAGTAATCGTTTGCGGTTCTGGGATCACTTCCAGTTCTACCATACTCCCACTGCTGTTTTTGAAAAAATCCTTTTTTTAATAAAACTGTGGCGAGTCTAGAACAATACTGCTATTGTTCATCCAGATGGTAGAAAGTCAACCCTCGTCATAGCCTGGGTCAACCCACAAACTGCCATTACAGAAACGTGCCTTGAGTTATCCAGAGTCTGGTTTTAATCATAAGCCAGACAACTCCCCGTACCTTAACAACGTTAAGATATGAACTGTTCTATATCCAATATAGAACCAGAGGCACTGATTTAATTGAACCAGATTCAAATCATGCAGCTGTCTCCAGTGCATGTCAACTAAATGGAGAGAGGCCGATCAGCATTACTCAACTTAGGAATACTTCCAATTATGAGTAACCTGAAAGAGAAGTAATTTCTCTTTATCATTACTATCAACTGAATACCATACACAAGTATCTACATCTTCGATCACTTTGAAGAATCCCGATACTTGCTAGACCTGGTTCTCTACTCTATTCAAATACCTATAACTCCTCAAAACTTAGACCCTGTGTTTCTACGAAACACATGTCTAAGAACTAGAGAAGTCAAAAGTAAACAGAATACAGTACGAGGACCAACCCCTCTGTCCTGATGGACACTGGACAACATACAATACTCTGTATAAGTCCCTTGAGTCTAGTGACTCATTTACTGTGTGTCGTAGGTTGAAAACTGTACTTATGGTTAAGAAGAATTACACCGCTGTTCAATGCTCCTTACCTAACCATCCACTGATATAGGTAAATGTCATCGACATAATATCAAAAGGTATATCTCACTCTATGAAAATAGACGTACAGATATATCAATTTGAAATTGGTGCACAACAGCGGATATTCAAAACCAAATATTTGCCAACCGGCAAACAACCCAGATGATCTCCTCAAATATCACCGATTACAACGAATCCCGATATAATGAGGATGATCACCCAATTCCCAATAATTTACTCCCACTCACCATCTGTAAAACCATACAGATGTGAGAATCAAACCTGGTAAATACATACCCTGGAGCAAGTGTCTAATCAGGAAATCAGTTTTCTTTTAACATTACACAGTGAGACTGAAACATTGAAATGTTTCGGTGGGGTATCCTGGTATTCTTAGTAATGCCTCTTCCAGATTCACGACTGTAACCGTATAGTTCTTTGCCACCTCTCCAAATCCCTTCATATGTCTTTAGTCTTTACCTTCTGTACACCCCTTTAGGCCAAATGGTTTTCTTCCTTCCCTACCGTTCGGCACCAGCCTATGGTTTGGAAGAAGACTATCCAAAAAGCATAAAGGGTGTACTGTCCTAATCCTAGGAGCACTCGCATCGCGAGAGAAGGTGAAGATAAAAGACACCTGAATGTACTTTATTCCTATTTCTCCTGAACCAGGATCCATCCCCGAACTGGAACGAGTTCCTTTCGAGTTCGTATATAACCATACGATGGATTATCCAATAAAATGGGATCTTCGTAATGATACGGAGTGTCCTGGAGAAATACAAAGGTGATTTAGGATTGGCGAAGAGATACTTGGTTTGGTCGTGAATATCTGTTGCAATTTACTTTGCCCTCTTACTAATCCCTTGCTTTGTCTTAACTTAATACCTTCTGCACACCATCGTTATGCTAATTGGTTTTCTTCATTCCCTACCGGTCGGCACCAGCCTAAGGTTTGGAAGAAGACTATCCAATTTGCGTAATAGGTGTACTACTCCTAAACCAAGGAGTACTCGCAACCTGAGAGAGGGTGAAAAGAAAAGACAACTGAATAGTCCT
The DNA here is from genome assembly GCA_030015575.1 of Agapanthus africanus. NCBI lineage: Eukaryota > Viridiplantae > Streptophyta > Magnoliopsida > Asparagales > Amaryllidaceae > Agapanthus > Agapanthus africanus. The sequence continues at coordinate 214,242,349 of JASDDO010000031.1, read as the reverse complement.
ATCCGTTTTCTCCAGAACCGGAAACCATCCTCGAATTCCTTCGAGTTCGTATCTAACCATACGATGGTCTTGTCCAATGGAAGTGGACGTTCGTAGTAATACGGGGTGTCCTGGAGAAAAGGGTAAAAGTAGGAGTGGCAATGAGGTCTGCAACTCTGACAATCCAAAAGCCAGTGTTAAGTAGGTTCGGTCAACTTGGTCACTGAGTCATAGTCTAGGGTCGGGTCAAAGGTCGCTGCCAAAGAGAGAGAGAAAAGAAACACTCAGCGTGCACTCTAACCTAGATCAGAATGGTTACCAATTTATCTAATCTGGAAACCTCCCACTGTACCTCAAATTCTTCTCCAAACCTGAAAGAAGAATTAGTCGGGGTCACCCGAGGAGTATACTAACTCATCAGTGGGAATCGGGATCCAACTCTCATCGCATGACAACGTGACGGAATCCGCTCACGGTATCACACTCCAGAAGGTATGCGCATATCTGGCAAGTTTCAGTACTTTTGAAACTCCCGATGTAATTTCTGCCCCATGCTCTTATGACCTTGACTAAGGCCAACAAATCATAAGTCACATGTCAAGTTCTACCCGTCATTGTCCAGGTTGATTTGAATCCATCCGTACAAGCCCTTGACTAAGGCCAACAAGGCTATACGACTGTCCCAAACCAACGCATCTATCTATGCAGCATATGACTACCCAATAGCTACCAAACACTGTGCCTTGACTAAGGCCAACAAACACAGCTTGAATACTATTGACTACCCATATGAAACGACGGAGGGCTACGAATGGTTTCTGGCGAAAACCTTTAACGTAAAGAACTTGATATCGTCGAAGGAACGGATAGCTTTTAAAAATATAGTGACGAAAACCGTTGCTAAAGAGGTCACTCCCGGTGAAGGGATCTCGGCTCTTTCCCCGTAGAATGGGGTGCAGGATATTCCAAATGAATACCGCGATGCAAAGCAAAAGTAATCGGCTATAGTGAAGTTAATGCCTTGACGCAAACTTCTGTCCAAGGGGTCACTCCCGGTGAAGGGATCTCGGCCCTTGCCTCATCGACTGAGGAGCAGGATATTCCAATGAATACCACGATGCAAAACAAAAGTGAACGTCCTTGCAATAACAGCTTTTTGAAAAGTGTTCCAACAACATCAGATTAGGTTTGTTTAACTTGCATTGATCCGAATCAACGCAGTCCCATCAATTGATCACACCAATAAAGAACGAAAATATACTGACGTACGTATATGCCATCCGCATTCGCCACTGGGTCCCGTCATCACTCGTTAGGTTAGCTTACTAACGACAGAGCGGGGACTGGACTAGCGCGGATGTAAAACATATACAACATCTACTAATATATATACCAATATATTATATTTCGCTCAAGGCGTGAAAAGAAATGCAACATTACAGAAATGTACAGCATCACAAAACAATACAGATATCTGGGATCCCCGGGTTTCACAGAGCCACTACTGAAACCCGACGTTCCCCTGGTCGTGTGGATAGCCTGTGCAATGAAATCCTAGACCCCTACGGGCACGGCAAGTCACCCGCCAAAACCTGAAGCGAGGCAGCCCCCTTCAGCTCCGTGAATGGACCACCCAGCACTCCACGGAATCCGGCGACTTGGGCACCCCTCCTGGGTCAACCTGTACCCCCTACGAGTGCGGCGAATAGCCCGCCAATCCTAGAGTGAAGCCCCCTCCGTCCCAATGCCATGAGATGCGGGCTTGTTGCCCTCTAGAACCCGGCTATCCGTGCACCCCACCGCGGGGTAATCCTAGTACAGAAAGTAAAATATACATACACCGGGTACATCGACCGCAACCAGGTCGTGCCCCAAAAGAATAATACAATCAGGCAGTGACGGCAGTCCACATGTCGGACGCTCGCCCCGCAATAACAAATGTACATAATACAACAATACAGTACTAGCATTGCATCCAGGCTATCCCCCACGACCGATCCGCAACATCACAGCATAAACATAAAACATCAACGTGAAAGTCACGTTCGCAAATCCGTCTAACCGGGCTATAGCAGTTAGACAGGATTTACCGATCGAGTGACATTCACGGTCGCAGATATAATGTAAATACTGTGAAAAATGTGTTTTAAAATATTCCGATCGATCAAAAATTAACAAGTGGGCCCCCAAACAAAAACTGTAGCACTCACAGAAAACCTGGGCCCAATTTTAATATTCCAAAAACCACATTTTCAACTCAGGAACATACTGGAAAAATTTGGGGGGGTGAACAGTAAATTCCGCGGCGGAAGCGCCGCACGAGGTGGGGTTTCGCGGCGCTTCCGCGGCGGAATAGTGAGATCATGGTGCCAAATTTTTACAGTATGCTTCTATTTCCCTGCACATCACTCTGAGACAACCAGAAAAAATTTTCGAGAACAAAATATTTCAACAGAAACTGATGTGAACTGAAATACGTGTTTTCGGGATTTTGTTCGATCGGAAACGTAAAACACATCACACAAAACTAGACTATGTTAATGGCGAGGCTCTGATACCACTGTAAGTGCACGGCGGCGCCCCGGCCGTCAATCCGACGGCCAAACGCGGAAACGGTGGTAAACTTAAATTTTTGCGGACTTGGCAAAACGGCACCACCGCGCACTAAACCCCGGATCGTGCCATTAAACTAGTCTAGCTAACTAACAAGATAGGTTAGAGATGTACCGACGATCCAAGTCCTCCGGTCTTCATCTCCACTCCGATCTCCTCACGGGATCTCCGTCCGTCTCCTCCTCGTCGGAAAGGGCACCACGAAGCCGGGTACTTTTACGGGCTCCCACCTCGATACTGAGGCAACTCGAGCATGAAGCCGGCAACTCGACATGCTCAAGATTTGCTGTAGGAATATAGTGTAGAATCAAAGTCTCTCTTTTGGGGTTGGTTGCCATTTGAAGGTGGAGGAATGAAGGTATGAAAAATGGTGCTTTCATTTTTCCTTGTATCAAAATGAGATGAATGAATGAAGCTCTCTCAAAGATGAAGATGAAGCTCTCTCTCTTTTCTTTTTCTTCTCTCTTTCATTTCTTCTCTCTTTCATTTCTCAACCATGAACTTAATCTCTCATAACAAAAATGGTGGAAGAAAACAATATGAAGCAAGAGGGAGGTGAGTGTAGTAAAAGGAGGAGGGTGACCACATCCAAAAACATAATCATCACTAAATCAACATCAACCTCAAATCCATCCTAATCCTTTCTTATCTCATAAATGCATGAAAAGCAAAGATGCTTTCATAATCAAATCATATGCAAATAAATCCTCCACAAAGTGTAATTTGCAAAACTGCAAATTACCCCCTCCATCAGAAAAGTCCGGCCGGGAAAGAACAAAGAAAAACCGGCCGGAACGGAAAGCAAAATGGCAACTCTAGAAAACTGGTCCCGTAATAAATTACAGGAAAACCCCACACTGTGCATACACACCCGCATTTGTATTCCGTCCGGATACAAATGCAATGAGACAAAATCTACACTGTACTATACTAGGACCGGCTTAAACCAAAGCCGGCTAGTAAAAACCGTCCGATCCTGATCCGTGCAATACCGCACGTATCTGATCGAACGCTGCCATATATCCATACGGCCACTAGTACAAAACTGTCCGATCCTGATCCGTGCAATACCGCACGCATCTGATCGGACCCTGCCATATCTCCATACGGCCTCTACAGCGTTTCGCCCGAAAGCTTGAGTAACTGAAAGTGTGGTGGACTCTAAAGACTCGTCAATACTATGGCTGTGGATTTAACCACTAGCACGTCAGAGGTATAAGCCAATACGTGACGGGCTACCAGCTATTGACCAAAAGGGACGTCGATGAGGAAGCTCACCCCGACACCCAACTGAGCCTGTCAGTGACAATATCCGTACAGTCCGGTCCGTTCGTCTATGAGCATCGCATGGCGGGCCTAGGGGGTTGGTAAAAGTCAGACCCCCAAAAGCGGTACAAGTCGTGTCGGAGTGTAGCCCAGAACACCCTGAGATACTACTGGAATACCTACCAGTAAATCTCCTGCCTTGGCCAAGGTCTTTGTGTAATGGCTCTCCTAGACACAGCGCGACCTCACCCCCAATACCGGGAGAGACGAAACCCCCGAAGATCCGCTCACTGCCTCCATGTGGCTCGGGACTGTACCCAACTAAAACCTGTTTGCACGACTCCTTTGAGCCGTGGTAGGGTAGTAATCAAAGTACAGTGGGAACTCACACGAGACAAATGACGATCCCCAGGTCGATGAACTAACCTGTACACATGTCACCTGGGAACTGCTATCTGACGTCAGGTATAAGACCAACTAGCATGTTCCCGGCGAGTCCTGTCCGGTGTACTCATAACCCAATGAGCACCTGTATACATCTTAGGTGAACCTACTGACACCAGTGGCTTGTGAGACCGGCCACCGCCCCTCGTCGGGGTCTCGACTGTATACACTAGTCTACTCTGGAGAATCGATGCCCTGTCTCGAAACTCCCACGACTAGGGACCTTTTAAGGATGTGCTTATAGACTCCAGCTCTCACTTATATGATCGCCCTCATACTGCTGGCAGTCAAGCAAGAATCCAAGGGGCTCTATCAACGTGCAATAGCGACATGTCAGGTCACCTAAAGCAGTACACGATGATAAAGGTAAACCAGATAGCATACTATCATCTCGAGCAAGACTGTCCTACCGGGATAGGTCCTCCCTCAATCATTGCAATCACGTGCCTGTGATCCAATAATTGACTCTGAGGGCACTATCTCCAACAGTTGATGTGTAGGTACCCATGAAGACTTCGGGACGACAAGCAAATGTATGGTGACGTCCGCAGATGATGATGCAAGGTGAGTAGATTATATCTACAGGGGGAAGTCGGGTGGATGGCGTAATAGCACCCCCGCAGTCCGTAGATAGAATACTATGTAGTTTATTGTGATAATAGGTGTATTATGGCTAGTGTAGGGTTAGAAGTGACTAGTGTAGTTCATAGTCGCGAACCCTAGGATAGAATTATACCTACACACACACCCTTGCATATTACTTGTACTTACACGGTGTTTGATGATATGGGATGACTTTGGAGATGAGTCGATGATGTGGGCTTGATGACGTGAGATCGGTGATTGGATACGATTCATATGTGGGATATGACTTGTGATTTCTTGCGGGCTTGGGATATGTGTTTACCCCCGCATGCATACTTCATTGATGGTATCGTTTGGTGCTAGACATAGAGTAGCACCCCAGACTATGTGATCTGATGATAGTGATACCTGTTATGTGATGGGATAGTGAGATGTTGACCCGTACCCAGCTATTGGGATGCCGTACGATGATTACCGTACGAGCCGATATTGATGATAGATCCGCACTCATAACTCGAGGATATCTTACGATATGACATTGAGGCGAGATCACCGACTATATACCTTTATATATGTATCGACTCAGATTTAGGCGGTTTCCATACCCCTCCAGACTTGCTTGATACTTAGATCAGTAGTTGCATAGTAGATGTTAGACTAGACCCGAGTCATACCTATTTCAAAACTAACGAATCGGGAATATTGCAAGATAGGAAAAAGGGGATTCTACGGATATTTTCAAATGTGTAGTGTCTATTTTCTAAACACCGTAGCCCTTGTTTTACCAAAGACCCCGATTCGTCTTATTTCAAAAGGCAAGGCTGCATGATATAGCTTTTGAGTTAGATTCTTCACTGTTGCGTTGATTATTTCGATTGCACCTGTTTATACTATTTGCATGGCATTACTTGTGCTTATTGTTATATTGCCATCATGCTGTTAGGACACCAGCACCATTATCGATGATGCGTATGTTCCACGTACACTGATTGCCGGCTCACACACTTCATCATCGATAATTGCTATGCCACTACACTGTAGTACTGCTGCATTCATGGTATGATTTCCGCATGGCATATTGTACACATAGACCTGTACACAAACATATATGATTTTGACTTGATATTCATACCTGATACATATGTCACATCGCATCATAATATCGCAGCTCATTTATATGTGACATGACTCGATACTCATATTTGATGTTTATATCACATCTGATCATTATATTGTAGCTCATTTATATGTGACATGACTTGATACTCACATTGATGCTTATATCACATCTGATCATTATATTGTAGCTCATCTATATGTGACTTGACATGATATTTATGTTTGACGCACATATCATATCAGATTAGTGACTTACATTCTGGTTTGGATTATATGTGATTTCTGGATTTGGGAACCGTGGCTATTTCAAATATGTAATCATTTAAAAACCCGGTTCCCTTGATATGATATTTCGGTGTGTCCACCATGTGTTTTCTCGGTGCTAGAGTGATATATGAAAACCCGAATCGAGGAGGCGGTTGAGGCCGATTACGGGTACATGGTGGACCCGGTATGGTACCCCGGGGCGAGAACGGTTTCGCTGTGTGATAGACGGTGAGCCCGGCAGTGGGAATACTACCTACCGATGATTGTATTTGAGCTCGGCGGATATCGGGAGGATACCGACCGGAGTTGAGAGATGGATATGGGCTGACCCGTACTGCCGGGGCCGAGGGCCGATACCGCAGACGGAGCCCAGAGATGGACATGGGTTGACTCGTACTGCCGGGGGCCGAGGGCCGATACCGCAGACGGAGCCCCATATGGATGAGGATTTGCGTGTCGATGCTAGGCACGGGTTTCATGATGTTTTTCCATGATTTTGTTTATATCCTCATATTACATACATGACGCTTATTGTCATTGGGTGACGGGTGGACGGGTTCCACGTTTATTGTCCTTGGGTGACGGGTGGACGGGTTCCACGTATATACAGACATAGATCATGTACAGATATAGATCATATACAGACATGGATCATATACAGAGTGGATTTACACTGATCGTACTTCATTTGTATATATAACAGGGTATGAGGGCGCTGTTATATATACCCTTACACCAATATTAGTGGTATGGGACGCTAATATATGTGTATTGATATCATTGATACTTCATCATATTTACTTCTTGCAGACATACCTTATACTGATGACATGTTATTACCTGAGTACCTGGCACTACATACATGATTAGATGTTACCTTGCCACCTTATCACACTCAGATGTACTCTTGTGGATTATATTACTGATTGTTGACTTAGGTTTATGTCTTGCATTCAGTTTCTGCTTGTAGATATTTCTATTCACGAGTTGGCAACTCACCCCTGTTGTGCCACAGTTCTTGCAGGTTCTGCCGTACAGGTTTCATTGCGGCATTTCTGGCACACTACTTTCTTGCGGGTGGTTTGCTTTGGTAGGTGGTTTCTTTCGCATCAAGAACCACCATTGTACTTATTTTATTCATTGTATCTAGAATTTCCATCAACCAAAACTTGTATATTGTTTCAGACCTAGACTTTAGTGTTGTATATTTCGACCTTAGAGTCGCGCTTAGTTGTATTGCGGTTTTCTTGTTGCTTTTGAGCTTTCTTTTGGTTTGATCCTCGCCACTTGGCGTTGTATATTATATCATTGTTGCATATGTGATTGTGACCGTCAATTGACGAAGAGCTAGCTCCCGCTTGGGGATGCCTTTATCATTGCATATATATATTGTTATTCCTTGTTGTACCCCATTCGGGGCCAATTTTACAAAAGAAACTCTGCCGAAATTTTTAGAAAAGCCTGTACTGTTTTTAAAATGCACATTCGGCTTAGTTATTTAAAAACCTTGATTTCAAACATGTTTTTCTTCACTTCTTAAAACTAGTTTCCTTATTTATTCTTAAAAATGGTTTTAGATTTCTGGGCTTCCGGCTTACTTAGTCGCGTTACGCCTGTAGACGTTACGTGGTTAAGTGCCGGTCACGGGCCAAACTTTGGGTCGTGACAGAAGAAGGGTGTGCCGCAATCCGCCGATAATCCGAACGGTATAACCTGCAAGAAACTGTGGCACAACGGGGGTGAGTTGCCAACTCAGTGAATAAAAGTACATCACAAGGTAGAAATCGAAATGTACAACGATACCTAGGCCATAAGTATAATATTATCATATCCTGTGCTAATATATATGATATGCATAAGTATCATAAATGCAACACTATCCATCACCTGAACCCACAATATATATGTAAAACCTCTTTTTTAAAATAGCCGCGGAATACATATGTCACGGCATAAAAGCAGACGCGATAGTATGAAGTATAATAGGTATCTTATTTAAGATATACGTTTTGTTGTTTTAGTAAAGAGTGATAAGAGGTTTACGGTTTAAAAGATCCCAGTGTCATACTAGACATGTCAAAGTAATGAGACTATAGCTCGTTTTCGAAATCCTTTTTATATGCAACAACTGGAAAAAAGTATTCAGGTACTGTCCTCCAGATCAGTCCGGTCGGCTACAATAATGCACCACTCTAACTGTATATTTCGTATGATAGCAACATATCAATATATGGATGTCCAGCATCGACACCTGAAATCAGAAAACCCTCGTGTCCATCACCGACACGCAAATTCTCAAATCTCTCATATCCATCACCGACACGCAAATGCAGATATCGTCGACACCATCTCAACAGATGATCGCCTCGATATCCCTGGCCCCGGTCAATATCCCTTAGATATCCGCCATGCTCAACTCTAGCTCCGGCCAGTATCCCCTGGATATCTGCCGTGCTCATATCCATCTCCGGTATCAAGTGTCCTCGCTAGGCTCCCCGCCTCAAATGCGGCTTTCCTGCCCCTTGGTCTCGACCGGGTCCACCATGTATCCGTCTGTTTACTCCCCCACTCAGCTCGGATAAGTAGCAAGTCCGTAACCGTATATCTCCCCCACTCGGTTTGGAATAAAAACAATCAAAAAACATTAAGCTCATAGTGGACGTCAACTCATCGTATCCAGAAATATCAAGTAAAGAATACAGATACTTGCATAGATCATTCTGATGATATATTATATATATACATATATAACAACGTCCCATACCACTGATATATATCATCGAAAGTAAAACATCATGAAAACTCATAAGAATCGAATACGAATACCCATGGTACTGGTATTCGCAAAACTTAACAGATAATAAAGGTACAATATGTAAATAAAGTCATGTATACAACAACCGTAACAGTTCTACTGTGTCATGGCAATACTAATGATTTGTAGTGTAGCATACGCTTATGTGCTCATGCATCATGGCAATCATTAGTATTTGTGCAAGTGTTATATAAGTGTATAAAGCAGAAGTAAATCTACCCATATCCGTATTACATAATAAAATCGAATTTTCTGGATATAGGGAATCAATATGCCTCGTATAGGCATTACATATGCATCACATAGTATATCGGTCCTATAGTGGCATGGCAGTACCAATGAGGTGTAGTGTAACATATGCATCTATGCTCGTGCAACATAATTCTCATTGGTAATTGTGCAGCGTTCTATTTGTGTATTCGTATAACGAAAACGTATATCATCGATAAGTTTATCGCGAACATGTAAAGTAAATCTAAGCGTTTAGCGTAAATATTAAATGTAACAACTTGCTATGAGCTATACCGCTATCTTTGAAAATGGAACGAAACGTTGTTTTTGAAATAAGGAAGCTGCCTTCAGTTAAAAATGGATATTCGTTTTGGAAATTAGCATCGCATCCTTGTCACTTATCAATTAAAAGGGAACAAATCGTTAGTTTTTAAAGAGTATAGATCACACGCACATAACCTTCTAAATTAGAATAATTCATGATTACAAAAATCTATAAGAAACTTGGCCGTATTCGGCACACTATCCACATTATCACAAGCATGGCATGATCCCTCGTACAATATCCACATTTTCTCAATATCCATATCGTACAGATCTATCGTCACTCACGTATGTCACAATAACCATGTATTAAACTATATACAATGAATATCATACTAGATGGGAAATAATATCAAAACCCTTAACTAAATTATCAATAACAACTAACTAGATAGCATAACCATCTTAGTTAAATGGTTGCGGAGGTGCTATACGCCATCCACCTGACTTCCCCCGTTGATGTAAATCTACTTACCAACTTGTCGAACTCGTTGAATCCACGATTTCTATGTCCGTCATCTCCGTCTCGGAAACCTTCGCGATCGTACCTATAATCATAGTTAAATCATATCGACGTAAATATCATATCAAAAACTAAAACAATGAGCTAAGCACCGTAGGTTAGAACCTACAACTTACTTACTCCAAAAACGACAAGATATCCCTGTTGTTAACGTACGAACGTCAACAGTTCAGTGACGGCACAGAAATACGAAAACCGTATCGAAATGTCGGAAACTTAAAAAAATCTTACTAGAACATTCCCAGATTTCACTGTATGAATATTGGGATAAATTAAATAATACTGTAGATCATAAAATAACCAAATAAAGGTACAGAAGAAAAACCAACACAAAATACTAGGGGGCCCGGCGGCGCCGGCCAAATCAGGAATGTCGCCGGGTCAATCATGGAATTAGGGGCTCGGGCTTTAGGGTACATCTCCTAGTAGTCTTATCATACTACAGTCTTGTTAGTTTTTCTAGTGGGTTTACCTAGTAGCTCCAGATTCAAACATTGTACCATAAAGATCACAAATATCCTAGTTTATGATACCGCATACAACAAACAGATGTAAAACAGAATAGTCTTTACAAAGAAAGCGAGATATACCTTTGAAGAGGGTCCACAAAGAAATCCAGCTCAAGGATTGTATGATGGAGGCTCTTAGGGGTTTTAGTGGTTTCTAGGTTGATGATGTGAACAAAATTGGTAAAGGAACCATGATTTTCTTTTCTCTCTTTGATTTGATGAACGATTCAATTGTTGGGATGAGGGTGTTTGGCTCAGTAAGAGACTTAGAATATAATGTTATGAGAAAAGAATAGGTGTGAGGATTTATGTAGAGAAAGGAAGAGGTGTCATGGTCTTATGCAAGGCAAGCATGAGGTGCCATGGGAGAAGAAGGAGGTGGAGGGAGGAGAGCATTGGTGAGGGTGTGTTGGTATGAGGGTTTAACTTACTAGCTAACATATACCCACCCTCGTTTAAAAAGAAATAAGAAAGCAAAACAAATCTTTTTAATTAAGTGCCCTCACTTAAACACCCAATACATTTTACAAATAAAAACCCTTACCTTTATTTTACCATAATCCTAAACTCTTTATTTCAAATGAAATAAAATACTTATCATAATACTTTAAATACAATTATCTTATTATAAAATCTCATGTCATGTTAAAACAATTAAATTATCATTTTTCTGACATCACACATTTTTCTCCATTTTTACCAAAATAATTACATTTTTGCGGATATAAATCCGATACCAAAATTCATATGCGACATCATTTTTTGTAAACTCATTATCTCTATATTTTTTAAATTATAAATTAATATTTATAATTTTCCAAAATATTACAGCCTTCATTAAGGTCATAAGACGCTTGGGGGCAAAAACCATATCGGGAGTTTCAAATATACGGGATACTTGCCTAGTTTGCACATACCTTCTGGAGTGTGGTAATTTTGGTCGGCTTCTGTCAATGTTATCACACAATGATAGTTTGGTCCCGATTTCCACTGATTAGTATGTATTACTCATCGGGAGATTTTTTCACTTCACAATTAGCTAACCTATTAGGTGTCTAGAATGTGTTAACGAGGTTATGCCTCTGCGGAAACGGGGTTATTAATTAGGTCTGTGCGAAAGCACGGGGGACCTCCCTCGGAGCACCAACACTGGCCTTTCTAAACGATTAGCGAACTTGTACAGCGTAAATGATCTCGACTAGTTCTCCTTTCAGGGTTTGAAGGAGAATTCGAGGATACAGTGGGAGCCATCCTGATTAGATAAAGTGATAACCAATCTAATCTTGATAGAGTGCACGCTGAGTGTTTCTTTTCTCTCTCTGTGGTACAGCGACCCATGACTTACCTTAAAAACTCATGAACCAAGTTAACCGAACCTTCTTACACCCTTGGGCTTCAGATTGTCATTATTCACGACAAAGTCACACATATCCCTGCCACTCCTTCTATACCCTTTTTTATTTCTTCAGAACACTTCGTATCACTACGATGATCCATATTGCTTGGAACGGACATCGTATAGTTACATACGAACTCGAAGAAGTTACTTCAGTTGAGAATGACCACAGGTTCTAGAGAAATTGAATAGGATTATTCGGTTGTCTCTTTCTTTTACCTTCTCTCAGGTTGTGAGAGCTCCTTACATTTGGAGAGTATACCCATTACGCTTATTGGATAGTCTTCTTCCAAACCATAGGCTGGTGCCGATAGGTATGGAAGGAAGAAAATCAATTAGCCTAAGAGCGGTGTATAGAAGGTAAGATGTAGAGACATATAAAGGGATTGAAGTAAGGGCAAAGAAAATTGCGACTACTGTCATGAATTTGGATAATCGAAAAGGCATTACTAGGAATACCTGGCTACCTCCTATGAAACATTTGCATGTTTCAGTATTCCTGTGTATTTGTAAAAGAGAACTGTTTTCCCAATCAATTCTGATTTCAGGGTATGTATTTACCGGATTTGGATCTCACATCAGTACGGTGTTACAGATGATGAGTAGGAGTGATATATTGGGAAATAGGCGATTTGATCCTCAATATCGGAATTCGTTGCAATTGGTGATATTGGATTAAATCTCTTGGCTTTGCTTAACAAAAAATATTTGGTTTTGAATAACCGCTGTTATGCACCAAATTTTAAAATGAAATATCTGTACCTTTATTTTATAATGTGAGATATGCATTTTGAAAATTGTGTTATAAACATTTACCTTTATCAGTTGAGGATAAGGTAAGGTGCATTGAATAACGGTATAAGACATTCTTAACCAAGATACAGTTTTGTAAGTCTACGGTAGTGCCCCGGCCGTCTTTCCGTGGCCAAATGCGGAACAAAAACTTTTTACAGAACCGGCGCTAACGCAAACTTAAAACCCGGATCGTTCTATTAACCGTAAACTAGTATACTGTAAAAAGGGGTTTTCGAGATTATACCGATCGATCCGTGTCCTTCGGTCTTTAACCTCTGCCCCTAGCTTGTTGTGGATGCACCGACGAAGCTCGTTCTCCGATCTTGCTCGATCTACGATCTCCTCCTCGCCGAAGGTTGCGCCACATTATCGAATCATTATACGGGCTCCCGCCTCTGAACCGAGGCAACTCGGACATGAAGTTTGCTAGCCGACGTGTCCAAGGTTGAAGTAGAGTAAGTGTAGAATACTTTGTCTCAAAGCATCCAAGTGAATGGATGAAGGTTAATCGAAGTTGCCTAATGGAGAGAGGTGATGGAAATGATCTTGAGGAAATGAGCTAAAGATTTTTGCAAGAATGAATCTCTTTCTTTTGCAACCAAATGAATCAAGCACTCTCCTCACAAAAAAAATGGGGCTGCCACTGTGAAGAGCTCGGCCACAATGGATGGTGGGGTGAGTGTAGGAGCAAGTGAGAGAGTGACCACAAGCAAATATCTATGAACAAATATCCAAAGCAATCCCAAGACAATAAATGCAAACAATAATGCACAAATGAATTATGCACATCCGAGAACATGCCAGAAGCTGCTGGAGCCCCGGCACCGCAGAAAACCCCCTCCTTTATAAAAAACACATTTGCATATAAACCCCTCACAGCAAATTTCAGCCAAAAAGAATAGAAAGGTAAATGGCCAAAATGAAGATACAAACTGGCAACTTCAAAAAGCGATCCCGTAACGAATTACAGGATAACCCCGCAACTGTATATACATACCCGCGCAACTGTATATACATACCCGCATTTATATTCTGACCGAATACAAATGCAATGAGAAAAAATCTGCACATTATAATACTAGGATCCGGCTTAAACCAAAGCCCGCTAGTATTATCCGTCCGAAACACGACACGTGTACAAAGTGCACGTGTAAGTTTGAACCCTGCCATAAAACCATACGGCCTCTACAACGTTTCTCCCGAACTGGAAAACTTTCTGTGCGGGACTCTAAAGACTTGTCAATACTCTGGCAGTGGGTTTAACCACAAGCCGTCAGTGGTACTTGCTGTACGTAACGGCTGCCTATGTATTGAAAGAAAGGGAGTCCGATGAGCGAACTCATCCTGGAACCCTACTGAGCCTATGCGTAACAATATCCGTACAGTCCGGTCCGTTCGTCTATGAGTATCGCATATCGGACCTAGGGAACTGGTAAACGTCAGACCCCCAAAAGCGGTATAAGTTGTGTCAGAGTGTAGCCCAAAACACCCTGAGATACTACTGGAGTACCTACCAGTAAATCTCGCTTGCCATGGACATGGACTTCGTGTAATGGCTCTCCTAAACATAGCGCGATCTCACCCCCAACGTTGGGAGAGACGAATCCCCTGCCGATCCTCTCACTGCCTCCATGTGGCTCGGGACTGTACCCAACTAAAACATGTTTGCACGACTCCTTTGTGCCGTGGTAGGGTAATAATCAAAGCACAGTGGAAACTCACACGAGACAAATGACGATCTCAGGTCGATAGACTAACCTGTACACATGTCATCTGGGAATTGCTATCTGACGACGGGATTTCATAACCAGCTAGCATATTCCCCGCGAGTCCTGTCCGGTGTACTCATAACCTAACGAGCACCTGTATACATCTTAGGTGAACCAACTGACACCAATGTTTTGTGAGACCGGCCACCGCCCCTCGTCGGGGTCTTGACTGTATACACTAGTCTACTCCGGAGTATTGATGCCCTATCTCAAAACTCCCGCGACTAGGGACCGCATTTAAGGATGTGCTTATAGACTACCCTACTCTCACGTATATGATCGCCATCATACTGTTGGTAATCAAGCAAGAATCCTATGGGCTCTATCAACGTGTAATAGTGATACATATCATGTCACCTAAAGCAATACACGATGATAAAGAAAAACCAGATAGCATACTATCATCTTGAGTAAGACTGTCCTACCGGTATAGGTCATCCCTCAATCATTTCAATCACGTGCCTGCGATACAATAATTGACTTTGAGGGAACTATATACAACAAGTTTTTCATTTACAAAACACAGAATTTGAGTTAGTATACTCTTAGGACTTATACATGAAAATGTATGTTGTCCAGTATCCTTCAGGACAAGGGGTTGGTACTCTTACTTCATTCAGGTTTACCTATGAGTTATCTACTTTTAGACACGCATTCGTTGTAATGCAAGGTCCAAAGATCTTGAGAAGTTTATAGATATAAGAATAAAGTACAGAGCCATATGTTGGAAGTATCAGAATTCTTCGAGGTGTTCGAAGATATAGATACTTATGCTAGGTATTACATCATAGTATTGAGAACTTGATTCTCTCACAGGATACTCATCCGTGGGTGCACTCCATGATGAGTAATGCTGTATTGGCCTTTTTCCATTAGGTGATATGCACTGGAAACAGCTGCATGACATTTGGATCTGGTTCCATCTAAATTAGTGCCTTGATTCTATATGGACATAGAATGGTTACATATCTTGAGGTTGTTAAGATATGGAGTTATCCGGTTTCTGTTTAAGAGTAGAATCCGGACAAACTCTAGGCACGCTTCGGTAATGGCTGTTTGTGGATTATCCCAAGCATTTGCTAGGATTTGATTTTCAACCATTTTCAAGATCAATAGTTACATTGTTCTTGACATGCCACCATTTTTATAAAAGGAATCTTTTTGCAAAAAAAACTAGTGGGGGTATGGTAGAATTGGGAGTGATTCCAGAACCACAAACGGTTACTGAAAATATAGTAGAACTTAAGGATTCAATTGGACTTGACATACCATTAGCCACTCCGCAAATTTTAGTAGGTGACCTCAGACACACGAGAGATACTTCGGTTTTCTCATAGACGGTGACAGGGAGGTCAGCATCATAGTAATGATGGCCCTACTAGTTATCAGTAGGTCATAGGAAGTGGTAACTTACAGCTGACCAGATACTTCATATCTAAGATGGACTCCACGCACTTCAGCGAATTATGGATTTTAGACTTTGCTGGGTGCTCCTGAAGGGGTGAAGCCCATTAGGAGCAAGTAGATCTTTCGAGATCTGTGCAGGTGGAAAGGTACCAACCTAATAAGGCTAGATATGTTGTAAAGGGTTTTCATCAAATACCCGTTGAGGATTGTGATGAAAATTTTACTTCAGTGTCTATACTGATACCTATACGGATATGACTTGGCACTTTTCCTTCGAAGCCTACAGGTTTTTGAGATTTAAAAGAGACAACAGTGAGAACACTGCTGTAAATAGGTTTGGGGAGGTTTGTGCTTATTTGCGCATTACTTTGCATAAGCACAAAAATTTCAAAACTTTCTTCTTTATATGAAAGGTTAGAAAGTGAAAAATTACATTTAAAAGATTGGAAAAGTTTAAGAAAACCAAGAAAGTTAGATGTTTTTCTTAAACAAAGCTAGTAATAAGTAGTTATGAGCCGTTGTCCCAAGGGTTAGTAAGATGAAAGAAGTCACTAATCTGAGGATAAAAATAAGTCTAAAAAATAGTTCCTATTCTGGAAGCCAAACATTTGAACATTGATACCCTACTATACGCACTTACACACGTCTTGAAACTCGGGATAGTAGAGGATACCTTGAAATGCTCTTGTCTAAAAGCTAAAGTACGAAGAAAATAAATAATAAATGAAGCATAAAAGTATAAAATGGTGAAGAAAAATAAACACTGGTTTTGTAATCACCAAGGCAGCATATAAAAAAATATAGCGAGGGTGCTTCATCACTTAGTGCCTTAGACCAACTGGTTTGGGAGTCACGGCTAAGCCTTAGGTGTTGCAAGACGAGGAAATTGCTAATTACGCCTAATATGTGAGCACATTTAGTAATCGGTCGGTTAGTACCTCAAGAAGTATTAACGGTCGCATGAAGAATGTGTGAGCAATTCCATCCAAAATATTCACCGACTAAAAAGTACTGAGGTAGATGGATAAGAGTATGATAGCTTGAATTGAATTCTCCGAGTGTAGGGATGTCTTTTACACACACGTAGGGGTATATGATCGGTGTTTGGAAGAAAGGTAGGGATGAAGAATAAAATCGATGTTTTTTGAGGGATGATGTGATTTCTAATATTTTTTCATGACTATTAAGATAAGGCTCATGACAACCGAAAAGCTAGTGTAGTTGGAAACTCTGATTTTCAAGTTCTTTCTTTTATAATTCTTATCTTTATATGTAATTTTCACAGTCTTCCTTTTATTATAGGATTTTGTGGGTGCAATCCGCTGAAAACCCTCAGGAGACAACACTCCTCCTACTAGGGACACCTAGAGGTTTAAAGGCTTGTTGCACGTGCTCAGTGCAATCGTGCTGCCTACGAAAGTGTGCTAGTTAGATTTTATTTTTCTTTATATTTTCTCCTTCTCTTGAATAAAAGAAGTTTGCTCGGGAGGATCAAAGTCAAGTTTGGGGAAATTTGTTCAGTCGAAAATATTGCAATCTTTAACATAAAAATTTCCTCACTTTTCTAATCATCTAAGGGTGTTTGTTGTAAATATAACACGGATTACAAGTTCGTCTGAAAAATATCAATTACCACGTGTTATATATATAATCAACATTCTTTAAAGGAAATTGTGTGTTTATTATTTCACGCATGATATTGTATATCTCAACACTTTTCATTGAGATTTTGTGCAGAAAATTATTTCAGGATAGATATCGGAATCGGAAATTCGCCGACAAAACGCAGCAAATCAAAGAGATAAAATCTGGCAGGGATTCAGAAGAGATAATAGGATTCCAGATATCACTTGAACACCAATTGGCCAACACCAGAATATACAGAATGTTTGAAGCTACAAGCTCATCAAACGGCCGCGGAACCGCGGCCGAGTTAGGCCGATCCACCGCGGATCCATAGCCGAGTTAGGGTATCCGGTGATGACACTTTTCCAGAAGCTTCATTACAATGTTATAGCTTGTTGAGGACGCTCCATTACAACAACCTTGTTCTGGAAACTTTCCTACAACAGCCTAACTTCTTGAGGAAGCTTGATAACTACCTTATTCTAGAAGTTTCCCTACAACTACCTAGCTTCTAGTGGAAGATTGGCGAAGGGCTATAAAAAGGGACCTAAGCATACATTGTAAAGGTTGTTGAGTGGTTGAATTTCAGTAGAAATCTAGTACACAATCCAAAACCAAATCCAATTCAATTCAAGATCCAATTCCAAATCAAGAATCGTTGAGAACAACATCAAGCGACGACATCGAAGATCCTTTCTCGTGAAGCCGATCATCATCAAAAGCACGAGATCCGCGATTGATCCAAGTCTCACGGAGATCGAGCAAAGCGAATTTCAACGGAATAGTTACCTCTTCAAGGGAGCGATCGAGGGCAATTCTTGTAACCTCGGATTGAAGGAAAGTGTAATTAGAAGTCGATTAATAAAGGTGATTATTTGTTAATTCTCGCTTTCTTTAAATTCTCGCATTATGAAATTTCTGTGTTTTGATTCTTCTATCTTCATGATGCGTGAGTAAATCTCCGCTTGCTAAGGATTCGAAGGAATTCGGTAGATCAAATGATGAGGAAATACTAAAATAATCTTAAGTCTTATGAGAATTATGAACTTTAGGAAATAGAATCATCAACGACCAAATTTGGAGAGAGCTCACCGTTCTTGATAATTTCGTTGCAATTTGGGATTAAATGATTGATGATTATCTTTGATAAAGGCTAGATTTGAATGATGACCAATGAAAAGACAAGGGATAGTGAAGGAGAAAACCTAGTTTCTTCAATAGATCTTTAATCTTCATTCATCGCTATCGATCTAGCTATAATTCATCTATAGATAAGATGAGTTATTATTAGTATTCATCATTGCTACAAATTCCTATCGAATCCTACAAGCTATTCTTCACTTTCTTGATAACTAAAATTGATTTTGGATACTTTCTTGATTACTAAATCTTAAACTCTTTCTTGATGTTTCTTGAAAATATTTCAACAACTAAATCTTGATTCATTTTCTTGAGTTTTTTTTTATTTTCCTTCGACTCAACTAAAGCATGAATGAATAAATACACGAATCTCAGTGGACGACCCGTTCTCATTAACGAATTACATCGATACCGTTATTGATTACGGCTATAAATTCTTTGATTACGGTTATACTTTTACGACTTAAAAACATTGACAAACTCTTCTTTTATCACAGACAACCAAAGTTCCATATCAATCAGTGGCCTATAACAGTATGAGAAACTACTGATAACTCTTACCAGTAAATCTCATCAACAGCCCTGGCCAGGGACTTCCTGTTATAGCCAATCGAGCATAGCCCAACAACAACTCCCTATACTGGGAGAGACGTAACCCCGCCTATCGCTCATTGCCTCCATGTGACTCGGGACTGTACCCAAAATCCACCAGTTTGCACAACTCCTTTGAGCCGTGGTAGGGAGGAAATCAAAGCACAGTGGGAACCACACAAGACTCTATGACGATCTCGGGTCTATAGACTAACATGTACCAGTGTCACCAGAGAACTGCTTGTTGGTTTGTTTAGCACGACAGTAAGGTTTCGGGAGGCATGCCATTTTCAAAAATTTGCCGTACTAAAGAACCCTAACCTAGAATCTTAACTAGAAAATTAGACGAATCAAGCATGCAAACAACTTTACATACAAAGTGAACAAGGAATACAACCTTTGTAGACTTGTCATTCACTTCAATAGCTCCGTGTAGGAGTCCCTTCGCTCCATGTAGTGAACTCCCGGACTCTAGAAAGTCTCCACAAGATGAACGGAACAAGCTTGCTTGAAGTCTTCGAGGCCGAAGATGATCTACGTCGAGGAGACACCAACCAAAGCTACCTCATCACTAAATTAGGGTTTAGTGAAACAAACACCCTAAACTAAATGGCTAATCTAGTAGAGGATGATGAAGTGGGAATTTTTCTCACTTTGGATTTATTTTTCTCACAATATTTCTTCTCCATTTGAAAAGCTAGAAAGCTTTCTCAAGAGGAAGAAGAAGATGAAGTGGAGAAGAGAATGAAACACATGAGGTGAGAATAACAACCATGGGTGAGTTAGTATCATATACTAACTCATGTAGAGACTAAACCATGGCTAACAATAATGGTTAGGTTAATAAATATCTACACGTAAAACAAAATTAGTGGACTTAGTCAATGGTTCCACAAGGTTCTACAAGCATGGGTGAGTTAGTATCATTTCCAACCAATTTTGATTTACTTTGATAAATAAAAACCCTAAGATTATCATAAGCATGGTGTAAGTCTCATACACCCATGTAGCATGTGGCATCAAGCTTGACACAAAAGATGTACATTAATATATATCACATATATACTAAGTTTACACTAGTGAGAAAAAGAAATACTTAGTGAGAAAATATTAGTTAATGTAAGTTAATATATCATATATAAAATTATACATTAAATTATCAAATCAACACTTGATTTAATAATCCGGCTATATCACATACAGCCGACTAATATCATATGTATCAACTTATCGAAACAACACTTGATCCGATAACCCGGCTATATCACATATAACCGTCTGATATCACATATCGTGAGAATTGAATGCGGTATTGTTCATATCATAAATTTGCATTATTATATTCCCCATTCTTATTCATTTTGCAAATAAATAGGTGCTTTTGATCCATGTCTGTTGAATAGTTGCAGGTTACAGGTTCTCGGAACAAAACAGTGAAAATGATGAAAAGACGCTACAAAAGTGAGACTACGACCAACAAACAGAAGTCTTTATCATGCCGCCTACAGTTTGAGGAACAAACAAAGATCAGCAAACTGTTCGATTGCACAAAGGCAGCACAAGATTCAAGACTTCAACACGAAGCAAACGGTAAAAGTCCACAACATTATGCACTGTGGAAATCTGGAAGAAACTAGAAGACATTCTGAAGAACCAAGTGAAGAAAAGTCAAGGAAAAAGCAACATGAAATATACCTGAGAAACAGAGCCAAAGACTCCACCATATGGCCGCGGATCCGCGGCCAAACAGGGTATATGGTCGCGGTTCCACGGCCATATAGTACACGTGTCGGTGCAAAAATTCGGTGGGTGGCGGTGCGTTGACCAGGCTTCTCAAGGTAGTTTTGTAAATGTATATATTGATCAGATGTAAACCCTAGGGTTTCTATTATCTATAAATAGGAATCCTACAGCTCTTTTTGGAGTGTGCCTCCTTTGGGTGCCTCTTTAGAGATGCCTCTATTTTAATTTCTAGATCTTAGATTTTCAATTCCTTGTAATCGTCAAAAAGTGCATCAATAAAGAAAGTTTTTTTTATCTTTCCTTAGTTATTTTAATTTCTTTTCTGCCCTAGTTATCTAGCAATTTTATTTCTCTGCCGTAGTTATAAATTTTTTATCTGCCATAGTTAATTAAAAGAAAACCATAAAAATGAATTCGTTTATCAATTCCCTAATGAGTGAGTAGTTCCTCACTTGTTAGGATTAGGTTTGGGGAAGGTTTGATAGATGAAAATCTCTTACCCCTTTCTTGCCCATCATACATTTTAAATAGGACTCTATGCATACATACACACACCGCTCACTACGGCACCTTATCCTACGAGGTAGCGGTGATACCATAGTTAAAGACTGGTTGTGTATGTTTTCCATGGAGGTTTGGGTAAGAGTTAAGAAAGGACGAACAAGGACCTAGAGGAAGAAACCTAGTTTCTTCCCGATCGTGCTAATCCCCTTTGTTAACAATTACCTTAACACCTAAAAGATCTTAATTAGGGCATAGGAAGCGGTGAGAAATATTGAATTTCCAAACTTAACCTAATCCTAACCCTAGCAAGCATTTTATAAACTTTTATCTCATTCTTAGACCTTAAAATTAAAACACCATTTTTTTTGACTTAACTCGTGAGAACACAGAATATGAATCCATCTCCCTGTGGACCGACCCGTACTCAACCGGCTAACTACCAAGCGACGTTGTTCTTGCTTGCGGTTAATATTCTTTGATCTATCTTTTGAAAGCGCACGCATGCTAAATCTCTCTACAATCAAATGACGCCGTTGCCGGGGAGACGGTAGTCTCTTTCTTTATGTAATTTCGGGTTAAAAAAAATAAAAAAAAATTATAAAAATTGAAATTTTTTAAAAAACAAACAAAATAAATAAATAAATAAAAATAAAAATATAAATTATCTTGTTCTTTTTGAGAGGTATTGTGTGAATTGTGCGGGAAAAGAAGATGGACAGATTCAGATCTGGAAAATCCCAGTAAACAAATCAAGAGAATATCTGAACAGACAGAGGAGAATCATAACAACGAACAGAAAACTTTTGGGGATCTGAACTAACTTACCCACCGCGGAACCGCGGCACTAACAAGCAATTGGCGGAGGAGCCGCGGCGGTTTGCTGACGTCAGCGCTTCAAAAAAAATTCTCTGTAACTCTTTTTATCTCCTCTGAAAATTTTTCCTGCAGGGTTCTTTGGGCAAAATTCTTCTCCCTCTCCAATAAATTGTTTTTGTGCAGGATTCTTTGCGCTGCTAAAATTTTTTTTTGAAAGTGTTTTAGATTTTTGTGTGTTTACTGCTTTGCATTTTTAAAATGGACTTTTAAGGGGCTATAACACTAATCCAGATTGGGTGGGGATTTCATTACCCTTCCTAGGACCCCAAAAATCACAAAAAAGCATTTTGCATCAACTCTCGAGTTAAATTAAAAAAATATTTAGACTCAGCCAACTAAGAACTATCGTGCTCATTAGGACAAAGGAAAGGTTGTAGGCATCGATCGTTTATCTAAACCTGACTTTGTGGTGCCTAGGCTAGATAAGTGGGAAATGTAATTTTAAAAGGCCCGTCTCACGGTGATTCATGAGTGGATCCCTCCATTCTTTACTTGTGCTTACCTGGCCACAATTGGCGGTGAAGAGGCGATTTGAGGATCTCACAACTTGCCCTTTGGAACAGTTAGAAACAGTCTAGTTGACTTAGGAGACTCTAGCTCTAGGCTTGATTGTGCATGTTCAAATTGTGATTATGCCGTAGTTCCGTATAAATTTTGGCAAAACTCTTTATAAAAAAAACACACTTTCAAAAATTTCAAAACTCCAAAAACAATTTTTTTTAAATAAATAAATCAAAAAATAAAAATAAAAATTAAAAATAAAAAAAATCATCACATTCTTTTCTTCTCCTTTCTCAAATCATGGGTACCCCACCTCCCAAAACTCTTGCCGAACTTTGGTACCCTGAACCAAACTTTGCTTTCTACATGAATTGTTTTGGTCGAATTACGGACAACCCCTCCATGCCCAAAATTTCTTTGAAAGATCGAATAGAAGCGTCTAGGAGAAACAGTTGGACTCCGCAATCCACTTTGTATCAACCTTTTCAACCTTCACCACCTTCTTACGTTGATACTCCTTCTTCGAGTCCTGTTGTAACTCCGAAACCCATGTCTATTGCTGAACATATAGAACAATCTCGTAACCGATCTTTCACTCCTTTCAACACTTCTAGTTCTTGGGATCAACAAGTCCATTCATCTTTTTATCCAAATGTTGATCCTACTCCTGTCCAACCATTCAATTCCTACCAGTCCTACCCGACTTTCACATCTTCCCTAGACATTGCTTCTACACAGCCATTTGGGAGTTTCCAGTATCCAAACAACTTTGAATCATTTACTGAAACCCCTTCACAACCCTTGTCTAGTCTGGAACATTCGTTGGAAGCTTATATAGTAGCTACAAATCAACAGATGAGGAATTTGGATGCGTCTATAGCCGCCCTATTACAACCTAATGACCCGGTAGCTAGTTTCCAAGTAGCTCCAAAAATTCCAATGTATGATGAGGCGGTTGGACAGAGTGAGAATTTAAGTGGTGAAAGTGAGCTGTACACACTTCCAAATCAAACTTACCCATCCCCAATTGAATCCCAAAACTTCGGTTTTCAATCAAGTGTCCCAAATAAAACGTGTAATGAGTTGTGCGACTTTGTAGTGTTTGATTTACCTGATTGTGAAGAGCCCCTTTCGAGTGAAACCGTCACCAATCCTTTTGACCTCTACACCTCCACTTTAGAACCTGAATTGATAAATATCCATGCTTTTGATGAGGTGTCTAAAAAAATTGATTTTCACTTGATCGAGGATGTCGACGCTGGGGATATTTTGGATGATGAACCCGCAGATTTGATTGAAATTGTCTCTCCAATTCATCATCCAGAATCATTAAATGTTTTTCCCGAACTTCATATGCGTCTTGATTTTGATGAGAATGGCATGGATAAGCTAAATTTTGAGGAGAATATTGAGGAAATTATTGAGGATAAACCAGTTTTGTTTGATGAGTCGGATTTTCCAATTCATCACGTTCCTTCCACTGACCGTGTACACCCTCCTGAACCTTTAACTGTGACTCTTCCTAAATCACTCCCCTTCGTCCTTTCCATCGTTCCGACCACACATGAATCCGTTACACTTTCATTTTCAAAGTCTGGTTTACCAAGTTCGACGTACCCATATTTGCTCACGAATCTTGAGGGATTTGATCTCATTTCTCAGTGGGTTGATAGATTAGCACAATCGCTTTTTACACATCGGTCACCACAAATTGGGCTAATTTATACACTCCAACTCCACCCTCAAGTTCGTATTCAACTTCTTTCTCCCACTTTCTCAGGTTCCTCTTCTATTCTTCCTATAATTTCAGTGAGTGTTGAGGAATCACAATCCGATAATTCAAGTTTGATCATTCCAGAAAACTAACTTGATTTGGATACTTTTGAAAATGAGGTAGATAAGGTTTTCGAGTCTCCTACCTCCATAATTTTTGACAAATCAAGTCTGATAAATTCTGGCACAAAACTTATTGACAGCAAAATTTTCAATTACATCGATGAGAGTTTTGAAGAACATTTTGCTGACGAACTCGCATTCTTAAACGACACGGATTTTGTGATTAATCAACCTCCACCCGAAGAGGTCGAACCACCACCACTGTTTCTTTTTTCCTTCTGCCATTCTTCTCCTCCACCGAGACCGCATACTGCTTATATCTCCACACGGTCTCGTGTGCTTCTCATCTCTTTTCTCTACACTCCATTATTTCACCAACCTTACCATTATAACGATAAATTTTTTGAATGGTTGGTGCTAACCTTTGGCCTGTGTAAGGCCTTGTATAGCTTGATACTGTGTTTTTCTCCTCCCTAACTCTGAACTTTAACGCTTAAACAGTGGAAAAACTGTCTCACTTAAGTTTGGGGGGACCTTTTTGTATATATATTTTGTTTTTTTTCTTTTAACAATAAAAAAAATATTAAAAAAAATAAACAGGGGAGTGCCGACATTTTTGACCCTTTTGGTGTGGCCTGACAGTGAGGACACTGTCAAGTTTAAGTTTGGGGGTGTGCTCGGTAAGCCTTCTTCCTTCGCATTCATGTGTATACTTTTGCATTTGCATACTTATTTTAAAATCCATAAAAATCAATAAAAAATTAAAATTATAAAAATTGAAAAATTCAATTTTGGCCATAATTGACTTAAGTTTAACAAGACGGTTAACTAGCTAGGAAAAACTAGATCCAAAACTTAGTAAATTAAAAACCTTAAAAATAACCTTTCATAAAATTTAACGGTAGAAAATATATGTCTTTGTGGTTTACTTAGAAATAAGCAAATTTTGAGTTCACTGCTTGGGCTAAGTCAAAATAAGAGAAGAGTATTGATATTTTTATTAAAGTATAAGTCTGAAAAATAATTCCTAAGCTTAAGTCTAAATTCTGAAAATATATACCCTACAACTTGCACAAACACGAACCTTGAAACTTGGAATAGTAGAGGAGACCTTGAAATGCTCTTGTCTAAAATCCTTAGTATAAAGGAAAATAAAATTATAAGTGTGAATAAAGAGATATAAAAAAATGAACACTGGTTTTGTAATTACTTAAGCTTGCATAAAATAAAAAATATTTAGCGAGGGTGCTTTATCACCTAGTGCCTTAGACCAACTGGTTTGGGAGTCACTGCAAAAGCCTTAGGTATTAAAGACGAGGAATTACGCCTTAATGCGCAAACACGTTTTGTAATCGGTCGTTAGTACCTCAAGAAGTATTAACGGTCGCATGAAGGATGTGTGAGCAATTTCATATAAAAATTCACAAACTAAAAATACTTTGGACGATGGACAAGAGTATAAGAGCTTGAATTGAATTTCCAAGTGTAGGGGTGATATGCACACACACGTTGGGGTATATGATTGGGGTTTGGATGAAAGATAGGAATGAAAAATAGGACTTATATCTTTAGTAGAGATGATAAAAATTCCTAAGTTCAGATGGAACCCAAGAAGGAAAATTCAAAGGATGTTGAAAGCTAAATAAATTTACAGAACATATACGATCTTAAGTTAAATGATAAGGAAGTGTGAAAAATATGGGTTGATGATTTACAAGTTAAAGATAATAGAATTTCTTGCTAGAATACCTAATTGAAGAATGAAAGTCAACATGCCAAGTTGATAGGATTTTGTGGGTAGTATCCGTTGAAAACCCTCAGGAGACAACACTCCTCCTACAAGGGACACCTAGAGGTTTAACGGCTTGTTGCACGAGCTCAGTGCAATCGCGTTTCCCTGCGAAAGTGAGGTTAGGTTTTTTCGAGAATAAACTAGTTTTGCTCGAGGACGAGCAAAAGATAAGTTTGGGGGTATTTGTTCATATCATAATTTTGCATTATTATATTCCCCATTCTTATTCATTTTGCAAATAAATAGGTGCTTTTGATCCATGTCTGTTGAATAGTTGCAGGTTACAGGTCCTCGGAACAAAACAGTGAAAATGATGAAAAGACGCTACAAAAGTGAGACTACGACCAACAAACAGAAGAGTCTTTATCAAGCTGCCTACAGTTTGAGGAACAAACGAAAATCAGCAAACTGTTCGATTGCACAAAGGCAGCACAAGATTCAAGACTTCAACACGAAGCAAAGGGTAAAAGTCCACAACATTATGCACCGTGGAAATCTGGAAGAAACTAGAAGACATTCTGAAGAACCAAGTGAAGAAAAGTCAAGAAAAAGCAACATGAAATATACCTGAGAAACAGAGCCAAAGACTCCACTATATGGCTGCGGATCCGCGGCCAAACAGGGTATATGGCCGTGGTTCCGCGGCCATACAGTACACGTGTCGGTGCAAATGTTAGTTATATGTATGCCCTAGAGGCCATTACTATACATAGGATGTATATTGTAGTGGATGCTTGGACATATATAGGGATGACTTTCTTGCTCGATATGATAGTATGCTATCTGGTTACTCTTTACCTTAACGTGTACACTGATTGTCTCTCTGTTACATGTTGGTAAAGCCCTTAGGATGTGTACTTGACTGCCTGGACTGTGATGCGGATCATACTAGTGGGGACATGGTAGTCCATAAGTACAACCTTCAAGGTCCCTAGTCGTGGGTGTCTCGAGACGGGGCATCGATATACCAGAGTAGACTAGCGTGTAGCTTCTCGACCCATACAGATGGGCGATGGATGATCCCATATCCATTGGTGTATGACATCAGAGATGATATATGGGTGCTCAGTAGAGACTGGGTACACTGGACGGACTCGCCGAGAACTCCCAGATGGTATTATACCTTACGTCAGATGGCAGTTCTCTGGTGACACTGGTACAGGTTAGTCTGTAGACCCGAGATCGTCATAGAGTCTTGTGTGATTCCCACTGTGCTTTGATTTCCATCATACCACGTCCAAGAGGGCGTGCAAAAAGGTGGCTTTTGGGTACAGTCCCGAATCACATGGAGGCAATGAGCGATAGGAGGTGTTTCGTCTCTCCCGGTATAGGGAGTTGATGTTGCGCAGTGCTCGATTGGCTATAACAGGAAGTCCTTGGCCAAGGCTGTTTTAGGGATTTACTGGTAAGTGTTACCAGTAGTTTCTCGACCGGTTATGAGCCTCATATCAACACGACTTATCGAGTTATTGGGGTCTGACGTTTACCACCCCTAGACGAGATATGCGACATATCAGACGAACAGACCGGACTGTACGGTAGTATTACTCGTTGGATTCACTGGAGTGTGAGCGGGCTTGCTCGTTGATCTTCTGATCGCTCAATACCCGGGTGGCCGTTACGTTTAGCAGACCGCTTGCGGCTTGTGGGTGTTTGATATGATCATCACCTGCTGCCGGCGTATTGACGAGTCTTTAGAGTCCTACACAGGGGTTTCCTGGCTCAAGCGAAACGAAATAGGAGCGCATATGAGATATGTGCGGGACCGAGGATAATACCAGTATGTGATACTGTGTTCTATTCTCGCGATTTGTGACATTGATCGGTTGTATGCGATATAGCCGGGTTATCGGATCAAGTGTTGATTCGATAAGTTGTTACTATAGATATTAGTCGCTTATATGCGATATGACCGGATCGTTAAATCAAGTGTTGATTTAATGATTTAATGTATAATTATATATTTGATATATTACTTTACATTAACTAGTATTGGTTCACTTAAGATTTGTTTTCTCACTTGAAAGTGTACATTGTTTATATGTGATATATGCAAGTGTACATGTTTGTATCATGCTTGATGATACAAACAAGTTGTGTGTATGAGATTTGAACCATATCAAGGTTGAATTAGGCTTTACTATTTTCCTAAACAAATAACAAAAGAGAGTGACTTTGGTCAAAGTTATCAAGCTTCTTGAAGCATGATGAACATTGACAAAGTCAACTCTTTTGTCATTTTTTCAAGATATTAGCTAACCTAACCCTTAACCTTATGCTATGGTTAATTCTCTACATGAGTTAAGCATGAGGGCTTAACTCAACCATGGTGCCATCATTCATTTGGATAAGTTTCACTTTGGATATTATTCATATGATTCTTTTCTTCTTCTTCATCTTCATCAAGCTTGAAAAAGCTTGCTAGCTCCAATGGCATCATGAGAAAAAGAGTGAGAAATCTAATTCTAAAGTGAACCCACTTCCTATTTCTTCATCCTCTACCACTTGCCATGTAGTATAGGGTGTTCTCTTCACAAAGTTTTCGACCGAGTGAAGGAATAGCTTGAGTTTGAGTCTCCCCGACGTAGATCATCTTCGGCCTCGAAGTCAATGACCTAGCCCGATCATTTCTCCGACGAAACCATTTCTAGAGTCCGGGATCCGATGATCGCAGCGGAGGGATGTCAACACGGAGCTAAAGAAGTGGTGTACCGGATCTACAAAGGTTGTAATCCCTTTCACTTAGTAGCAAAGTCGTTTGCTTGCTTGCTTTTCGCCTTAACTTCTAGTTAACGATCTTCATTAGGGTTTCTCGGCACCGGAAAATTTTTGTTTGGCATGGTTGATGCCTTGTGGAACCTCTTGAGTGTGCCTAGGAACCCTACAGTGGTATCAGAGCCGAGCTAGAGCCTTAGGCGAAGTGTAGACGATATTAGAATTCCGATCGAACCCCGAAACCCTAAAAATGACCCCTCTCTGTACATTTTTACAAAACTGGGTTTTTTCCAGATTAAAAATGCTTAAAAAATTCAGCAGGAAATTATAAGAATTACGGTGCAAAAATGAGCAAACGATACGCCCAAAGCGCGGCGGAACCGCGGCAGAAGCATGGGTTCTGCGGCGGTTCCGCGGCCAAATTATGTGATTAGACTTCCATTTTTGCACAGTAATTTGTCTCTTCAGGTTATGAGTTTTCTGGGAATTTTTAATTTGCACTCAAGAGTTGAGTTTTCTGGGGTGTTTTGGAGCTTCGATGATTCGATCGGAAATTTCAGACTTTGTCTATGTGTCTTTCCGGGTAATTTTTGAATATGTTAAAAAGTTCGACCGGATATAAATACCCACTTTTTCCCCTGTCGGGAAATTTCCAAGTGTTGGATCTTTCCGTGGTTTAATAATGTTCTAAGTAGTGCAAGTAACGCGATGGACCCTCTAGAAGACAACAAACCTTAACTCGATTATGTGACCGTCTTGAACTGCCCTTTGAACCTTCGGGTTTGGGGCAGTACGGCGTACCACATGTGAGGCGTTGGCTTGACCCTTCTACGGCTGGACCGTTGGTACTGAGGCATGAACTGGATGTTTTTTAAACCTATTTCATGTGTTGATTTGTTTCGGGAAAACTTGGGTGTTTGAATGTTCGATCGGAAAGTTTAACATTTTCTATTTATCTGGAATGGGATACAATATTTGGAATTCACAAGTAGTTATGAGATAACTAATATGAATGTTATAAACATAGCACTTTATTCTCACTTGATCGGTTGCCACGGAATTTTGTTGTGATCAA
The DNA here is from genome assembly GCA_030015575.1 of Agapanthus africanus. Classification (NCBI taxonomy): domain Eukaryota; kingdom Viridiplantae; phylum Streptophyta; class Magnoliopsida; order Asparagales; family Amaryllidaceae; genus Agapanthus; species Agapanthus africanus. The sequence continues at coordinate 214,211,908 of JASDDO010000031.1, read as the reverse complement.
AAGTCAGTCGCAATCACGTAGCGTACGCGGATACTCGCCAGATAAACTTAATAGACAGCTACACCCCTTAGCCCCGACCAAGTGACTGTAGGAGAACCCCGTCGCCGAAAGCATCCGTTCGGGTGCTCGCGGTAGCGGTGTTCCGTCTTGGTGCACTTCGTCGACGGTATCGGGGGTGCGGCCGTCTACTAATGTTTGCGACGAGCATTCGATCAAAATGCCGGGAATTTTGTTGAATTGCCCGACTTGATATTGAAAAGTTTTTTCGATATAGAGACTAAAATGCGGGGTTTATAATTGTTAGGCATGTGATGTCTAAGGAATTCATTTGATTAGGCATGCGATGTCTAAGGAGGTTGCGGATTCCAACTGTTGTAGTTTTACACTTTCTTTTCTGCGACCGTAAGTGTAATATGTGATATCGCCGGTTTCGTTGCTATATGTCAACGACAATTGGGATGCGCACATTTACTTACGTTGATGACATGTGATGTTATGTGTTGCTGGATATGTTATATTGGATCGTCGTGTTTGAATAGCCGGGGTTTTTATGTGAGATGAGAGTTTTTCATTTTCATTCATGTAAAATTTATTGTATGTAATATTCTTTTATTGGGGAACTTCCAGGTAGCGGAAGATGTAACCCATTGTATATTATTTACTTTTCCACACTAGGATAGACCCAAGGAGGAGGGCACAAGTAACCGGGTTCTGGAGTCCAGTGGGAGACCAACTCGAGGAGTCGAGTCCGGGTCTCCTAACTCTAGAGTTGGCAGGGTTGCTTGCCGCTCTCGTAGGGGTCTAGGGGTGTGGGTTTGGCTATTCATCACGTCCGTGGAATCCGTGTTTTATACAGGCTCGTATTGAAAACACGGACGTCCTAATATATCCAATATTTCATATGATTCTTCTGCTGCGATATCTGTGATGTGATCATGTGATGTTCTGTGATAGATACAGTATATAGTATATATGATATATTATATAGACGTTACTTATGTTTTGCACTCGCGCTAGCCCTGCCCCGCTCTGCCGTTAGTTACCTAACCTAACGGTGCACGAGGGGACATCGAGGCGAATGCGGATGGCATAAGTGTACGTCGTATTTATCTGTGATGTTTAGGTATATTAAATGATGGGACTTCATTAATGTGATTAATGAAAGAAAATAAACCTAAAGATGTTGTGGAATCGAATTTTCAAAAACAGGTAGCTACGGTTCTTGCTTTGCATCGCGGTGTTCCTTGTAGAACATCCTGCACCTTATTCGATAAGGAAAGGACCGGGATCCCTTCACCGAGAGTGACTCCTTTAGCAATAACTGGCAGATGCTACAACCCTCGGTTTGTCTTTTGATTGCTCCTATAGTTCTTGCTTTGCACAGTGATGTATATGATATATCCTGCACCTCATTCGACGAGGAAAGGGCCGACGATCCCTTCACCGGGAGTGACCCCTTTAGCAAAACTGGAAAAGCCTAAAAAACACTCCATTTTAAATCAATTGATTCTACAACGATATAAAGTTCATTACGCAAAGGGTTTTCTTAAAAACCTGTCGTAGCCCTCCGTCATTTCAGATAAGTAATAGTTAGTATTCGTGCTGCGTTTGTTGACTCAGTCAAGGCGTAGTGTGCGGTAGCTGATTAGTGCTTATCTGCAAAGCATATGATGCGATTGGATTACGGTAGTCGTGCGGCCTTGTTGACTCAGTCAAGGGTCGTGCGGGTGGGTTTAATTCAATCAGAAATGACGGGTTGAACTTTACTTGCGGTCTATGGTTTGTTGACTCAGTCAAGGTCATAGATCGCTTAGGGCAAAATATTTTCGGGAATTTCAAGTGTTGAAATTTGCAATGAGATTGCATACCTTCTATGAGATAGTTGGATCCCGATACCCACTGCGAGTAATTGTTACTCCTGGGAGAGTTTTACACATTACAATTAGCCGATCAAGTAGGTGTCTAGAAAGGTGTCAACGGGGTTACGCCTCTGGGAAAACGAGGTTTACATTAATTAGGTTCGTCCGAAAGCACGGGGCACCTCCCTCAAAGTACCGACACTGGCCTGGCTGAAAGATTGGCGAACTTGTAGCGTGTAATTAATCCCGGCTAGTCTTTCCTTTTAGGGTTTGAAGGAAGATTTGATAAAAACAGTGGGAGCCATCCTGATTAGATAAAATAATAACCAATTTGATCTTGCAAGAGCGCACGCAGAGTGTTTTCTTCTCTCTCTCTCCTGGTAGCGACCATGTCACGCCTTAATCAAGATAATAAAACGGATAAATTGACCGAACCCGCTTGTTATACTGAGCTGGGAAACGTTGGTCCCGCTCCAACTTATAAATGTTATAAGATAGAGCAGGAATTAGGGGATTACCAGAATTCCCGTACCGCCCAAACGAAGAAAGTGCATACCGATGCATCATCTTCGGGTGTGTTAATTACAGAGAACTGTTTCTCAAATGTCCTTTACGTCCTGGGTATGTGATACCGGATCAGGATCCCGTATATGTAATATGTTACATGGGCTACAGAAAGGTAGAGAACTGAGAACGGGTGATAAGTTTCATGAGGCAGAAAACGGTGCAAGTGTTGCAGCTAGGTCTGTTGGTCACTGTCACCCTGTATTACCAGAATACATTGATTTTGAACAAATGTTATTAGATACCGAACCTGATATACAAAATCATATCAGTCTCTTTATTTAGATAAATAAGGATATAATTTTGTATTGTTGGATAATGTTTTGAACATTTCCTATATCAAAAGTTGATCGGTTCAGGCACGTTATCTAAAAGCATTGATGTTCTAAATCAAGCTACAGTTCTAAGTATACGGAACACACACAAGAGGAAGAGTTCAGAAATGAACGAATCCTTCTTGAGGTATTGTAGACTAGGTCATATCAATGCGACCCGACTAGCTGAAGTTACATATAGATTCATATTTAAATTAGTTTGAATTTACATCTTGTGAAACTTGCCAGTCATGTCACAAAGATAAAATGACCATAGCTCCGTTTATTGGAAACGGAGAAAGAGTTAGTAAACTCTTGGGATTGATACATGCTGATGTAAGAAGGTCCCCTGTCTACACATGCCAAGACCGGTTCTTTGTACTTCATTACATTCTCTGATAATCTCTCAAGATTCAGACATATGTTCCTGTTGAAACACAAGTCCGAAATTTTTGAGATATTCATAGAATATAAGTTAGAAGTAGAGAACCAAAAACAAGGGTATAAGTATTATTTCCTTTGATGAGATCAGGGAGGAGAATACTTGAGCACGGAATTTCTGGACTATTCTAAAGGAGAATGAGATTCTTTCTCAGCATTACTCCTCCGCATACACCATAACACGATGGTATATCGGGGCGGAGCAATAACACCCTATGTGATATGGTGTGCTCTATGATGAGTACTACTGAGCTTCCTATTTCCTTTTTAGGGAGTTATGCACTTATGAAGTTGCATACCTATTGAATAGGGTTCAGATCAAATCAGATGCCTACCATTTCATATGAGATATGGAAAGGGAAGAGCCCATCTCTTAAGTCAGTTAAGATTTGGGGTTGTCCAGCCTATGTCTAAAAGCAAAATCCGGACAAGCTCGAGGCAAGGTCTGTTATATAGATCTGGAAAAGTTCCAGCTATACAAACTGAAGCAGATGATTTGGTAGAACCAAAGGATTCAATAGCAACCAACGAACCTCAGCCTCTCCGCCGATCTAGTAGGGTTCCTCACCCACCTGAGAGATACTTCGGTTTTCTCTATGACAGTGGGAGCGAGGATTGCATCATGAGATGATGACCCAACTAGTTTCGGGCTGGCCATCAGGAGCAGGACTTTGTAAGAATGGCTGGATGCTTATCGATCTGAGATGGAATCCTTATACACCAACAAAGTATGGACTTTGGTTGCTTTATCTGAAGGGTTAAATCCCCATCAGGAGCAAGTATATCTTGAGAAGATTACTTGGTGTACATGGAAAAGTTGAGACTTTCAAGGCTAGACTCGTTAAAGGTTTGCATCATAGACCAGTTGTGGCTAATGATGAAACCTTTTCTGGGGCCTATGCTTAAGTCCATCCAGATCCTACTTGCCACGGCTACATACCATGACTACGATATCTGGTGGTTGGGGGTCATGACTTCTTTTCTAAATATTGATTTAGAAGAGAACGTCTATAAGTACACAGCCAGAGAGCTTCGTAGACAGTGGGAGCAGCGGAAACATATGCAAGATGTTTTATGTGATAAAATAGGCATCGCGGAGTTGGAACATCTGTTTTGATGTGATAGTCAAAGAGTTTGACATCATCAAAATGGTAGATGAACCTTGTATGTACAAAAAGGTAGTAGGGAGTATGGTGGTGATCCTCGTAGAGTACGTGGATGACATACTCTTGATAGGGAACAAGTTTCCTATGCTACGCTCGGTCAATCTCCGCTTATCACTAGGATTCTCCATATAGGATCAAAATGATACCTACTAAATCCTGGGTTTTGGATCTATGAGATAGATTTAATTGGATGTTAGGATGCTCACTAGTTGTAGTGAGATGGTATCAATCGATCCTGGGGAGAATCACTGGAAAGGTTCCAGGGTGATAAGGACGACTGAATGTCAGTCGCAGGCATTGTCTTTACCCTCAGTGGAGGGACGGTATGTTGGAAGAGTTCCAAGCTAGATACCGTGGCATACTAGATGATAAAGGCTGGATACATCGCTACTTAAGATGCTACCAAAGAGGAAGTCTGGGTGTATACTAGTTCATGAGATGAACTTCGTTCCTCCCATTGTGTGACAAAGGAGTTGTGGCTTATGCCAAGGAACGCCCGTCCCATCAGTGATCCAGACATATTCTTAGGCAGTATCACCTGATCATGGAGATGGTTGATCTCCAGGGGATCGAGGTTAGGAGAGTAAACTTAGAGGACAACACGGCGGATCCACTCACAAAAGGCCTTTTTCCCAGAGAGAGACTTTTATGGGATAGTTGAGTATGAGATACTACAACCACTGCTATCAGATGGCCCTAGTGCAAGTGGGAGATTGTTAGTTATATGTATGCCCTAGAGGCCATTACTATACATAGGATGTATATTGTAGTGGATGCTTGGACATATATAGGGATGACTTTTTTGCTCGATATGATAGTATGCTATCTGGTTACTCTTTACCTTAACGTGTACACTGATTGTCTCTCTGTTACATGTTGGTAAAGCCCTTAGGATGTGTACTTGACTACCTGGACTATGATGCGGATCATACTAGTGGGGACATGGTAGTCCATAAGTACATCCTTCAAGGTCCCTAGTCGTGGGTGTATCGAGACGGGGCATCGATATACCAGAGTAGACTAGCGTGTAGCTTCTCGACCCATAAAGATGGGCGATGGATGATCCCATATCCATTGGTGTTTGACATCAGAGATGATATACGGGTGCTCAGTAGAGACTGGGTACACTGGACGGACTCGCCGAGAACTCCCAGATGGTATTATACCTTACGTCAGATGGCAGTTCTCTGGTGACACTGGTACAGGTTAGTCTGTAGACCCGAGATCGTCATAGAGTCTTGTGTGATTCCCACTGTGCTTTGATTTCCATCATACCACGTCCAAGAGGGCGTGCAAAAAGGTGGCTTTTGGGTACAGTCCCGAATCACATGGAGGCAATGAGCGATAGGAGGGGTTTCGTCTCTCCCGGTAAAGGGAGTTGATGTTGCGCAGTGCTCGATTGGCTATAACAGGAAGTCCTTGGCCAATGCTGTTTTAGGGATTTACTGGTAAGTGTTACCAGTAGTTTCTCGACCCGTTATGAGCCTCATATCGACACGACTTATCGAGTTATTGGGGTCTGACGTTTTCCACCCCTAGACGAGATATGCGACATATCAGACGAACAGACCGGACTGTACGGTAGTATTACTCGTTGGATTCACTGGAGTGTGAGCGGGCTTGCTCGTTGATCTTCTGATCGCTCAATACCCGGGTGGCTGTTACGTTTAGCAGACCGCTTGCGGCTTGTGGGTGTTTGATATGATCATCACCTGCTGCCGGCGTATTGACGAGTCTTTAGAGTCCTACACAGGGGTTTCCTGGCTCAAGCGAAACGAAATAGGAGCGCATATGAGATATGTGCGGGACCGAGGATAATACCAGTATGTGATACTGTATTCTATTCTCGCGATTTGTGACATTGATCAGTTGTATGCGATATAGCCGGGTTATCGGATCAAGTGTTGATTCGATAAGTTGTTACTATAGATATTAGTCGGTTATATGCGATATGACCGGATCGTTAAATCAAGTGTTGATTTAATGATTTAATGTATAATTATATATTTGATATATTACTTTACATTAACTAGTATTGGTTCACTTAAGATTTGTTTTCTCACTTGAAAGTGTACATTGTTTATATGTGATATATGCAAGTGTACATGTTTGTATCATGCTTGATGATACAAACAAGTTGTGTGTATGAGACTTGAACCATATCAAGGTTGAATTAGGGTTTACTATTTTCCTAAACAAATAACAAAAGAGAGTGACTTTGGTCAAAGTTATCAAGCTTCATGAAGCTTGATGAACATTGACAAAGTCAACTCTTTTGTCATTTGTTCAAGATATTAGCTAACCCAACCCTTAACCTTATGCTATGGTTAATTCTCTACATGAGTTAAGCATGAGGGCTTAACTCAACCATGGTGCCATCATCCATTTGGATAAGTTTCACTTTGGATATTATTCATATGATTCTTTTCTTCTTCTTCATCTTCATCTTCATCAAGCTTGAAAAAGCTTGCTAGCTCCAATGGCATCATGAGAAAAAGAGTGAGAAATCCAATTCTAAAGTGAACCCACTTCCTATTTCTTCATCCTCTACCACTTGCCATGTAGTATAGGGTGTTCTCTTCACAAATTTTTCGACCGAGTGAAGGAATAGCTTGAGTTTGAGTCTCCCTGACGTAGATCATCTTCGGCCTCGAAGTCAATGACTGTAACGTCTTCAAAATAATAAAATATGATTTTTGGGAAATTTTATAATTTAATATTATTTTAATGAATATTTTAATATTCTGGTATAATTAAATACAGATAAATGGGGAAAAATTATGGAAAATTCTAAAATAAGTTATTTTAAGGAATTGCTTCGTTTTCTGTGCATGCCCCCATTTCCTCTAGTTTTGACCCTGAGTATGTCTAGTTTTGACTGATTCCATCTAGGGTGAAATCTGGGTTGATTTTCCTATGTTGGTGTATAATTTGGGACTTGTTTTGGCATGGATTTTGGTATTTGGTGATTCATTCCTGTCGGGTGGCGTTTGGACGTCAACGACAAGTGGATTTTGATTGTGTTTACATGCGAGTCGATAGGTTTTTACCTATGCGGGTAGCGTGTGCTATTTTGGTTTCCGATGTGATTTTCATGTGCTTTAGCATTGTGATATACTTGTAGGTACCCCGCGTGATGTTGAGGCAAAGGAGGTGAAGATAGCGACATCGGCTTTGGCACACGAGAAGCAATGTGAGTAGATTTATATCTGTGGGGAGAAGTCGGGTGGATGGCGTATAGCACCCCCGCAGTCCGTGGTGATGTATACGAATACGTATACACACGAATATTTATTATGTGTTGTTTAGGGTTATTGATGGTAATAATGATATTTTGATGATAAGAATATATTGGTTTGGTTTAGTGCGAACCCTAGAGTAGTGGTTGCACTCACACATACATTTACACACATACTTGCATTCATTCTTTCATTTATTAGAGTGCATATGATGGTGCGTATATCTACACATGGGTATGGGACTATGTGTTTATATACTGGATTTGAGGATAGTATTTGGGATTTGAGATGAGTCGATGAGATTGGGCTTGAGGCCAGGAGATCGGTGATGTGATTTGGTTCGTATCGAGATACGACACGATGTTTTAACGGGTCTTTTGACGTAGTGATTCTTACACCTGCATGCATACATTGAGGGTATCAATATTGTACTAGACGTAGATCAGTACCCCGATCATGACATTTGATAAAGAGGATACCAGATAAATAGTATGATGAATGTGATATTGACCCGTACCCAGATTTGGGATGCCGTACGACGGATTTACGTACAAGCTATATTTTGATGATTGATCCGCACTCTTGACTTGGGATGTCTGATTATAGATAGGGTATCGGATATGATATTATTGAGGCGGGATCACCGACTAATATATATACATGTATGTATATGTATCGACTCAGATGTTAGGCGGTTTCCTCACCCGTAGCTCTACTTGTTAGTTCAGCCGTATAGTTTAAGATGGTTGTTAGATTAGATTAGACTCCTACCTATTTCAAAAACTAACGAATCGTGGGTATTTTAAAAGACAGCCCAAGGGATCCTACGGATATTTCAAAAGACGTATCTTTTCATAAAAACACCGTAGCCCCTATTTTCAAAACCCCATGATTCGTGTTATTTCAAAAGGCACCAATTGTAGAGGTTATTTTAGATTAATGCAGATTAGTTATAGTTGCGTCTAGTATTCAGCTTCCGCTCATTATTGTGGTTCGCATCGCATCGCATGCTTATATTATGTTTCATACTCCATTATTGATGTTATGCTGTTAGGACACCAGCACCATTACCGAGGATGCGTATGTACCACGTACACTTACTTGCCGGCTCACACACATCTCCATCGGTAATTGCCATGTCACGTACACCTTAGAAAATATTATTGCATCGACATAGGTTGTTAGCTAATAATTTAGACATGATATTAGTGTACTTGCCTTATATGCTAGATTAGACATTGTAATTATTAGTTGTTACATCATGCATGTTATTATTCATGGATTTTTATGCCTGTATGCACTGTTTACATGCTATTGAGGATTGGATTCGGATTTCCATGAGATTTTCTGGATTTGGGGGAAAACCGCAAAACTTATATAAACTTCTTTTCTCTCTTTAAAATAAAAAGTGCGGTTTTCCCATGATGTATGAGTCGTCCACCATGAGTTTGCTGATGGATTTGGAAACCCGATTCGAGGAGACGGATGAACCGTTTCGGGTACATGGTGGACCCGGTAAGGTACCCCGGGGCAAGAAGCGCGTGGTGATGACGATGTGAGCCTGGCAGGGGAGCACTACCTACCGGTGATTTTACCCGACGCGTCGGATATCCGGAGGATACCGTCGTGGTCTTGAGATGGATGGTAGGGGCCGGTCTGGACTGACGGCGCCCTAGATATTATGATTGAGACATTGGGATTTCGAGATTTCGAGGTACAGAGACTGTGATACAGAGATATCGAGATATTGGGATTACGTTTTGTGCCGATGCTAGGCACTGTTTTATGCTGATTTCATTATGATACCTCAACTAAAAATACAAGGGAAATCTCACTAAATTATGAAAACAGTTTCTTCATTTACATGTATTCTGCTTTCATGCATTCATACCTCATATTCATGACATACTATTACCTGAGGCACTAGCACGAGCACTTGGCACTACATTCACGTATAGAGATTACATTGCCAGTTTAGCATGCTTCAGCTTTATTCATATTGAGGTTTCTTTATATCTGATCGTATTGACCTAGGTTGGGTCATGCATTCGATCTCTGCTTGTAGATATCTTTCTATTCACGAGTTGGCAACTCACCCCCGTTGTGCCCCAGTTCTTGCAGGTTTGCCGTACAGTTCTATAGCGGCATTTCTGGCACACTGCTTCCTTTTGGGTGATTTGCTTGGATAGGTGGGTTCTTTTGTATCAGAACCGCCGTTGTATTTATATTATTCATTGTATCTAGAATATCCATCAACCAAAACTCGTATATTGTTTCAGACCTAGACTAGTGATGTATTATTCGACCATAGAGTCGCGCTTAGTAGTGTTGCGGTTTTCTTGTTGCTTTTGAGCTTTCTTTTGGATTTGATCCTCGCCACTTGGCGTTGTATATTATTGTTGCATGTGTGGTGGTGACCGTCGATTGACGAAGAGCTAGCTCCCGCTTGGGGATGCCTTTATCATTGCATATATTGTTATCCTTGTTATACCCCATTCGGGGCCAGTTTTACAAAAGAAACTCTGCCGAAATTTTTAGAAAAGACTGTACTGTTTTTAAAAATGCATATTCGGTTTAGTTATTTAAAAACCTTGATTTCAAACATGTTTTTCTTCACTTCTTTAAACCAGTTTCTTTACTTATTCTTAAAAATGGTTTTAGATTTCTGGGCTTTTGGCTTACTTGGATCAGATGGAGTCCTATAGACTTCATATGGTTCAAGGGCCAGTCACGTGCTCTTTCGGGTCGTGACAAAGTTGGTATCAGAGCGCTAGGTTGACCTTGGTTCGAGTCTAAGTTTGACTATGTGGAGCCTAGGGCGTTTATATATATACGGAACTTAGGCTTGACCTTACGGAACTTAGACTTGGTCGAGGGGGTATTAGACCCGAACTTTCGTCGTGTAGGATGACCCTTGGTTGATGGAATAGGTAACTAAAGTAGAGTGACGTACCGTTGGTATGTTCCGCGGCATACTTACGACACGCCATTCCGCTTAAGGAACCTTAGGATGTACATATTTTCGAGATCAGTGATCCTCTTTATATCCAGGATTATACATCCATTTGAGATCCCCGATTCTATTAGTTTCATGATCATACCTTTATTGATGCTGTTCCTTCCCATGATCATGTATCCACTTTGGATCTGTTGTTTCCTTTCTTGCCATTGATGTGCTCTCCTTGATACTCGATTGAGGTTCCTGTCACCATGTTTGAGGGCAGTTTGGGCTGCTGCTAGGGTTACGGCCGGTGTGAGCTCGTTTGGTACGAGGGCCGACCATTGTGTTTTCTGGTGACATGGGAACGTCTCGAGTTAGTGTTGGTGATTGTGACCTCTAGTGGAGGCGAGTGCTTGGTCTTGCACCGGATGATCGGGCCATTGTTAGAGCTGCCAGTTGAGAGAGGACTGTTGATGTACAGCATACCTCAGAGATTGTGATGTCGCCTACCGTGCAGACAGATGGACCAGCTGTTGCTGAGATTGACAGGATGTCTCTTCCGAAGCTTACGAGCTGAGATTGCCGTAGCTTTCAGGCAGATATGAGACAGATGATAGCTAGTCTACCCGATTTGAGAGACGAAGGTGATTCGTCCGATTTTGCGCCGGAGCGGGCCCTGATGAGTTGAAGATTTCCAGTGTGGAGAGTCTTACTCAGATCTAGAGCAGACCGACTCAGAGATGACCGCCTATGTATTGCCTTTCCTGGAGGATTGAGGCGCTGTTCGGCGTACAGGCGAATAAGCCAGTTGCTGCTGCAAATGACGAGATGTCGCCCAGATGGTTGGAGCTACTGCAGCGCGAGCATATACTTAGAGAGATGATAGCGAGTCGCTAGTCACCTGAGGATGAATGACTAGGACAGGTGGTTCGTTTGTTTACCGATGCGAGGTCATCAGATAGATTGTTTCCAGCTAGAGACGACTTCACGCAGGTTCGTTGAGAGTCGATAGAGACGATCGAATGTCAGGAGCCCATTTTCCAAGTTTAAAGTATACAGAAAGACATGCAGGTGATTCTATGGACTCTCTAGAAGAATGAAACCCTAACTCGACTTAATGACCGTGTGAAAGCCTTTGAACCTTCGGGTTTGCGGTGGTTCCTCAGCGCCATTAGTGAGGCTTGGGTTTGCCCTTCTACGGCTGGACCACCGACGCTGTGGCATGTACTCGATACTATTAAACTGTACCCATGATGTGATCTCTTGGGGGATTATGAGGATCTGACGAGTCGATCGGATGGTTCGACATCTTTCGGATATCGTGATGGGACACTGCTTGGGAGACTCCAGATGCGAGCGTAGCCGTCGGAGCGCAGTTCGTGTAGCCACGATGAGTTAAGTCCGAATCAGTCGACATTGAGCAAGGTGGAGTAAAGAGTTCGTACGAGATTTCGACGAGATGACGTCCCACTCCGCTGACATTAGAGATGTGATATGCACCCCGAGGCGTGGTATATGGATGTATCTTCCAGAGAGAAGCGCGATAGGTATGCAGCCGTTCCGGAATAAGCTTTAGCTTCAGCATTGGATGATGACTTCCGGGCATTTCGGCAGGATTGAGATTTGAGAAAGGAACCTCGACAGGACCTTTCTGGAGTACGTTACGAGAAGACCTAGACCAGGAGTGGTCGTATTGCGCACACCCAGCAGGACAGAGTTCGGCATTGTCGACGAGGTAGTTGACCATGTTCGGATAAAGGAACTTACCCAGATGCGTTGCAGATCGATCAGGGACAGACGAGTGATGAGTATTCCTCCGATGGTTGGGACGTGTTCCCGAGGACCTGTTCGGCCTGACATCCTCTACAGAATGATGAAGCTACAGAATATGCGATTTCGTGTCCGTGCGAGAGACTTCAGATTGACCGTGGCCGAGAACAGTGCAGTGCGTAGTAGCTTGGCGTGACGTCATAGTGGACGACGATAGAGACAGTTGGAACAAGAGGTTCGTGTGAGACACTGATGAGCTGTCATTGCTTCCCGTCGAGACTAGAGACCTGATATGCTTACAGAGACGTTGGAATGTGACCAGTTTCCGAGAAAATATTGTGCTGAGGACACAGGTGTTTTTGAGCGAGAAGAGGTTGTGCAGGAAGCCAGCCTCTGTACATATCGGCATAGGCATGATCGGAAGAGACCTTGAGCAGGATTCCTTGCAGGACATTGCTGCAATGATGTTTGCACCCAGGATCAGATGTGTGACGTGCTTTCAGAGAGCCAGAGGCCGACGCCAGTGATACGCTGCCTTACGAGCGGTCGTGAGGATTGACCGAAAGGTGACCAGGAAAGTGCCAGAACGGAATCGTTCCTGTCAGTACTCCTGACCGGGCCGATGAGCCGATGGATTGCGAGATTGGTAATCTACAGGAAAGATCAAGAACCAGAGGCAGAGGACGCCAGCCGCGAGCAAGAGGCAAGTAGATATCTTGCGCAGCTAGCATCGGATGTTCCGGTACCTTCTTGACCCTGAAGGATGGTATATCGACGACGGTAATTATGATTTGTGATTTTGTGATTTGATTATCACGTATCCGTTGCTTTGGATTTCGGTATTTTGGGCGATCTATTCACATGATTTAGTCTTGATGACTGAGTTTCATGATATTTGATTTTGTGCACCATGGTTGCACCTACTGGGTATTTATACCTTGTACATAGTTATTACTCTTGAGCTGTTGATTGCGATTTCATGCCTATTTTATGCTGGTGATTTGATTTACGCTTCCAGCAGAGTTTCATGTAATTTTAGTGTTTTGATTTTGCACTCGGTATAGCTTATATGTGCTTGTAGTGTATCGATATGTGTTTTGTGCCCGCAGCTGCACACGTTTATGATTTTCTTCATATCTGGATACACTTGGTGTTGCTGCTTACGTATTTGAGTTATTGCTTGGTATTTGTGCATGGGATGCACCAGTTCTATACTTCGTGCATTTGTCGCACCAGTTTTATGTTTCTTGCGTTTATCGCATCAGATTTATATTTCGTGCCTTTGTTGCACCGGATTTATATTTTGTGCATTACGATTGCACCTGACTTCGATTTGATGCCTTTCGGTATGTCGATTTTGATTGTGATATTGATGTGGATTCTTGCACTCCGTGCTTTTGACTGGACTTACGCATATTCGACGTTGCTATTGGATTTTGTGATTCCGTGCATATTGAGTGCGCAGGGTCTAGATTTTCATTCGTGCATGATGGATGCACCGATTTGGATTTTCGCGCATGTTGGGCGCATGTTTTGAGATACGATTTTGGGGCACACCAGATGCACTAAATCGAGATTCTTCGTGCATGTCAGATGCACCTGTTTTGGCTGCCAGGCACACGTTGCCTATGACAGATGCTTCGTGCACACCCGTTGCACCTAGATGTTGTTTTGTGCACATGTTTAGCACATATATGGATTTTGATTTCCGTGCGCACCAGACGCACAGGGTGGTGTTATGTGATTTTTGGGATTTATTCCTTTTGGAGCAGTACATTTTTATGATGTTGGATATTTGCTTTCATACTGAGCAGGACTAGTCAGTGGGCAGTACCTGGATATATTTTGCATGCATCGATAGTTATCGAAGGGATTTCCGAAAAGCGAGCTATAGTCTCAGTATATACCTACGTGTCCGATATGACACGAAACGTTTTAAAAACAAGGAAACCCTTCTAAACTGTTTTCAAAACGGCGGAACGTACCTATTAAACAAAGGATATATATACACATATATAGTTATTTTCTTATGAGAAACGTCCGCCACTGTGCAGTGTTACGCGCATCGCACAGCGACTTAAAAAGATTTGGCATACATTTGCATCAGCTATTTACATGTATAGATTGGATGTCTACATGTATAGTCTTGGTCCATATCATATTGATTTTGTATTGGATTTGACATTGTGTCGTTATCATGACTCCGATGATTGCGGATGCTTGATGGAGTGTTGCTTTTGAGTTATCTGCTCAGTACTCATGCGCATGCATTGCGCTATGATGTTTTATGTATAGATGATTTCGGAACCCCGATGACTTGGAATTTGTATTGAAATATTTTAGTATTTGGGGGTTTAAATTTAAATTCGGGGACCGAATTTCTTTAAGGGGGGTAGATTGTAACGTCTTCAAAATAATAAAATATGATTTTTGGGAAATTTTATAATTTAATATTATTTTAATGAATATTTTAATATTCTGGTATAATTAAATACAGATAAATGGGGAAAAATTATGGAAAATTCTAAAATAAGTTATTTTAAGGAATTGCTTCGTTTTCTGTGCATGCCCCCATTTCCTCTAGTTTTGACCCTGAGTATGTCTAGTTTTGACTGATTCCATCTAGGGTGAAATCTGGGTTGATTTTCCTATGTTGGTGTATAATTTGGGACTTGTTTTGGCATGGATTTTGGTATTTGGTGATTCATTCCTGTCGGGTGGCGTTTGGACGTCAACGACAAGTGGATTTTGATTGTGTTTACATGCGAGTCGATAGGTTTTTACCTATGCGGGTAGCGTGTGCTATTTTGGTTTCCGATGTGATTTTCATGTGCTTTAGCATTGTGATATACTTGTAGGTACCCCGCGTGATGTTGAGGCAAAGGAGGTGAAGATAGCGACATCGGCTTTGGCACACGAGAAGCAATGTGAGTAGATTTATATCTGTGGGGAGAAGTCGGGTGGATGGCGTATAGCACCCCCGCAGTCCGTGGTGATGTATACGAATACGTATACACACGAATATTTATTATGTGTTGTTTAGGGTTATTGATGGTAATAATGATATTTTGATGATAAGAATATATTGGTTTGGTTTAGTGCGAACCCTAGAGTAGTGGTTGCACTCACACATACATTTACACACATACTTGCATTCATTCTTTCATTTATTAGAGTGCATATGATGGTGCGTATATCTACACATGGGTATGGGACTATGTGTTTATATACTGGATTTGAGGATAGTATTTGGGATTTGAGATGAGTCGATGAGATTGGGCTTGAGGCCAGGAGATCGGTGATGTGAT
This sequence comes from Agapanthus africanus, assembly GCA_030015575.1. Lineage (NCBI taxonomy): Eukaryota > Viridiplantae > Streptophyta > Magnoliopsida > Asparagales > Amaryllidaceae > Agapanthus > Agapanthus africanus. Next base: position 214,196,306 of record JASDDO010000031.1, on the reverse strand, counting down.
TTGGTTCGTATCGAGATACGACACGATGTTTTAACGGGTCTTTTGACGTAGTGATTCTTACACCTGCATGCATACATTGAGGGTATCAATATTGTACTAGACGTAGATCAGTACCCCGATCATGACATTTGATAAAGAGGATACCAGATAAATAGTATGATGAATGTGATATTGACCCGTACCCAGATTTGGGATGCCGTACGACGGATTTACGTACAAGCTATATTTTGATGATTGATCCGCACTCTTGACTTGGGATGTCTGATTATAGATAGGGTATCGGATATGATATTATTGAGGCGGGATCACCGACTAATATATATACATGTATGTATATGTATCGACTCAGATGTTAGGCGGTTTCCTCACCCGTAGCTCTACTTGTTAGTTCAGCCGTATAGTTTAAGATGGTTGTTAGATTAGATTAGACTCCTACCTATTTCAAAAACTAACGAATCGTGGGTATTTTAAAAGACAGCCCAAGGGATCCTACGGATATTTCAAAAGACGTATCTTTTCATAAAAACACCGTAGCCCCTATTTTCAAAACCCCATGATTCGTGTTATTTCAAAAGGCACCAATTGTAGAGGTTATTTTAGATTAATGCAGATTAGTTATAGTTGCGTCTAGTATTCAGCTTCCGCTCATTATTGTGGTTCGCATCGCATCGCATGCTTATATTATGTTTCATACTCCATTATTGATGTTATGCTGTTAGGACACCAGCACCATTACCGAGGATGCGTATGTACCACGTACACTTACTTGCCGGCTCACACACATCTCCATCGGTAATTGCCATGTCACGTACACCTTAGAAAATATTATTGCATCGACATAGGTTGTTAGCTAATAATTTAGACATGATATTAGTGTACTTGCCTTATATGCTAGATTAGACATTGTAATTATTAGTTGTTACATCATGCATGTTATTATTCATGGATTTTTATGCCTGTATGCACTGTTTACATGCTATTGAGGATTGGATTCGGATTTCCATGAGATTTTCTGGATTTGGGGGAAAACCGCAAAACTTATATAAACTTCTTTTCTCTCTTTAAAATAAAAAGTGCGGTTTTCCCATGATGTATGAGTCGTCCACCATGAGTTTGCTGATGGATTTGGAAACCCGATTCGAGGAGACGGATGAACCGTTTCGGGTACATGGTGGACCCGGTAAGGTACCCCGGGGCAAGAAGCGCGTGGTGATGACGATGTGAGCCTGGCAGGGGAGCACTACCTACCGGTGATTTTACCCGACGCGTCGGATATCCGGAGGATACCGTCGTGGTCTTGAGATGGATGGTAGGGGCCGGTCTGGACTGACGGCGCCCTAGATATTATGATTGAGACATTGGGATTTCGAGATTTCGAGGTACAGAGACTGTGATACAGAGATATCGAGATATTGGGATTACGTTTTGTGCCGATGCTAGGCACTGTTTTATGCTGATTTCATTATGATACCTCAACTAAAAATACAAGGGAAATCTCACTAAATTATGAAAACAGTTTCTTCATTTACATGTATTCTGCTTTCATGCATTCATACCTCATATTCATGACATACTATTACCTGAGGCACTAGCACGAGCACTTGGCACTACATTCACGTATAGAGATTACATTGCCAGTTTAGCATGCTTCAGCTTTATTCATATTGAGGTTTCTTTATATCTGATCGTATTGACCTAGGTTGGGTCATGCATTCGATCTCTGCTTGTAGATATCTTTCTATTCACGAGTTGGCAACTCACCCCCGTTGTGCCCCAGTTCTTGCAGGTTTGCCGTACAGTTCTATAGCGGCATTTCTGGCACACTGCTTCCTTTTGGGTGATTTGCTTGGATAGGTGGGTTCTTTTGTATCAGAACCGCCGTTGTATTTATATTATTCATTGTATCTAGAATATCCATCAACCAAAACTCGTATATTGTTTCAGACCTAGACTAGTGATGTATTATTCGACCATAGAGTCGCGCTTAGTAGTGTTGCGGTTTTCTTGTTGCTTTTGAGCTTTCTTTTGGATTTGATCCTCGCCACTTGGCGTTGTATATTATTGTTGCATGTGTGGTGGTGACCGTCGATTGACGAAGAGCTAGCTCCCGCTTGGGGATGCCTTTATCATTGCATATATTGTTATCCTTGTTATACCCCATTCGGGGCCAGTTTTACAAAAGAAACTCTGCCGAAATTTTTAGAAAAGACTGTACTGTTTTTAAAAATGCATATTCGGTTTAGTTATTTAAAAACCTTGATTTCAAACATGTTTTTCTTCACTTCTTTAAACCAGTTTCTTTACTTATTCTTAAAAATGGTTTTAGATTTCTGGGCTTTTGGCTTACTTGGATCAGATGGAGTCCTATAGACTTCATATGGTTCAAGGGCCAGTCACGTGCTCTTTCGGGTCGTGACAATGACCTAGCCCGATCATTTCTCCGACGAAACCATTTCTAGAGTCCGGGATCCGATGATCGCAGCGGAGGGATGTCAACACGGAGCTAAAGAAGTGGTGGACCGGATCTACAAAGGTTGTAATCCCTTTCACTTAGTTGCAAAGTCGTTTGCTTGCTTGCTTTTCGCCTTAACTTCTAGTTAACGATCTTCATTAGGGTGTCTCGGCACCGGAAAATTTTTGTTTGGCATGGTTGATGCCTTGTGGAACCTCTTGAGTGTGCCTAGGAACCCTACAGCAAAAAGTCGGTAGGTGGCGGTGCATTGACCAGGCTTCTCAGGGTAGTTTTGTAAATGTAGATATGGGTCAGATGTAAACCTTAGGGTTTCTATTATCTATAAATAGGAATCCTACGGCTTTTTTTGAAGTGTGCCTCCTTTGGGTGCCTCTTTAGAGATGCCTCTCTTTTAATTTCTAGATCTTAGATTTTCAATTCCTTGTAATCGTCAAAGAGTGCATCAATAAAGAAGTAAGTTTTTTTTATCTTGCCTTAGTTATTTTAATTTCTTTTCTGCCCTAGTTATCTAGCAATTTTATTTCTCTGCCGTAGTTATAAATTTTTTATCTTCCATAATTAATTAAAAGAAAACCATAAAAATGATTTCGTTTATCAATTCCCTAATGAGTGAGTAGTTCCTCAGTTGTTAGGGTTAGGTTTGGGGAAGGTTTGATAGATGAAAATCTCTCACCCCTTTCTTGCCTATCATACATTTTAAATAGGACTCTACATACATACACACACTGCTCACTACGGCACCCTATCTCACATGGTAGCGGTGATACCATAGTTAAAGACCGGTTGTGTATGTTTTCCATGGAGGTTAGGGTAAGAGTTAAGAAAGGACGGACAAGGACCTAGAGGAAGAAACCTAGTTTCTTCCCGATCGTGTTAATCCCCTTTGTTAACAATTACCTTAACACCTAAAAGATCTTAATTAGGGCATAGGAAGCGGTGAGAAATATTGAATTTCCAAACTTAACCTAATCCTAACCCTAGCAAGCATTTTATAAACTTTTATCTCATTCTTAGATCTTCAAATAAAAACACCATTTTTTGGACTTAACCGTGGACCGACCCGTACTCAACCGGCTAGCTACCAAGCGACGCCGTTCTTGATTGCGGTTAATATTCTTTGATCTATCTTTTGAAAGCGCACGAACGCTAAATCTTTCTACAATCAGGTATCACATACGTGCATTAATCTCGGTCCCGCACATATCACATATGCGCTCCTACTTCGTTTCGCTTGAGCCAGGAAACCTCTGTGTAGGACTCTAAAGACTCGTCAATACGCCGGCAGTAGGTGGTGATCATATCAGTCACCCACAAGCTGCAAGTGGTCTGCTAAACTTAACGGCCACCCGGGTATTAAGCGATCAGAAGATCAACAAGCAAGCCTGCTCATACTCCTGTGAATCCAATCAAGTAACACTACCGTACAGTCCGGTCTCTTCGTCTGATATGTCGCATATCACAGCCTAGGGGTGGTAATCGTCAGACCCCAATAGCCTGATAAATCATGCCAATGTGAGGCTCATAACGGTTCGAGAAACTACGGATAACACTTACCAGTAGATCTCAGCAACCCTGGCCAGAGATTTCCTGTTTTGGCCAATCAAGCATAGCGCAACATCAACCCCCAATACCGGGAGAGACGAAATCCCTTCCTATCGCTCATTACCTCCATGTTACTCGGGACTGTACCCAAAAAACACCGTTTTGCATGATCTCTTGAACGTAGTAAGGTGGAAATCAAAGCACAGTGGAAATCACACAAAACTCTATGACGATCTCGGGTCGACAGACTAACCTGTACCAGTGTCACCAGAGAACTGCTATCTAACGATAGGTTTAATACCATCTAGGTGTTCTCGGTGATTCCGTCCAGTGTACCCAGTCTGCACTGAGCACCCTTATACCATCTCTGATGTCAAACACTAATGGATATGGGATCATCCATCGCCCATCATATGGGCCGAGAAGTGTATACGCTAGTCTACTCTAGAATATCGATACCCCGTCTCGATACTCCCACGACTAGGAACATTTGAAGGATGTACTTACCGACTACCTCTGCCCTACTAGTATGATCCGCATCATAATCCTGGTAGTCAAGTACTCATCCTAAGGGTTTTATCAACATTTAATAGAGAGACAATAAGTGTACATGTTAAGATAAAGAGCAACCAGATAGCATACTATCATGTCGAGCAAGAAAGTCCTCTCTATATATGTCCAAGTATCCACTACAATATACATCGTATGTACAGTAATGGCCTCTAGGGCATACATATTGTTAGTGTTTATGCCCTAGAGGCCATTACTTTTTCATACTAGTTTGTATATTACTTAATGGAAGCTTGGGATATTCACAGTTGTGTTGACAGTCTTGCTAAAAATGGTAGTATGTTACTTGGTTTGTTTCTACTTTAATATGTGCATATGTTTCTTTTAACATATCGCTTATACATATTAGTAGAGCCCTTAGGATCTTTGCTTGATTACCAGCGTTGTGATGGCAGTCACACTAGTAGGGGCTGGGTAGTCTATAAGCAACATCCTATACAGGTCCCTGGTCATAGGATTATCGAGACGGGGCATCGATACTCCGGAGTAGACTGGTGTATACGCTTCTCATCCCAGCAAGGGGAGATGGTTTATCCCACAACCATCAGTACGTCGTACTGGAGATAGTATGCAGGTGCTCGTTAGGTTATGGTTACACCGGACAGGACTCGCCGGGAACTACAGGTTGGTTTTATACCCATCGTCAGATAGCAGTTCCCAGGTGACATGAGTACAGCTTAGTCCGTCGACTTGACACTGCTGCTTCGCTTTGAGTGTGTTCCCAATGTACTTAGATTACTACCCAACCACGGCTCAAAGGATGTTGGAGATAGTGCCCTCAGAGTCAATTATTGGATCACAGGCACGTGATTACAATGATTGATGGAGGACCTATCCCGATAGGACAGTCTTACTCATGATGATAGTATGCTATCTGGTTTATCTTTATCATCGTGTACTGCTTTAGGTGACCTGACAGGTCACTATTGCACGTTGATAGAGCCCCTAAGATTCTTGCTTGACCACCAGCAGTATGAGGGTGATCATATACGTGGGAGCTGGTAGTCTATAAGCACATCCTTAAATGGTCCCTAGTCGTGTGAGTTTCGAGATAGGGCATCGATACTCCAGAGTAGACTAGTGTGTACATTCGAGACCCTGACGAGGGGCGGTGGCCGGTCTCACAAGCCAATGGTGTCAGTTGGTTCACCTAAGATGTATACAGGTGCTCATTGGGTTATGAGTACACCGGACAGGACTCGCCGGGAACATGCTAGTTGGTCATATACCAGACGTCAGATGGCAGTTCCCTGGTGACATGTGTACAGGTTAGTTCATCGACCTGGGGATCGTCATTTGTCTCGTGTGAGTTCCCACTGTACTTTGATTACTACCCTACCACGGCTCAAAGGAGTCGTGCAAACAGGTTTTAGTTGGGTACAGTCCCGAGCCACATAGAGCCAGTGAGAGCATCTTCAGGGGTTCGTCTCTCCCGGTATTGGGGGTAAGGTCGCGCTGTGTCTAGGAGAGCCATTACACGAAGCCCTCCGCCGAGGCAAGGAGATTTACTGGTAGGTATTCCAGTAGTATCTCAGGGTGTTCTGGGCTACACTCCGACACGACTTGTACCGCTTTAGGGGGTCTGACTTTTACCAACCCCCTAGGCCCGCCATGCGATGCTCATAGACGAACGGACCGGACTGTATGGATATTGTCACTGACAGGCTCAGTAGGGTTGTCAGGCTGAGTTCGCTCACAGACGTCCCTTTTAGTCAATACCTGGTAGCCCGTTACGTATTGGCTTATACCTCTGACGTGCTAGTGGTTAAATCCACAACCAAGGTGTTGACGAGTCTTTAGAGTCCCCCACATTCAGTTACTCAGCTTTCTGGAGAAAAGTTGTAGAAGCCGTATGGAGATATGGAAAGGTCCGATCAGATACGTGCGTTATTGCACGGATCAGGATCGTACAGTTTGTGCTATAGGCCGTATGGTTATATATGGCAGGGTTCGATCAGATACGTGCGGTATTGCACGGATCAGGATCGAACGGATATTACTAGCCGGCTTTGTTTTAAGCCGGATCCTAGTATAGTACAGTGTAGATTTTGTCTCATTGCATTTGTATTTCGGTCGGAATACAAATGCGGGTGTGTATGCACATTATCGGGGTTTTTGGATGTTGCCAGTTTGCTTTCCGTTTCGGCCAATTTCCTTTGTATCGTTCATTGGCCGAAGATTGGTGGAGGAGGACTTATTTTCATTGTTGCAAATAAGCATTTGTGGAGGGGGTCTTTGCATATTTCCTTGTATCATGATGGTGCACCATTCTTTGACCTTGACTTCTTCTTCTATCATGATTGCTTGACTTTGTGAGGTGATGATGGTAGTGTTGGAGTGTTGGTTTATTAGCTATCATGGTTGTTGGTTGAGTATTGGAATGGTTGTGATGATGATTCTTTGCATGATAGCCTTCTCTCTCTCCATTGGATTATTGGATGACTCCCTCACTCACTCACTCTCTTGCCAAGAAATGGCCGGCCATTCATTTGAGAGGGGGCTGTCCCAATTTTGATGGGGGGGTTTTGGTTGATATCATATCATTTTCTTCACCAAAATTCCTAAGAAAAACTCCAAGTATCATACCTCCACCTATATGGCAATTCCTACAACCCCAAATGAGACTTGAGCACTACACATTCTACAGCAAATCTTAGGCACGTCGACTAGCCAGCTTCGTGCCCGAGTTGCCTCGGTATTGAGGTGGGAGCCCGTAAAAGATGCAGACGATGTGGTGCACTTCCGGCGACGAGGTGGAGACAGGACATTCCGCGGGAGATCGGGACGATGACGAGAAGACCGGAGGACTCGGATCAGTCGGTATATCTCTCTTCCCCATCTTGTAGTTAGCTAGGACTAGTTAATGGTTCGATCCGGGTTTTAGTGCGCGGTGGTGCCGGTTTGCTAAGTTCGCAAAATTAATGTTTATCACCGCTTCCGCATTTTGGTCTCGGGATGGAGGCCGGGGCGCCGCCGTGCACTTACAGTGGTATCAGAGCCTCGCCATTAACTTAGTCTAGCTTTGTTTAATGTGTTTTACATTTCCGATTGACCAAAATTCCAAAATCCGCGTTTTTGTTCACATCAGTTTTCTGTTGAAATTTTTTGGAGTCTAAAAATTTTTCACGTTGTAGAAAACTGATGTACAAGAAGTTCTAAGAGTTCTGGGAAAATTCGAGACATTGATCGTTCAGGTAGAGCGCGGAACAGCGGCCAAACCCCACTTGGCGCCGCGGTTCCGCAGCAGGTTTGAGGGATCAATGCGTCAAAATTTTCCCGTGGGCTTGTGGGCTGAAAATAGGGGTTTTGGAATATTAAACTTGGGCCCAGAATTTCTGTGAGTGCTACAGTATTGCTTGGGGGCCCACTTGTTAATTTTTGATCGATCGGATATTTTAAACACATTATTTCACAGTATTTACATTATATCTGCGACCGTGAATGTCACTTGATCGGTAAATCCAGTCTAACTGCTATAGCCCGGTTAGACGGATTTGCGAACGTGACTTTCCCGTTGATGTTCTGTGTTATGCTGTGATGTTGCGGATTGGTCGTGGGGGATAGCCTGGATGCAATGCTAGTACTATTGTGGTTGTATTATGTACATTTGATATTGCGGGGCGAGCGTCCGACATGTGGACTGCCGTCACTGCCTGATTGTATTATTATTTTGGGGCACGGCCAGGTTGCGGTCGATGCACCCGTTGTATGTATATTTTACTTTCTGTACTAGGATTACCCCGCGGAGGAGTGCACGGATAGCCGGGTTCTAGAGGGCAACGGGACCGCATCTCATGGCATTGAGACTGAGGGGGCTTCACTTTAGGATTGGCGGGCTATTCGCCGCACTCGTAGGGGGTACAGGTTGACCCAGGAGGGGTGCCCAAGTTACCGGATTCCGTGAAGTGCTGGCTGGTCCATTCACGGTACTGAAGGGGGCTGCCTCGCTTCAGGTTTTGGCGGGTGACTTGCCGTGCCCGTAGGGGTCTAGGATTTCATTGCACAGGCTATCCACACGACCAGGGGAACGTCGGGTTTCAGTAGTGGCTCTGTGAAACCCGGGGATCCTAGATATCTGTATTGTTCTGTGATGCTGTACATTTCTGTGATGTTGCATTTCTTATCACGCCTTGAGCGAAATATAATATATTGATATATATATTAGTAGATGTTGTATATGTTTTGCATCCGCGCTAGTCCAGTCCCCTCTCTGTCGTTAGTTAGCTAACCTAACGGGTAATGACGGGACCCAGTGGCGAATGCGGATGGCATATACGTACATCAGTATATTTTCGTTCTTTGTGGTGTGATCAATTGATGGGACTGCGTTGATTCGGATCAATGCAAGTTAAAAACAAACATAATCTGATGTTGTTGGAACACTTTTCAAAAAGCTGTTATTGCAAGGACGTTCACTTTTGTTTTGAATCGTGGTATTCATTTGGAATATCCTGCTCCTCAGTCGACGAGGCAAGGGCCGAGATCCCTTCACCGGGAGTGACCCCTTGGACAAAAGTTTGCGTCAGGGCATTAACTTCACTATAGCCGATTACTTTTGCTTTGCATCGTGGTATTCAGTTGCAATATCCTGCACCTCATTCTATGGGGAAAGAGCCGAGATCCCTTCACCGGGAGTGACCTCTTTAGTAAAGGTTTTCGTCACTATATTTTTAAAAGCTATCCATTCCTTCAACGATATCAAGTTCTTTACGTTAAAGGTTTTCGCCAGAAACCATTCGTAGCCCTCCGTCGTTTCATGTGAGTGTTCAATAGTATTCAAGCTGTTTATGTTGGCCAAAGTCAAGGCACAGTGATTGGTAGCTATTGGGGCATTCATATGCAGCATAGATAGATGCGTTGGTTTGGGACAGTCGTACTGCTATTTTGGCCAAAGTCAAGGGTAGGTACAGGTGGATTCAAAACAACCTGGAGAATGACGGGTAGAACTTGACATGTGACTTATGATATGTTGGCCAAAGTCAAGGTCATAAGAGCATGGGGCAGAAATCACATCGGGAGTTTCTAAAGAAACTGAAACTTGCCAGATATGCGCATACCTTCTGGAGTGTGATGACGTGAGCGGTTCCGTCATGTTATCATGCGATGATAGTTGGATCCCGATTCCCACTGATGAGTTGGTATACTCCTCGGGTGATCCCGACTAATTCTTCTTTTAGGTTTGGAGGAGAATTTGACGGTACAGTGGGAGGTTTCCAGATTAGATAAATTGGTAACCATTCTGATCTAGGTTAGAGTGCACGCTGAGTGTTTCTTTTCTCTCTCTATTTGGCAGCGACCATTGACCCGACCCTAAGACAATGACTCAGTGACCAAGTTGACCGAACCTTCTTAACACTGGCTTTTGGATTGTCAGAGTTGCAAACCTCATTGCCACTCCTACTTTTACCCTTTTCTCCAGGACACCCCGTACTACTACGAACGTCCACTTCCATTGGACAAAACCATCGTATGGTTAGATACGAACTCGAAGGAATTTATTCGAGGATGGTTTCCAGTTCTGGAGAAAACGGATAGGACTATTCAGTTGTCTTTTCCTTTTACCTTCTCTCAGGTTGCGAGTACTCCTTGGTTTAGGAGTAGTACACCTATTACACAAATTGGATAGTCTTCTTCCAAACCTTAGGCTGGTGCCGACCGGTAGGGAATGAAGAAAACCAATTAGCCTAACGATGGTGTACAGAAGGTATTGAGTTAAGACAAAACAAGGGATTAGTAAGAGGGCAAAGTAAATTGCGACTGCTATTCACGACCAAACCAAGTATTCCTTCGCCAATCCTAAATCACCTTTGTATTTCTCCAGGACACTCCGTATCACTACGAAGATCCACAGTTTATTGGATACTCCATCGTATGGTTATATACGAACTCGAAAGGAACTTGTTCCAGTTCGGGGATGGATTCTGGTTCGGGAGAAATAGGAATAAGATTTATTCAGGTGTCTTTTATCTTCACCTTCTCTCGCATTGCGAGTGTTCTTAGGATTAGGACAGTACACCCATTATGCTTATTGGATAGTCTTCTTCCAAACCATAGGCTGGTGCCGAACGGTAGGGAAGGAAGAAAACCATTTGGCCTAAAAGGGTGTGCAGAAGGTAATGACTAAAGACATATGAAGGGATTTGGAGAGGTGGAAAAGAATTATACGGTTACAGTCGTGACTCTGGAAGAGGAATTACTAGGAATACCGGGATACCCCATCGAAACATTTCAATGTTTCAGTTTCACTGTGTACTGTTAAACGAAAACTGATTTCCCAGTTAGACACTTGCTCCAGGGTATGTATTTACCAAGTATGATTCTCACATCTGTATAGTTTTACAGATGATGAGTGGGAGTAAGTTATTGGGAATTAGGTGATCATCCTCATTATATCGGGATTCGTTGTAATCGGTGATATTTGAGGAAATCACCTGGGCTGTTTGCCGGTCAGAAAATATTTGGTTTTGAATATCCGCTGTTATGCACCAATTTCAAATCGATATATCTGTACGTCTATTTTCATAGAGTGAGATATACCTTTTGAAATTATGTCAGTGACATTTACCTATATCAGTGGATGGTTTGGTAAGGAGCATTAAACAGCGGTGTAATTCTTCTTAACCATAAGTACAGTTCTCAACCTACGACACACAGTGAATGAGTTATCAGACTCAAGGGACTTTTACAGAGTATTGTATGTTGTCCAGCGTCCATCAGGACAGAGGGGTTGGTCCTCGTACTATATTCGGTTTACTTATGACTTCTCTAGTTTTTAGACAAGTGTTTCGTGGGAACACAGGGTCTGAATTTTAAGAAGTTGTAGGTATTTGAATAAAGTAGAGAACCAGATATTGCAAGTATCAGGATTCTTCAAAGTGATCGAAGATGTAGATACTTGAGTATGGTATTCAGATGATAGTAATGATTAAGAGATCTTGCTTCTCTTTCAGGTTATTCTTAATTGGAAGCATTCCTAAGTTGAGTAACGCTGATCGGCCTTTTTCCATTTAGTTGACATGCACTGGAGACAGCTGCATGATTTGAATCTGGTTCAAATAAATCAGTGCCTCTGGTTCTATATTGGATATAGAACAGTTCATATCTTAACGATGTTAAGGTACGGGGAGTTGTCCGGCCTATGCTTAAAACCAGACTCTGGATAACTCAAGGCACGTTTCTGTAATGGCTGTTTGTGGGTTGACCCAGGCTATGACGAGGGTTGACTTTCTACGATCTGGAAGATCAATAGCGATATTGTTCTAGACTCGCCACAGTTTTATTAAAAATGGATTTTTTCAGAAAACAGTAGTGGGAGTATGGTAGAACTGGAAGTGATTCCAGAACCACAAACGATTACTGAAGATTTCATAGGAACCTAAAGATTCAATCTGGTTTGACATTCCATTGGCCACTCCGCAGTTAAGGTGGGTAACCTCAGGCACCCGAGAGGTACCCCAGTAACCTCAAGGACGGTGACAGGGAGGTTCTTGTTTACCCACACTTCCCATTGCTGTTGTTCCAGACTGTGAGACCCGGCAGGAGGATGAGTATAGCGTCGTTCTAAACTTGCTTCAGAAGTGTACGTCTATATGACTCTGCCAGAGGGTTGTCGTAGTCAGTGGGAGCAGCGGAAGCATTGGTGGACAGGTAGCTTATGTCTATTTATAGACTAAAGCAGATATAGCGGAGATAGATCATCAATTTCTGATGTGACAGTCATAGGTTTGACTTCATCAGAATAGGGGATGGATCTGTTGAGAAGGTAGTAGGGTGTGATGTCATGGTATTTGGATGACATACACAGAGTAGGAAGTGATATTCCTACACTACAATCGGTTATACTTTGGTCTTCACACAGTGGTTTCTCCACACAGTACTTGGATATTATATCAGACATTCTGGTTACTAGATCTATGGTTTTAGATCTAGATTTCGGTGGTTTCCCAATTAAGGGTACTTAGAAAGCATTCTAAGAGTATTTAGAATGGACGGCTCCTGGCACGGTAGTGGACCTGCAGGTGACTGAGTCACCCTCTCTAAAGGTGTCTTATAGACTAAAAAGGAGAGGGATGTGCATGGTTGGCAGATCACTTGCTCAGGCAATTGAGTCAATCATGAGATGTCAAGTACCACACCAGATGTTGTTCTTGCACTACATGCAATAAGTTGACATTGATCCAATCCTGGAGAAACAGTCGGGAGCAGCTTTAGAACATAAGTAGATGTTCTAGGGATATGATAACGACAGCCTCATTCGGGAGACAGTTATCATTACAGGCTTCCAAGGTGACCCGGACGACAAGGAGGTTGTCAGAGGTATAGTTTTCCTTCTGATGAGGGGCAGTATTTTGGACAGGTGGTCCAAGGCAATACTGAGGGTGGCATGGCGCACGATACTGATTAAGTTCAGTTGACGATACAGACTAAGAAGTTTGGATTTGGAGTTCATTTATGAGCTAGGTCCCATCAGACATCCAGACACATTCTAAGACAGGTATTACTCATTTCGGTAGATGGGTTTCCCCGCGAACTTGAGATATAGAGAGAATTAGAAAGAGACATCAAGGCGGATCCACTCACTAAGGCTATTCCTCGAATGCAATAGTTTCGCAAGCGAGCTTTGTGAGACTGACTAGTAGAGGAGTTGGGTGTTCGGTATCACACGTGCTGTGAGTATGCGACATCGCAATAATTAGCCTTGAGTGCAAGTGGGAGATTGTTGGAGATAGTGCCCTCAGAGTCAATTATTGGATCACAGGCACGTGATTACAATGATTGATGGAGGACCTATCCCGATAGGACAGTCTTACTCATGATGATAGTATGCTATCTGGTTTATCTTTATCATCGTGTACTGATTTAGGTGACCTGACAGGTCACTATTGCACGTTGATAGAGCCCCTAGGATTCTTGCTTGACCACCAGCAGTATGAGGGCGATCATATACGTGGGAGCTGGTAGTCTATAAGCACATCCTTAAATGGTCCCTAGTCATGTGAGTTTCGAGATAGGGCATCGATACTCCAGAGTAGACTAGTGTGTACATTAGAGACCCCGACGAGGGGCGGTGGCCGGTCTCACAAGCCACTGGTGTCAGTTGGTTCACCTAAGATGTATACAGGTGCTCATTGGGTTATGAGTACACCGGACAGGACTCGCCGGGAACATGCTAGTTGGTCATATACCAGACGTCAGATGGCAGTTCCCTGGTAACATGTGTACAGGTTAGTTCATCGACCTGGGGATCGTCATTTGTCTCGTGTGAGTTCCCACTGTACTTTGATTACTACCCTACCACGGCTCAAAGGAGTCGTGCAAACAGGTTTTAGTTGGGTACAGTCCCGAGCCACATGGAGGCAGTGAGCGCATCTTCAAGGGTTCGTCTCTCCCGGTATTGGGGGTGAGGTCGCGCTGTGTCTAGGAGAGCCATTACACGAAGCCCTCGGCCGAGGCAAGGAGATTTACTGGTAGGTATTCCAGTAGTATCTCAGGGTGTTCTTGGCTACACTCTGACACGACTTGTACCGCTTTTGGGGGTCTGACTTTTACCAACCCCCTAGGCCCGCCATGCGATGCTCATAGACGAACGGACCGGACTGTACGGATATTGTCACTGACAGGCTCGGTAGGGTTGTCAGGCTGAGTTCGCTCACAGACGTCCCTTTTAGTCAATACTTGGTAGCCCGTTACGTATTGGCTTATACCTCTGACGTGCTAGTGGTGAAATCCACAACCAAGGTGTTGACGAGTCTTTAGAGTCCCCCACATTCAGTTACTCAGCTTTCGGGGGAAAAGTTGTAGAGGCCGTATGGAGATATGGCAAGGTCCGATCAGATACGTGCGGTATTGCACGGATAAGGATCGGACAGTTTGTACTATAGGCCGTATGGTTATATATGGCAGGGTTCGATTAGATACGTGCGGTATTGCACGGATCAGGATCGAACGGATATTACTAGCCGGCTTTGTTTTAAGCCGGATCCTAGTATAGTACAGTGTAGATTTTGTCTCATTGCATTTGTATTTCGGTCGGAATACAAATGCGGGTGTGTATGCACAGTATCGGGGTTTTTCCTGTAATTTATTACGGGACCAGTTTTCTGGAGTTGCCAGTTTGCTTTCCGTTTCGGCCAATTTCCTTTGTATCATTCATTGGCCGAAGATTGGTGGAGGAGGGCTTATTTGCATTGTTGCAAATAAGCATTTGTGGAGGGGGTCTTTGCATATTTCCTTGTATCATGATGGTGCACCATTCTTTGACCTTGACTTCTTCTTCTATCATGATTGCTTGACTTTGTGAGGTGATGATGGTAGTGTTGGAGTGTTGGTTTATTAGCTATCATGGTTGTTGGTTGAGTATTGGAATGGTTGTGATGATGATTCTTTGCATGATAGCCTTCTCTCTCTCTCCATTGGATTATTGGATGACTCCCTCACTCACTCACTCTCTTGCCAAGAAATGGCCGGCCATTCATTTGAGAGGGGGCTGTCCCAATTTTGATGGGGGGGTTTTGGTTGATATCATATCATTTTCTTCACCAAAATTCCTAAGAAAAACTCCAAGTATCATACCTCCACCCATATGGCAATTCCTACAACCCCAAATGAGACTTGAGCACTACACATTCTACAGCAAATCTTGGGCACGTCGACTAGCCAGCTTCGTGCCCGAGTTGCCTCGGCATTGAGGTGGGAGCCCGTAAAAGATGCAGACGATGTGGTGCACTTCCGGCGACGAGGTGGAGACAGGACATTCCGCGGGAGATCGGGACGATGACGAGAAGACCGGAGGACTCGGATCAGTCGGTATATCTCTCTTCCCCATCTTGTAGTTAGCTAGGACTAGTTAATGGTTCGATCCGGGTTTTAGTGCGCGGTGGTGCCGGTTTGCTAAGTTCGCAAAATTAAAGTTTATCACCGCTTCCGCATTTTGGCCTCGGGATGGAGGCCGGGGCGCCGCCGTGCACTTACAAAGGAGTCATGCAAATAGGTAGTAGTTGGGTGCAGTCCCGAAGCATTTGGAGGCAGTGGCAGTTAGACAGGATTCGTCTCTCCCAGAATTGGGGTTTGATATCGCGCTGTGTATGGAGAGCCATTACGCATGGTCCCTGGCCAGTGCAAGCGAGATTTACTGGTAGGCTTCCAGTAGTTTCTCAAGGTGTAATGGGTTTCACTCCGACACGATTTATACCGCTATTAGGGGTCTGACGTTTACCGCCCCCCTAGGCCCGATATGCGATAGTCCTAGACGAACAGACCAGACTGTACGGAGATTGTCACATCAGGCTCAGTAGGAGTTCGGATGGGTTTCCTCATCGTCCTTCTTATCGACATCTACCTGGTGACATGTAACGCCTTAGATTTCGGTTAGTGTTCATTTAGACGTTAATGCGGGTTTACTGTAAAAAGTTTACCAATTTGGTTTCCTCACATTTTATAACATTTAATTAATAAATTATTATTATTTGTTATAAGCATGCACGCACGTGTGCACGTAAATGTGTGGATTTGTTTATGCTAATTTTGATCTTAGCAACTATGACACTTAACCTAATCTATCCTTTTACTTTAATCCTTGTTTAAATTCATCCTTAACCTAAACCTTAGATCTTTTGAGTGAGAGAGAGAGAGAGATATTTATTTTGGAGTGGTGAGGTGTGTGTGAAAACATTAATGATGCATTAATGATGTGGTTACACTCACCCTCATTCCTCACCCTACACTCACCTCCCTCTCTGTTCATCATTTCCTCTCTTTCTTTTCTCTATCTCATTTGTTCCTTCTTCTTCTCTCTCATCAAACTGAACACTCTCTTTTCCCTCACCAAAATTCATCAAATCCTTCACAAAGTTCACAAAAATCACATCTTTCTTCACCTTTTGCCTCTTGGATGCCTAGGAGCATGCAAAGCTAGGATCTTTAAGTTCTTTTGTGTAGGTAATGTTCTTTTGCTGTTGTTTATGTTGTTTTTGTGTTATGTAACTAGTTAGTTTCAGTTTAGATTGGTTAAAGTTTAGTTTTGTGCGAAATATCGTATTTTAGTGTCGTTTTGTGATATATGTTATCTGCTGTGACCCAGAAAGTTTACTAGAAAACTAAACTATGTGGTTGTATTGTACCAGTGACCATAGGACCCCACCTGAGACACGAGACCCACACCACCGGCCAGGGCCGGCGACGTCTGAGGGGGATTCCGGCGACCTCGGCCCCATGGAGGAGTTGGGGTGTGGGTTTTTGAGGGTAGGTCTATGCTGTGATTTGGGTGTTTTTGGTCTTGTTTGATTGTTGAGTTTTCTCTGTATGCAAAATCTGGGATCACTTAAATAGTTTATAGTGTTTTGTGTCCGCGCGATACGTTATACGACACGGATCGTGCACTTTTTGAGGTTTTGCTCTTGGGTTAGTTTCGTCGTGTCGCTACATACGTTAGCTACAATACGAACACTTGAGAGTATGTTTTGTGTTGTTGCGTCGGTCTAATGTAGTTGTACGCGTTTTTGATCTATTATTAACATATATTTGCGTTATTGTTTTGATGTGGTAGGTTCGCAGGCGGGGACTTCGGACACTGCTACCAGGGGAAACCGAGTGGTTGGCTTCACTTAGCCAGGAGCGTTGGTGAGTAAATTTAACATCTACAGGGGAATCGCCCGCATGGCGTTATGCGTCTGGGCTAGAAATGATTTGACTGGTCGCATATTCTATTTATGACATATTTAGAATTTGCGACTACACTTTATTGCTTAGATATTGTTGTGCTTGGACTAGTATCCTTAGGACACTGCACATATTATTGACGATTCATGTTGCACGAGCACTGATTGTATGCCACACACACCGTTAATAATTGCCATGTCACGCACAACCCACTTATAGATATAATATCGTTTGGTTAGGGACATTGAGACATTGATTCATATTTCTTATCGCATATGATATTTAGCATACCTGTATACCCACATGCTTACACATATGCCTTCATATACTTATATGCTAGATACCTGTATACCTATAGAGTATTGTACCATTAGTGATAGGTACATACACACTTAATGACACAGCTACAGGTATACCTTGCACACATACTTCACTTATACCCAGGGGGTATATTTCATCATTTACTTATAGGTAGATACATATACCTTGCTATACCTTATTTTTTACACATATATCTGGTTATAGCTACATGTTTACCTTTACTTGATGTTATTTAGACTTGGATAAATTAGGAACCGCATGATATTTATATTAACTTGTTGCAGTTAATTAGTGGCTTTTCCTTCATATGCTTACATTTTAGTTTTATGTTGCAAATATTATATTCATGGATTTTCACATTTCGATATGGATTTTTCATGATATTTCTTTTTATTTCTAAGTATATATAACAGTGGAATGGGACGCTGTTATATATGCCTTTACCCCAATATTAGTGGAATGGGACGCTAATATACGTGTATTGATTCATACATTTGTACTTATTCTTTACTTGATTTTTGTATACATCCACTCTGAGTTTTGTTATAATACCGATACGGGGATTGAGAGTGTCGGTGTTTGGCACTTACGATTCTAAGGACGTATAATACCGATACGGGCATCGAGAGTGTCGGTGTTTGGCACATAAGATTCGAAGGACGTATAATACCAATACGGGGATCGAGAGTGTCGGTGTTTGGCACTTAAGATTCGAAGGACGTATAAATATGTATTTTCGTGTCGATGCTTGACACATTGTTTTCATGATATTTTTTTAAGTCCACGGTAGCGCCCCGACCGTCTAACAGACGCCAAATGCGGAACAAAAACTTTTTACAACTGGCGCTATCGTGTACCGTAACCCGGATATGCCATTAAAGCTAAACTAACAAACTACAAAGTAGGTAGAAGAGTTATACCGAACGATCCGAGTCCTTCGGTCTTCAACCATCATCCCACGCTTGTTGCGGCTGCTCCAATCTCCTGAATCTCCAGTCTTCTCGTCCAGGTGGCACCACGTTGACGGATCTTTAAACGGGCTCCCGCCTCTGAACCGAGGCAACTCGATCGTCATGTTTGCCAAAAGAGACGACCAAGATGAAGTATAGAATGAGTAGAACACTTTGTCTCGTTATGTCCAAGGTTATGGACGAACGGTTATGGAAGTTGCCTTTTGGATCGGGTGAAATGAGAAATGAGACTGTCTAATTTCCGTGAATCCAAACTATCACAATCTTTTTTCTAGCAATCATGAGCATGAGAGGGGGGGAGGCTGGCCACATATTTGTAGGAGGGAGGTGAGTGTAGGAGAGATGAGAGGGTGACCATAAACCATGATACTTATCATAACACCTAGTAATAAAGCATTTAAAGCAAACCAATCACAATTAACCTAGTCACCTTGTCATTAAATGCACCATTAATGACCTAATGACTCACAAGCCTTGTCACCCTCTCAAGAACTTTCTAGAACACTAACTCACCTCATCAAGAAAAGATGAATCCGCATTTAACCGAATATCAAAATACGGCTGAAAGAAAACTGGAAACTGGCAACTTCCAAAAGTGATCCTGAAATGAATTTCAGGATAACCCCGTATCAGTATAAACATACCCGCATTTGTATTACGACCGAACACAAATGCATCTGAGACAAAGATATTATATCTACACAGTATAATACTCGGATCCGGCTTAAACCAAAGCCGACCAGTATTATCTGTCCGAAAAACGACACGTGCGAAAACGCAAGTGCGAAAACGCACGTGCATTTTCCGAACCTTGCCATAAACCCGTACGACCTCTACAAGGTTTCGCCCGAACTTGGGAAAGTGTCTGTGGGGGACTCTAATGACTCATCAACACACTGGCACTGGGTATAACCACTAGCACGTCAGAAGTACAAACTGTACGTAACGGTTTTCCTATGTATTGATTGGAAGGGAAGCTGATGAGTGAACTCATCTATAAACCCTACTGAGCCTGACAGTGACAATGTATATACAGTCCGGTCCGTTCGTCTAAAGAGTATCGCATATCGAGTCTAGGGGGATGGATAAAGTCAGACCCCCTAATAACGCGATAAATCGTGTCAGCATGAAGCCCATCACTACCTGAGAAACTACTGATCCAAATCAGTAATTCTCCACTACCTCGGCCGAGGATTCCTAGTGATGGCCACCCGTGCACTGCGCGACATCAACCCCCAATACCGGGAGAGATGAATCTTCGACGATCCGCTCACTTGCCTCCAATGTGGCTCGGGACTGTACCCAACTAAAACCTGTTTGCACAACTCCTTTGAGCATGGTAGGGTAGTAATCTAAGCACAGTGGGAACTCACATGAGACAAACGACGATCTCAGGTCGATGAACTAACCTGTACACATGTCACCAGGGAATTGCTATCTGACGATATGTATAATACCAACTAGCATGTTCCCGGCGAGTCCTGTCCGGTGTACTCATAACCCAATGAGCACCTGTATACATCTTAGGTGATCCTACTGACACCAATGGCTTGTGAGACCGGCCATCGCCCCTCGTCGGGGTCTCGACTGTATACACTAGTCTACTCTGGAGTATCGATGCCCTGTATCGAAACTCCCACGACTAGGGACACTTTAAGGATGTGCTTACAGACCCCAGCTCCCACGTATATGATCACCATCATACTGCTGGTAGTCAAGCAAGAATCCTAGGGGCTCTATCATCATGCAATAGTGAACTAAAGCATATATACGATGATAAAGACAAACCGGATAGCATACTATCATCTCGAGTAAGACTGTCATATCGGTATAGGTCCTGCCTCAATCATTGCAATAACGTACCTGCGATCCAATAATTGACTTTGAGGGCATTATCTCCAACAATCTCCCACTTGCACTCAAGGCTAATTATTGTGATGTCGCATACTCACAGCCCGTGTGATACCGAACATCCAACTCCTCTACTAATCAGTTTCACAAAGCTAGTTTGTAAAACTCTTGTGTTCGAGAAATAGCCTCAGTGAGTGGATCCGTCCTGATGTTTCTTTCTATGTCTCTCTTAATCTCATGTTCGCGGAGAAAACCATCTCCCGAATCGAGTAATACCTGTCTTAGAATATGTTTGGATATCTGATGGGACCTAGTTCATCAATGAACTCCAAATCCAAACTTCTTAGACTGTATCGATAACTGAACCTAATCAGTATCCAGCACCATGCCTCCCACAATATCCTCTTGGACCGCCTTTCCATAATACTGTCCCTCGTCAGAGGGAAAACTATAACTCTGACAATCACTCTGTCATCCATGTCACCTTGGAAGCCTGGAATGATAACCGTCTCCCTATGGAGGTTGCCATTATCAAATCCGTAGAACATGCACTTTTGTTCTATAACTGCTTCCTTATGTTTCTCCAGGATTGGATTCATATAAACTTATCGCATCAAGTGCAAAAACAACATCTGGTGTGGTACTTGACATCTCATGATTGACTCAATTGTCTAAGCAAGTGATCTGCCAATAATGCACATCCCTCTCTCCTTTAGTCTCTAAGACACCTTTAGAGAGGGTGACTCCATCACCTGCAGGTACACCACCATGCCTGGAGTCATCTATTCTAAAATACTATTAGATTACTGTCGAAGTACCCACATTGGGAAACTACCCAAATCTAGATCTAAATACCATAGATCTTGTAACCAGAATGTCTGATATTATATCCATGTCCTTTGTGAAGAAACAATTGTGTAACAACCATAGTACAACCGATCGTAGTATAGGAATTTTACTTCCTATTCTGTGTATGTTATCCAAATACCAGGACATCACGCCCTACTACCTTCTTAACAGATCCATCCTCTATTCTGATGAAGTCAAACCCATGACTGTCTCATCAAAATTAGATGATCTTATCTCCGCTATAAGTGCTCTAGTCTATAAATAGACATAAGCTAATTTCCCACTACGCTTCCACTGCTCCCACAGACTACGATAACCCTCTGGCAGAATAATATATACGTATACTTCTAAATCTAGTTTAGAACGACGCTATACATATCTTCCTACCGGGTCTCATAGTCTGGAACAACAGTAGTGTCAAGTCTGGGTAAACAAGAACCTCACTGTCACCGTCCTTGAGTGTACCGGAGTACCTCTCGTGTGTCTGAGGTTACCCACCATATCTGCCGAGTGGCTAATGGAATGTCAAACGTGATTGAATATATTGGTCCTATTAAATTTTCCGTAATCGTTTGCGGTTCTGGAATCACTTCCAGTTCTACCATACTCCCACTACTGTTTTCTTAAAAAGCCCATTTTAATAAAACCATGGCGAGTCAAGAACAATATCACTATTGATCTTCCAGATGGTAGAAATGTCAACCCTCGTCAAAGCCAGGGTTAACCCACAAACTGCCATTACAGAAACGTGCCTTGATTTATCCAGTGTCTGGTTTTAAGCATAAGCTGGATATCTCCCCGTACCTTAACATCGTTTAAGATATGAACCATTCTATATACAATATAGAAATAGAGGCACTAATTTAATTGGAACCAGATTCAAATCATGCAGCTATCTCCAGTGCATATCAACTTAAAGGAGAGAGGCTAATCAGCATTACTCAACTTAGGAATCCATCTAATTATGAGTAACCTGAAAGAGAAACAAATTTCTCAAAACCATTACTATCATCTGAATACCAATCACAAGAATCTATATCTTCGATCTCTTTGAAGAATCCCGATACTTGTGACATCTGGTTCTCTACTTTATTCTTATACCCATAACTTCTCAAAACTTAGACATTGTATTTATGCTAAACACTTGTCTAAAAACTAGAGAAGTCATAAGTAAACAGAACATAGTACGAGGACCTACCCCTTTGTCCTGACGGACACTGGACAACATACAATACTCCGTATAAGTCCGCTGAGTTTAATAACTGAAAAACCTGTGCATCGTAGGTTGAAAACTGTACCAAGGCGATTTCCTCAAATATCACCAATCACAACGAATTCCGATATAATGAGGATGATCTCCCAATTCCCAATAACTTACTCCCACTAATCATCTGTAAAAACATACAGATATGAGAATAAAATCTGGTAAATACATACTCTGGAGTAAGTATGTAATCGGGAAATCAGTTTACAATTAACAATGCACAGTTAAACTGAAACATTAAAATTTCTCGTAGGGGTATCCTTGTATTCTTAGTAATGCATCTTCCATAATCCAATTCATGACTATAACCGTATATTTCTTCTGCCATCTCTCCAAATCCCTTTATTTGTCTTTAGTCGTTACCTTCTGTACACCATCGTTAGGTTAAATGGTTTTCTTCCTTCCCTACCGTTCGGTACCAGCCTATGGTTTGGAAGAAGACTATCCAGTATGTAGGGTTACTAGGCACACTCAAGAGGTTCCAGAAGGCATCTACCATGCCAAATTCAAATTTTTTATGTGCCTAACAACTCTATGTAAGATCGTTAACTAGAGATTAGGCGAAAACGATGCAAGCAAACTACTTTGCTAGTAAGTGAAAGGGATTACAACCTTTGTAGATCCGGTCCTCCACTTCTAAAGCTCCGTGATGACGTCCCTCCGCTGCGATCATCGGAATCCCGGACTCTAGTGATGGTTTCGTCGGAGAAATGATCGGGCTAGGTCGTTGACTTCGATGCCGAAGATGATCTACGTCGAGGCGACTCAAACTCAAGCTCCATCTTCACTAGGTCATGAAACTTGTGAAGAAAACACCCTATACAACATGGCAAGTGGTGGAGGAGGAAGAAATAGGAAGTGGGTTCACTTTGGATTTGGATTTCTCACTTGATTTCAACACTTGGAATTTTCTAGCAAGGTTTTCTTTTCTTCATGAAGAAGAAGAAGAAAAGAATGGAAAAAGAATTGTGTGAAAAGAATAATCAAGTGAAGTTATCATCTTGCAACCATGGGTGAGATTAACCTTTGTAGAGACTAAACTCAAGTTTAAGTTAAAGGTTAGGTTAAGGAAAATCTTATGTAAAACAAAATGGTGGACTTTGTCAAAGATGCTTGAAAGCTTCATGAAGCTTCAAGCAAAGACAAAGTAAGCCACCATTTTATTTCACATAAATCAAATAAATTAAATAAAAACAAAACCTTTAACCTAAACATGGAATAATCCATACACACACCCAAGTTTGCATGTATCATCAAACATGATACAAACTAGTGCACAAAAATATATCACATATACAACTTATGCATATCAAGTGAGAAAATCAATCTTAAGTGAACAAATACTAGTTAATGTAAAGTAATATATAAAAAATATATAATTATACATTAAATCATTAAATCAACACTTGATTTAATGATCCGGTCATACTGCATATAACCGACTAATATCAAGTGTATCAATATATCGAATCAACACTTGATTCGATAACCCGGCTATATCACATATAACCGACTGATGATACAAATCGCGAGAATAGAATACAGTATCACATACTGGTATTATTCTCGGTCCCGCACATATCTCATATGCGCTCCTATTTCGTTTCGCTTGAGCCAGGAAACCTCTGTGTAGGACTCTAAAGACTCGTCAATACGCCGGCAGTAGGTGATGATCATATCAAACACCCACAAGCCGCAAGCGGTCTGCTAAACGTAACGGCCACCCGAGTATTAAGCGATCAGAAGATCAACGAGCAAGCCCGCTCACACTCCTGTGAATCCAACCAGTAACACTTACCGTACAGTCCGGTCTGTTCTTCTGATATGTCGCATATCTCGCCTAGAGCTGGTAAACGTCAGACCCCAATAACTCGATAAGTCGTGTCGATATGAGGCTCATAACGGGTCGAGAAACTACTGGTAACACTTACCAGTAAATCCCTAAAGCAGCCTTGGCCTAGGACTTCCTGTTATAGCCAATCGAGCACAGCGCAACATCAACTCCCTATAGCGGGAGAGACGAAACCCCTCCTATCGCTCATTGCCTCCATGTGATTCGGGACTGTACCCAAAATCCATCTTTTTGCACGCCCTCTTGGACATGGTATGATGGAAATCAAAGCACAGTGGGAATCACACAAGACTCTATGACGATCTCAGGTCTACAGACTAACCTGTACCAGTGTCACCAGAGAACTGCCATCTGACATAAGGTATAATACCATCTGGGAGTTCTCGACGAGTCCGTCCAGTGTACCCAGTCTCCACTGAGCACCCGTATATCATCTCTGATGTCAAACATCAATGGATATGGGATCATCCATCGCCCATCTATATGGGTCGAGAAGCTACACGCTAGTCTACTTTGGTATATCGATGCCCCGTCTCGATACACCCACGACTAGGGACCTTGAAGGATGTACTTATGGACTACCATGTCCCCACTAGTATGATCCGCATCATAGTCCAGGTAGTCAAGTACACATCCTAAGGGCTTTACCAACATGTAACAGAGAGACAATCAGTGTGCACGTTAAGGTAAAGAGTAACCAGATAGCATACTATCATATCGAGCAAGAAAGTCATCCCTATATATGTCCAAGCATCCACTACAATATACATCCTATGTATAGTAATGGCCTCTAGGGCATACATATAACTAACAATCTCCCACTTGCACTAGGGCCATCTGATAGCAGTGGTTGTAGTATTTCACACTCAACCATCCCATAAAAGTCTCTCTCTGGGAAAAGGCCTTTGTGAGTGGATCCGCCGTGTTTTCCTCTGAGTCTTCTCTCTGAACCTCGATCCCCTTGGAGATCAACTATCTCCATGATCAGGTGATGCTGCCTCAGAATATGTCTGAATCACTGATGGGACAGGCGTTCCTAGGCATAAGCCACAACTCCATTGTCTCATAATGGTAGGAACGAAGTTCATCTCATGAACTAATATACACCCAGACTTCCTCTTTGGTAGCATCTTTGGTTACGATGTATCTTGCCTTTAATCGTCTAGTATGTCACGGTATCTAGCTTGGAACTCTTCCAACATACCGTCCCTCCACTGAGGGTAAAGACAATGCCTTCGACTGACATTCAGTCGTCCTTATCACCCCGGAACCTTTCCAGTGATTCTCCTCAGGATCGATTGATACCAACTCACTACAACTAGTGAGTATCCTAACATTCAATTAGATCTATCTCATAGATGTAAAACCCAGGATTTAGTAGGTATCACTTTGATCCAATATGGAGAATCCTTGTGATAAGCGGAGATTGACCGAGCGTAGCATAGGAAACTCCTTCCCTATCAAGAGTATGTCATCCACGTACTCTACGAGGATCACCAGCATACTCCCTACTACCTTTTTGTATATACAAGGTTCATCTACCATGTTGATGATGTCAAACTCTTTGACTAACTCATCAAAACAGATGTTCCAACTCCGTGATGCCTGCTTTATCACATAAAACATCTTGCACACGTTTCCGGTGCTCCCACTGTCTACGAAGCCCTCTGACTGTGTTCTTATAGACTCTCTCTTCTAAAACATCATTTAGAAAAGCAGTTATGACACCCAACCGCCAGATATCGTAGTCATGGTATGTAGTCGTGGCAAGTAGGATCTGGATGGATTTAAGCATAGTTACTTAGAAAAGGTTTCATTATAATCCATACCTGGTCAATGATGTAAATCCTTTAACAAGTCTAGATTTGAAAGTCTTAACTTTTCCATGTACACCAAGTAATCTTCTCAAGATATATTTGCTCCTGATGGGGATTTAACCCTTCAGATAAAGCAACCAAAGTCCATACTTTGTTGGTGTATAAGGATTCCATCTCAGATCGATAAGCATCCAGCCATTCTTACAGAGTCCTACTCCTGATGGCCAGCCCGAAACTAGTTGGGTCATCATCTCATGATGCAATCCTTGCTCCCACTGTCATAGAGAAACCAATGTATCTCTCAGGTGGGTGAGGAACCCTACTAGATCGGCGGAGAGGCTGAGGTTCGTTGGTTGCTATTGAATCCTTTGGTTCTACCAAATCATCAGCTGCAGTTTGTATAGCTGGAACTCTTTCCAGTTCTACCTCATGTCCACTAATTTCTTCACAAGAAATTCCCTTTTATAAAGGTGGCATGCTGAGTAACAAAACATCTTTTGTTCCTCGGTTAGGTAGAAGATATTCCCTTGCGTATGCTTGGGATATCCAACAAACTTCTACAGTACTGACTTTGCCTCGAGCTTGTCTGGATTTTGCCTTTTAGACATAGGCCGGGCAACCCCAAATCTTAACTGACTTAAGAGATGGGCTCTTCCCTTTCCATATCTCATATGAAATGGTAGGACCCTATTCAATAGGTATGCAACTTCATAAGTGCATAACTCCCTAAAAGGAAATAGGAAACTCAGTAGTACTCATCATAGAGCACACCATATCACATAGGGTGTTATTGCTCTGCCCCGATATACCATCGTGCTATGGTGTATACGGAGGAGTAATGCTTAGAGAGAATCTTATTCTTAGAATAGTCCAGGAATCCTGTGCTCAAGTATTCTCCTCCCTGATCACATCAAAGGACATAATACTTATACCCGTTGTTGGTTCTCTACTTCTAACTTATATTCTGTGAATATCTTAAAAGCTTCGGACTTGTGTTTTAACAGGAACATATGTCTGAATCTTGAGAGATCATCACAGAAGGTAATGAAGTACAAAGAACCGGTCTTGGAATGTGTAGACAGGGGACGTTCATACATCAGCATGTATCAATCTCAAGAGTTTACTAACTCTTTCTCTGTTTCCAAAAAACAGAGCTATGGTCATCTTATCTTTGTGACATGACTGGCAAGTTTCACAAGATGTAAATTCAAACTAATTTAAATATGCATCTTAATGTAACTTAGCCAGTCTGGTCGCTTTGATATGACCTAGTCTACAATGCCTCAAGAAGAATTCGTTCATTTCTGAACTCTTCCTCTTGAGTGTGTTGTGTATACTAAGAACTGTAGTTTGATTTAGAACGTTAATTCTTTTAGATAACGTGCCTGAATCGATCAACTCTTGATTTAGGAAATGTTCAAAACATTATCCAACAACACAAAATTATATCCTTCTTTATCTAAATAAAGAGACTGACATGATTTTGTATATCAGGTTCGGTATCTAATAACATTTGTTCAGAATCAATGTATTCTGTTAATACAGGGTGACGGTGACCAACAGACTTGGCTGCAACACTTGGACCGTTTTCTGTCTCATGAAACTTATCACCCGTTCTCAGTTCTCTACCTTTCTGTAGCCCTATGTAACTGATTACATATCTGGGATCCTGATCCGGTATCAAATACCCAGGACGCAGAGGATACTGAGAAACAGTTCTTTGTAATGAACACACCCGAAGCAGATGCATCTCATGCGCTTCCTTCTTTTGGGCGGCATGGGAATCCTGGTATTCCCCTAATTCCTGCTCGGTCTTATAACAATTATAAGTTGGAGCGGGACCAACGTTCCCCAGTTCAGTATAAGAAGCGGGTTCGGTCAATACATCCATATTATTATCTTGATTAAGGCGTGACATGGTGACATGGTCTCTACCTGGAGAGAGAGAGAAGAAAACACTCTGCGTGCGCTCTTGCAAGATCAGATTGGTTATTATTTTATCTAATCAGGATGGCTCCCACTGTTTTTATCAAATCTTCCTTCAAACCCTAAAAGGAAAGACTAGCCGGGATTAATTACACGCTACATGTTCGCCAATCTTTCAGCCAGGCCAGTGTCGGTACTTTGAGGGAGGTTCCCCGTGCTTTCGCACGAACCTAATTAATGTAAACCTCGTTTTCCCAGAGGCGTAACCCCGTTGACACCTTTCTAGACACCTACTTGATCGGCTAATTGTAATGTGTAAAACTCTTCCAGGAGTAACAATTACTCGCAGTGGGTATCGGGATCCAACTATCTCATAGAAGGTATGCAATCTCATTGCAAATTTCAACACTTGAAATTCCCGATAATTTTGCCCCTAACGTGCTATGACCTTGACGAAAGCCAACAAATCATAGCCCGCCAGTCAAGTTCAACCCGTACATTTCTTGATTGAATTAAACCCACCCGCACGACCCTTGACGAAAGCCAACAAAGCTGTACGACTACCCTAATCCAATCGCATCATATGCAGCAGAATATAGCTACCGCACACTCACCTTGACGAAAGCCAACAAATGTAGAACGAATACTATATACAACTTATCTGAAATGACGGAGGGCTACGACAGGTTTTTCTGAAAACCTATTGCGTAATGAACTTGATATCGTTGTAGAATCAAATGATTTTAAAATGGAGTGTTTTTGAGGCTTTTCTAGTTTTGCTAAAGGGGTCACTCCCGGTGAAGGGATCGTCGGCCCTTTCCTCATCGAATAAGGTGCAGGATATATCATATATACCGCTGTGCAAAGCAAGAACTATAGGAGCAATCAAAAGACAAACCGTAGGGTGTAGCATCTGCCAGTCATTGATAAAGGGGTCACTCCCGGTGATGGGATCTCAGCCCTTTCCTTATCGAATAAGGTGCAGGATGTTCTACAAGGAACACCGCGATGCAAAGCAAGAACCGTAGCTACCTGTTTTTGAAAATTCAATTCCACAACATCTTTTAGGTTTCTTTTCTTTCATTAATCATATTAATGAAGTCCCATTATTTAAATCACCTAAACATCACAGATAAATACGACGTACACTTATGCCATCCGCATTCGCCTCGATGTCCCCTCGTGCACCGTTAGGTTAGGTAACTAACGACAGAGCGGGGTAGGGCTAGCGCGGGTGTAAAACATAAGTAATGTCTATATAATATATCATATATACTATATACAGTATCTATCATAATATATCAAATGATCACATCACAGATATCGCAGCAGAAGAAACATATGAAACATGGGATATACTAGGACGTCCGTGTTTTCAATACGAGCCTGTATAAAACACGGATTCCACGGTCGCGATGAATAGCCAAACCCACACCCCTAGACCCCTACGAGAGCGGCAAGCAACCCTACCAATTCTAGAGTTAGGAGACCCGGACTCGACTCCTCGAGTTGGTCTCCCACTGGACTCCAGAACCCGGTTACTTGTGCCCTCCTCCTTGGGTCTATCCTAGTGCGGAAAAGTAAATAATATACAAATGGTGACAGCAACCTCAACCCGGAAGTGTCCCAATAAAAGAATATTACACACAATAAATTTTACATGAATGAAAATAAAAACTCTCATCTCACATAAAACCCCCGGCTATTCAAAAACGACGATCCAATATAACATATCCAGCAACACATAACATCACATGTCATCAACGTAAGTAAATATGCGCATCCCAATTATCGTTGACATATAGCAACGAAACCGGCGATATCACATATTACTCTTACGGTCACAGAAAAGAAAGTGTAAAACTACAACAGTTGGAATCCGCAGCCTCTTTAGACATCGCATGCCTAACCAAATGAATTCCTTAGACATCACATGCCTAACAATTATAAACCCCGCATTTTAGTCTCATTATCGAAAACTCTTTTCAATATCAAGTCGGGCAATTCAGCAAGATTCCCGACATCCTGATCGAATGCTCGTCGCAAACTTTAGTAGATGGCCGCACCCCCGGTTGCCGTCGACGAAGTGTACCAAGGCGGAACACCGCTGCCGCGAGCACCCGAACGGATGCTTTCGGTGACGGGGTTCTCCTACAGTCACTTGGTCGGGGCTATGGGGCGTGGCTGTCTATAAAGTTTACCCGGCGAGTATCCGCGTACGCAACGTGATTGCGACGGACTTTTGATCACATCAAAATTCCGTGACAACCGATCAAGTGAGACTAAAGTGCTAGATTTATAACATTCATTCAGTTATCTCGTAACTACTTGTGGATTCCAAATATTGTATCACATTCCAGATAAATAGACAATGTTAAACTTTCCGATCGAATAATCAAACACCCAAGTTTTCCCGAAAAGCTCAACACATGAAATAGGTTTAAAAACATCCACTTCATGCCACAGTACCAACGGTCCAGCCGTAGAAGGGTCAAGCCAACGCCTCACATGTGGCACGCCGTACTGCCCCAAACCCTAAGGTTCAAAGGGCAGTTCAAGACGGTCACATAATCGAGTTAAGGTTTGTTGTCTTCTAGAGGGTCCATCGCGTTACTTGCACTACTTAGAACGTTCTTAAACTACGGAAAAATCCAACACTTGGAAATTTCCCCGTAGGGGAAAAAATGGGTATTTATATCCGGTCGAACTTTTTAACAGTTTCTAAAATATCCGGAAAGTCATAAACGAAGTTAAATTATCCGATCGAATTAACGAGTCTCCAATAAAACCCTAGAAAACTCAACACTTGAGTGGAATTAAACAATTCCCAGAAAAAAATGACAAGAAAGGACCTAAGAATAAATATGTGAAGTTTGAGGGACTATGTAACGCCTTGAAAAGTCGTTTTGGTGTTTTCCTGAAAATCGGTGAAAATTCGGTATTTTTCCGAAAACCGTCCTTTTTGTTATTTTGCAGTTTAGGACTAATTATACCTAAAATGGATAGGTAATTTCTTGTTTTTAGTAGCTAATGAGTTACTTATGAAATTCTGGTCGTTTAAAAATTTTCCCTAATTTTTCAATTTTTTAATATTATTTTAAGCCGGTAAGAAAATACATTAAATTAGCGATAAATACAAATTTTTCCGGGCTAATTTTAATCTTTAAAATTATGTTAATTAAAATCTAGTTGTAACATAAATTTTTAGTATTTTATTTTGATTTTTAAAAAATTTTTATTATAGGAAACGAATTTATTGAATTTTAAGCTAAAACTTGCAATTTTTGACTTGTAGGGGGTCTTTTTGCATAAAATTTCTTTTGTAAAACCCCTCCCTCTCTTCCCTCAGCCCTAGGCCGGCCCATTTCCTGCAACCCAAGAAAAAAAAAGTGCTTGCCTCTTTGACTTCATTTTTGTGTAGAAAAGAGGTGTTTTTTTAAGGATTTTGGATTTTTTTATTAGGTATGGGTCTTTACTTGTTTGGTGTGGGTTGACCATGACTTTCCCACACCCCACACCACTTCCCCACTCCCTCCTCAGCTCAGAAATCCTGCACCAACAGCCCAAATATTTTCCCCATTTCTTCTTCTCTTTTGCTTCATTTTCATCTCAAAAATTCAACAAAATCCACAATTTCCTTCACAAATTCAACACAAAACCATATTCCCTCTCTTCTCAAACCCAAATTGGCTCAAATCTAGGAGAAAGGTGGCATCTTTGGAGGCAAATTGTTCTTGCTAGATCTCTAGTTGAGGTATAAATTCTTCCTAATTAAATTCATTTGGTTAATTCCTTTAATTTAGTTGTTTTTGTGTTAATTTTGTCGCTAATTGTCGATATTTGCACCAAATTTGCAAACTTCTAGCTTACTAGGTTTTATTATATTATTGTGGCGAATTAATTGCGATATCTTGATGATATTGTTGGCGTATCCTATGACATTTAGGATGCGCGAGTGCGGATTTTTGAGTAATCGGGTTTTAGTTTTGCCGGGCGACCAAATCGGCGATTTTTGGCAGTTTTTGCGATTTTCGCGTATGTTCCGCGCACCTTGTGCACGTTGTACCTAGCTAGTGAACATTAGTATTTTCGTTTGGGTTTTGCGTCAGTCTTGATATATAACTTTATGTTTGGTATTGATGTAAATTCCAGGTTCGGTCGCGGAGGCTTCGGATGCGGCAAGAAAAGGGGAAGCGGTGATCGGACGTAGCTAGCTGAGGATTTCTGTGAGTATATGTAACATCTACGGGGGACTATCGTTGGATGGCGCAAGTCGCCCGATAGTTTTAGTAACTTAAAAGATTCTTAGTGATGTTAGTAATTAGGGGTGTAATACTTATATGATTATTTGCTGCATTCATGCCCTATATTGACATACATATGCGAACCCATTTTTTTTATAGGACACCTGCACCATTGCCAGGGTTTTTATATGCAGCACGAGCACTATTCATGCTTACACACACGCCCTGGTAATTGCCATGCCACCACACTAGATAACCTTTAAATTGAAACCTTTTACTATAAATGATACTTAAACTTGTGTTATTGCCTTTAATTCCTTAAAATGAAATCGTAGGATTGCTATTCATGTGCATGTGCTTCATCATATTATTTGTTCATGCCTAATCTATTAATCACACATCGCAACTTGATTATTGATACCATATGCATTCATTATCATTGACATATGCACTTATGAGGATTTCTTGAGATTTTATGAGATTTCTGGATTTCGGGGGAAAGCCGCAAAATTTCTAAACTTATTATATTTTTAAAATATGTAAATTGCGGTTTTCTAGTGATGTAAGTGTCGTCCACCATGAGTTTTCTGTGGTTTTGGAGATCCGTGTCGAGGAGTGGAGGAACCGTCACGGGTACATGGTGGGCCCGGTATGGTACCCCGGGGCAAGATGAATGTGGTGTTGACGTTGAGCCTGGCAGGGGACGGATTACCTACCGGTGACTGTTTGGCACGGCGGATATCCAGAGGATACCGACCGTGGCCGCGAGATGATGAGATTTTGATATTGAGCTGGGTCAGCCGGATGGCTGAGGCCAGAGATACTATGACATGGATATATGAGATTTGTGATAGTTTTGAGGTGTCGTTGCTGGACACAGGTTCTTGTTGATTCTAGTGGTATTATGCTGGTATTTCAAAAGAGATTTCTAAAGGAAAAACATGACTTTTATAATTACACATTCAGATCATGAGTTGATTCGCATTGCATTCATACCTGCTAGCATATTCATATTGCATACCTACCTGCTATTATGTCCTGTCTTACCTGTATTTTAGATGCTAGGATACTTGTGTGCATGCTTTCGATAGACTGTGTAGATGTTATTTATTACTCACGAGTTGGAAACTCACCCCCGTTGTGCCACAGCCTTTTTCAGGTCCGCTCCGTCAGTACAATAGCTGCGGGCGCACTTGCTTCTTTTGCCTGGACCCGAGGATTTACTCTTAGGTGGGTTATATTATTATTTTTGCACCACCTTGTATATTCTTTGTATCTAGAGTACTCCATCTACTGTATCTACCAGTATTATTGTATATTGACCTAGAGATGAGACTGTGAGGTTTGTGGACTTTTATGCTGTATTTTGGGGTCGAACTCACTTGAGTCGACATGCTGTTTTTTTCTTATGCTTCATTTTGATTATTTCGCATGTTGTTGCTTTATTTTGCGTGGGATTGTGACCGCCTTGTGGCGAAGAGCTAGCTCCCGCTTGGGGATGCCTTATTTGTTGGATTCATATATATTTTTGTTGTACCCATTTTGGGGGCCAGTATTTACAAAGGAGACTCTGTCGAAGTTTTCGGAAAAATTGATATTGTTTTTAAAAAAAAGGTTTTATATGACTTATTTGATAAACTCGCTTTCAATTGATTGGATTTTCTTCACTCTTCTGCTTATTTGGTTTTGGTTCTGGGCTTTGGCTTACTTATTTTACGGACGCCTTGAGACGCTTCGTAAACTTAAGTGCCAGTCACGTCCGTACCCTGCGGGTCGTGACAGACTAATTCACAATTTGGGCCGCGGAACCGCGGCCAAACCAAGGGGTTTGGCCGCCGTTCCGCGGTCAAATTTTTGAGTTAGGGGTCCGTACTTCACAGTAATTCTTATATTTTCCTGCTTAATTTTCTGAGCATTTTTAATTCACAAAAATCCACAGTTTGAAAAAAATGTACAGAGAAGGGTTTTGATCGGGGTTTCGGGGTTCGATCGGATCTCTAACTTCGTCTACACTTCGCCTAAAGCTCTAGCTAGGCTCTGATACCACTGTAGGGTTACTAGGCACACTCAAGAGGTTCCAGAAGGCATCTACCATGCCAAATTCAAATTTTTTATGTGCCTAACAACTCTATGTAAGATCGTTAACTAGAGATTAGGCGAAAACGATGCAAGCAAACTACTTTGCTAGTAAGTGAAAGGGATTACAACCTTTGTAGATCCGGTCCTCCACTTCTAAAGCTCCGTGATGACGTCCCTCCGCTGCGATCATCGAAATTCCGGACTATAGCGATGGTTTCGTCGGAGAAATGATCGGGCTAGGTCGTTGACTTCGATGCCGAAGATGATCTACGTCGAGGCGACTCAAACTCAAGCTCCATCTTCACTAGGTCATGAAACTTGTGAAGAAAACACCTTATACAACATGGCAAGTGGTAGAGGATGAAGAAATAGGAAGTGGGTTCACTTTGGATTTGGATTTCTCACTTGATTTCAACACTTGGAATTTTCTAGCAAGGTTTTCTTTTCTTCATGAAGAAGAAGAAGAAAAGAATGGAAAAAGAATTGTGTGAAAAGAATAATCAAGTGAAGTTATCATCTTGCAACCATGGGTGAGATTAACCTTTGTAGAGACTAAACTCAAGTTTAAGTTAAAGGTTAGGTTAAGGAAAATCTTATGTAAAACAAAATGGTGGACTTTGTCAAAGATGCTTGAAAGCTTCATGAAGCTTCAAGCAAAGACAAAGTAAGCCACCATTTTATTTTACATAAATCAAATAAATTAAATAAAAACAAAACCTTTAACCTAAACATGGTATAATCCATACACACACCCAAGTTTGCATGTATCATCAAACATGATACAAACTAGTGCACAAAAATATATCACATATACAACTTGTGCACATCAAGTGAGAAAATCAATCTTAAGTGAACAAATACTAGTTAATGTAAAGTAATATATCAAATATATAATTATATATTAAATCATTAAATCAACACTTGATTTAATGATCCGGTCATACTGCATATAACCGACTAATATCAAGTGTATCAATATATCGAATCAACACTTGATTCGGTAACCCGGCTATATCACATATAACCGACTGATGATACAAATCACGAGAATAGAATACAGTATCACATACTGGTATTATTCTCGGTCCCGCACATATCTCATATGCGCTCCTATTTCGTTTCGCTTGAGCCAGGAAACCTCTGTGTAGGACTTTAAAGACTCGTCAATACGCCGGCAGTAGGTGATGATCATATCAAACACCCACAAGCCGCAAGCGGTCTGCTAAACGTAATGGCCACCCGGGTATTAAGCGATCAGAAGATCAACGAGCAAGCCCGCTCACACTCCTGTGAATCCAACCAGTAACACTTACCGTACAGTCCGGTCTGTTCGTCTGATATGTCGCATATCTCGCTTAGGGGTGGTAAATGTCAGACCCCAATAACTCGATAAATCGTGTCGATATGAGGCTCATAACGGGTCGAGAAACTACTGGTAACACTTACCAGTAAATCCCTAAAGCAGCCTTGGCCAAGGACTTCCTGTTATAGCCAATCGAGCACAGCGCAACATCAACTCCCTATACCGGGAAGGAAGAAACCCCTCTTATCGCTCATTGCCTCCATGTGATTCGGGACTGTACCCAAAAGCCATCTTTTTGCACGCCCTCTTGGACATGGTATGATAGAAATCAAAGCACAGTAGGAATCACACAAGACTCTATGACGATCTCGGGTCTACGGACTAACCTGTACCAGTGTCACCAGAGAACTGCCATCTGACGTAAGGTATAATACCATCTGGGAGTTCTCGGCGAGTCCGTCCAGTGTACCCAGTCTCCACTGAGCACCCGTATATCATCTCTGATGTCAAACATCAATGGATATGGGATCATCCATCGCCCATCTATATGGGTCGAGAAGCTACACGCTAGTCTACTCTGGTATATCTATGCCCCGTCTCGATACACCCACGACTAGGGACCTTGAAGGATGTACTTATGGACTACCATTTCCCCACTAGTATGATCCGCATCATAGTCCAGGTAGTCAAGTACATATCCTAAGGGGTTTACCAATATGTAACAGAGAGACAATCAGTGTGCACGTTAAGGTAAAGAGTAACCAGATAGCATACTATCATATCGAGCAAGAAAGTCATCCCTATATATGTCCAAGCATCCACTACAATATACATCCTATGTATAGTAATGGCCTCTAGGGCATACATATAACTAACACAGTAATCATAATAGGTGTACCCTCCTAATCCTAGGCATACTCGCAACTTGAGAGAAGGTGATGATAAAAGACAACTGAATAATACTTTATTCTATTTCTCCCGAACTGGGGAAAAAAGCAAAAGTGAAACAGGAGTGGCGATGAAGTACGCGGTTTGGTCATGAATGATAACAGTCGCAATTTACTTTGCCCTCTTTCTAATCCCTTTATTTTGTCTTTACATATTACCTTCTGTACACCCTACTTAGGCTAATTGGTTTTCTTCATTCCCTACCTTTCGGCACCAGCCTATGGTTTGGAATAAGACTATCCAATAAGCGTAATAGGTGTACTCTCCTAAACGAAAGAGCCCTCGCAACCTCAGAGAAGGTGATAATAAAAGACAACTGAATAAACTAATTCTATTTCTCCTGAACCTGGATCCATCCTCGAAGAAGTCCATTCGAGTTCGTATATAACCATACGATGGATCTATCCAATGGAAATGGAGGTCCGTAGTAATATGGGGTGTTCTGAGAAATACAAAGGGTAAAGGAAGGAGCAGAAATGACTTATGCAAATTTAAACAATCCAAAAGCCAATATTTTAAGAAGGTTCGGTCAACTTGGTCACTTTGTCATAGTCTAGGGTCGGTCAAAGGTCGCTGCCAAAGAGAGAGAGAAAAGAAACACTCTCCGTGCACTTTAACCTAGATCAGAATGGTTATCAATTTATCTAATCAGGAAACCTCCCACTGTAATCTCAAATTCTCCTCCAAACCTGAAAGAAGAATTAGTCGGGATCACCCGAAGAGTAAACCAACTCATCAGTGAGAATCGGGATCCAACTATCATCGCATGATAACTTGATGGAAGCCACTCAAGTTATCACACTCCATAAGGTTTGCGCATGCCTGGCAAGTTTGCTTTATGTTTGAAAACTCCCGATGTGATTTTTTCCTGATGCTCTTATGACCTTGACGAAGGCCAACAAATCATAAGTCACATGTCAAGTTCTACCCGTCATTGTCCAGGTCAATTTGAACCCACCCGTACAAGCCCTTGACGAAGGCCAACAAGGCTATACGACTATCCTAAACCAACACATCTATCTATGCAACAAATGAATACCCCAGCAGCTACCAAGCACTATGCCTTGACGAAGGCCAACAAACATAGCTTGAATACTACTGACCATCCATAAGAAATGACGGAGGGCTACGGCTGGTTTTTGGCGAAAAACCTTTAACGTAATGAACTTGATCTCGTTGAAGGAACCTGATAGCTTTTTATAAATATATAGTGGCGAAAAAACTTTTTGCTAAAGAGGTCACTCCCGGTGAAGGGATCTCGGCTCTTTCCTCGTGGAATGAGGTGCAGGATATTCCAACTGAATACCGCGATGCAAAGCAACTTGTAATCGACTATAGTGAAGTTATCAGCCTGACGTAAACTTCTTCCCAAGGGGTCACTCCCGGTGAAGGGATCTCGGCCCTTGCCTCGTCGAATGAGGTGCATGATATTCTGACTGAATATCACTATGCAAAACAAATGGAAACATCTTTGTAATAACACCTTTTTAAAATTTGTTCCAACAACATCAAATATAGGTTTGTTTTATCTTGCATTGATAAGAATCAACGCAGTCCCATCAATCAATCACACCAGAAAAGAACGAAAATAAAATGTACGTGTATGCCATCCGCATTCGTCACTGGGTCCCGTCATCACCCGTTAGGTTACTTAACTAACGACAGAGCGGGGGCTGGACTAGCGCGGGTGTAAAACATATACAACATCTAATAGTATATATAAAAATATACAATAATCGCTCCAGGCGTGATAATATGAAACATTACAGAAAAGTAATAAGCATCACAGAACAATACAGATAATCTGGGATCCCCGGGTTTCACAGAGCCGCTGCTGAAAACCGACGTTCCCCTGGTCGTGTGGATAGCCTGTGCAATGAAACCTAGACCCTTATGGGTGCGGCAAGTTACCCGCCAAAACCTGAAGTGAGGTAGTCCCCACAACATAGTGAATGGAACACCCGGCACTCCACGGAATCCGGTAAATTGAGCACCCCTCCTTGGGTCAACCTGTACCCCCTACGAGTGCGGCGAATAGTCTGCCAATTCTAGAGTAAGGTCCCTTTGCCTCTCAAAGCCATGAGATACGGACCCGTTGCTCTCCAGAACCCGGCTATCCGTGCACTCCTTTGCGGGATAAACTTAGCACAAAAATGAAAAATATATAACGGGTACATCGACCTCGACCCGGTCGTGCCCCAAAAGAATATTATACAAACAGGCAGTGACGGCAGTCCACATGTTGGGCGCTCGCCCCGCAATATCAAATGTACAAATAAATCCAAACTGCAATATCATTGCACCCTGCTATCCACCACAACATATCCACAACAAAACAGCACAACACAGAACATCAACGCGAATGTCACGTTCGCAAACCCGTCTAAAGGAACTATAGCAATTAGACGCGGTTTACAGATCAAATGACATTCCCGGTCGGAGATATAAAGTAAGTACTGTAAACTAACAAGTTTAAAATTTCGATCGACAAAATTTCCCGAAGTGGGCCCCACGTACATCTGCTGTACAGTAACAGAATCTGGGCCCAAAAGAAATATTCCAAAACCCACAATTTCCCAAATTCAGCTCACTGTGAAAAATTGATGCACTGTTCCCACTAAAGCGCCGCGGTTCCGCGGTGCTCTTGTGGGATCACGTGCCCAATTTTCATCCGTATGCTTAAAAAACCCTGCTTAATTTTCTGTGATATGCAAAATTATTTTTAGGCCCTTTGAAAAATCGACAGAAACTCAGTGTGCATGAAATTGCGATTTCGGAAATTCCGTTCGATCGATCTTTTAAACGTGTTAGCACAAGTTAGTATAGCTTAATGGTGAGGCTCTGATACCACTGTAAGTCCACGGTAGCGCCCCGGCCGTCTATCAGACGCCAAATGCGGAACAAAAACTTTTTACAACTGGCGCTATCGTGTACCGTAACCCGGATCTGCCATTAAAGCTAAAGTAACAAACTACAAAGTGGGTAGAAGAGTTATACCGAACGATCCGAGTCCTTCGGTCTTCAACCATCATCCCATGATTGTTGCGGCTGCTCCAATCTCCTGAATCTCCAGTCTTCTCGTCCAGGTGGCACCACGTCGACGGATCTTTAAACGGGCTCCCGCCTCTGAACCGAGGCAACTCGATCGTCAAGTTTGCCAAAAGAGATGACTAAGATGAAGTAGAGAATGAGTAGAACACTTTGTCTCGTTACGTCCAAGGCTATGGACAAACGGTTATGGAAGTTGTCTTTTGGATCGGGTGAAATAAGAAATGAGGATGTCTAATTTCCGTGAATCCAAACTATCACAATCTTTTTTCTAGCAATCATGAGCATGAGAGGGGGGGGAGGCCGGCCACATATTTGTAGGAGGGAGGTGAGTATAGGAGAGATGAGAGGGTGACCATAAACCATGATACTTATCATAACACCTAGTATGAAAGCATTTAAAGCAAACCAATCACACTTAACCTAGTCACCTTGTCATTAAATGCACCATTAATGACCTAATGACTCACAAGCCTTGTCACCCTCTCTAGAACTTTCTAGAACACTAACTCACCTCATCTAGAAAAGATGAATCCGCATTTAACCGAATGTCAAAATACGGCTGAAAGAAAACTGGAAACCGGCAACTTCCAAAAGTGATCCTGAAATGAATTTCAGGATAACCCCGTATCAGTACAAACATACCCGCATTTGTATTACGACCGAACACAAATGCATCTGAGACAAAGATATTATATCTACACAGTATAATACTCGGATCCGGCTTAAACCAAAGCCGACCAGTATTATCTGTCCGAAAAACGACACGTGCGAAAACGCACGTGCATTTTCCGAACCTTGCCATAAACCCGTACGGCCTCTACAACGTTTCGTCCGAACATGGGAAAGTGTCTGTGGGGGACTCTAATGACTCATCAACACACTGGCACTGGGTATAACCACTAGCACGTCAGAAGTACAAACTGTACGTAACGGTTTTCCTATGTATGTATTGGAAAGGAAGCTGATGAGCGAACTCATCTATAAACCCTACTGAGCCTGACAGTGACAATGTATATACAGTCCGGTCCGTTCGTCTAAAGAGTATCGCATATCGAGTCTATGGGGGTGGATAAAGTCAGACCCCCTAATAACGCGATAAATCGTGTCGGCATGAAGCCCATCACCACCTGAGAAACTACTGATCCAAATCAGTAATTCTCCACTACCTCGGCCAAGGATTCCTAGTGATGGACACCCGTGCACTGCGCGACATCAACCCCCAATACCGGGAGAGACGAATCCCCGACGATCCGCTCACTTGCCTCCAATGTGGCTCGGGACTGTACCCAACTAAAACCTGTTTGCACAACTCCTTTGAGCGTGGTAGGGTAGTAATCTAAGCACAGTGGGACTCACATGAGACAAACGACGATCTCAGGTCGATGAACTAACCTGTACACATGTCACCAGGGAATTGCTATCTGACGATATGTATAATACCAACTAGCATGTTCCCGGTGAGTCCTGTCCGGTGTACTCATAACCCAATGAGCACCTGTATACATCTTAGGTGATCCTACTGACACCAATGGCTTGTGAGACCGGCCATCGCCCCTCGTCGGGGTCTCGACTGTATACACTAGTCTACTTTGGAGTATCAATGCCCTGTCTCGAAACTCCCACGACTAGGGACACTTTAAGGATGTGCTTACAGACCCCAGCTCCCACGTATATGATCGCCATCATACTGCTGGTAGTCAAGCAAGAATCCTATGCGATCTATCATCATGCAATAGTGAACTAAAGCATATATACGATGATAAAGACAAACCGGATAGCATACTATCATCTCGAGTAAGACTGTCATATCGGTATAGGTCCTGCCTCAATCATTGCAATCACATATCTGCGATCCAATAATTAACTTTGAGAGCATTATCTCCAACAATTTTACTCTTATATATATATATTAGTGGAATGGGACGCTAATATATATGTATACATATACATTCATGTACTCCATCTTAATTATTTAGGCAAAATATACCTAGTATATAAAAGATTCACTTGATATTGGATTTAGGACATTTGAGATCACTTGATTTTGTACATTCAGGATATAGGAGATTTATTCGATATTGTACATTAAGGATTTGTGAGACTTATTTGATATGAGAGCCAATTTGGGGGCTGATTTGAGGAAAGTGGGATTTGGATTGTCTTGATGGATTGTGATCCTACCACGATATCAGGATTCCGTGTAAATGGCATATTTCATTCCATACTCCACGTTTACTGTTTATGCACTGCTTCATGTATAAGTAGTACCTTTTAGAGTACCTTTCATGACCGTTGCATTTACATACCTTTATTATATGCATTGCTTCATGTGTAGTTGTACCTGTTAGTGTACCTTTCATGATTGTTGCGTATATATAGTTTCATATCATTAGTGCATGATTATTGCAGACCGATTGTCATATTATTATTGCTTCATGTATTAGTTGTAGCTGTTAGTGTACCTTTCATGACTATTGCATTTATATGACCTGTTACTGCTTTTAATTACATATGTTAGATTCGCGCTGTACGTACATACTTGCGGTTACCTGCATATGTTATTTACTATTCACGAGTTGGCAACTCACCCCCGTTGTGCCATAGTTTGTTTTGCAGGGTGTTCCCCAGAGTAGTCGAGGCAGGCTATTCATCTATCATCTTTTGCTACGGATACCGCATCGGCTCACAGTGTGCTGTTTTGTGGTTATTCGTGCTGTATTGTATATTCATTGTATCCTTGTACTCTCCATCTACTATATTTTCATGTTTGACTTAGAGACTTGTGTGAGGACGATGTTGTATATTATTTTGTGACTTGTTGTCTTTTATATAGTTTCCTTTCTATCGTCTTTTATTTTCTTCGCTACGGCGTTGTATATCTGTTGTGGTGGTTGTTTTCCGCCTTTGGGCGTGTATTTGCTCCCGTTGGGGGATTCTTTACTTATATTTATGTTGTACCCATTTTTGGGGCTAGTTTTTACAAAGGAGGTGCTGCCAAAATTTTAAAGGAAATTGGACTTTTAAAGAATTTGGGTTGAGATTTCAAATGTTTAAAAACATCTATTAATTTCTTACTACTTTTAATGGTTTAGATTTCTGGGTTTTGGCTTTCTTTTACCGCGTTACGCCTGTAGACGTTGCGTAGTATTAGGGCTGTCACATGCCAATTTCGGGTCGTGACAGGACTGTTACGTACAGCTAGTACCGCTTGCGGCCTGTGGATAAACCTACTGCCAGCGTAGTGTCGAGTCTTTATGTCCCACACAGAGAGTTTCCCTGCACTGGGCAAAAGGTGTAGAGGCCGTATGGTTTTACGGCTGGGCCGCGATCACTTACGTACACTTGTGCACGTACTATGATCGGGCAGATTATACTAGCGGGCTTTGGTTTAACCCAGATTCTAGTATTATACAGATGGATTTATTCAGTCAAAGATTATCCGTGTTTTTTGGAAATACGGATGGGAGGGGCAGTCTCGTAATTTTTCGGGAAGCTTCTAGAAGAAGATGACTTATTTGTGTTTAATTCTTTTTAGGATTTAAACTAAATGAGGTGGAGGATGAGGTGTATGTTTATATTAAATGCTTAATGACTCATGAGGTGATTCATCCTTAGAATTAAATGAAGCATGATGAATATTAGATAGATATTTATTTTGATAATATTATTATGCTTCATATTATTCTTGCATGAGTATTATTCATTTCATTATCACAAAAGCTTTCTCTCTCCTCAATTCTTCATCTTCTTCCTCAAACCCTAAAAGCTCTCATGAGTTGAGAATCCTAGGGTTTAAGTGACTAAGTAATCCATCTAAATACTCTACACCCTCTAGGACTTCTAGATTAGCAAACTAGAAGCCGTAGTTATCTCAGATTCGAGATAGGAGCTCGGACTATAGACTCTCGGGTGGATCGTCTTTGACTTGAGGAGGACGTTGAGGTACCCATGTTCCATAGAGCCGACGAGGTGAGGAGAACAGCGATGAAGACCCGAAGGACAAGTAACGTGAGGTATAACTTCGAATCAGAGTAGTTAATCCTCTCGAAGTTTGCTAGTAATGGTTAAGACACGATCCGTGTGCTCAAGTCCGTGTTACGAAGCTTTGATAATTGTTTTTCATATATTCTGCATCCCCGCGTACACGTGGGGTGCGTGACATGGAATTACAGTGGTATCAGAGCCTAGTAAACCTTTACTAGCTTGTTAGCAACTAATTAGAACTTCGATCGTCGGAAAAACGCGAAAACTTAACCCCGCTTCCATAAAGTTTCTGTCGATTTTAAACTTGTCGAAAAAATTATTTCAGAGGTATGAAAATTCATAGCAAGGAATTCTAAGAATACTGGAGAAATACGAAATCCCAACTCGGTGAGACGACCGCGGAAGCGCTGCAGATTAGTGAAATCCGCCGTGGATCCGCGGCCGAGTCAACTCCGAGTTGACTCGTATTTACACAGTAACTCTTATTTTTGGGTGTTCTGTTTTCCTGTATATTTTGTTTCTGCCCAGGTTATTTCAGTGCCGGATTGCATTTGGGGTAGACACGAAAAAGGTTGTCGATCGAAATTCTAAGTTATTTGCTAATTGTATTTTTGATGTGTTCGTAAACCTCCCATAATTGTTAGTATGTCGGTTAGTTGGGGGTTGCACATTTCTGTAATGGTTACTTGGTATGTGGATATGAACTTCATTGGATTGTCGTGGATGAATAGCCAGGGATGTGATATGAGAGTTTTTATCTTTCATTCAATGTAAATTGTAATATGTTGTAATATTTTTTTGCGGGGCACATCCGGGTTGAGGTTGTAGCCACCGTTGTATTATTTCATTTACTGTTTTTTGCTCCTAGGATAGACCCAAGATGGGGTGCACAAACTACCGGGTACTTTGAAGTGTGTAATGGCTTACTCACGTAGTTGAGGGATACTGTTTCA
Source organism: Agapanthus africanus (assembly GCA_030015575.1). Lineage (NCBI taxonomy): Eukaryota > Viridiplantae > Streptophyta > Magnoliopsida > Asparagales > Amaryllidaceae > Agapanthus > Agapanthus africanus. The sequence goes on along the minus strand of JASDDO010000031.1, from coordinate 214,151,651 downwards.
CTTCTGGTACTAGGCGGGTAGTTTGCCGCACCCGTAGGGGTCTAGGGTGGGGTTTGGCTATTCATCACGACCGTGTAATCCGTCTTTTGTTGCAGGCTCGAACGAAACGCGGATTCCTAGTATATCCAATATGTTCATCTATGATCTAGAATGCCTATTATTGCGTCTGACGAATGTACAATATCTATATATGATATCTAGTAGGCGTTGCTTATGTTTAGCATCCGCGCTAGCCTAGCCCCCACTCTGTCGTTAGTTAAGTAACCTAACGGGTGAATGACGGGGCCCAGTGGCCAATGCGGATGGCATAAGTGGATGTATTTTCGTTGTTTTCTGCAATGATAGAATAAATGATGGGACGCATTATTTTAATGCAAAGAAAACAAACCAAAGATGAATCGTTGGAACAAATTTAAAAGAAACCACCCGGTTATTTTAAAAGAGCAGAATTTTTTAATTGCGGAGCTTTAACCACTCCTTTTAAAAAGCTATCAGGTTCCTTCGATTATATCAAGTTCACTACGTTCACGGTTTCGCCAAAACCAGTCATAGCCCTCCGTCATTTCATATGGATGGTCAGTAGTATTCAAGCTATGTTTGTTGGCCTTCGTCAAGGCACAGTGTTTGGTAGCTGCTGGGGTATTCATATGTAGCATAGATAGATGTGTTGGTTTGGGACAACCGTATTACCTTGTTGGCCTTCGTCAAGGGTATGTACGGGTGGGTTCAAATTAACAGGGATAATGATGGGCAGAACTTGACATGTGACTTATGATTTGTTGGCCTTCGTCAAGGTCATAAGAGCATGGGGCAAAAATCCACATCGAGAGTTTCTAAAGAAACTGAAACTTGCTAGTGTTGCATACCATTTGGAGTTTGATAATGTTGGTAGGATTCCTTCATCATTATCACACGATGATATTTGGATTCCGATCCTACTGTGAGTATATGCTACTTATCGGGAGATTCGTCACTTAACGGTCAATGCTATAATCCAAGTAGGTGTCTAGAACAGTGTTAGCGGGGCTAGGCCTCCAGGGAAAAGTGGTTATTTAATTAAGGAACTTCGCGAAAGCGTCGTAAAACCTCCCTCGAAGTACTGACACTAGCCTGGCTGAACGGTTAAGCAAGTATTGTACGGTGAGATCAGTCCTGACTAATTCTTCTTTTATGGTTTGAGGAAGGATTCGAGAAACAGTGGGAGCCATCTAGTTTAGATATACTAAAAACCAATCTAAACTTGCAAGAGCATCATGCTAAAGTGTTTTCTTCTCTCTCTCTTAATTGCAACGACCATGACTAGGTTACATCTAGATAACAAGTTGACTGAATATAACTTTTATGACTGGCAAAGGTCTGTCCAGATGTCCATTTCCTATGACAAGCTGGACCACCATATTGTAAGTGCACGGCGGCGCCCCGGCCGTCGATCCGACGCCGGAATGCGGAAATGAAAAACTTTTCAAACTTGAAAGCCGGCACCACCGCGCACTAAATGTAAGTCCACGTTGCTCACCCCGGTTCTTACGGGGAGGCGGAAACGGCGAAAAACAATTTTTGGCGCAAAGGCAACATGGACTAAAAGAAGGATCTTTGCTAAACTACAAACTAGCAAACTACTAGAGGTGCTATCTACTATGCCATAGAGATTATACCTCACGACACCGGTCCTTCGGGTCTTCATTCTGCTGTCCTGCTCGTCCATCTTAGCTCCGAGGGTCGATCCGGATCTTGATCACCTCCGCGGCCTTCTTGAGTCGAAGACGATCCACCCGAGAGTTGTACTCCGAGCTCCACCTCAAGCCGAGGCAACTAAGGCAACAAGATCGCTAGGCTTGATGTCCTAGGTTGTGTAGAAGAGGTAGATGGATGTGTTTGTCTATTTGGATCCTTTTTCTCTCAACACATGAGATCAAAGGAAATTTTCAAGAGAAGGAAGATGAAGGAGAACAACCATGGAGCTTTCTCATTTCTTTTCAAGAGAGAGAATGAGAAATGAGAAATGAATTATTGTGCAAGAGAGAATGAACCATGGTTGCAATAATACACCACTATCATCATTACTAATTTTTTCAAGATTAAGTTGATGGCAACAATTGACTTGACCATTATCATAATCCAAAAATAAAAATAAAACCAAAGAAACTCTAGACCTCTCATGAAGGTCTAAGTCAACTTTTGTCAAATGGTCAACAAAGTCAAGTATGGTCAAATGGTCAAAGCAATTAGCCATCACATAATAATCACTAAAAAGATTAGTAAATAATGTCCCCGGCTCATAATGGTTTTGACCGAACGAACTGCCAAAAACCCTAATGAGTCCGCCTCATTATGGTTTCGACCGAACCAACTGTCAAAACCCTAATGAGGCACCTCCTTCCTCTTCGCTCCTCACAACTGTGCATACACACCCGCATCCGCATTCCGTAGAATACACAGAAGACAAAACAAATCCATCCGTGCAATACTAGGATCCGGCTTAAACCAAAGCCCACTAGTATTGCCCGTCCGAACATCATACGCACACAAGTGCACGTAAGTGATCGTAGACCTGCTGTAAAACCATACGGCCTCTACACGTTTCGCTCAGTGCAAGGAAACTCTCTATGTGGGACTCTAAAGACTCGACACTACGCTGGCAGTGTGTTTAACCACAGACCGCAAGCGGCACTAGCTGTACGTAACGGTCCCCAAGTAGATGTCGATAAGAAGGCCGATGAGGTAAACCCATCCGAACTCCTACAGAGCTTGTATGTGACAATCTCCGTACTGTCTGGTCTGTTCGTCTAAGAATATCGCAAGGCGGGCCTAGGGGGGTGGCGAACGTCTGTCCCCTAATAGCGGTACAAGTCGTGTCGGAGTGTAGCCCAGAACACCCTGAGATAACACTGGAAACCTACCAGTATATCTCGCTTGCTCTGGCCAAGGACGACTATGTGTAATGGCTTTCCTAGATACAACGCGATATCAACCCCCAATACTGGGAGAGACGTATCCTGTCTAACCGTCACTGCCTCCAAGTGCTTCGGGACTGCACCCAACTACTACCTGTTTGCACGACTCCTTTGAGCCGTGGTAGGGTAGTAATCAAAGAACAGTGGGAACACACTTGAGGCGAAGTGACTGTGTCAAGTCAACGGACTAAGCTGTACTCATGTCACCTGAGAACTGATAACTGACGATAGGTATAATACCAACCAACAGTTCCCGACGAGTCCTGTCCAGTGTACTCATAACCTAACGAGTACCCGCATACTATCTCCAGTACGACGTATTGATGGCTGTGGGACAGTCCATCTCCCCTGCTGGGATGAGAAGCGCATACGCTAGTCTACTCCGGAGTATCGATGCCCTGTCTGGATAATCCTACGACTAGGGACCTGTATAAGGATGTGCTTATAGATTACCCAGCTCCCACAAGTGTGACTATCATCACAACGCTGGTAATCAAGCAAAGATCCTAAGGGCTCCACTAATATGTGTAAGCAATATGCTAAAAGAAACACATGCACATATCAAAGTAGAAACAAACCAAGTAGCATACTACCATTTTGAGCAAGATTGTCTATACAACTGTGAATATCCCAAGCTTCCATTAAGTAATATACAAACTAGTATGATATAGTAATGGCCTCTAGGGCATATACACTAACAATCTCCCACTTGCACTAGGGCCATGTACTGGCGTATCGAAGACCTATCATCTCGATCAGCCGCTCGAACTGAGTTTGGGGTATGGCCTTCGTGAATGGATCTGCAGTGTTATCCTCCGAATTTACTCTCTTCACCTCGATCTCCCGGCGATCTGCGATCTCCCTGATCAGGTGGTACCGCCTCAAAATGTGCCTGGACTTCTGATGGGACCTGGGTTCCTTCGCTAAAGCTATAGCTCCGTTGTTGTCACAATATAGCGGTATTGGATCAACAATGGTAGGAACCACCAGAAGTTCCGTGAGGAACTTCTTCATCCAGACAGCTTCCTTTGCGGCATCGCAAGCAGCTATGTACTCCGCTTCCATAGTTGAGTCAGCAACGGTTTCCTGCTTAGAACTCTTCCAGCAAACCGCCCCTCCATTGAGGGTAAAGACATAACCCGACATAGACTTGGAGTCATCCTTGTCACTCTGGAAGCTGGAGTCAGCAAAGGCCTCAATCTGGAGGTCTTTTCCGCCATACACCAAGAACATCTCCTTAGTCCTTCTCATGTACTTGAGAATGTTCTTTACTGCTATCCAGTGTTTCTCCCCTTGGTCCGACTGATACCGGCGTACAATGCTCAATGCCTATGCTACATCTGGTCTGGTACACAACATCGCATACATTATAGAGCCTACCGCAGATGCGTAGGGTATAGATGACATGTGAGCCCTTTCCAAATCAGTCTTGGGAGACATCTCTTTGGAGAGGGTGATTCCATGACAAGCCGGTAGATTACCGCGCTTGGAATCTTCCATACTGAATCGTTTCAGTATGGTGTCAATGTACCTGGACTGCGAAAGTCCCAACATCCTCTTAGATCTATCACGATAGATCTGGATTCCCAGAATGTAGTTGGCATCGCCCAGGTCCTTCATGGAGAACCTCTGTGACAAGAATCGTTTGACTGACTGTTGCATAGGAATATCATTTCCTATTAGGAGAATGTCATCCATGTACAAGACGAGGAATACCACAGTTCTCCCTACAATCTTACTGTAAATGCATGGTTCATCTGGGTTTTTGATAAAGTTGAATTCCTTGACAGTATCATCAAAGCAGATGTTCCAACTCCGCGATGCCTGCTTCAGTCCATAGATGGACTTGAGCAACTTGCACACTTTACCGCTGCTCCCACTCTGAATGAATCCCTCCGGCTGATCCATATAGACACACTCTTCTAAATTTCCATTTAGGAAAGCCGTCTTTACGTCCATCTGCCAGATCTCATAATCATGGAAGGCAGCAATGGCAAGAAGGATCCGAATGGATTTGAGCATAGCCACTGGAGAAAAGGTCTCGTCATAGTCCTAACCAGGTCTTTGACGAAAAACCTTTGCTACAAGTCTAGCTTTATAGGTTTCAACCTGCCCATCTACACCAATCTTCTTTCTGAAGATCCATTTGCAGCCTACGGGTTTTACCCCTTCTGGAGCAAAGTCCAAAGTCCAAACTTTGTTGGTGTACATGGACTCCATCTCGGTCCGCATTGCATCCAGCCATTTTACCGAGTCACCGCTCTGAATGGCTTGCTGGAAGCTAGTAGGCTCATCATAGTTAATGGTGCAATCCTCTCTATCCCCGTCTATGAGAAAACTGTAGTATCTCTTGGGCGGATGAGACTGCCTACTACTCCTGCGGAGTGGCGCTGGGATGTCCGGTTCTCCTGAACCTTCTGGTTCTACCAAGGTTTCAGTAATAGCTTGTGGCTCTGGAATTTCTTCCAGTTCTACTACGCTCCCACTATCTCCTTTTTCTAAAAACTGATGTTCCAGAAAGTGGGCATGACGAGAAACAAAAACCTTTTGTTCCTCTGTGTAATATAAAAAATACCCCCTGGAGTTCTTTGGGTATCCCACAAACTTACACAGTACTGAGCGTGCCTCGAGTTTGTCCGCATGCTGCTTTTTAACAAAAGCTGGACATCCCCATATCTTCAGATATTGAAGATGGGGTTTCTACCCACACCACATCTGATATGGTGTGGTAGGCACAGTCTTGGAGGGAACCTTGTTCAAAAGATATGCAGCTGATTCTAGTGCATAACCCCAGAAAGATCGCGGTAACTCAGCCTTACTCATCATGGAACGAACCATATCCAATAGGGTTCGATTCCGCCTTTCCGATACACCGTTGTGTTGTGGTGTGTATGGAGGAGTAAGCTGAGAGAGAATTCCATTCTCTTTTAAGTAGCCCAGAAACTTGGCACTCAAGTATTCACCACCTCGATCAGATCTCAGAGTCTTAATACTTTTGCCTGTTTGTTTTTCAACTTCATTTTTTTATTCCCGAAATTTCTCAAAGGCCTCGGATTTATGCTTCATCAAGAAGACATGTACATACCTAGAGAAATCATCTGTGAAAGTAATGAAGTATGAATAACCACTTCGCGCATGTGTAGACATTGGACCACACACATTACTGTGTATGAGTCCCAAGAGCTCGCTTGCTCTTTCTCCGTGTCTAGTGAACGGAGTCTTTGTCATCTTTCCCATGAGACAAGATTCACAAGTGGCATAAGACTGGTACTCGAACGGATCCAAGTATCCTTCTTTATGTAATTTTGTTAACCGTGTCTCATTAATGTGACCCAGTCTACAATGCCATAAGAAAGCCTGATTTAATTCCGGAGACTTTCTTTTAAGTGTGTTCTGGACACTGAAAATCTGAGCTTGATTCAATACGTATATCCCGTTTTTTAATGTACCTGACCCAATCAGAACTTGATTTAGGTGGATGTTGACCACATCGCTTACAAAAGTAAAATCTTATCCTTCCTTAGAAAGTAAGGATACAGATATGATATTACAAGTCGCACCTGGTACATAAAAACAGTCACGCAGAATCAATATCTGCCCAGTTGTCAGTCCAAGATGATACTCCCCTACGGATTCAGCGTACATGCTCATTCCGTTAGCAACCCTGAGAGTCATATCACCTATCTTGATAACCCTACGGTTTCTCAGAGCCTGTAACGAATTAAAGATGTGAGATCCTGATCTGGTATCCAATACCCAGGAAGTAAGGTTAACTGACATACAGTTCTCTATTACAAACACACCCGAAGCCGAAGCCACAATATGCTTCAAATCCTGGCTACTGGCTTTACTAGCCCTGCAATCCTTCTGCCAATGTTCATTCCCGTAACAATAGGAACGTCCCTCTTTTACTATACCCAGTCCCGAAACTTCTGCCCTTCCCTTTCCTTCTACTTCCTTGGTTTCCTTCAGGGTAGAAGGTAGAGACTGTAGAATCAAGTCAGCATCTGACCCGTTCTTCAACGAAGTCTTCAGGTCCGTGAGCTCAAAATAGATGGTCTCTGTAAAGACGTTGCCTCCTACAGATGACCCGATAGCCAACCTCGCTGGAAGAAATTCGTTCGAGGTCTCATAGCTTGCGATACGAGATTGCTCTCTATATAAATCTTTGTTATGGAGGAAGATAGAAACTATGTCCATCTTCTCGTGCTGCCTCTGGTATGCACCATCAACTGAGGCTAACATGAGGCACTTGGCTTTCGCACAGTCTTTTTCCAATGTCTTACGGATATGAATATCTGTGATAGGGGAAACTGGACCTGAGACGGCAGGGGTTGGATCAGTTAAGAGGTGTCCCAGCTTGTCATGGGCAATGGACATCTGGACAGACCTTTGCCAGTCAAAACAGTCAGATTCAGTCATTTTATTATCTAGATGTAACCTATGTCTGGTCACTGGGTCGCTGCAATTAAGAGAGAGAGAAGAAAACACTTTAGCATGATGCTCTTGCAAGTTTAGATTGGTTTTTAATTTATCTAAACAGGATGGCTCCCACTGTCTCTCGAATCCCTCCTCAAACCATAAAGGAAGAATTAGTCGGGATCAATCTCACCGTACAATTCTTGCTTAACCGTTCAGCCAGGCCAGTGTCGATACTTCGAGGGAGGTTTTCCAACGCTTTTGCGAAGTTCCTTAATCAAGTAACCTCTTTTCCCTGTGGGTGTAGCCCCGCTAACACCTTTCTAGGCACCTACTTGGTTTATAGCATTGATCGTTAAGCGAGAAAGTTTCCGAGGAGTAGCATATACTCACAGTAGGATCGGGATCCAAATATCATCGTGTCATAAAACTGAAGGAATCCTACCAGAATCATCACACTCCAAATGGTATGCAACACTAGCAAGTTTCAGTTTCTTTAGAAACTCCCGATGTGGATTTTTGCCCCATGCTCTTATTGTAAGTCCACGTTGCCCACCCCGGTGCTTGCGGGGAGGCGGAAAACATAATAAAAATTGGATTTTTAATGACTTAGGCAACATGGACCTTGCTTGTGAGGATCTTTACTAAACGAAAACTAGCTAAAGCAAACTAACAACTAGCTAAGTTGTAGAAAGGTTATACCTTGAGCTCGAACTCCTTCTCTCCTTGCTCGTCGGAATGGTAGAAAGGCCTCACCTTGCTTGTCTTCTTCCGTCAAAGAAGGATCCACCCGAAAGCCTCGACCTTTAGCTTCAACTCCAAGCTAGGAGTAACTAGAGTGCAAGAAATGCTAAGACTTGAACCCTAGAAGTGAGTAGAGAAGATCGAGTGAAGGTTTTTCTCAAGCTTTTTTGTTTCTCAACACATGAGAGGGAGAGAGCTTGAGGGAGAGGATGAGTAAGAGAGAGAAAAGATATGAGAGAATGAATTATTAGTGAGCCATTCTCACTAATATGTGTGTGATATTTTAATTAATTAATTAGCTAGAAAATTGTCATGGTTTAATCAAGAGGTGACCATTATCATTTCATTATTAGTGCAAATTGCAAGGATCAAAGAGCATCTTCCAAATGAAATGATCATGGTCAAATTGTCAACTTGGTCAACAAGTCAATGAAGTCAAAAGGTCAACAACAACAACCATGCACAATAATTAAGCTAATTATCAATTAACAATAATACACACAAAAGCAATAGGGTTAATAAAATGACAATAGTCATTAACCCTAAACAAGGTCCTCTCCCTCAATCTCAAGCAACTGTGCATACGCACCCGCATTCGTGATCCGAGGAACACGAACACAATGAGAAAAACCAATCTCAAACCATACACTAGGATCCGGCTTAAACCAAAGCCCGCTAGTATAAACTGTCCGGACAGCAAACGTGCACAAGTGCGCGGATGCGAACGAACCCTGTCGCAAAACCATGCGACCTCTACTCATTTTGCCTAAAGGCGAATAGCTCTCTGTGTGGGACTCTAAAGACTCGACACTACGCTGGCAGTGGGTTTAACCACAGACCACAAGCGGCACTAGCTGTACGTAACGGTCTCCAGGTAGATGTCGATAAGAAGACTGACGAGGTGAACCCCATCTGCACTCCTACTGAGCCTGTATATGACAATCTCCGTACAGTCCGGTCTGTTCGTCTGATACATCGCATGGCGGGCCTAGGGGGGCGGTGAACGTCAGTCCCCTAATAGCGGTACAAGTCGTGTCGGAGTGTAGCCCAGAACACCCTGAGATAACACTGGAAGCCTACCAGTATATCTCGCTTGCCCTGGCCAGGGACTACTCGTGTAATGGCTCTCCTGGACACAGCGCGATGTCAACCCCCAATACCGGGAGAGACGAATCCTGTCTAACCGTCACTGCCTCCAAGTGCTTCGGGACTGCACCCAAAAACTACCTGTTTGCACGACTCCTCTGAGCCGTGGTAGGGTAGTAATCAAAGTGCAGTGGGAACACACTCGAGGCGAAGCGACAGTGTCAAGTCAGCGGACTAAGCTGTACTCATGTCACCTGGGAACTGATAACTGACGATAGGTATATTCCCAACCAACAGTTCCCGACGAGTCCTGTCCAGTGTACTCGTAACCTAACGAGCACCCGCATACTATCCCAAGTACGACGTACTAACGGCTGTGGGACAGACCGTCTCCCACACTGGGATGAGAAGCGCATACGCTAGTCTACTCCGGAGTATCGATGCCCTGTCTCGATAGTCCAACGACCAGGGACCTGTATAAGGATGTGCTTATAGATTACCCAGCTCCCACGAGTGCGAGCGCCATCACAACGCTGGTAATCAAGCAAAGATCCTAAGGGCTCTACTAATATGTATACCAGCAATATGCTAAAAGAAACACATGCACATATTAAAGCAGAGACAAAACAAGTAGCATACTACCATTTCGAGCAAGATTGTATATACAACTGTGAATATCCTAAGCTTCCATTAAGTAATATACAAACTAGTATGATACAGTAATGGCCTCTAGGGCATATACACTAACACTTATGACCTTGACGAAGGCCAACATATCATAAGTCACATGTCAAGTTCTACCCGTCATTATCCAGGTTAATTTGAACCCACCCGTACATACCCTTGACGAAGGCCAAAATAGTAGTACGACTCTCCCAAACCAACGCATCTATCTATGCTACAGATAAATATTCAGCAGCTACCAATCACTATGCCTTGGCGAAGGTCAAAATACATAGCTTGAATACTACTGAATATTTGACTGAAATGACGGAGGGCTACGAATGGTTTTGGCGAAACCGTGAACGTAGTGAACTTGATATACTCGAAGGAACCTGATAGCTTTTAAAAGGAGTGGTTCAAGCTCCGCATTTAAAAGTTGGTTTTTGAAAACAACCGTGTGGTTTTGAAAGTGTTCCAACGACTTTTACTTGGTTTATTTTCTTGCATTAATTTTAATGCGTCCCATCAATTAATCCTACCATTGCAGAAAATAACGAAAATATGACGTACGCTTATGCCATCCGCATTCGCCACGGGGTCCCGTCATCACCCGTTAGGTTACTTAACTAACGACAGAGCGGGGGCTGGACTAGCGCGGATGCAAAACATAAGCAACGCCTAAATAGATATCATATATAGATATATACATTCGTCACATGCAATGATAGCCATTCCTGATCACAGATGAACACATTGGATATACTAGGAATCCGCATTCCGTACGAGCCTGTAACGATGAGCGGATTACACGGTCGCGATGAATAGCCAAGACCCCACCCTAGACCCCTACGGGTGTGGCAAACTACCCGCCAAGTACCCGAAGCGAAGCAACCTCCCTCAACAACGTGAGTAGGCCACTCGGCACATCGAGATACCCGGTAGTTTATGCACCCCACCTTGGGTCTGTCATAGGAGCAAAAATAGTAAAAAGAAATTATACAATGACGGCTACAACCCCATCCCGGTTGTGCGGCCATATAAATAATATTACATCAATTTACATATTACATGAATTGAAAGATAAAGAAAACTCTCATCTCACAACCCCCCCCCGGCTATTCATCCGCGACAATCCAACGAATTCATATACACAAACCATCAACATTACAGATCACAGATATGTATAACCCCCACTAATCGTCGTATAGCGATTAGCAAACGTTCAATACATATATCACATCACAGATAATGTCTATTAGCCAAAGTCTACGGAATTTCGATCAAAATACGGATTTGTAACCACCCCAAAAACAAATTTGTTCTCTGGAAATTCTGGGCAGAAACAAAATATAAAAAAAATCCCAAAACATCCAAATAAGAACACTGCACAAAACCCGGTCCACGGCCGAGTCAACTTGGCCGCGGATCCGCGGCAAGAAGCATGTTCTTGCTGCGGATCCGCGGCGCTTTGACCGAGTCACAGGATCGTTTTTGTTCTGTATTTTTACAAAACCCTGAGCCTATTTTTCATGTATGTTAAAACATTTTTAGAGCAGTATAAAAAATCGGCAGAAACATGGTTTTTCCGGATGTGTTTTGCGAATTTTTTTCGATCGAGATTCTAAATACATTGCTAACTTTCTAGTTTATGTTTAGCCTGTCTCTGATACCACTGTAAGTCCATGTTGCTCACCCCGGTTCTTACGGGGAGGCGGAAACGGCGAAAAACAATTTTTGGCGCAAAGGCAATATGGACTAAAAGAAGGATCTTTGCTAAACTACAAACTAGCAAACTACTAGAGGTGCTATCTACTATGCCATAGAGATTATACCTCACGACACCGGTCCTTCGGGTCTTCATTCTGCTGTCCTTCTCGTCCATCTTAACTCCAAGGGTCGATCCAGATCTTGATCACCTCCGCGGCCTTCTTGAGTCGAAGACGATCCACACGAGAGTTGTACTCCGAGCTCCACCTCAAGCCGAGGCAACTATGGCAACAAGATCGCTAGGCTTGATGTCCTAGGTTGTGTAGAAGAGATAGATGGACGTGTTTGTCTATTTGGATCATTTTTCTCTCAACACATGAGATCAAAGGAAATTTTCAAGAGGAGGAAGATGAAGGAGAACAACCATGGAGCTTTCTCATTTCTTTTCAAGAGAGAGAATGAGAAATGAGAAATGAATTATTGTGCTAGAGAGAATGAACCATGGTTGCAATAATACACCACTATCATCATTACTAATCTTTTCAAGATTAAGTTGATGGCAACAATTGACTTGACCATTATCATAATCCAAAAATAAAAAGAAAACCAAAGAAAACTCTAGACCTCTCATGAAGGTCCAAGTCAACTTTGGTCAAATGGTCAACAAAGTCAAGTATGGTCAAATGGTCAAAGCAATTAGCCATCACATAATAATCACTAAAAAGATTAGTAAATAATGTCCACGGCTCATAATGGTTTTGACCGAACGAACTGCCAAAAACCCTAATGAGTCCGCCTCATTATGGTTTCGACCGAACCAACTGTCAAAACCCTAATGAGGCACCTCCTTCCTCTTCGCTCCTCACAACTGTGCATACACACCCGCATCCGCATTCCGTAGAATGCGAATGCACAGAAGACAAAACAAATCCATCCGTGCAATACTAGGATCCGGCTTAAACCAAAGCCCACTAGTATTGCCTGCCCGAACATCATACGCACACAAGTGCACTGTTCACAACAGAATACACCCTCAAGTTCGTATTCCACTTCTTTTTCCCTTCCGCCATTCTTCTTCTTCTCATCTACCGAGACCGCATTCCACTTCTCTCCACAAGCGGTCTCGCGTATTCTCCATTTCTTACCTCTTCACCTTCTTCCACCAGCCACTGCTGTATAGAGATAAAATTTTTGAATGGTTGGTGTTAACTTTTGGCCTGTGTAAGGCCTTGTATAGATGGATACTGTTCTTTCCCCCCTAATCCTGAATTTCAACGCTTAACAGTGGAAACACTGTTTTACTTAAGTTTGGGGGGGACATTTTTTTGTATATATATTTTTTTTGTTTTCCTTTTTTGTTTTGTATATACTTTGTTTTTAGGGAGCACCGGCAATTTTGACCCTCTTGGTATAGCCTGACAGTGAGGGCACTGTCAAGTTTAAGTTTGGGGGTGTGCTCGGTAAGCTTTCTTCCTTCGCATTCATTTGTATATTCTGCATTTGCATACCTTATTAAAAACCCATAAAAATCAAAAAATTTCCAAAAATATAAAAACTTTTTGTCAAGTTAGCTTGTGGAAGAACTCTGATTCAACATTCGACGGTTTTTGTTTGAAAAAATAGGAATAACTAAATCTTATGTTTAGATTTTGAAAACCTGAAAGATAACTCTCCTTTGAAGTTAACTATAGCTGATATACGTCTTTACATCACACTACACGTGTAAGTCGATGTAGTACACCCCAGTACTTATGGGGAGGCGGAAATAACAAAAACTTATCAAGTTTAAACAACGAACATCGACTAACCGCATGAATCGAAGCTAAACCCTAAATAACCGTATTCTAAAGTTTCATCTCACTAAAGATTAGGGATTATACCTAATGAACCGGTCCTTCTTCTTTATGTCCTCCTTGGTTCTCCTCGGCCTTCTCTAGGTAGTAGACGATCCACCCGAGAGCGAAACTCCAAGCTAAACCTCTAACTTGAGGTAACTAATCAACTTTGATTGCTAATCAAAGATGATAGGATGATAAAGAGTGAAGGTTATGGATTGTTTAGTCTAACTAATCCTTTGATCTCAACACATGAGGATTAAGGATTAGGGTTTGAAGATGAGAGCTTGAGGAGAGAGAATGTGTGTTATGATAATGAGAGAAGAGAGAGAGTGTATCATAATATTATGAAGCATTCTTATTTTCAACAAATGAATAAAAGAAATGAATAAGCATGCTTCACAAAATATCTTGTGATGATTCATTAACATGAGTCATTAAGCAATAAATGTGCATTAATGAAGTGAATGAATCACCACTATGACTCACTCTCTTTCCAAAACAAACCTCCTTAGTCACATCTTCTAGAAGCTTCTCGAGTAATTACGAGAACGCCCCTCCGATCCGTAAAAATACGGAAAAACTTTAGACTGTATAAATCCAATAACCGGATACCAGTAACTGGCTTAAACCAAAGCCGACTGGTAAAAACTGTCCGAAAGTCGTACGCGCGTAAACGCACGTATGCGTCCGAACCCTTTGTCGCAAAACCATGCAACCTCTATATCGTTTCGCCTGGAGTAGGAAACTCTCTGTGTGGGACTCTAGAGACTCGACTACTACGCTGGCAGTGGGTTTAACCACAGACCGCAAGCGGCACTAGCTGTACGTAACGGTCCCCAGGTAGTTGTCGATAAGAAGGCCGATGAGTAAACCCATCCGAACTCCTACTGAGTCTGATGTGACAATCTCCATACAGTCCGGTCCGTTCGTCCATGACTATCGCATATCGGGCCTAGGGGGGCGGCAAGCGTCAGTCCCCTAATAGCGGTATAAGTCGTGTCGGAGTGAAGCCCATTACACCCTGAGAAACTGCTGGAACCTACCAGCAAATCTCGCTTGCCCTGGCCAGGGACTTTGCGTAATGGCTCTCTGACACAGCACGATATCTACTCCCAATACCGGGAGGGACGAATCCTGTCTAACCGCCACTGCCTCCAAGTGCTCGGGACTGCACCCAACTGCTACCTGTTTGCACGACTCCATAGAGCCGTGGTAGGGTAGCAATCTAAGAACAGTGGGACACACTCGAGGCGAAGTAGCAGTGTCAAGTCTGCGGACTACGCTGTACTCATGTCACCTGGGAACTGTTCACTGACGACTGGTATCAAACCAACCAACAGTTCCCTGTGAGTCTTGTCCGGTGTACCCGTAACCTAACGAGCACCTGTATACTATCTCCAGTACGACGTACTGATGGCTGTGGGACAGACCATCTCCCCAACTGGGACGAGAAGCGTACACACTAGTCTACTCCGGAGTATCGATGCTCTGTCTCGATAATCCAACGACCAGGGACCTGAATAAGGATGTGCTTGTAGACTACCCAGCCCCCACTAGTGTGACTGCCATCACAACGCTGGTAGACAAGCAAGATCCTAAGAGCTCTATCAATACGCATACTCACATATTAAGATAGAAAAACCAAGTAGCATACTACCATGTTTAGCAAGACTGTTATATACATGTGAATATCCCAAGCTTCCATTAAGTAATATACAAGCTAGTATGATACAGTAATGGCCTTCTAGGGCATAAACACTAACAATCTCCCACTTGCACTAGGGCCATGTACTGGCATATCGCAGACCAATGATCTCGAGTAGCCTCTCGAACTGAATCTGAGGAAGGGCCTTCGTGAATGGATCAGCAATGTTCTCTTCTGAAGCAACTCTCCGAACCTCGATCTCCTGACGATCAATGATCTCCCTGATCAGGTGATACCGCCTCAAGATGTGTCTGGACTTCTGATGGGACCTTGGTTCCTTCGCTAAAGCTATAGCTCCGTTGTTGTCGCAATACAGAGGTATTGGATCAACTATGGTAGGAACCACCTGAAGTTCTGTTAGGAACTTCTTCATCCAGACTGCTTCTTTTGCGGCATCGCAAGCAGCTATATACTCCGCTTCCATCGTCGAGTCAGCAACGGTGTCCTGCTTGGAGCTCTTCCAGCACACCGCCCCTCCATTGAGGGTAAAGACATAACCCGACATGGACTTGGAATCGTCCTTATCACTCTGGAAGCCGGAATCAGCAAAGGCCTCCAACCTGAGGTCTTTTCCGCCGTAAACCAAGAACATCTCCTTAGTCCTCCTCAGGTACTTGAGAATGTTCTTTACTGCTATCCAGTGTTTCTCCCCTGGGTCTGACTGATACCGGCTTACCACGCTTAGTGCGTAAGCTACATCTGGTCTGGTACACAACATCGCATACATTATAGAGCCTACCGCAGAAGCGTAGGGTATAATAGACATGCGTTCCCTTTCCAAATCAGTCTTGGGAGACATCTCTTTGGAGAGGGTGATTCCGTGACAAGCCGGTAGATTACCGCGCTTTGAATCTTCCATACTGAATCTTTTCAGTACAGTGTCGATATACCTGGACTGTGAAAGTCCCAACATCCTCTTGGATCTATCACGATAGATCCGGATCCCCAGAATGTAAGAGGCATCACCCAGGTCTTTCATGGAGAACCTGTGTGACAAGAATCCTTTGACAGATTGTAGCATAGGAATGTCATTTCCTATCAATAGAATGTCATCCACGTACAAGACGAGGAATACGACACTTCTGGCCACAACTTTACTATATATGCACGGTTCATCTGGATTTTTGATAAAGTCATATTCTTTGACTGTCTCATCAAAACAGATGTTCCAACTCCGCGATGCCTGCTTTAGTCCATAAATAGACTTAAGCAGCTTGCACACTTTCCTGCTGCTCCCACTCTGATTGAAACCCTCTGGCTGATCCATATAGACGCTCTCTTCTAAATTTCCATTCAGAAAAGCCGTCTTTACGTCCATCTGCCAGATTTCATAATCATGGAAGGCAGCAATAGCAAGAAGGACCCGAATGGATTTGAGCATAGCCACTGGAGAAAAAGTTTCGTCATAGTCCAAACCAGGTCTTTGACGAAAACCCTTTGCAACAAGTCTAGCCTTATAGGTTTCCACCTGTCCATCTACACCAATCTTTTTCTTGAAGATCCATTTGCATCCTATGGGTTTTACCCCATCTGGAGCAAAGTCCAAAGTCCATACTTTGTTGGTGTACATGGACTCCATCTCGGTCCGCATTGCATCTAGCCATCGTACCGAGTCGCCGCTCTGGATGGCCTGCCTGAAGTCAGTAGGTTCATCATCATCTATGATGCAATCCTCTCTATCCCCATCTATGAGAAAACCGTAGTATCTCTCAGGCGGACGAGACGGCCTACTACTCCTGCGGAGGGGTGCGGGAATGTTCTGTTCTTCTTGAACCTCTGGTTCTACCAAACTTTCAGTAGCAGTTTGTGGTTCTGGAATTTCTTCCAGTTCTATTTCGCTCCCACTCTTCTGATTTTCTAAAAATTCAGTTTCTAAGAAGGTGGCATGACGAGAAACAAAGACCTTTTGTTCCTCTGCGTAATAGAAATAATATCCCTTGGAGTTCTTTGGATATCCCACAAGCTTACACAGTACTGATCGTGCCTCGAGCTTGTCCACATGCTGCTTTTTTACAAAAGCTGGACACCCCCATGTCCTAAAATGTTTTAGACAGGGTTTCTTCCCACTCCACATCTGATATGGTGTGGTAGGCACAGTCTTGGTTGGAACCTGGTTCAAAAGATATGCTGCTGATTCTAGCGCATAACCCCAGAAAGATCGCGGTAACTCAGCATTACTCATCATGGATCGTACCATATCCAATAGGGTTCGATTCCGTCTCTCCGATACACCGTTGTGCTGTGGAGTGTATGGAGGAGTAAGTTGAGAGAGAATTCCTTTCTCTTTTAGGTAACCTAGGAACTCGGCACTTAAGTATTCTCCACCTCGATCAGATCTCAGTGTCTTAATACTTTTGCCTGTTTGGTTTTCCGCTTCACTCTTGAATTCCAGGAATTTCTCAAAGGCCTCTGATTTATGCTTCATTAAGAAAACATATCCATACCTAGAGAAATCATCTGTAAAAGTAATGAAGTAGGAATAACCACCTCTCGCATGTGTAGACATTGGACCGCATACATCGCTGTGTATGAGTCCTAAGAGCTCGCTCGCTCTTACTCCTTGTCCAGTGAATGGAGTCTTTGTCATCTTTCCTTTGAGACAAGATTGACAAGTGTCATAAGTTTGATATTCGAACGTGTCCAAATATCCTTCTCTATGCAACTTAGTCAACCTTCTCTCATTGATGTGACCCAGTCTACAATGCCATAAGAAAGCTTTATTTAAATCTGGAGACTTTCTTTTTAGTGTGTTCTGGACATTGAAAATTTGGAGTTGGTTTAACACATATATGCCGTTATTTAGAGTACCGGACCCAATCAAACCATGATTAAGGTGGATGTTGACAACATCTCTTATAAACGTGAAATCATAACCTTTATTTGATAACAAGGAAACTGATATGATATTACACGTTAAGCTGGGTACAAAATAACAGTTATGTAAAACCAAAATGTGTCCACTCGTCAATCCTAGGTGATAATCCCCGACGGACGCAGCTCCCACGCTAGCTCCGTTAGCAACCCTGAGGATCATATCACCTTCCTCCAGCACTCTACGGTTTCTCAGTGCCTGCAATGAATTGCAAATATGAGATCCTGACCCGGTATCCAATACCCAGGAAGTAGAGTTGATCGACAGACAATTCTCAATTACAAACACACCTGAAGTCGAAGCCACAGCCTGCTTCGGTTCCTGGTTCTTGGCGTTCCACGCCTTGCAATCCTTCTTCCAGTGCCCTTTCCTGTGACAATGGAAGCACTCATCCTGACCAACTATCGGTACTGCTTTCTTTTTCTTTCCCTTCCCTCCCACCTTACTAACACCTCCTCTAGGTCTGGGTGCGGCCTTCTTCTTCCTTCCTTTGGCCCTAGCCTTGGACCCGGAAGAAGATGAACCGCCAACAAACATAGCGGGTGTTTCCCTTGCCTTCTGCAAGGTGCCCTCCGCACTCCTTAACATGTTCAGGAGTTCCGCAAGTTCAACTTCTTTTCCTTGAAGATTGAAGTTGAGGATAAACTGGGCGTAGGTGGGAGGAAGGGACTGGAGAACAAGGTCTGTATAGAGCTCATTATCCAAAGTCGTCCCAAGGTCTGCGAGCTCTTCTATATAGCCAATCATCTGTAGGACATGTTCACCTACCGATGACCCGACAGCCAACCTCGCTCGAAACAATTTCTTAGAGGTCTCGTATCTTGCTATACGAGATTGCTCTCCATAAAGTTCCTTTGTATGGAGAAATATGCCATCTAGGGACATATCCTCGTGCCTCCTCTGATGTTCATTATTCATCGAGGCAAGCACGATGCACTTGGCTCTCGCGCAATCTAAATCCCAGGTTTTGCGGATTTCCTTATCCGCATTGCTGGATTTGGGACCAGGGACAGCAGGTGCCGTAGCGGTGAGGACGTACCCCAGTTTGTCATAGGTCAAAGCCATCTTGACATTCCGCAGCCAATCTTTATAGTTTGGCCCTGTCAGTATATTTTTCTCTAAAAGTAACTTAAGTCCAGTCATTTTCAGGGTCGCTGCAATTAGGAGAGAGAGAAGAAAACTCTTTAGCATGATGCTCTTGCAAGTTTAGAGTGGTTTTTAGTTTATCTAAACTGGATGGCTCCCACTGTTTCTCGAATCCTTCCTCAAACCATAAAAGAAGAATCAGCCAAGACTATTCTCACCGTACAATACTTGCTTAACCGTTCAGCCAGGCCGGTGTCGATACTTCGAGGGAGGTTTTCCAACGCTTTCGCGAAGTTCCTTAATTAAGTAACCTCTTTTCTCTGGGGGCGTAACCCCGCTGACACTTTTCTGGACACCTACTAGGTTTATAGCATTGATCGTTAAGCGACGAATATCCTGATAAGTAGCATATACTCACAGTAGGATCGGGATCCAAATATCATCGTATGATAATGTTGAAGGAATCCTACCAACATTCATCAAACTCCAAATGGTATGCATCTCTCTGCAAATTTCAGTTTCTTTAGAAATTCCCGATATTAGTTTTTGCCCCATGCTCTTATGACCTTGACTAAGGGCCAACAAATCATAAGTCACATGTCAAGTTCTGCCCATCATTATCCTGTTGATTTGAACCCATCCGTATACTCTTGACTAAGGGCCAACAAAGTAATACGACTGTCCCAAACCAACTCATCTATCTATGCAACAAATGAATACCCCAGCAGCTACCAATCACTATGTCTTGACTAAGGGCCAACAAACATAGCTTGAATACTACTGACCATTCATAAGAAATGACGGAGGGCTACGACTGGTTTTGGCGAAACCGTGAACGTAGTGAACTTGATATAACCGAAGGAACCTGATAGCTTTTAAAAGGAGTGGTTAAATCTCCGCATTTAAAAATATCTGTTTTAAAAATAACCGAGTGGTTTCTTTTAAATTGTTCCAACGATTTAAACTTTGGTTTGTTTTACTTTGCATTATAGATAATGCGTCCCATCATTAACCTATCATTGCAGAAAACAACGAAAATATAACGTCCTCTTATGCCATCCGCATTCGCCACGGGGTCCCGTCATCACCCGTTAGGTTACTTAACTAACGACAGAGCGGGGGCTGGGCTAGCGCGGGTGTAAAACATAAGTGACGTCTAAATAGCTATAATAAATATAGATATTTTACATTCGTCTGACGCAATGATATTCATTCCAGAACACAGATAAACAATATTGGATTTGCAAGCAATCTGTATTTCTTTTGAGCCTGCAAGAAAAGACAGATTACACAGTTGTGATGAATAGCCGTTTACCCCACCCTCGACCCCTACGGGTACGGCAAACTACCCACCCGGCAGTCTGTGTACCCCACCTTGGGTCAGTCCTAGGAGCAAAAACAGTAAAATGAAATAATACAACGGTGGCTACAACCGCAACCTGGAAGTGCCCCGCGAAAATAATATTACAACAAATTACATTTACAACAAATGAATAAATCAATAAACCATTGTTAACCCCGGCTATACACCACAACAGTCCAATACAGTTTATATGCACAAACAGATATAACCATTTCAGAAATGTGCAACCCCCTGCCAACCGACATACTAGCAGTTGGGGGAGGTTTACGAACACATCAAACAATCACAGATATAATCCAATACGCAAATACTGTATTTTTCGATCGAATAAACAACTTCAAAATTGCTCCAAAATCTGCTCTGTTAAACAGTAACCTGAGCAATAATTAAATATTCCAGAAAACCCCAAATGTCACAGGGGACCCACCCATGAAAAATGAGCTCATGACTCGGCAACTCGGCCGCGGAAGCGCGGCGGATCGGTGGGATCCGCGGCGCTTCCGCGGCGCTTTAGTCGAATCATGGGCTCGTTTTTCTTGGGTGTTCTCCTGTGGTCATGTCAAGCTCTCTGAACACACCATAAAAATTTTAGGACTTCATTTTCACTTCGACAGAAACTTAACAGAACTAGGGTTTTCCGGGATCGTTTTTTCGTTCGAAATTCGTACAAATTTGCGATTAAGTTATTTAGTGTTTACCCTGGCTCTGATACCACTGTAAGTCGATGTAGTACACCCCAGTACTTATGGGGAGGCGGAAATAACAAAAACTTATCAAGTTTAAACAACGAACATCGACTAACCGCATGAATCGAAGCTAAACCCTAAATAACCGTATTCTAAAGTTTCATCTCACTAAAGATTAGGGATTATACCTAATGAACCGGTCCTTCTTCTTTATGTCCTCCTTGGTTCTCCTCGGCCTTCTCTAGGTAGTAGACGATCCACCCGAGAGCGAAACTCCAAGCTAAACCTCTAACTTGAGGTAACTAATCAACTTTGATTGCTAATCAAAGATGATAGGATGATAAAGAGTGAAGGTTATGGATTGTTTAGTCTAACTAATCCTTTGATCTCAACACATGAGGATTAAGGATTAGGGTTTGAAGATGAGAGCTTGAGGAGAGAGAATGTGTGTTATGATAATGAGAGAAGAGAGAGAGTGTATCATAATATTATGAAGCATTCTTATTTTCAACAAATGAATAAAAGAAATGAATAAGCATGCTTCACAAAATATCTTGTGATGATTCATTAACATGAGTCATTAAGCAATAAATGTGCATTAATGAAGTGAATGAATCACCACTATGACTCACTCCCTTTCCAAAACAAACCTCCTTAGTCACATCTTCTAGAAGCTTCTCGAGTAATTACGAGAACGCCCCTCCGATCCGTAAAAATACGGAAAAACTTTAGACTGTATAAATCCAATAACCGGATACCAGTAACTGGCTTAAACCAAAGCCGACTGGTAAAAACTGTCCGAAAGTCGTACGCGCGTAAACGCACGTATGCGTCCGAACCCTTTGTCGCAAAACCATGCAACCTCTATATCGTTTCGCCTGGAGTAGGAAACTCTCTGTGTGGGACTCTAGAGACTCGACTACTACGCTGGCAGTGGGTTTAACCACAGACCGCAAGCGGCACTAGCTGTACGTAACGGTCCCCAGGTAGTTGTCGATAAGAAGGCCGATGAGTAAACCCATCCGAACTCCTACTGAGTCTGATGTGACAATCTCCATACAGTCCGGTCCGTTCGTCCATGACTATCGCATATCGGGCCTAGGGGGGCGGCAAGCGTCAGTCCCCTAATAGCGGTATAAGTCGTGTCGGAGTGAAGCCCATTACACCCTGAGAAACTGCTGGAACCTACCAGCAAATCTCGCTTGCCCTGGCCAGGGACTTTGCGTAATGGCTCTCTGACACAGCACGATATCTACTCCCAATACCGGGAGGGACGAATCCTGTCTAACCGCCACTGCCTCCAAGTGCTCGGGACTGCACCCAACTGCTACCTGTTTGCACGACTCCATAGAGCCGTGGTAGGGTAGCAATCTAAGAACAGTGGGACACACTCGAGGCGAAGTAGCAGTGTCAAGTCTGCGGACTACGCTGTACTCATGTCACCTGGGAACTGTTCACTGACGACTGGTATCAAACCAACCAACAGTTCCCTGTGAGTCTTGTCCGGTGTACCCGTAACCTAACGAGCACCTGTATACTATCTCCAGTACGACGTACTGATGGCTGTGGGACAGACCATCTCCCCAACTGGGACGAGAAGCGTACACACTAGTCTACTCCGGAGTATCGATGCTCTGTCTCGATAATCCAACGACCAGGGACCTGAATAAGGATGTGCTTGTAGACTACCCAGCCCCCACTAGTGTGACTGCCATCACAACGCTGGTAGACAAGCAAGATCCTAAGAGCTCTATCAATACGCATACTCACATATTAAGATAGAAAAACCAAGTAGCATACTACCATGTTTAGCAAGACTGTTATATACATGTGAATATCCCAAGCTTCCATTAAGTAATATACAAGCTAGTATGATACAGTAATGGCCTTCTAGGGCATAAACACTAACAACACGTGTCGTGAATTTTGGGAATTTGATGACAAGTCTTTCATGTTTAAACTTTTAAACAGATAAATGATTTTCTGAGGATCAAATAGGTTTGTTCTGAAATAAGTAATGTCAAGAATAGTTTATGAAGTAAAGCGAATATGAAGGAATGTTATTGATGCCGTAATTGGAGCCAAGTCTGAAAAATAACCCATCAGAAACTTGATTGGAATGATTACACACCAAACCCACTAAACACGTCTTTTATCCAAAAAAATAATAATTGAACTACCGGCTATATCTCCGTTCGTATTGAATCATCTGATTTTCACGTCAAACTGTCTTTTGTTTTTGGACCTAGGTAACTTGAGTAATTAAGTCCGCTGGGGTGTTTCTACACCTAATGCCCTAAAACCAACTGGTTTGGGTGCATTGGCCCAAAGCTCGCTATGAAGCCTAGAAAGTTCAGATAAAAACAAAGTCAAGCAAGTGTTCTCTCCGAGTTAAAATTCCTAACGGTTCTTTGTGTGAGAATAATCTTGATAAAAGACAAGCTTTTATAAAAAAAAATTAACGGAGATATGAAGGTTTTACTCTATGATAAAGACTATTGCACGTTCACAGAGGTGTGTATGAAATGAAAACAAGAAAAAGGTGGAGTGAAGAATAAGACCTAGTTTCCTGTTAGGGAAGATAGAAATTCTGAAGTTGAAACTTTACTGGAAAACGAAACTTGAAAAATGCTTAACTCTTTATAAAACTTATGTGATCCTTTTAAAATTGTTATCTGGGCTTTATTGTGTGACATAATGACTTTATTCGACCTTTCGGGAACTTAACGACACTATTTTACACTGCACGTAAAGACATATAAAACCTGTAGTTAAATAAGAAGCGAGGTGTGAAAACTAAAGGTTCGATAGTCTAGACTTAGGATTATAGAATTGTTATTTTCTGAAACAAAACTTTAGGGGTTTGAATCTTAGTTATTTTACAAAACTAGCTTGACCGGATTTTGTGGGTAGTATCCGCTGAAAACCCTCAGGAGACAACACTCCTCCTACTAGGGACACCTAGAGGTTTAACGGCTTGTTGCACGCGCTCAGTGCAATCGCGTTCCCTGCGAAAGTGCGGTTAGGATTTTATTTTTGTGAATAATTGGTTTTTCTCGGGACGAGCAAAAGTTAAGTTTGGGGGTATTTTTTCACAACAGAATACTGCATTTTATACCGCCCATTCTTACGCTCGTGTGTTTATAGGTAGGTGCTTTTGATCTGTGTTTGTTACATATTTACAGAGTACAGGTTTTCAGTCCAAATATTGCAAATCGTGACAAAATCTCCACAGTTACACCAAATACAGAACATCTGTTGACAACAGATAAAAGCCGGGTTCCGGTCATCCATATCCGTCCGGTGCTGCGTACCGGTTCCAGGGACAAGACATATGACAGCAGTCATTCGTGTCTCGGACAAGCACGAAGCACGAGAGGGGCTGCACAAGAATCAATGGGTGCACGGAGCTCAAGAGAGATAAAGTCAAAAGTGAAGAAAAGATAACAATCTTGGACTATGAATTCTGCTGATATTCTGGAAGAAATTATCAGAAAATACATGCAGCAGACAAGAAAGGACAGAAGACCAGGAAATTGCACAAAAGCCCACAGCCTAAACCTACTGTAGGGGCGCGGATCCGCGGCCATAGGGAGGTCTAGGCGGCGGATCCGCAGCCGTACAGGCAGGTCAGAGCACGACTTTTTGGGGGCAGTTTGGGTATTTCCAATGTGGTCTGGTGGTTGCCCTAGAACTCCATTCTCCTGCCTATAAATACAGCAGAACTGAGCTTAACCAAGGGAGCAATTTTTTTGGAGCTTTTCTTTGTTCTCTTTTTTTTGTTTTGTTCTTCTTCTTCTTCCTCTTCTTCATTCTTTCTCCATGACATTGTAGTGAGAACTTTTGAGTGGAAGATTAATGAAGATGAGGGTTCTTTATCTTTCTTGTTAGTTTGCTCCCCCTTGAGATTTCTTCTTTCTCTTGCTCATTCAATCTCTTCATTGAGGTTGAATGGTTAAGAGTTAGTTATTGATCTCAAGGGTCGTATTTTCTCACGGACTAGCACTTCATTTCACATGCGTTCTCTACCCTTCCCTTGATCTTGCAAGTTCTTCATTGAGCTTGCAAGTTTAAGGGTTGGCTATTGAGCACATGCTTGGCTTGGGTCCTAGTTCCGTATTCTTTTTATTACTCGCTTTTTATTACTTGTCTTTTTATTACTTGCATTTTATTTCATGCATTTTATTCATGCACTTTAATTACTTGTATCTTTTCTTTTCTTTGTTCTTTTCTTTTTGTTCTCTTTTGTTCATTTTGTGAATGTTGTAATTATTATTGTTAAGAAGAAATACGGTATTGTAAGTTAACACATTTCTTTGCCAATTCCTTTTCCCGTTATTTTCCATTTGAACTTCGCCCAAACCATACGCAAGCGCTCTGTTAGGCACCGTACCCTGACAAGGTAACGGTGATTCCTAACCACGACCGGTTGCGTTCGGTTTGGCCGGAGGCGAAAGCAAGAGATAAGAACGGAAGGACAAGGGTAAATAAGCCGGATTCCACGAATACTGCGCTTAAATCCCCTAATCCACGTTGTTGCCAATTGCTTAGCTTCAATTGGTCAAGACTCGGCTCAAAGTTTTGAGTACGGATTTCTTAGCTTACAATCTTGTATCTTTTCTTAACAACTTTATACTTACAAATATTACACTTAGGATATATCAAACAAACACATACAAGATTCTTTATTGACTCGTCTAAGACAAGAAGGTAAGATAACACCATCTCCCTGTGGACCGACCCGTGCTCAACCGGCTAGCTGCAAAGCGACACCGTCCTGATCGCGGTTACACTTAAATTCTTTGAACATCCGACACGCCAAAAGCGTGCGATCATGCACGTAAGTGATCGTAGCCCTGCCGTAAAACCATACGGCCTCTACACGTTTCGCTCAGTGCAAGGAAACTCTTTATGTGGGACTCTAAAGACTCGACACTACGCTGGCAGTGGGTTTAACTACAGACCGCAAGCGGCACTAGCTGTACGTAACGGTCCCCAGGCAGATGTCGATAAGAAGGCCGATGAGGTAAACCCATCCGAACTCCTACTGAGCCTGTATGTGACAATCTCCGTACAGTCCGGTTTGTTCGTCTAAGAATATCGCATGGCGGGCCTAGGGGGTGGCGAACGTCAGTCCCCTCATAGCTGTTGGATATAGTGCCCTCAAAGTCAATTATTGGATCGCTGGTACGTGATTGCAATGATTGAGGAGGACCTATGCTGGTAGGACAGTCTTACTCGAGATGATAGTATGCTATCTGGTTTGCCTTTATCATGTAGGGTTCCTAGGCACACTCATGAGGTTCCACAAGGCATCAACCATGCCAAATTCAAAAATTTATGTGCCGAGAAACCCTATGCAAGATCGTTAACTAGAGGATAGGCGAACTAAATGCAAGCAAACAACTTTACTAACAAGTGAAAGGGACTACAACCTTTGTAGATCCGGACCTCCACTTCTTTAGCTCCGTGTTGACGTCCCTCCACTGCGATCATCGGGATCCCGGACTCTAGCGATGGTTTCGTCGGAGAAATGATCGGGCTAGGTCGTTGACTTCGATGCTGAAGATGATCTACGTCGAGGCAACTCAAACTCAAGCTCCATCTTCACTAGGTCATGAAACTTGTGAAGAAAAACACCCTGTACAACATGGCAAGTGGTAGAGGATGAAGAAATAGGAAGTGGGTTCACTTTGGATTTGGATTTCTCACTTGATTTCAACACTTGGAATTTTCAAGAAAGGTTTTCTTCTCTTCATGAAGAAGAAGAAGAAGAAGAAAAGAAAATGAATTATTTTTTTCAAAGAAAATTCAAGTGAAGTCTATAATGATGCAACCATGGGTAAGTTTAACTCATGTAGAGAGCAAACCATAGTTTAGGTAATGGTTAGGTTTAGGAACAAAACAAAATGGCTAGACTTTTCAAAGATACTAAAAGCTTCATGAAGCTTCAAGTATAATACAAGAAAAGCCACCATTTTGTTTAATCAAAATAAATAAAAAAATAAAACCCTAACCATTATCTAAAGATGGTGCAAATCATACACATACCCAAGTTTGCATGTATCATCCAACATGATACAATCTAGTGCACAAAAAATATATCACATATACAACTTGTGCACATCAAGTGAGAAAATCAATATTAAGTGAACCAATACTAGTTAATGTAAAGTGATATATCAAATATATAATTATACATTAAATCATTAAATCAATAGTTGATTTAATGATCCGGTCATATCGCATATAACCGACTAATATCTAGTGTATCAATGTATCGAATCAACACTTGATTCGGTAATCCGGCTATATCAAATATAACCGTCCCATGATACAAATCGCGAGAATAGAATACAGTATCTCATACTGGTATTATTCTCGGTCCCGCACATATCTCATATACGCTCCTATTTCGTTTCGCTTGAGCCAGGAAACCCCTGTGTAGGACTCTAAAGACTCGTCAATACGCCGGCAGTAGGTCGTGATCATATCAATGACCCACAAGCCGCAAGCGGTCTGCCAAACATAACGGCCACCCGGGTATTGAGCGATCAGAAGATCAACGAGCAAGCCCGCTCACACTCCTGTGAATCCAACCAGTAACACTTACCGTACAGTCCGGTCTCGTCGTCTGATATGTCGCATATCTCGCCTAGGGGTGGTAAACGTCAGACCCCAGTAGGTCGATAAGTCGTGTCGATATGAGGTCTATAACAGTTCGAGAAACTACTGGTAACACTTACCAGTAAATCTCAACAACCCTGGCCAGGGATTTTCGGTTATAACCAATCGAACACAGCACAACATCAACTCCCTATACCGGGAGAGACGAATCCCCTCCTATCGCTCATTGCCTCTATGTGATTCGGGACTGTACCCAAAAACCACCGTTTTGCACGCCCCCTTGGACGTGGTAAGGTGGAAATCAAAGCACAGTGGGAATCACATAAGACTCTATGACGATCTCGGCTCAACAGACTACTCTGTACCAGTGTCACCGGAGAACTGCAATCTGACGTGAGGTATAATACCATCTGGGAGTTCTCGGCGAGTCCGTCCAGTGTATCCAGTCTCCACTGAGCACCCGTACACCATCCTTGGTGTCAAACACCGATGGATATGGGATCATCCATCGCCCATCATATGGGTCAAGATGCGTATACGCTAGTCTACTTTGGTGCATCGATGCCCTGTCTCGATACACCCTCGACTAGGAACAGTTATAGGATGTACTCGTCGACTACCGTGGCCCCACTAGTATGATCTCATCATAGTCCCAGTAGTCGAGTACATATCCTAAGGGCTTTATCAACATGTAATAGAGACAATCAGAATACATGTTAAGATAAAGTACAACCAGATAGCATACTATCATGTCGAGCAAGAAAGTCCTCCCTATATATGTCCCAGCATCCACTACAATATACATCGTATGAACAGTAATGGCCTCTAGGGCATACATATAACTAACATATCAGTCGTGTACATGTTCAGGTGACTGATTACATGTTACACGTTGATAGAGCCCTTAGAATATTGCTTGACTACCAACAGTATAAGGGCGATCATATACGTGAGAGTTGGGTAGTCCATAAGCACATCCTTAATAGTGCTCCCTAGTCTTGGGAGTACCGAGACAGGGCATCGATACTCCGGAGTAGACTAGTGTATACAGTCGAGACCCCGACGAGGGGCGGTGGCCGGTCTCACAAGCCACTGGTGTCTGTTGGATCAGCTAAGATGTATACAGGTGCTCATTGGGTTATGAGTACACCGGACAGGACTCGCCGGGAACCTGCTAGTTGGTATTATACATATCGTCAGATAGCAGTTCCCTGGTGACATGTGTACAGGTTAGTTCATCGACCTGAGGTCGTCATTTGTCTCGTGTGAGTTCCCACCGTGCTTTGATTTCTACCCTACCATGGCTCAAAGGAGTCGTGCAAACAGGTAGTTTTTGGGTACAGTCCCGAGCCACATGGAGGCACGTGAGCGGATCAGCAGGGGATTCGTCTCTCCTGGTATTGGGGGTGGAGATCGCGCTGTGTTTAGGAAAGCCATTACACCAAGTCCTTGGCCAAGGCAGGTGAGAATTACTGGTAGGTACTCCGGTAGTTTCTCAGGGTGTTCAGGGCTTGTCTCCGACACGACTTATACCGCTATTGGGGGTCTGACGTTACTAGCCCCCTAGGCCGGATATGCGATACACATAGACGAACGGACCGGACTGTATATACATTGTCACTGTTAGGCTCAGTATGGTTTCAGGATGAGTTCGCTCATCGGCCTCCCTTGAGGTCAGTACATGGGCAGCCGTTACGCACAGCTAGTGCCGCTGACGGCTTGTGGTTAAACCCACTGCCAGGGTACTGACGAGTCATTAGAGTCCCCCACAGATATTTTCCCAAGTTTGGGCGAAACGTTGTAGAGGCCGTATGGTTTTATGGCAGGGTTCGGAAAATGCACGTGCGTTTACGCACGTGTCATATTTCGGGCAGATAATACTGGTGGGCTTTGGTTTAAGCTGGATCCGAGTATTATACTTAGTAGATATAATATCTTTGTCTCAGTTACATTTGTATTCGGTCGTAATACAAATGCAGGTATATTTATACAGTTATGGGGTTATCCTGAAATTCGTTTCAGGATCACTTTTGTAAGTTGCCAGTTTCCAGTTTTCTATCAGCCGTATTTAACATTCGGTTAAATTCGGATTTATCTTTTCTTGAGATGAGTGTGGAAGCTTCTTGATGGTGACTAGGATGGTGAGGTGGCTTAGTGCATTAATGGAGCATTTATGAGTTGATGACTATGTGTTATGAATCATTGTTTCTTTAAATGAGTTTATACTAGGTGTTTAGGTGATTCATTCTCTTCATTAATTGTTGTGGTCACCCCCTTCTCCTACACTCACCTTCCCCCACTCTATATATGGCCGGCCCCTCCCCACCTCTTGATTTACTCTCTCTCACTTGATAAAAAGAGATTATGATAGTTTGGGATTCATGAAATTAGATAGCTACAATTCTCATTTCACCCGGTTCAAAAGGCAACTTCATTAACCGTTCGTCCATGGCTTTGGACGTAACGAGACAAAGTGTTCTACTCATTCTCTACATCAATCTTGGTCATCTATTTTAGCAAACTTGATGACCGAGTTGCCTCGGTCAGAGGCGGGAACCCGTTTAAAGATCCGATGACGTGGTGCCACCTGGACGAGAAGATTAGAGCAGCCGCAACGGAGCGTGGGATGATGGTTAAAGAATGAAGGACTCAGATCGTTCAGTATAACCTTTCTACCCTCTTTATAGTTTGTTAGTTTAGCTTTAATGGCAGATCCGGGTTATAGTACGCGATAGCGCTAGTTGTAAAAGTTTTTATTCCGCATTTGGCGTCTGTTAGACGGCCGGGGTGCTACCGTGGACTTACAGTGGTATCAGAGCCTCGCCATTAAGCTTTACTAAGTTGTGCTAACGAGTTTAAAACATCGATCGAACGGATTTTCGAAAATCGCAATTTCTAGATTTAAAGTTTCTGTTAATTTTAAATCTGGTCTAAAAATTATTTTGACCATACCAAAAAATCAAGCAGGCTTTTTAAAGAACACAGAAGAAATTCGACCCACTGATCCGACCGTACGGCCGCGGAACCGCCGCCAAAGCCATGCTTTGGCCACGGAACCGCGGCCGTCGAGGTGAATCAGTGGGCCATCTTTCTTTTGTAGATTCTACTTGGGAAATTGTGGTTTCTGGAACTGTTCATTTGGGCCCAGTTTTTGTTACTGTACAGCAGATGTATGTAGGGCCCACTTCGGGAAATTTAGTCGATCGAAATTTAAACGTGTCGGTTTACAGTAATTACATTATATCTCCGACCATGAATGTCATTCGAGCGGTAAACCGCGTCTGATTGCTATAGTTCTTTTAGACGGGTTTGCGAACGTGACATTCGCGTCGATGTTCGGTGTTGTGCTGTGATGTTGCGGATTTGTCGTGGTGGATAGCAGTGTGCAATGGTGGTGCAGTTTGGATTTATTTGTACATTTGATATTACGGGGCGAGTGTCCAACATGTGGACTGCCGTTACTGCCTGTTGTATAATATTCTTTTGGGGCACGACCGGGGTGAGGTCGATGTACCCGTTGTACATATTTTTCATTTATGTACTAGGTTTTGCCCCGCGACGGAGTGCACGGATAGCCGGGTTCTGGAGGGCAACGGGTCCGCATCTCATGGCTTTGAGAGGCGGAGGGGCCTCACTCTAAAATTGGCAGACTATTCGCCGCACTCGTAGGGGGTACTGGTTGACCCAAGAAGGGGTGCTCAAGTTACCGGATTCCGTGAAGTGCAGGGTGGTCCATTCACTTTGCTGTAGGGGGCTGCCTCGCTTCAGGTTTTGGCGGGTAACTTGCCGCACCCGTAGGGGTCTAGGTTTCATTGCACATGCTATCCACACGACAGGGGAACGTCGGGTTTCAGCAGCGGCTCTATGAAACCCGGGGATCCCAGATTATCTGTATTGTTCTGTGATGCTTATTACTTTTCTGTAATGTTGCATATTATCACGCCTGGAGCGATTATTGTATAATGGTATATATACTATTAGATGTTGTATATGTTTTGCACCCGCGCTAGTCCAGTCCCCGCTCTGTCGTTAGTTAAGTAACCTAATGGGTTATGACGGGACCCAGTGACGAATGTGGATGGCATATACGTACATTTTATTTTCTTTCTTTTCTGGTGTGATTAATTGATGGGACTGCGTTGATTCTGATCAATGCAAAGAAAAAAAAACCTGTTTGGATGTTGTTGGAACAATTTTAAAAAGTGTTATTACAAAGACATTTTCATTTGTTTTGCATAGAGATATTCAGTTGGAATATCCTGCACCTCATTCGACGGGGCAAGGGCCGATATCCCTTCACCGGGAGTGACCCCTTGGGCAGAAGTTTGCGTCAGGGTAATAACTTCACTATAGTCGATTACATGTTGCTTTGCATCGCGGTATTCAGTGGAATATCCTGCACCTCATTCCACGAGGAAAGAGCCGAGATCCCTTCATCGGGAGTGACCTCTTTAGCATAGGTTTTCGCCACTATATTTTTATAAAAAGCTATCAGGTTCCTTCAACGAGATCAAGTTCATTACGTTAAAGGTTTTTTGCCAAAAACCAGCCATAGCCCTCCGTCATTTCTTATGGATGGTCAGTAGTATTCAAGCTATGTTTGTTGGCTTTCGTCAAGGCATAGTGTTTGGTAGTTGCTAGGGTATTCATTTTTTGCATAAATAGATGAGTTGGTTTGGGACAGTCGTATTACCTTGTTGGCTTTCGTCAAGGGTATGTACGGGTGGGTTCGAATTAACAAGATAATGACGGGAAGAACTTGACATGCGACTTATGATTTGTTGGCTTTCGTCAAGGTCATAAGAACATGGGGTAAAAATCATATCGGGAGTCTCTAAAGAAACTGAAACTTGCCAGGCATGCGCAAACCTTCTGGAGTGTGATAACGCGAGTGGATTCCGTCACGATATCATGCGATGGGAGTTGGATTCCGATTCCCACTGATGAGTTGGTTTACTCTTCGGGTGATCCCGATTGATTCTTCTTTCAGGTTTGGAGGAGAATTTGACAATACAGTGGGAGGTTTCCGGATTAGATAAAATGATAACCATTCTGATCTAGGTTAGAGTGCACGCAGAGTGTTTCTTTTCTCTCTCTCTTTGGCAGCGACCTTTTGTTGGATATATGTATGCCCTAGAGGCCATTATGTGATAGTGGATGTATTTATACATGTATATATATATATATATATATTCAGTGTACATTCTTTCTCAACATGATAGTATGCTATCTGGTTCTTCTTTATCTGACATGTTGATTTGATCATGCTTTTACTCATTCATACATGTTGATAAAGCCCTGAGGATATTGGCTTGACTACAGTGATTATGATAGAGATCATACTAGTGGGACATCTGTAGTTTATAAGCATATCCTGAAATGTCCCTAGTCGTAGGTGTATCGAGACGGGGCATCGATATACTAGAGTAGACTAGCGTATATGATACTAGACCCATACGATGGGCGATAAATGTTCCCAAATTCATCGATGTTTGACATCAAGATCATATACGGGTGCTCAGTGGTGACTGGGTACACTGGACGGACTCACCGAGAACTCCTATATGGAATTATATCTATCGTCGGATAGCAGTTCTCAGGTGACACTGGTACAGGTTAGTCTGTAGACCCGAGATCGTCATAGAGTCTTGTGTGCTCTCCCACTGTACTTTGATTACCATCCTACCACGGCTCTACTGAGTCGTGCAAACAGGTGGCCGTTGGGTACAGTCCCGAGACACACGAAGGCGATGAGCGTTAGGAGGGGTTTCGTCTCTCCCGGTATTGGGAGTTGATGCTGTGCTGTGCTCGACTGGTTATATCAGTAAGTCCCTGGCCAGGGCTGCTGAGATTCACTGATAAGCGTTATCACTAGTTTCTCGATTTGTTATAGACCATTCACCGGCACGACTTATTGAGTTATTGGGGTCGACGTGACCATCCCTAGGCTCGATATGCAGCATATCTGACGAAGAGACCGGACTGTACGGTAGTGTTGCCGGTTGGCTCGACGGGAGTTGTAGCAGGTTCGCTTGTTTTCTTCTGATCGCTCAATACCCGGGTGGCCGTTACGTTTAGCTGACCGCTTGCGGCTTGGGGGTGCTTGATATTATCATCACCCACTGCTGGCGTATTGACGAGTCTTAGAGTCCCACAAAGGAGTTACCTAGTCCAGGCGAAACGTTGTGGTGCGCGTATGCGATATGCGCATGGACCCGGTTAAAATGCACGTATGAGATACCGTATATTAATCGGGCGGCTGGCTTTTGGTCGAGTTGTATGTGATATGACCGGTTTGATAAATCAAGTGTTGATTTATCATTTAACCATTAGCTTCTCACTAGAAATCCTTTCTTGTCCTTTTTGGATGTACGTATGCATGTATGCATTCATTCTTGTTCATGCACATATGGATGTGCATGCACACATGCATACATACATCGTTCTATCATGGTTGTTTATACATAGAAAATAGTGGCAATATAAGACTCACACCTTGGTTATTTATATGGATTATTTTTTCTATTTGTTTTAAAACAAAATGAAAAAGGAAAGGATAATTCATGGTTTGTTTCTACACTCTTCTTTAACCTAACCATGCTCACCTACTTTTAACCATGGATTAAACTTTCCTTTTATGTTTTAACTCAAATTAAATAATATCTTTATCATTTAACCACGGTTTGAGATGAGAAGAGGAAAATATATAAATATATTTTTCTATTTTCTTTCATGAGATTATTTTTTCTCTTCTTCTTAAAAAGCCATCATCTTCTTCAACCTTGCTCTTTTGCTCTCTAGATCTTTCAAGTGAGCAAAATACTCAACAAGATAGGATTTTGAAGTGAGAAAAAGAACCACAACACCATTCTACACAAGTCTTGCCCACTTGTTTAGAGTGTTAGCTTCATTTCATTCTCTTGATAAAGTGAAGTTGCAAGCTTGGACAAATGAGCTTCGGGTGGATCGTCGTGGACGCTAGAAGACCTCAAGCTAACCGTTTTCCAACTCTTAAGTGGCCAAGGAGTCAAGAATAGGGAGCTACAAAGGTTGTACTCTCAAAACCCTAGCCTTTGTTACTTGTAAAGTTATGAAACCCTAATTTTCTAGGATTAATTCTTTGTGTGTTCACTTAGCACTCTAAAAAACTTAATCTTTATGACATGTGATGCTTCCAAACCTCTTATAGGGTGCTAGGTAAACCTAACATTGGTATCAGAGACGACCTAGAACATTAGGCGACACTTTAGCGAAGTAAAAACTCCGATCGAACCGAAATACGGATTTTCGGAACACTCTCTGGACATTTTTTGAAAACTGATATTTTTCAGAATTAAAAATATGCAAAAAAATCATCAGGTAAATATAAGGACAACTGTAAAATACGAGGCCATGAACAGTACATTCCACCGTGGAACCGCGACAAGTGCCTGTTTGTGCCGCGGTTCCGCGGCCGTACGGATGCATCATTGTGTCGTTTTTGCACAGTAACTTTTCTATCTGCTTGTATATTTTTTGGAGTATTTTTAATCTGAATTTAGTGTTGTTAGTTCTGGAGATTGTTTTGAGTTCATTGATTCGATCGGAATTTTAACTTCATGTTTTTCCGGATAACTAGAAAGTATTGAATTGTTTGAACGAGTGTCGTTTGCTCACTTTTCACGGGGTTTAAATTTTTCGGAAATATGTGCAAGTTTTGTGGTGGACCCTCGAGAAGACAACAAACCTTAACTCGATTATGTGACCGTCTTGAACTGCCTTTTGAACCTTAGGGTTTGGGGCAGTACGGCGTGCCACATGTGAGGCATTGGCTTGACCCTTCTACGGCTGGACCGCTACTACTGTGTCACACTCCGGGTTTTTGAACTCCGCACAAGTGTTGAGCTTTAGGGAATTTTGGGTATTGTATTATTCGTTCGAAAACTTTAATACTGTCTATTTATCTGGAATCTGATACAATATGTGGAATTCATATAGTTTTGGCATGAAATACGAAGTATGTGATATTTCGCATTTATGATGTCTAAAGAGAATGTGGTTTCCAAATATTGTAGTTTTACACTTTCTTTTTTATGACCGTAAGTGTAGTATGTTGCGGTATCGCCGGTTTCGTTGCTATACATCAACGACAATTGGGATACGCATACTTACTTACGCTGATGATATATGATATTATGTGTTGCTGAGATATGATGTGCAGGATTGTCGCGATTGAATAGCAGGGGGGTTTTATGTGAGATGAGAGTTTTATATTTTCATTCATTTAAATTCAAATGTAATGTAATATTCTTTTATTTGGAGCACTTCCGGGTTGAGGTTGATGCCCAGTGTTGTATATTATTTACTTTTCCGCATTAGGATAGACTCAAGGAGAGGAGCACAAGTGACCGGGTTCTGGGGTTCAGTGGGAGGCCATCTCGAGGAGTCGAGACCGGGTCTCCTAAACTCCAGGATTGGTAGGGTCGTTTGCCGCTCTCATAGGGTCTAGGGGTGTGGGCTTGGCTATTCATCGCGACTGTGGAATCCGTATTTTCTATTGTTGGCTAAATACTAAATACGGACGTCCTAGTATATCCCACATTATATATATGTTTCTACTGCCTGTGTTCTGTGATATATGAGATGATTGATATATTATATATGAGATATATAGTAGACGTTGCTTATGTTTTACACCCGCGCTAGTCCCGTCCCGGTATGCCGTTAGTTAAGTAACCTAACGGTGCATAACGGAACATTGCGGCGAATGCGGATGGCATAAGCGTACGTGTTATTTTCGTTTCTTTTCTGTGATTGGCTTAAGGACTTAAATGATGGGATTACATTAATATGATTAATGTAAAGAAAATAAACCTAAATAGTTGTTGTAGAATCAGATTTGAAAACCACTCGGCTCTTTATGAAAAAGCTATATTTCAAAAATGCGGAGCACAAGCCACTCCTTTTGAAAACCATTTGATTCTACGACGATATCAAGTTCAAAGCGTTAAAGATTTTCTTAAAAATCATCCGCAACCTTCCGTCATTTTAGGAAGTAGAGTACTTAGTATTCGTGCTACGTTTGTTGACTTTAGTTAAGGCGTAGTGTACGGTAGCTAAGTGATGTCTTCCTATACTGCATATGATGAAGATTAATTAGGACATTCATGCGACTTTGTTGACCATAGTTAAGGGTCATATGGGTAGGTCTAATTGATCAAGAAATGAAGGGTAGAACTTGACTGGTACTTATGATTTGTTGACCATAGTTAAGGTCATAAGTACTAGGGGTAAAAATCATATCAGGAATTTCAAGTGTTGAGATTTGCAATGAGATTGCATACCTTCCATATGATGGTTGGATCTCGATCCCACTGTGGGCAATAGTTGCTCCTAGGAGAGTTTTGCAGTTTACAATTAGCTAACTCATTAGGTGTCTAGAAAGGTGTTAACGGGGCTACGCCTCTGGGAAAACGAGGTTTACATTAATTAGGTCCGTACGAAAGCACGGGGAACCTCCCTCAAGTACCGACACTGGCCTGGCTGAACGGTTAGCGAAGTTGTAGACTGTAATTAATCCTGGCTAGTTTTCTTTTTAAGGTTTGAAAGAAAAACTTGATTAAAGCAGTGGGAGACATCGATTAGACAAGATAATAACCAATCTGATCTATGCAAGAGCTTTCGCTGAGTGTATTCTTTTCTCTCTCTTAATGGCAGATACCAATGACTGGACTCAAGCTTCTACTAGATAAAAACAAACTGAATGGGACCAATTATAAAGACAGGCTGAGGAATCTGAAAATAGCCTTGACTTATGATAAAGTATCATATGTCCTCACGGCTCCAGCCCTGCCCGTGCCAGGCCCAAAATCCTCAGTTGCGGATATTGAAGTCCGCAAGACATGGGATGCTGACTGTGCCACGGCCAAATGCCTCGCGCTTGCATCGATGGACAATACACATCAAAAGCAGCACGAGAATATGGAAATTCAAACCATATTCCTCCATACAAAGGAGTTGTATGGAGAGCAATCCCGCGTATTACGATACGAAGCATCAAAGAAATTGTTTCAGATGCGAATGGCCATTGGCACACCCGTAGGAGACCATGTTTTTAAGATGATAGCTCTTATAGAAGAGCTTGAGGACCTTGGATGGACAATGGACAATGAACAATATACGGAAATTATTCTGCAGTCCCTTCCCTCCACCTTTGCTCAATTCATAGTTAACTTCAACATGCACGGCATGGAGAAGGAGCTACCTGAACTCCTTAATATGTTAAGGAGTGCAGAGAGCACTATGAAATCAGTGAAAACTCCCGTTATGACTATTGGACAATCTTCCTATTCTCGCCCAAAGGCTAAGGCCAAGGGAAAGAAAAAGAAGAAGCCCACCAATCCTAAGGGTGGAGTTAATAAGGTGAAGGGAAAGGACAAGTCCAAAGCTGGGGACTCGGGGAAGGTGAATGTTTTCATTGCCACAAGACAGGACATTGGAAGCGCAACTATACGGAGTACTTGAACCTCAAGAAGAAGCATGGGGATGCTTCCGCTTCAGGTGTGTTTGTGACAGAAAACCGTTTTTCAATAAACTCTGCTTCTTGGGTATTAGATACCGGTTCAGGTTCTCACATTTGCAATTCTATGCTGGGGCTGAGAAATAGCAAAGTTTTGAAGACAGGTGACCATACTCTCCGCGTTGGAAATGGTTCCAATGTACATACAGTCGCAGTGGGAGAGTATCACTTGGGGTTGCCATCTGGGTGTATATTGGTTTTGAACCCATGTTATTTTGTACCAAGTATGCTATGTAATATAATATCTGTTTCTTTGTTAGACAATGAAGGATATAATTTTGTATTGCAGAACAATGTTATGAACATTCACCTAAATCAAATGTTGGTTGGGTATGGTACACTTAATAACGGGATATACGTCCTAAATCAACACACAGTTTTCAGTATACAACACACTAATAAAAGAAAACTTTTAGAATTAAATGAAGCTTTTCTTTGGCACTGTAGACTTGGTCATATTAACGAAACAAGACTAAACAAGTTACATAAAGATTGATATTTAAACTCTTTTGAATATAAATCTTATGCGACTTGCCAGTCTTGTATCAAGGGTAAAATGACCAAAACTCCGTTTACCGGACACGGAGAAAGAGCTACCAAGCTCCTAGGACTCATACATAGTGATGTATGTGGTCTAATGTCTACACAGGCTAGAGGCGGTTTTTCATACTTCATTACGTTCACTGACGATTTCTCAAGATTCGGTCATGTATTTTTATTAAATCAAAAGTCCGAATCTTTCGAGAAAATCATTGAATATAAACAAGAAGTAGAAAAACAAACTGGCTTGAGTATCAAGATGCTTCAATCAGATCGAGGTGGGGAATACCTTAGTATAGAATTTGCAAACCTCCTAAAAGAGAATGGGATTCTCTCTCAACTCACTCCTCCTTACACACCACAGCACAACGGTGTGTCAGAACGACGGAATCAGACCCTATTAGATATGGTCTGTTCCATGATGAGTGATGCTGAGTTACTCGTCACATTTTGGGGGCATGCATTGGAGACTGCAGCGTTTCTACTGAACAGGATTCCAACCAAAGCCGTGTCTACCACGCCATATGAGATATGGCATGGGAAGAGACCATCTCTTAAGAGAATTAAGATTTGGGGTTGCCCGGCCTATGTCAAAAAGCAGAATCCGGACAAACTCGAGACACGGTCAGTTATAATTTTGTGGGGTAAACAAAGAATTCTTATGGATATCTATTCTACTACAAAGAGGAACAAAAGGTGTTTGTTTCTCAGTATGCCACATTCTTGGAAAAAGAGTTTTTCACAGATAAAGATGATGCCAAGGTGGTGGATCTAGAAGAGGTTCTAGAAACACAAACTACAAGTGACGATTTGGTTGAACCGGCTGTTGCAATAGAAACTGAGGAACCTCGGCCACTCCGAAGGTCTGGTAGGACTTCTCGCCCACCAGCTGGGTACTACGGTTTCCTCATTGATGGTGACGGAGAAAGCTGCATCATGAATGTGTTAGTTATATGTATGCCCTAGAGGCCATTACTATACATAGGATGTATATTGTAGTGGATGCTTGGACATATATAGGGAAGACTTTCTTGCTCGATATGATAGTATGCTATCTGGTTACTCTTTACTTTAACGTGTACACTGATTGTCTCTCTGTTACATGTTGGTAAAGCCCTTAGGATGTGTATTTGACTACCTGGACTATGATGCGGATCATACTAGTGGGGACATGGTAGTCCATAAGTACATCCTTCAAAGTCCCTAGTCGTGGGTGTGTCGAGACGGGGCATCGATATACCAGAGTAGACTAGCGTGTACCTTCTCGACCCATACAGATGGGCGATGGATGATCCAATATCCATTGGTGTTTGACATCAGAGATGATATACGGGTGCTCAGTGGAGACTGGGTACACTGGACGGACTCGCCGAGAACTCCCAGATGGTATTATACCTTACGTCAGATGGCAGTTCTCTAGTGACACTGGTACAGGTCAGTCTGTAGACCGGAGATCGTCATAGAGTCTTGTGTGATTCCTACCGTGCTTTGATTTCCACCTTACCACGTCCAAGAGGGCGTGCGAAACGGTGGTTTTTGGGTACAGTCCCGAATCACATGGAGGCAATGAGCGATAGGAGGGGTTTTGTCTCTCTCGGTATAGGGAGTTGATGTTGCGCAGTGCTCGATTGGCTATAACAGGAAGTCCTTGGCCAAGGCTTCTTTAGGGATTTACTGGTAAGTGTTACCAGTAGTTTCTCGACCTGTTATGAGCCTCATATCGACACGACTTATCGAGTTATTGGGGTCTGACGTTTACCACCTCTAGGCGAGATATGCGACATATCAGACGAACAGACCGGACTGTACGGTAAGTGTTACTGGTTGGATTCACAGGAGTGTGAGCGGGCTTGCTCGTTGATCTTCTGATCGCTTAATACCCGGGTGGCCGTTACGTTTAGCAGACCGCTTGCGGCTTGTGGGTGTTTGATATGATCATCATCTACTGCCGGCGTATTGACGAGTCTTTAGAGTCTTACACAGAGGTTTCCTGGCTCAAGCGAAACGAAATAGGAGCGCATATGAGATATGTGCGGGACCGAGAATAATACCAGTATGTGATACTGTATTCTATTCTCGCGATTTGTATCATCAGTCGGTTATATGTCATATAGACGGGTTACCGAATCAAGTGTTGATTCGATATATTGATACACTTGATATTAGTCGGTTATATGCAGTATGACCGGATCATTAAATCATATGTTGATTTAATGATTTAATGTATAATTATATATTTGATATATTACTTTACATTAACTAGTATTGGTTCACATAAGATTATTTTCTCACTAGATTGTGCACATTGTATATATGATATATATTTGTGCACTTGTTTGTGTCATGTTTGATGATAAATACAAACTTGGGTGTGCATGCTTTAAACCATAGTTTAGGTTAATAGTTAAGGTATTATTTATTTCTTTATTTATTTTATTTATTTAGTTAAAACAAAATGGTGGCTTTCTTTCTTTTCTTTACTAGAAGCTTCATGTTGTTTTCTAGCATCTTTGAAAAAGTCTTACCATTTTGTTTTATTCCTTAACCCTAACCATTTACCTAAACCATAGTTTATTCTCTACATGAATTTATCTCCCCATGGTTGCAATATGATAGATATCACTTGAATTTTCTTTTTGGGGAATTATTCTTTTTCATTCTTCTTCTTCTTCTTCATGAAGAAAAGAAGAAAGCTTTCTTGAAAATTCCAAGTGATGAATCTAAGTGAGAAATCCAAATCCAAAGTGAACCCACTTCCTATTTCTTCATCCTCTACCACTTGCCATGTAGTAGAGTTGTTATCTTCACAAGTTTCATGACCAAGTTAAGATGGAGCTTGAGTTAGCGTTGCCTCGACGTAGATCATCTTCGGCATCGAAGTCAACGACCTAGCCCGCTCATTTCTCCGACGAAACCATCGCAAGAGTCCAGGATCCCGGTGATCGCAGCGAAGGAACGTCAACACGGAGCTAAAGAAGTGGAGGACCGGATCTACAAAGGTTGTATTTCCATTCACTTAGAAGCAAAGTAGTTTTCTTGCATTTCTTTTCGCCTTAACTTCTAGTTATCGATCTAGTTTAGGGTTTCTCGGCACCGGAAAATTTGAATTTGGCATGGTCGATGCCTTGTGGAACCTCTTGAGTGTGCCTAGGAACCCTACAGTGGTATCAGAGCATAGCTAGAGCTTTAGGTGAAGTGTAGACAATGTTAGAAATCCGATCGAACCCCGAAACCCTAACTCAAACACTTCTTTGTACATTTTCTGAAAATCTGGATTTTTCCTAATTAAAAATATCAAAAAAATACAGCAGGGTATTATAAGAGTTACTGTGAAGCACGTGAGCCCAAGTCAACCAAAGCGCCGCGGAACCGCGGCCCCAACCTAGCATGTGCGGCGGTCCCGCGGCCGTAAAGGTAATTCTTGGCACGTGCTTTGCACAGTAATGTCCTATATTGATTCCTGTGTTTTCTGGATAATTTTAACTTATATTCAACAGTTGAATTTTCTGGGTTGTTTTGGGGATTCAATGATTCGATCGGTTTATTTAACTTCGTCTATGTGGTTTTCCGGATAATTTTTGAATATGTTAAAAAGTTCGACCGGATATAAATACCCAATTTTTCCCCTGCCGGAAAATTTCCAAGTGTTGGATTTTTCCGTGGTTTAAGAACGTTCTAAGTAGTGCAAGTAACGCGATGGACCCTCTAGAAGACAACAAACCTTAACTCGATTATGTGACCGTCTTGAACTGCCCTTTGAACCTTCGGGTTTGGGGCAGTACGGCGTGCCACATGTGAGGTGTTGGCATGACCCTTCTACGGCTGGACCGTTGGTACTGAGGCATGAACTGGATGTTTTTAAACTTATTTCATGTGTTGAGCTGTTTCGGGAAAACTTGGGTGTTTGATTGTTCGATCGGAAAGCTTAACATTTTCTATTTATCTGGAATGTGATACAATATTTGGAATCCACAAGTAGTTATGAGATAACTAATATGAATGTTATAAACATAGCACTTTAGTCTCACTTGATCGGTTGCCACGGAATTTTGATGCGATCAAAAGTCTGTCGCAATCACGTAGCGTGCGCGGATACTCGCCGGGTAAACTTAATAGACAGCCATGCCCTATAGCCCCGACCAAGTGACTGTAGGAGAACCCCGTCGCCAAAAGCATCCGTTCGGGTGCTCACGGCAATGGTGTTGCGCCTTAGTGCACTTCGTCGACGGCATCCGGGGGTGCGGCCGTCTACTAAAGTTTGCGACGAGCATTCGATCAGTTTATCGGGAATCTTGTTGAATTGCCCGACTGGATATTGAAAAGTGTTTTCGATATAGAGACTAAAATGCGGAGTTTTTAATTGTTAGGCATGCGATGTCTAAGGAGGTTGCAGATTTCAACTGTTGTAGTTTTACACTTTCTTTTCTGTGACCGTAAGTGTAATATGTGATATCGCCGGTTTCGTTGCTATATGTCAACGACAATTGGGATGCGCACATTTACTTACGTTGATGACATGTGATGTTATGTGTTGCTGGATATGTTATATTGGATCGCCGCGTTTTGAATAGCCGGGGAAATTTATGTGAGATGAGAGTTTTTCATTTTCATTCATGTAAAAT
The DNA here is from genome assembly GCA_030015575.1 of Agapanthus africanus. Classification (NCBI taxonomy): domain Eukaryota; kingdom Viridiplantae; phylum Streptophyta; class Magnoliopsida; order Asparagales; family Amaryllidaceae; genus Agapanthus; species Agapanthus africanus. The sequence goes on along the minus strand of JASDDO010000031.1, from coordinate 214,108,181 downwards.
TTGTTGTATGTAATATTCTTTTATTGGGGCACTTCCGGATTGAGGTTGCTGTCACCATTTGTATATTATTTACTTTTCCGCACTAGGATAGACCCAAGGAGGAGAGCACAAGTAACCGGGTTCTGGAGTCCAGTGGGGGACCAACTCGAGGAGTCGAGTCCGGGTCTCCTAACTCTAGAATTGGTAGGGTTGCTTGCCGCTCTCGTAGGGGTCTAGGGGTGTGGGTTTGGCTATTCATCGCGACCGTGGAATCCGTGTTTTATACAGGCTCGTATTAAAAACACGGACGTCCTAGTATATCCAATATTTTATATGTTTCTTCTGCTGCGATATCTATGATGTGATCATTTGATGTTCTATGATAAATACTTTTTATAGTATATATGATATATTATATAGACGTTACTTATGTTTTACACCCGCGCTAGCCCTGCCCCGCTCTGCCGTTAGTTACCTAACCTAACGGTGCACGAGGGGACATCGAGGCGAATGCGGATGGTATAAGTGTACGTCGTATTTATCTGTGATGTTTAGGTGATTTAAATGATGGGACTTCATTAATATGATTAATGAAAGAAAAGAAACCTAAAAGATGTTGTGGAATCGAATTTTCAAAAACAGGTAGCTACAGTTCTTGCTTTGCATCGCGGTGTTCCTTGTAGAACATCCTGCACCTTATTCGATAAGGAAAGGGCCGAGATCCCATCACCGGGAGTCACCCCTTTAGCAATGACTGGCAGATGCTACACCCCTCGGTTTGTCTTTTGATTGCTCCTATAGTTCTTGCTTTGCACAGCGGTATATATGATATATCCTGCACCTTATTCGATGAGGAAAGGGCCGACGATCCTTTCACCGGGAGTGACCCCTTTAGCAAAACTAGAAAAGCCTAAAAAACACTCCATTTTAAAATTATTTGATTCTACAACGATATCAATTTCATTACGCAATAGGTTTTCAGTAAAACCTGTCGTAGCCCTCCGTCATTTCAGATAAGTAGTAGTTAGTATTCGTGCTGCGTTTGTTGGCCTTTGTCAAGGCGTAGTGTGCGGTAGCTGACTGGTGCTTATCTGCTTATGCATATGATGCAGATTAGGTTAGGGTAGTCGTGCGACCTTGTTGGCCTTTGTCAAGGGTCGTGCGGATGGGTTTAATTCAATTAGGAAATGACGGGTTGAACTTGACTAGCATCCTATGGTTTGTTGGCCTTTGTTAAGGTCATAGGAGGTTAGGGGCAAAATTATCGGGAATTTCAAGTGTTGAAATTTGCAATGAGATTGCATACCTTCTATGAGATAGTTGGATCCTGATACCCACTACGAGTAATTGTTACTCCTGGGAGAGTTTTACACATTACAATTAGCCGATCAAGTAGGTGTCTAGAAAGGTGTCAACGGGGTTACGCCTCTGTGAAAACGAGGTTTACTTTAATTAGGTCCGTGCAAAAGCACGGGGAACCTCCCTCAAAATACCGACACTGGCCTGCCTGAAAGATTGGTGAACTTGTAGCGTGTAATTAATCCCGGCTAGTCTTTCCTTTTAGGGTTTGAAGGAAGATTTGATAAAAACAGTGGGAGCCATCCTGATTAGATAAAATAATAACCAATCTGATCTTGCAAGAGCGCACGCAGAGTGTTTTCTTCTCTCTCTCTCCAGGTAGCGACCATGTCACGCCTTAATCAAGATAATAATACGGATACATTGACCGAACCCGCTTGTTATACTGAGCTGGGGAACGTTGGTCCCGCTCCTACTTATAATTGTTATAAGACAGAGCAGGAAATTGGGGATTACCAGAATTTCCGTGCCGCCCAAACGAAGAAAGTGCATGATGATGCATCATCTTCGGGTGTGTTCATTACAGAGAACTGTTTCTCAGTGTCTTTTACGTCCTGGGTATTTGATACCGGATCAGGATCCCACATATGTAATATATTACATGGGCTACAGAAAGGTAGAGAACTGAGACCGGGTGATAAGTTTCATGAGACAGAAAACGGTGCAAGTGTTGCAGCCAAGTCTGTTGGTCACTGTTACCCTGTATTACCAGAATACATTGATTCTGAACAAATGTTATTAGATACCGAACCTGATATACAAAATCATATCAGTCTCTTTATTAGTAAAGAAAGGATATAATTTTGTATTATTGGATAATGTTTTGAACATTTCCTATATCAATAGTTGATCGGTTCAGGCACGTTATCTAAAAGTATTGACGTTCTAAATCAAACTACAGTTCCTAGTATACAGAACACACACAAGAGGAAGAGTTCAGAAATGAACGAATCCTTGTTGAGGCATTGTAGACTAGGTCATATCAATGCGACCCGACTGGCTGAAGTTACATTTAGATGCATATTTAAATCAGTTTGAATTTACATCTTATGAAACTTGCCAGTCATGTCACAAAGATTAAATGACCATAGCTCTGTTTATTGGAAACAGAGAAAGAGTTAGTAAACTCTTGGGATTGATACATAGTGATGTATGTAAGGTCCCCTGTCTACACATGCCAGGACCGGTTCTTTGTACTTCATTACATTCTCTGATAATCTCTCATGATTCAGACATATGTTCCTGTTGAAACACAAGTCCGAAATTTTTCAGATATTCACAGAATATAAGTTAGAAGTAGAGAACCAACAACGGGTATAAGTATTATGTCCTTTGATGTGATCAAGGAGGAGAATACTTGAGAAAGGAATTCCTGGATTATTCTAAAGGAGAATGAGATTCTCTCTCAGCATTACTCCTCCGTATACACCATAGCACGATGGTATATCGGGGCGGAGCAATAACACCCTATGTGATATGGTGTGCTCTATGATGAGTACTACTGAGTTTCCTATTTCCTTTTAGGGAGTTATGCACTTATGAAGTTGCATACCTATTGAATAGGGTTCCGATCAAATCATATGCCTACCATTTCATATGAGATATGGAAAGGGAAGAGTCCATCTCTTAAGTCAGTTAAGATTTGGGGTTGTCCGGCCTATGTCTAAAAGGCAAAATCCAGACAAGCTCGAGGCAAAGTCAGTACTGTAGAAGTTTGTTGGATATCCTAAGCATACGCAAGGGAATATCTTATACCTAGCCGATGAACAAAAATGTTTTGTTTCTCAGCATGCCACCTTTATGAAAGGGATTTTCTTGTGACGAAATAAGTGGACATGAGGTAGAACTGGAAAGAGTTCCAGCTATACAAACTGCAGCTGCTGATTTGGTAGAACCAAAGGATTCAATAGCAACCAACGAACCTCAGCCTCTCCACCGATCTAGTAGGGTTCTTCACCCACCTGAGAGATACTCCGGTTTCTCTATGATAGTGGGAGCGAGGATTGCATCATAGGATGATGACCTAACTAGTTTCGAGCTGGCCATCAGGAGTAGGACTCTGTAAGAATGGCTGGATGCTTATCGATCTGAGATGGAATCCTAATACACCAACAAAGTATGGACTTTGGTTGCTTTATCTGAAGGGTTAAATCCCCTTCAGGAGCAAGTATATCTTGAGAAGATTACTTGGTGTACATGGAAAAGTTAAGACTTTCAAAGCTAGACTTGTTAAAGGTTTGCATCATTGACCAGGTATGGATTATAATGAAACCTTTTCTAAGTAGCTATGCTTAAGTCCATCCAGATCCTACTTGCCACGGCTACATACCATGACTACGATATCTGGCGGTTGGGTGTCATGACTGCTTTTCTAAATGATGTTTTAGAAGAGAGAGTCTGTAAGTACACAGGCAGAGGGCTTCGTAGACAGTGGGAGCAGCGGAAACGTGTGCAAGATGTTTTATGTGATAAAGCAGGCATCGCGGAGTTAGAACGTCTGTTTTGATGTGTTTGTCAAAGAGTTTGACATCATTAAAATGGTAGATGAACCTTGTATATACAAAAAGGTAGTAGGGAGTATGGTGGTGATCCTCGTAGAGTACGTTGATGACATACTCTTGATAGGGAAGTAGTTTCCTATGCTACGCACGGTCAATCTCCGCTTATCACAAGGATTCTCCATATAGGATCATAATGATACCTCCTGAATCCTGGATTTTGGATCTATGAGATAGATCTAATTGGATGTTAGGACACTCACTAGTTGTAGTGAGAAGGTATCAGTTGATCCTGGGGAGAATCACAGGAAAGGTTCCAGAGTGATAAGGATGACTGAATGCAGTCACAGGCATTGTCTTTACCCTCAGTAAAGGGACGGTATGTTGGAAGAGTTCCAAGCTAGATACCGTGGCATACTAGAAGATAAAGGATGGATACATCTCTACCAAAGATGCTACCAAAGAGGCAGTCTGGGTGTATATAAGTTCATGATATGAACTTCGTTCCTCCCATTGTGTGACAATGGAGTTGTGGCTTAGGCCATGGAACGCCCGTCCCATCAGTGATCCAGACATATTCTGAGGCAGCATCACCTGATCTTGGACATTGTTGATCTCCAAGGGGATCGAGGTTCATATAGAAGACTCAGAGGAAAACACGGCGGATCCACTCACAAAGGCCTTTTCCCAGAGAGAGACTTTTATGGGATGGTTGAGTATGAGATACTACAACCACTGCTATCAGATGGCCCTAGTGCAAGTGGGAGATTGTTAGTTATATGTATGCCGTAGAGGCCATTACTATACATAGGATGTATATTGTAGTGGATGCTTGGACATATATAGGGATGACTTTCTTGCTCGATATTATAGTATGCTATCTGGTTACTCTTTACTTTAACGTGTACACTGATTGTCTCTTTGTTACATGTTGGTAAAGCCCTTAGGATGTGTACTTGACTACCTGGACTATGATGCAGATCATACTAGTGGGGACATGGTAGTCCATAAGTACATCCTTCAAAGTCCCTAGTCGTGGGTGTATCGAGACGGGGCATCGATATACCAGAGTAGACTAGCATGTACCTTCTCGACCCATACAGATGGGCGATGGATGATCCCATATCCATTGGTGTTTGACATCAGAGATGATATACGGGTGCTCAGTGGAGACTGGGTACACTGGACGGACTCGCCGAGAACTCCCAGATGGTATTATACCTTATGTCAGATGGCAGTTCTCTGGTGACACTGGTGCAGGTTAGTCTGTAGACCCAAGATCGTCATAGAGTCTTGTGTGATTCCCACTGTGCTTTGATTTCCACCTTACCACGTCTAAGAGGGCGTGCAAAACAGTGGTTTTTGAGTACAGTCCCGAATCATATGGAGGCAATGAGCGATAGGAGGGGTTTCGTCTCTCCTGGTATAGGGAGTTGATGTTGCGCAGTGCTCGATTGGCTATAACAGGAAGTCCTTGGCCAAGGCTGCTTTAGGGATTTACTGGTAAGTGTTACCAGTAGTTTCTCGACCCGTTATGAGCCTCATATCGACACGACTTATTGAGTTATTGGGGGTCTGACGTTTACCACCCCTAGACGAGATATGCGACATATCAGACGAACAGATCAGACTGTATGGTAGTGTTACTGGTTGGATTCACCGGAGTGTGAGCGAGCTTGCTCGTTGATCTTCTGATCGATCAATACCCGGGTGGGCGTTACATTCAGCAGACCGCTTGCGGCTTGTAGGTGTTTGATATGATCATCACCTACTGCCGGCGTATTGACGAGTCTTTAGAGTCATACACAGGGGTTTCCTGGCTCAAGCGAAACGGAATAGGAGCGCATATGAGATATGTGCGTTAACGAGAATAATACCAGTATGTGATACTTTATTCTATTCTCACGATATGTATCATTGGACGGTTATATGAGATATAGCCGGGTTACCGAATCAAGTGTTGATTCGATACATTGATAAACTTGATATTAGTCGGTTATATGCAGTATGACCGGATCATTAAATCAAGTGTTGATTTAATGATTTAATGTATAATTATATATTTGATATATTACTTTACATTAACTAGTATTGGTTCACTTAAGATTATTTTCTCACTAGATTGTGCACATTGTATATATGATATATATTTGTGCACTTGTTTGTGTCATGTTTGATGATACATGCAAACTTGGGTGTGCATGATTTAAACCATAGTTTAGGTTAATGGTTAAGGTATTATTTATTTCTTTATTTATTTTATTTATTTAGTTAAAACAAAATGGTGGCTTTCTTTTTTTTCTTTACTAGAAGCTTCATGTTGTTTTCTAGCATCTTTGAAAAAGTCTTACGATTTTGTTTTATTCCTTAATCCTAACCATTTACCTAAACCCTAGTTTATTCTCTACATGAGTTTATCTCACCCATGGTTGCAATATGATAGATATCACTTGAATTTTCTTTTTGGGGAATTATTCTTTTTCATTCTTCTTCTTCTTTTTCTTCATGAAGAAAAGAAGAAAGCTTTCTTGAAAATTCCAAGTGATGAATCTAAGTGAGAAATCCAAATCCAAAGTGAACCCACTTTCTATTTCTTCATCCTCTACCACTTTCCATGTAGTAGAGTGTGTTATCTTCACAAGTTTCATGACCAAGTGAAGATGGAGCTTGAGTTAGAGTTGCCTCGACGTAGATCATCTTCGGCATCGAAGTCAACGACCTAGCCCGCTCATTTCTACGATGAAACCATCGCAAGAGTCCAGGATTCCGGTGATCACAGCGAAGGGACGTCAACACAGAGCTAAAGAAGTGGAGGACCGGATCTACAAAGGTTGTATTTCCATTCACTTAGAAGCAAAGTAGTTTGCTTGCATTTCTTTTCTCCTTAACTTCTAGTTATTGATCTAGTTTAGGGTTTCTCGGCACCGGAAAATTTGAATTTGGCATGGTTGATGCCTTGTGGAACCTCTTTAGTGTGCCTAGGAACCCTACAGAATGATGATGATCCTACCAGTTTTCAGCAAGCTATCACGAGTGGAGACTCTGTGAAGTGGCTGGATGCCATGAGATCCGAAATGGAATCTATGTACACCAACAAAGTTTGGACTTCGGACGTTGTACCCCCTGGGGTAAAACCTGTGGGATGCAAATGGATATTTAAAAGAAAGATTGGTGTAGATGTGCAGGTAGAGACCTACAAGGCAAGACTTGTGGCGAAGGGATTTCGTCAAAGACCATGTTTGGACTATGACGAAACTTTTTCGGCCGTAGCCATGCTTAAATCCATTCGGATCCTACTTGCTATTGCTGCTCACCACGACTATGAAATCTGGCAGATGGACGTTAAAACAACATTTCTAAATGGAGATTTAGAAGAATGCGTTTATATGGATCAGCCATAGGGCTTCATTGACAGTGGGAGCAGCGGGAAAGCATGTAGATTGCTTAAATCCATATATGGGTTAAAGCAGGCATCACGGAGTTGGAACATCTGTTTCGATGATGTCATCAAAGAGTTTGATTTCATCAAAAATCCAGATGAACCTTATGTTTATAAGAAGGCTGTAGGGAGAGCTGTCACATTCCTCGTATTGTACGTGGACGACATTCTTCTGATAGGAAATGATATTCCTATGCTACAGTCGGTCAAATCTTTCTTATCACTAAGGTTCTCCATGAAGGACCTGGGTGATGCCACATACATCCTGGGCATAAGGATCTATAGGGATAGATCCAAAAAGTTATTGGGATTGTCCCAAACCAGGTACATCAACACCATCCTAAAAAGGTTTAGTATGGAAAACACCAAGCGGGGAGCCTTACCTGTTTGCCATGGAGTCACTCTCTCCAAGGATTCTTGTCCAAAGACCGATGAAGAGAGAGCTCGCATGAGCATTATACCCTATGCTTCGGCAGTAGGATCTATAATGTATGTGATGTTGTGTACACGCCCAGATGTAGCTTATGCACTTAGTGTTGTAAGCAGGTATCAATCCAACCCAGGGGAGAATCACTGGACAGCTGTGAAGAACATTCTTAAGTACTTGCGAAGGACTAAAGAATTGTTCTTGGTGTATGGTAATGGAGATCTCCAAATGGAGGCCTTTACCGATTCGAGCTTCCAGAGCGATAAGGATGACAGAAAATCTATCTCAGGGTTTGTATTTACCCTCAATGGAGGGGCGGTAAGTTGGAAGAGTTCCAAACAAGATACTGTTGCAGACTCTACGATGGAGGCTGAGTACATTGCTGCAATTGATGCCGCCAAGGAAGCCGTCTGGATGAGGAAGTTCGTCTCGGAGCTAGGAGTAGTTCCAACCATTATTGATCCAATACCATTGTATTGTGATATTAATGGGGCTATGGCGTTAGCCAAGGAGCCCAGGTCCCATCAGCGGTCCAGACACATCCTGAGGCGCTTTTATTTGATCCTGGAGATTGTAGATCACCGCGAGATCGAGATTAAGAGAGTAGACACAAAGGCTAACGCCGCGGATCCACTCACCAAGGCCCCCCCTCAGCCGCAGCATGAGCGACTTTTTGAGATGTTGGGTATGAGATACGCCAATAACTGGCCTTAGTGCAAGTGGGAGATTGTTGGATATATGTATGCCCTAGAGACCATTATGTGATAGTGGATGTATTTATACATGTATATATATATATATATATATATATATATATATATATATATTCAGTGTACATTCTTGCTCGACATGATAGTATGCTATCTGGTTCTTCTTTATCTGACATGTTGATTTGATCATGCTTTTACTCATTCATACATGTTGATAAAACCCTGAGGATATTTGCTTGACTACAGTGATTATGATAGAGATCATACTAGTGGGACATCTGTAGTTTATAAGCATATCCTGAAATATCCCTAGTCGTAGGTGTATCGAGACGGGGCATCGATATACCAGAGTAGACTAGCGTATATGATACTAGACCCATACGATGGGCGATGAATGTTCCCAAATTCATCGATGTTTGACATCAAGATCATATACGGGTGCTCAGTGGTGACTGGGTACACTGAACGGACTCACCGAGAACTCCTATATGGAATTATATCTATCGTCGGATAGCAGTTCTCAGGTGACACTGGTACAGGTTAGTCTGTAGACCCGAGATCGTCATAGAGTCTTGTGTGATCTCCCACTGTACTTTGATTACCACCCTACCATAGCTCTACTGAGTCGTGTAAACAGGTGGCCGTTGGGTACAGTCCCGAGACACACGAAGGCGATGAGCGATAGGAGGGGTTTCATCTCTCCCGGTATTGGGAGTTGATGCTGTGCTATGCTCGACTGGTTATATCAGTAAGTCCCTGGCCAGGGCTGCTGAGATTCACTGATAAGTGTTATCAGTAGTTTCTCGATCTGTTATATACCATTCACCGGCATGACTTATTGAGTTATTGGGGTCGACGTGACCATCCCTAGGCTCGATATGCAGCATATCTGACGAAGAGACCGGACTGTACGGTAGTGTTGCTGGTTGGCTCGACGGGAGTTGTAGCAGGTTCGCTTTTTTTCTTCTGATCGCTCAATACCCGTGTGGCCGTTACGTATAGCTGACCGCTTGCTGCTTGGGGGTGCTTGATATGATCATCACCCACTGCCGGCGTATTGACGAGTCTTAGAGTCCCACAAAGGAGTTACCTAGTCCAGGCGAAACGTTGTGGTGCGCGTATGCGATATGCGCATGGACCCGGTTAAAATGCGCGTATGAGATACTGTATATTAATCGGGCGGCTGGCTTTTGGTCGGGTCGTATGTGATATGACCGGGTTGATAAATCAAGTGTTGATTTATCATTTAACCATTAGCTTCTCACTAGAAATCCTTTCTTGTCCTTTTTGGATGTATGCATGCATGTATGCATTCATTCTTGTTCATGCACATATGGATGTGCATGCACACATGCATACATACATCATTCTATCATGGTTGTTTATACATAGAAAATGGTGGCAATATAAGACTCAAACCTTGGTTATTTATATGGATTATTATTTCTATTTGTTTTAAAACAAAATGAAAAAGGAAAGGATAATTCATGGTTTGTTTCTACACTCTTCTTTGACCTAACCATACTCACCTACTTTTAACCATGGATTAAACTTTCCTTTTATGTTTTAACTCAAATTAAATAATATCTTTATCATTTAATCATGGTTTGAGATGAGAAGAGGAAAATATATATACATATATTTTTCTATTTTCTTTCATGAGATTATCTTTTCTCTTATTCTTAAAAAGCCATCATCTTCTTCAACCTTGCTCTTTTGTTCTCTAGATCTTTCAAGTGAGCAAAATACTCAACAAGATAGGATTTTGAAGTGAGAAAAAGAACCACAACACCATTCTACACAAGTCTTGCCCACTTGTTTAGAGTGTTAGCTTCATTTCATTCTCTTGATAAAGTGAAGTTGCAAGCTTGGACAAAGGAGCTTCGGGTGGATCGTCGTGGATGCTAGAAGACCTCAAGCTAACCGTTTTCCAACTCTCAAGTGGCCAAGGAGTCAAGAATAGGGAGCTACAAAGGTTGTACTCTCAAAACCCTAGCCTTTGTTACTTGTAAAGTTCTGAAACCCTAATTTTCTAGTATTGATTCTTTGTGTGTTCACTTAGCACTCTAAAAAACTTAATCTTTGTGACATGTGATGCTTCCAAACCTCTCATAGGGTGCTAGGTAAACCTAACACCTTTGACCGACCCTAGACTATGAATCAGTGACCAAGTTGACCGAATTTTCTTAAAATACTGGCTTTTGGATTGTCTGAGTTGCATAAGTCATTGTTACTCCTTCTTTTACCCTTTTCATTTCTCAGAACACCCCGTATTACTACGGACATCCACTTCCATTGGATAGATCAATCGTATGGTTATATACGAACTCGGAGGGACTTCTTCGAGGATGGATCAAGGTTCAGGAGAAATATAATTGGTTTATTCAGTTGTCTTTTATTATCACCTTCTATCAGGTTGCGAGAGCTCCTTGGTTTAGGAGAGTACACCTATTACGCTTATTGGATAGTCTTCTTCCAAACCATAGGCAGGTGCCGAAAGGTAGGGAATGAAGAAAACCAATTAGCCTAGGTAGGGTGTACAAAAGGTAATATGTAAAGACAAAATAAAAGTATTAGAAAGAGGGAAAAGTAAATTGCGACTGTTATCATTCACGACCAAACCGCATACTTCATCGCCACTCCTATTTCACCTTTAAAAGAATAAGGTATTATTCAGTTGTCTTTTATCATCACCTTCTATCAAGATGTGAGTACTCCTTTGTTTAGGAGGGTACACCTATTATGCTTACTGGATAGTCTTCTTCCAAACCATAGGCTGGTGCCGAAAGGTAGGGAAGGAAGAAAACCATTTAGCGTAACGATGGTGTACAGAAGGTAACGACTAAAGACAAATAAAGGGATTTGGAGAGATGGCAATAAAATATACGGTTACAGTCATGAATTGGATTATGGAAGAGGCATTACTATGAATACCAGGATACCCCTACGAAACCTTTTCATGTTTCAGTGCATTGTTAATGGAAACCTGTTTTCCCGATTAGATACTTACTCCAGGGTATGTATTTACCAGGTTTCATTCTCACATCTGTATGGTTTTACAGATGATGAGTGGGAGGAAGTTATTGAGAATTAGGTGATCATCCTCATTATATCGGAATTCGTTGTAATTGGTGATATTTGAGGAAATAGCATGGGTACAGTTTTCAACCTACGACGCACAGGTTTTGAGTTATTCAACTCAGCGGACTTATACAGAGTATTGTATGTTGTCCAGTGTCTATCAGGACAAAGGGGTAGTTCCTCGTACTATGTTCTGTTTACTTATGACTTCTCTAGTTTTTAGACAATTGTTTCGTAGAAATACAAGGTCTAAATTTTGAGAAGTTGTGGGTATAAGAGTAAAGTAGAGAACCAGATGTCGTAAGTATCGGGATTCTTCAAAGAGATCGAAGATGTAGATTCTTGTGATTGGTATTCAGATGATAGTAAAAGTTTTGAGAAACTTGTTTCTCTTTCAGGTTACTCATAATTGGATAGGATTCCTAAGTTGAGTAATTCTGATTAGCCTCTCTTCATTAAAAGTTGATATACACTGGAGACAGCTGCATGATTAGAATCTGGTTCCAATTAAATAAGTGCCAAAGTTTCTATATTGGATATAGAATGGTTCATATCTTAACGATGTTAAGGCACGGGGAGTTGTCCGGCTTATGCTTAAAACCAGACTCTGGATAACTCATGGTACGTTTCTGTAATGGCAGTTTGTGGGTTGACCCAGGCTATGACGAGGGTTGACTTTCTACCATCTGGAAGATCAATCGTTATATTGTTCTTGACTCGCCACAGTTTTAGTAAAATGGATTTTTTCAGAAAACAGTAGTGGGAGTATGGTAGAACTGGAAGTGATTCCAGAACCGCAAACGATTACGGAAAATTTAATAGGACCTAAAGATTCAATCAGGTTTGACATTCCAATAGCCACTCCGCAGATATGGTGGGTAACCTCAGACACCCGAGAGGTACTCCGGTAGCCTCAAGGATGGTGACATGGAGGTTCTTGTTTACCCAGGCTTGACACTACTGTTGTTCCAGGCTATGAGACCCGGTAGGAGGGTTGTTGTAGTCAGTGGGAGCAGCGGAAGCATAGTGGGCAAGTTGCTTATGTCTATTTATAGACTTGAGCAGTTATAGCGGAGATAGATCATCTAATTTTGATATGACAGTCATGGGTTTGACTTCATCAGAATAGGGGATGGATCTGTTAAGAAGGTAGTAGGGTGTGATGTCCTGGTATTTGGATGACATACACAGAGTAGGAAGTAAAATTCCTATACAACGGTTGTACTGTGGTAGTCACACAGTTGTTTCTCCAGACAGGATATGGATAAAATATTTGACATTCTGGTTTCTAGATCTATGGTTTTAGATCTGGATTTGGGTAGTTTCCCAATGTGGGTACTTTGACAGTATTCTAATGGCTTTTAGAATAGATGACTCCTGGCATGGTGGTGTACCTGAAGGTGATGGAGTCACCCTCTCTAAAGGTGTCTTACAGACTAAAGGGGAGAGGGATGTGCATGGTTGGCATATCACTTGCTTAGGCAATTGAGTCAATCATGAGATGTCAAGTACCACACTAGATGTTGTTTTTGCACTAGATGCGATAAGTTTAGATTAATCCAATCCTGGAGAAACATAAAGAATCAATTTTAGAACATAAGTGCATGTTCTACGGATTTGATGACGGCAGCCTCCTTCGGAGACGGTTATCATTCCAGGCTTCAAAGGTGACATGGATGACAGAGAGATTGTCAGAGTTATGGTTTTCCCTCTGACGAAGGGGGCAGTATTATGGACAGGTGGTCCAAGAGGATACTGTGGGAGGCATGGTGCTTGATACTGATTAGGTTTAGTTATCGATACAGTCTAAGAAGTTTGGATTTGGAGTTCATTTATGAACTAGGTCCTATCAGATATCCAGACATATTCTAAGACAGGTATTACTCGATTCGGGAGATGGCTTTCTCCGCGAACTTGAGATTAAGAGAGACATAGAAAGAATCATCAGGGCGGATCCACTCACTGAGGCTATTTCTCGAACACAATAGTTTTACGAACGGGTTTTGTAAAACTGATTAGTAGAGTAGTTGGATGTTCGATATCACACGGGCTGTGAGTATGCGACATCACAATAATTAGCCTTAAGTGCAAGTGGGAGATTGTTGGATTTAGTGCCCTCAAAGTCAATTATTGGATCGCAGGTACGTGATTGCAATGATCGAGGAGGACCTATGCCGGTAGGACAGTCTTACTCAAGATGATAGTATGCTATCTGGTTTTCCTTTATCGGTCGTGTACATGTTCAGGTGACTGATTACATGTTACACGTTGATAGAGCACTTAGGATCTTGCTTGACTACCAACAGTATGGGGGCAATCATATACGTGAGAGTTGGGTAGTCCATAAGCACATCCTTAATAGTGGTCCCTAGTCGTGGGAGTACTGAGACAGGGCATCGATACTCCGGAGTAGACTAGTGTATACAGTCGAGACCCCGACGAGGGGCGGTGGCCGGTCTCACAAGCCACTGGTGTCAGTTGGATCACCTAATATGTATACAGGTGCTCATTGGGTTATGGGTACACCGGACAGGACTCGCCGGGAACCTACTAGTTGGTATTATACATATCGTCAGATAGCAGTTCCTTGGTGACATGTGTACATGTTAGTTTATCGACCTGAGGTCGTCATTTGTCTCGTGTGAGTTACTACTGTGCTTTGATTTCTACCCTACCACGGCTCAAAGGAGTCGTGCAAACAGGTAGTTTTTGGGTACAGTCCCGAGCCACATGGAGGCACGTGAGCGGATCGGCAGGGGATTCGTCTCTCCCGGTATTGGGGGTGGAGATCGCGCCGTGTCTAGGAAAGCCATTACACCAAGTCTTTGGCCAAGGCAGGTGAGAATTACTGGTAGGTACTCAGGTAGTTTCTCAGGGTGTTTAGGGCTTGTCTCCGACACGACTTATACCGCTATTGGGGGTCTGACGTTACTAGGCCCCTAGGCCGGATAAGCGATACTCATAGACGAACGGACCGGACTGTATATACATTGTCACTGTTAGGCTCAGTAGGGTTTCAGGACGAGTTCGTTCATCGGCCTCCCTTGAGGTCAGTACATGGGCAGCCGTTACGCACAGCTAGTGCCGCTGACGGCTTGTGGTTAAACTAACTGCCAGGGTACTGACGAGTCATTAGAGTCCCCCACATATAGTTTCCCAAGTTCGGGCGAAACGTTGTAGAGGCCGTATGGTTTTATGGCAGGGTTCGGAAAATGCACGTGCGTTTACGCACGTGTCATATTTCGGGCAGATAATACTGGTGGGCTTTGGTTTAAGCCGGATCCGAGTATTATACTTAGTAGATATAATATCTTTGTCTCAGTTGTATTTGTATTCGGTCGTAATACAAATGCGGGTATATTTATACAGTTACGGGGTTATCCTGAAATTCGTTTCAGGATCACTTTTGGAAGTTGCCAGTTTCCAGTTTTCTATCAGCCGTATTTAACATTCGGTTAAATGGGGATTTATCTTTTCTTGAGATGAGTGTGGAAGCTTCTAGATGGTGACTAGGATGGTGAGGTGGCTTAGTGCATTAATGGAGCATTTATGAGTTGATGACTATGTGTTATGAATCATTGTTTCTTTAAATGAGTTCATACTAGGTGTTTAGGTGATTCATTCTCTTCATTAATTGTTGTGGTCACCCCCCTCTCCGACACTCACTTTCCTCCACTCTATATATGGCCGGCCCCTCCCCTCCTCTTGATTTACTCTCTCTCACTTGATAAAAAGAGATTATGATAGTTTGGGATTCATGAAATTAGATAGCTACAATTCTCATTTCACCCGATTCAAAAGGAAACTTCATTAACCGTTCGTCCATGGCTTTGGACGTAACGAGACAAAGTGTTCTACTCATTCTCTACATCAATCTTGGTCACCTCTTTTAGCAAACTTGATAACCCAGTTGCCTCGGGTCAGAGGCGGGAGCCCGTTAAACATCCGATGACGTGGTGCCACCTGGATGAGAAGATCGGAGATCGACGAGATCGGAGCAGCCGCAACGGAGCATGGGATGATGGTTAAAGAACGAAGGACTCGGATCGTTCGGTATAACCTTTCTACGCTCTTTATAGTTTGTTAGTTTAGCTTTAATGGCAGATCCGGGTTGTAGTACGCGATAGCGCCAGTTGTAAAAGTTTTTGTTCCGCATTTGGCATCTATTAGACGGCCGGAGCGCTACCGTAGACTTACAATAGCGGTACAAGTCGTGTCGGAGTGTAGCCCAGAACACCCTGAGATAACACTGGAAACCTACCAGTATATCTCGCTTGCCCTAGCCAGGGACGACTATGTGTAATGGCTCTCCTAGATGTTAGTGTTTATGCCCTAGAAGGCCATTACTGTATCATACTAGTTTGTATTTTACTTAATGGAAGCTTGGGATATTCACATGTATATAACAATCTTGCTAAACATGGTAGTATGCTACTTGGTTTTTCTATCTTAATATGTGAGTATACGTATTGATAGAGCTCTTAGGATCTTGCTTGACTACCAGCGTTGTGATGGCAGCCACACTAGTGGGCGCTGGGTAGTCTACAAGCACATCCTTATTCAGGTCCCTAGTCATTGGATTATCGAGACAGGGCATCGATACTCCGGAGTAGACTAGTGTGTACGCTTCTCATCCCAGTTGGGGAGATGGTCTGTCCCACAGCCGTCAGTACGTCGTACTGGAGATAGTATGCAGGTGCTCGTTAGGTTACGGGTACACCGGACAGGACTCACAGGGAACTGTTGGTTGGTTTTATACCAGTCGTCAGTGAACAGTTCCCAGGTGACATAAGTACAGCATAGTCCGCAGACTTGACACTGCTACTTCGCCTCGAGTGTGTCCCACTGTTCTTAGATTGCTACCCTACCACGGCTCAAAGGAGTCGTGCAAACAGGTAGCAGTTGGGTGCAGTCCCGAGCACTTGGAGGAAGTGGCGGTTAGACAGGATTCTTCTCTCCCGATATTGGGGGTTGATATAGCGCTGTGTCAGAGAGCCATTACGCAAAGACCCTGGCCAGGGCAAGCGAGATTTGCTGGTAGGTTCCAGTAGTTTCTCAGGGTGTAATGGGCTACACTCCGACACGACTTATACCGCTATTAGGGGACTGACGCTTGCCGCCCCCCTAGGCCCGATATGCGATAGTCTTAGACGAACAGACCAGACTGTACGGAAATTGTCACAGCAGGCTCAGTAGGAGTTCGGATGGGTTTCCTCATCGGCCTTCTTATCGACATCTACCTGGGGACCGTTACGTACAGCTAGTGCCGCTTGTGGTCTGTGGTTAAACCCACTGCCAGCGCAGTAGTCGAGTCTCTAGAGTCCCACACAGAGAGTTTCCCTACTTCAGGCGAAACGATATAGAGGTCGTATGGTTTTACGACAAGGGTTCGGACGCATACGTGTGTTTACGCACGTACGACTTTCGGACAGTTTTTACTAGTCGGCTTTGGTTTAAGCCAGTTACTAGTATCTGGTTATTGGATTTATACAGTCTAAAGTTTTTCCGTGTTTTCACGGATAGGAGGGGCGTTCTCGTAATTGCGCGAGAAGCTTCTAGAAGATGGTGACTAAGGAGGTTAAGGTGGCATATACATTGAATGAGATTAGTGAGTCATATGAGTGATTCATCCATGTCATTAATGCATCATAAATGCTTAATGACTCATGGTAATGAATCACCATTAGATATTTATGAAGCATGATTATTCATCATTTGATTTTCTTTTATTGATAAATCTTAATGCTTCATATATATTATGATAACTCATTTTCTCATATCAATTTTTTCTTCTCAACTTCTCTCTCCTCAAGCTTCCTCTCTTCAAACCCTAATCCTACCCTCTCATGTGTTGAGTACAAGGATTAGTTAGACTACTTAATCCATAACCCTCACTCTATATCATCTAGGTACTTTGATTAGCACTTAAAGAAACCTAGTTGCCTCAAGTTTAGAGGCAAAGCTTGGAGTAAAGCTCTCGTGGTGGATCGTCTACTACTTGGAGAAGGTCGAGGAGGAGGTGGAGTTCGTAAAAACGAAGGAAACGGTTCTACAGGTATAATCACTTCACATAGTAGTTTTGAACTCCTATGTTAGTTGTTAGTTATCGTTTAGCTTCGATTCATGCGGTTAGTCGATGTTTAAGCAAACAACAAGATCGTTTTTCATATTTCCGCCTCCCCGCAAGTCGTGGGGTGTTGTATATCGACTTACAGTGGTATCAGAGCCTCGCTAAACAATAATTAACTCATTAGCAAAGTCGTAACAATTTCGAACGCAAAAAGGAACCGGAAACATCGTCGATTATCACGCTTGCTGTCGAATTTTAAACTGGCTCTAAAAATTTTTCAGGGTGCCTCAGAAAAACAAGCAGGGAAAACTTGGGCTACTGAAGAAATTTGGACCCCTAAGTCGACCATCTCACCGCGGAACCGCGGTGGATCCATGCGATCCGCGGCGGATCCGCGGCCGAGTTGGGGCCGAGTCGGCCCAAATTTATTCAGTAAATCCTAGGTGTTAACAGTGATGTTTCTGGGATGTTTATTTTTCTGCTCAAGTCTCAGGTGCACAGAGAAGTATTGGAGTAGAATCTAAAAGCGTTTGTTCGATCGAAATTTTACGATGTTTGCTAATTTGATTATATCTGTGTTTGTATAATGTGTTCGTAAACCTCCCCTAACTTCTAGTATGTCGGTTGGCAGGGGGTTGCACATTTCTGTAATTGATTTTATCTGTTTGTGTATATGAACTGTGTTGGACTGTTGTGATGTATAGACGGGGTTATGTGATGGGTTATTATTTAATTCATTTGATGTAAATGTAATTTGTTGTAATATTATTTTGCGGGGCACATCCAGGTTGCGGTTGTAGCCACCGTTGTATTATTTCATTTTACTGTTTTTGCTCCTAGGACAGACCCAAGGTGGGGTGCATAAACTGCCGGGCGGGTAGTTTGCCGTACCCGTTGGGGTCTTGGGTGGGGTAATGGAAATTCATCACAACTGTGTAATCCGTCTTTTGTTGCAGGCTTAAAACAAACACGGATTGCTTGCAAATCCAATAAAGTTCATCTGTGATCTGGAATGCCTATTATTGCGTCTGACGAATGTACAATATCTATATATGATAGCTATTTAGACGTCACTTATGTTTTACACCCGCGCTAGCCCAGCCCTCGCTCTGTCGTTAGTTAAGTAACCTAACGGGTGATGACGGGACCCCGTGGCGAATGCGAATGGCATAAGAGGACGTTGTATTTTCGTTGTTTTCTGCAATGATAGGTTAATGATGGGACGCATTATTTATAATGCAAAGAAAATAAACCAAAAGTTGAATCGTTGGAACAATTTAAAAGAAACCGCTCGGTTATTTTAAAAGAGCAGAATTTTTAATTGCGGAGCTTTAACCACTCTTTTTAAAAAGCTATCAGGTTCCTTCGATTATATCAAGTTCACTACGTTCACGGTTTCGCCAAAACCAGTCGTAGCCCTCCGTCATTTCTTATGAATGGTCAGTAGTATTCAAGCTATGTTTGTTTGGCCCTTAGTCAAGACATAGTGATTGGTAGCTGCTGGGGTATTCATTTGTTGCATAGATAGATGAGTTGGTTTGGGACAGTCGTATTACTTTGTTTGGCCCTTAGTCAAGAGTATATACGGATGGGTTCAAATCAACAGGATAATGATGGGCAGAACTTGACATGTGACTTATGATTTGTTGGCCCTTAGTCAAGATCATAAGAACATGGGGCAAAAATCTATATCGGGAATTTCTAAAGAAACTGAAATTTGCAAAGAGATGCATACCATTTGGAGTTTGATGAATGTTGGTAGGATTCCTTCAACATTATCATACGATGATATTTGGATCCTGATCCTACTGTGAGTATATGCTACTTATCAGGATATTCGTCACTTAACGATCAATGCTATAAACCAAGTAGGTGTCAAGAAAGGTGTCAGCAGGGTTACGCCCCCAGAGAAAAGAGGTTCTTCAATTAAGGAACTTCGTGAAAGCGTTGGAAAACCTCCCTCGAAGTATCGACACTAGCCTGGCTGAACGGTTAAGCAAGAATTGTACAGTGAGAATAGTCCTGGCTAATTCTTCTTTTATGGTTTGAGGAAGGATTCGAGAAACAGTGGGAGCCATCCAGTTTAGACAAATTAAAAACCAATCTAAACTTGCAAGAGCATCATGCTAAAGTGTTTTCTTCTCTCTCTCTCATTGCAGCGACCTTGTGACCATGACTAGGTTACATCTAGATAACAAGTTGACTGAATCTAACTTATATGACTGGTAAAGGTCTGTCCAGATGACCATTGCCTATGACAAGCTGCACCACCCTATTACTACTCAAGATCCCACCGTCCCAGGTCCTGTTTCCACCGTCGCGGATATGGATATCCGTCAGACAAAGGAAAAGAATAAAGCGAAAGCCAAGTGCCTCGTGTTGGCTTCAGTTTATGGTATATACCAGAAGCAGCACGAGAAGATGGACTTAGTTTCCATCTTTCTCCATAACAAAGATTTATATGGAGAGCAATCTCATATCCCAAGATATGAGGCCTCGAACGAATTAATTCAAGCGAGGTCGGCTGACGGGTCATCTGTAAGGGACGACGTCCTTACGATGACTAGCTATATTGATGAGCTCAAGGACCTGGAGACCACGTTGGGAAATAGGTCATATACTGACTTATTTCCACAGTCCCTACCCTCTACTTACACCCTGAAAGAAACCAGGGAGACACAAGCTCTGCTTAATAGAGGACCTTCTTCTTCTTCATCCAAGGCGAAAGCAAAGGGTGAAAAGAAGAAGACCTCTACAAAGACGATATACGGTGTCAGCAAAGTAGGAGGAAAGGGAAGAGAAAAAGTTTCGGGTCTTGGTATAGGTAAGGAGGGATATTCCTATTGTTATGGGAATGGACATTGGCAGAAGGATTGCAGGGCTTTGGAAGCCAGTAGCCAGGATACGAAGCATGTTGTGGCTTCAGCCTCAAGTGTGTTTGTAATTGAGAACTGTTTGTCAATTAACTCTACTTCCTGGGTACTAGATACCGGAGCAGGATCTCATATCTGTAATTCCTTACATGCTTTGAGAAACCGTAAAGTTATAAGGATAGGTGATTTGTTTCTCAGAGTTGCAAACGGAATGAGCATAGACGCTGAATCCGTGGGAGAATATCGCCTAGGTTTGACAAGTGGGCAGATATTGATTCTACGTAACTGTCTGTATGTACCAAGTTTGACTTGTAATATCATATCAGTGTCCTCACTTTCAAGAGAGGGATATGACTTTACATTCGTAAGTGATGTAGTTCACATCCACCTAAATCAAGTTCTGATTGTGTCCGGTAAATTAGATGACGGTATATACGTATTAAATCAAGCTCAGGTTTTCAATGTCCAGAACACACTTAAAAGAAAGTCTCCAGAAATAAATCAGGCTTTCCTATGGCATTGTAGACTAGGTCACATCAATGAAACACGATTAACGAAGTTACATAGAGAAGGATATTTGAATCCGTTCGAATATCAATCTTATGCCACTTGTGAATCTTGTCTCATGGGAAAGATGACAAAGACTCTGTTTACTGGACACGGAGTAAGAGCAAGCGATCTCTTAGGACTCGTACACAATGACGTGTGCGGTCCAATGTCTACACACGCGCGAGGTGGTTATTCCTACTTCATTACTTTTACAGATGATTTCTCTAGGTATGGATATATCTTCTTAATGAAGCATAAATCCGAGGCCTTTGAGAAATTCCATGAATACAAGAATGAAGTGGAAAAACAGACAGGCAAAAGTATAAAAACACTGAGATCTGATCGAGGTGGTGAATACTTAAATGCCGAATTCTTGGGTTACTTAAAAGAGAATGGAATTCTCTCTCAGCTTACTCCTCCATACACACCACAACACAATGGTGTATCGAAAAGGAGGAATCGAACCCTATTGGATATGGTTAATTCCATGATGAGTAAGGCTGAGTTACCGCGATCTTTCTGGGGTTATGCACTAGAATCAGCTGCATCTTTTGAACCAGGTTCCAACCAAGACTGTGCCTACCACACCATATCAGATGTGGAGTGGGAAGAAACCCTGTCTAAAACATTTTAGGACATGGCGGTGTCCGGCTTTTGTAAAAAAGCAGCATCCGGACAAGCTCGAGGCACGCTCAGTACAGTGTAAGCTTGTGGGATATCCAAAGAACTCCAAGGGATATTATTTCTATTATGCAGAGGAACAAAAGGTTTTTGTTTCTCGTCATGCCCACTTCTTAGAAACTGAATTTTTAGAAAATCAGAAGAGTGGGAGCGCAGTAGAACTGGAAGAAATTCCAGAACCACAAGCTGTTACTTAAAGTTTGGTAGAACAAGAAGTTTCAGAAGAAAGGGACATACCAGCGCCTATCCGCAGAAGTAGTAGGCATTCTCATCCGCCCGAGAGATACTACGGTTTTCTCATAGACGGGGATAGAGAAGATTGCGTCATTGATAATGACGACCCTACTAGCTTCCAGCAAGCCATTCAGAGCGGTGACTCGGTAAAATGGCTGGATGCAATGCGGACCGAAATGGAGTCCATGTACACTAACAAAGTATGGACTTTGGACACTACTCCAGATGGGGTAAAACCCGTAGGATGCAAGTGGATCTTCAGAAAGAAGATTGGTGTAGATGGACAGGTTGAAACCTATAAGGCTAGACTTGTTGCAAAGGGTTTCCGTCAAAGACCTGGTTTGGACTATGACGAAACCTTTTCTCCAGTGGCTATGCTGAAATCCATTCGGGTCCTTCTTGCTATTGCTGCCTTCCACGATTATGAGATCTGGCAGATGGACGTAAAGACGGCCTTTCTAAATGGAAATTTAGAAGAGAGCGTCTATATGGATCAGCCAGAGGGATTCATTCAGAGTGGGAGCAGCGGTAAAGTATGCAAGCTGCTTAAGTCCATTTATGGACTAAAGCAGGCATCGCGGAGTTGGAACATCTGTTTTGATGATACTGTCAAAGAATCCGACTTTATCAAAAATCCAGATGAACCATGCATATACAGTAAGATTGTAGGGAGAGTTGTTGTATTCCTCGTCTTGTACGTGGATGACATTCTCCTAATAGGAAATGATATTCCAATGCTACAGTCAGTCAAAAGATTCTTGTCACAGAAATTCTCCATGAAGGACCTGGGTGATGCCACCTACATTCTAGGGATCCAGATCTATCGTGATAAATCAAAGAGGATGTTGGGACTTTCACAGTCCAGGTACATAGACACCATATTGAAAAGATTCAGTATGGAAGATTCTAAGCGCGGTAACCTACCGGCTTGTCACGGAATCTCCCTCTCCAAAGAGATGTCTCCCAAGACTAATTTAGAAAGGGAACGCATGTCGATTATACCCTACGCTTCTGCGGTAGGCTCTATAATGTATGCGATGTTATGTACCAAACCAGATGTAGCATACGCATTGAGCGTTGTAAGCCGGTATCAGGCAAACCCAGGGGAGAATCACTGGATAGCAGTAAAGAACATTCTCAAGTACCTGAGAAGGACTAAGGAGATATTCTTGGTTTACGGTGGAAAAGACCTCAGGATGGAGGCCTATGCTGATTTCGGCTTCCAGAGTGACAAGGATCACTCCAAGTCCATGCCGGGTTATGTCTTTACCCTCAATGGAGGGGCGGTCTGTTGGAAGAGTTCCAAGCAGGACACCGTTGCTGACTCAACAATGGAAGCGGAGTACATAGCTGCTTGCGATGCCGCAAAAGAAGCTGTCTGGATGAAGAAGTTCCTCACAGAACTTCAGGTGGATCCTACCAGTGTTGGTCCAATACCTCTGTATTGCGACAACAACGGCGCTATAGCTTTAGCGAAGGAACCCAGGTCCCATCAGAAGTCCAGACACATCTTAAGGCGGTATCACCTGATCAGGGAGATCGTAGATCGCCGGGAGATCGAGGTAAAGAGAGTAAATACAGAGGATAACATTGCTGATCCATTCACTAAGGCCCTACCTCAGATTCAGTTCGAGAGGCTACTCGAGATCATCAGTCTTCGATACGCCAGTACATGGCCCTAGTGCAAGTGGGAGATTGTTAGTGTTTATGCCCTAGAAGGCCATTACTGTATCATACTAGTTTGTATATTACTTAATGGAAGCTTGGGATATTCACATGTATATAACAGTCATGCTAAACATGGTAGTATGCTACTTGGTTTTTCTATCTTAATATGTGAGTATACGTATTGATAGAGCTCTTAGGATCTTTCTTGACTACCAGCGTTGTGATGGCAGCCACACTAGTGGGGGCTGGGTAGTCTACAAGCACATCCTTATTCAGGTCCCTAGTCGTTGGATTATCGAGACAGGGCATCGATACTCCGGAGTAGACTAGTGTGTACGCTTCTCATCCCAGTTGGGGAGATGGTCTGTCCCACAGCCGTCAGTACGTCGTACTGGAGATAGTATGCAGGTGCTCGTTAGGTTACGGGTACACCGGACAGGACTCACAGGGAACTGTTGGTTGGTTTTATACCAGTCGTCAGTAAACAGTTCCCAGGTGACATGAGTACAGCATAGTCCGCAGACTTGACACTGCTACTTCGCCTCGAGTGTGTCCCACTGTTCTTAGATTGCTACCCTACCACGGCTCAAAGGAGTCGTGCAAACAGGTAGCAGTTGGGTGCAGTCCCGAGCACTTGGAGGCAGTGGCGGTTAGACAGGATTCGTCTCTCCCGGTATTGGGGGTTATATCGCGCTGTGTCAGAGAGCCATTACGCAAAGTCCCTGGCCAGGGCAAGCGAGATTTGCTGGTAGGTTCCAGTAGTTTCTCAGGGTGTAATTGGCTACACTCCGACACGACCTATACCGCTATTAGGGGACTGACACTTGCCGCCCCCCTAGGCCCGATATGCGATAGTCTTAGACGAACAGACCGGACTGTACGGAGATTGTCACAGCAGGCTCATTAGGAGTTCGGATGGGTTTCATCATCGGCCTTCTTATTGACATCTACCTGGGGACCGTTACGTATAGCTAGTGCCTCTTGCGGTCTGTGGTTAAACCCACTGCCTGCGTAGTAGTCGAGTCTCTAGAGTCCCACACAGAGAGTTTCCCTACTTCAGGAGAAACGATATAGAGGTCGTATGGTTTTACGACAAGGGTTCGGACGCATACGTGTGTTTACGCACGTACGACTTTCGGACAGTTTTTACTAGTCGGCTTTGGTTTAAGCCAGTTACTAGTATCCGGTTATTGGATTTATACAGTCTAAAGTTTTTCCGTGTTTTCACGGATAAGAGTGGCGTTCTCGTAATTGCGCGAGAAGCTTCTAGAAGATGGTGACTAAGGAGGTTAAGGTGGCATATACATTGAATGAGATTAGTGAGTCATATGAGTGATTCATCCATGTCATTAATGCATCATAAATGCTTAATGACTCATGGTAATGAATCACCATTAGATATTTATGAAGCATGATTATTCATCATTTGATTTTCTTTTATTGATAAATTTTAATTCTTCATATATATTATGATAACTCATTTTCTCATATCAATTTTTTCTTCTCACCTTCTCTCTCCTCAAGCTTCCTCTCTTCAAACCCTAATCCTCCCCTCTCATGTGTTGAGTACAAGGATTAGTTAGACTACTTAATCCATAACCCTCACTCTATATCATCTAGGTACTTTGATTAGCACTTAAAGAAACCTAGTTGCCTCAAGTTTAGAGGCAAAGCTTGGAGTAAAGCTCTCGTGGTGGATCGTCTACTACTTGGAGAAGGTCGAGGAGGAGGTGGAGTTCGTAAAGATGAAGGACACGGTTCTACAGGTATAATCACTTCACATAGTAGTTTAGAACTCCTATGTTAGTTGTTAGTTATCGTTTAGCTTCGATTCATGCGGTTAGTCGATGTTTAAGCAAACAACAAGATCGTTTTTCATATTTCCGCCTCCCCGCAAGTCGTGGGGTGTTGTACATCGACTTACACTAGACACAGCGCGAAATCAACCCCCAATACCGGGATAGACGAATCCTGTCTAACCGTCACTGCCTCCAAGTGCTTCGGGACTACACCCAACTACTACCTATTTGTACGACTCCTTTGAGCCGTGGTAGGGTAGTAATCAAAGAACAGTGGGAACACACTTGAGGCGAAGTGACAGTGTCAAGTCAACGGACTAAGCTGTACTCATGTCACCTGAGAACTGATAACTGATGATAGGTATAATACCAACCAACAGTTCCCGACGAGTCATGTCCAATGTACTCGTAACCTAACGAGCACCCGCATACTATCTCCAGTACGACGTACTGATGGCTGTGGGACAGACCATCTCCCCTGCTGGGATGAGAAGCGCATACGCTAGTCTACTCCGGAGTATCGATGCCCCGTCTCGATAATCCTACGACTAGGGACCTCCATAACGATGTGCTTATAGATTACCCAGCCCCCACAAGTGTGACTGCCATCACAACGATGGTAATCAAGCAAAGATCCTAAGGGCTCCACTAATATGTATAAGCAATATTCTAAAAGAAACACTTGAACATATCAAAGCAGAAACAAACCAAGTAGCATACTACCATTTTGAGCAAGATTGTCTGTACAACTGTAAATATCCCAAACTTCCATTAAGTAATATACAAACTAGTATGATACAGTAATGGCCTCTAGGGCATATTACACTAACACTAAAATCCCGGATAGGGCCATTAACCTAATCCTAGCTAACTAGAGAAGGGGTAGAGAGATATACCGAGCGATCCGTGTCCTTCGGTCTTCTCGTCGTCGTCCCGATCTCCCCGCGGAATCTCCGGTCTTCATCTCCTCGTCGGAAGGGCACCACATCGCCGGGTTCTTTTACGGGCTCCCACCTCTGGACCGAGGCAACTCGGGCACGAAGTTGGCGAGTCGACGTGTCCAAGAATTGCTGTAGAATATTGTGGAACTCTATGTCTCATGGGGTTTATTGTAGTTGCCATTTTGATGTGGAGGAAAAAATGAGAATGTTGAATGAGCTTGAGGACTTTTCTTTTTCAATAGAATGAATCAAAAATCCTCACACCAAAAACCAACCCCCTCTTCAATAGTGGCCAGCCTCTCTTTTTGTCAAAGGGGGGAGAGAGAAAATCCAAGGGGGGTGAGCAATCATAATGCAAGAGAGAGAAAAGAGTGATGATGAGAAGAAATGATCACAAACAAAGTCCAACACTCCATCAACCATCATATCTCCAAAAGTCAAGCAATGATGAACTAAAGAAGTCAAATGAAGGTAGAATCATCATGAAGCAACAATATGTAAAGACCACCCTCCACAATGCTAATTTGCACAATTGCAAATAAGCCCTCCTCTACCAATTTTCAGTCAAGGAAAGAAACAAAGGAAAATGGCCGAAACGGAAAGCAAACTGGCAACTTCAGAAAAACGATCCCGTAATAAATTACAGGAAAACCCCGCTACTGTATATACATACCCGCATTTGTATTCCAACCGAATACAAATGCAATGAGACAAAATCTACACTGTACAATACTAGGATCCGGCTTAAACCAAAACCCGCTAGTATTATCCGTCCGATCATGATCCGTGCAATACCGCACGTATATGATCGAACCCTGCCATATCTCCATACGGCCTATACAGCGTTTCGCCCTAAACTTGAGAAAACGGTCTGTGGGGGACTCTAAAGACTCGTCAATACTTTGGTTGTAGATTTAACCACTAGCACGTCAGAGGTATTAGCCATACGTAATAGGCTACCGGGTATTGACCAAAAGGGACGTCAATGAGCGAACTCATCCTGACACCCTACTGAGCCTGTCAGTGAAAATATCCGTACAGTCCGGTCCGTTCGTCTATGAGCATCGCATGGCGGGCATAGGGGATTGGTAAAAGTCAGACCCCCAAAAGCGGTACATGTCGTGTCGGAGAGTAGCCCAGAACACCCAGAGATACTACTGGAATACCTACCATCAAATCTCCTGCCTTGGCCAAGGACTTCGTGTAATGGCACTCCTAGACACAGCGCGACCTAACCCCCAATACCGGGAGAGACGAACCCATGCAGATCCGCTCACTGCCTCCTTGTGGCTCAGGACTGTACCCAACTAAAACCTGTTTGCACGTCTCCTTTGAGCGTGGTACGGTAGTAATCAAAGTACAGTGGGAACTCATACGAGAAAAATGACGATCTCAGGTCGATGAACTAAACTGCACACATGTCACCAGGTAACTGCTATCTAACGTTAGGTATAAGACCAACTAGCATGTTCCCGGCGAGTCCTGTCCGGTGTACTCATAACCCAATGAGCACCTGTATACATCTTAGGTGAACCAGAAGACACCAGTGGCATGTGAGACCGGCCACCGCCCCTCGTCGGGGTCTCGACTGTATACACTAGTTTACTCTGGAGTATCGATGCCCAGTCTCGAAACTCCCTCGACTAGGGACCTTTTAATGATGTGCTTATAGACCCCAGCTCCCACGTATATGATCGCCCTCATACTGCTGGCAGTCAAGCAAGAATCCTAGGGGCTCTATCAACGTGTAATAGCGACCTGTCAGGTCACCTAAAGCAGTACACGATGATAAAGATAAATCAGATAGCATACTATCATCTTGAGTAAGACTGTCCTGCCGGTATAGGTCCTCCCTCAATCATTGCAATCACGTGCCTGTGATCCAATAATTGACTCTGAGGGCACTATCTCAAGAGATTGTTTGATATATCTGCTCGGTGATATTTTCTACTCACGAGTTGGCAACTCACCCCCGTTGTGCTACAGTTTCTTGCAGGTTTTGCCGTACAGGTTTTCTTGGCGGCTTTGCTGGCACACTGCTCCTTCCGGGTGATTGCTTTGTTAGGTGGGTTCACTCGCATCGTGAACACCATTGTGCCCTTTATTTATATTCAGTTGTATCTAGTAACTCTGTCAACCAGACTTGCATATTTATAGACTTAGAAGACCAGTGTATATTCTTTCGACCTTAGAGTCGCGCTTGTATTATCATGGTTTTCTTGATGATATTGGTTTTCCCTTTTGAGTTTTAATCCTCGCCCTTCGGTGTTGTATACTATATTGCTTGCGTGGTTGTGACCGCCAATTGGAGAAGAGCTAGCTCCCGCTTGGGGATGCCTTTATATTATGCATGTTTGTACCCGTTTGGAGCCAGTATTTACAAAGGAGACTCTGCCAAAATTTTCGGAAAAGACTTGATGTTTTAAAAATGTTTACTATAGACTTCATATGATTCAAGTGCCATCCACGTGCCATTTCGGGTCGTGACAACTATGCAAAGCAAGAACTAGATCTATCTTTTTTAAAATTTCGATTCTACAACATCTTTAGCTTTCTTTTCTTCTCATTAATCTTATTAATGAAGTCCTATCATTTATATTTCCCTAAACATCATAGAAAATACACGAAAATAGAACGTACGCTTATGCCATCCGCATTCGCCATGTGGCCCTGTCATGCACTGTTAGGTTACTTAACTAACGGCAGAGCGGGGGCTGGACTAGCGCGGGTGCAAAACATAAGCAACGTTTATTATATATATCATATATATATACAATATTCGTCTCACGTAGTTATATGATCACATCACATAACTCAGCAGCAGAAGCATAATATATGAAATATTGGATATACTAGGAGGTCCGTGTTTTAAATTCAGCCAGTAATGAAAAATACGGATTCCACAGTTGTGATGAATAGACAAACCCACATCCCTAGACCCCTACGAGAGCGGCAAGCAACCATGCGAATTTTAGAGTTAGGAGACCCGGTCTTGACTTGTAACATTTCAGAAATATAAAATATTATTTTTGTAATTTAATATTAAAATAATATATTTCGCGAAAACTACTCGATTTGCGAATTTGGGGTTTTCGTAAAATGGTATAAATATATACAAATATTTGTGAAATAATTGGAGATTAAAATGATTTATTCATTTAAAAATATATTTATCGGATTTGGGCATTTTTATAATTAATTATATGCAAGTTTAAATAAAATTCGATTAGTGCACTACTAATCACGATTATGCCAAATCCGTCTTTTTAATTAATCATGGATAGTGAACCATGACTTGTTGAATTTTGTTACATGTTGTTTCATTTGTGTTTGTTTTATTGGTATTATGTGAATTATTGTGAGAAAAGAAAATGAGACAATTATTGGAGAGAGAGACGGGACCAAATGATGAGGCATGGGCTTGTGAGAGGGTGAGAATAAGAGAGAGTGAGGATAGGAGAGAGAGATGGGCTTCATTCATTTCCTCCCCCATTGTTTTTCTTCAACTTCTTCATCCTCATACTCCCTCCACCTCCACCTCCACCTCCATGTATCATCTCAATTTCTTCACCAAAACCCTATACTCTCTTCACTAAAATTGATCACAACCTCTCTACAAACCCTATGGATGCTTAAAGTGGAGATTTTGATCACTTTGAGAAACTCAAGAAATTTCATGAGTTGCCTAATGAGGTAATTCCTACACTTCTAGTTTAGTTTTTGAGTTTCCTAGCACCATATAGTAGCTTAGAGTTAAATCGATTTAGATTAGTGATGTTTGGAAATTCCAAGAGAAGGTTTGGGTGATTGTGTGGACTTGTGATCTGTAGTGGGTGTTTACTTTACCTTTAGTGGTGTTTTACGGGCCAAGACCCGAGATTAGAACAAAAATACGAACTTAGAATTGTTCAGTGTCGGTTTTGTGGTGGTTTTTAGCCTACAGGGTATCTTGAGCTATCTGGGATAATTTCAAGAAAATCAAACAAGTCCAGTGACCTAGATAAACGACCAGAAGACCCCCACCAATGTTCGAGCCAATTTTACCCTACTTTGGCCGGCGAGATCGAAATTTTGGGCAATGTTGCCCGATTTCTGTTGGGTTCTGGGGTTGGATTTTTGGGTGTAGCTCCTAATCCCTATAACCTATTCCCTGTACTTGCTTGTTTGGTCCCAATTAATCAGGGATAAAATCTGGGAGCATATTGGGTTGGTTTTGTCTATGTTTTCCGATATTGGAATTCTTAGTTTTGATATTAGATATGAGATTTGCTCGTTGGATGTTTTTACGTCAACGACGAGGGTTGTTTGGTTGTTTTTGCATGCGTAAGCTATAGGTTCTAACCTATGAGCACTTCGTGTGCTATTTCGGTTTTCGGAATTGATTTTAATAACATTGCGATTGTGTATTGATTGTAGGTACCTTCGCGTGGATTCTGAGACGACGAAGCACATCAACTGTTGGAGATAGTGCCCTCAGAGTCAATTATTGGATCACAGGCACGTGATTGCAATGATTGATGGAGGACCTATCCCGATAGGACAGTCTTACTTAAGATGATAGTATGCTATGTGGTTTATCTTAATCATCGTGTACTGCTTTAGGTGACCTTACAAGTCACTATTGCACGTTGATAGAGCCCTTAGGATTCTTGCTTGACTGCCAGCAGTATGAGGGCGATCATATACGTGGGAGCTGGTAGTCTATAAGCACATCCTTAAAAGGTCCCTAGTCGTGGGAGTTTCGAGACATGTCATCGATACTCCAGAGTAGACTAGTGTATACAGTCGAGACCCCGACGAGGGGCGGTGGCCGGTTTCACAAGCCATTGGTGTCAGTTGGTTCACCTAAGATGTATACATGTGCTCATTGGGTTATGAGTACACCGGACATGACTCGCCGGGAACATGCTAGTTGGTCTTATACCTGACGTGAGATAGCAGTTCCCTGGTGACATGTGTACAGGTTAGTTCATCGATCTGAGATCGTCATTTGTCTTGTGTGAGTTCCCACTGTACTTTGATTACTACCCTACCACGCTCAAAGCAGACGTGCAAACAGGTTTTAGTTGGGTACAGTCCCGAGCCACATGGAGACAGTGAGCGGATCTGCAGGGGTTCGTCTCTCCTGGTATTGGGGGTGAGGTCGTGCTGTGTCTAGGAGAGCCATTACACGAAGTCCTAGGCCAAGGCAAGAGATTTACTGGTAGGTATTCCAGTAGTTTCTCAGGGTGTTCTGGGCTACACTTCGACATGACTTGTACCGCTTTTGGGGGTCTGACTTTTACCAACCCCCTAGGCCCGCCATGCGATGCTCATAGACGAACGGACCGGACTGTACGGATATTGTCACTGACAGGCTCAGTAGGGTGTCAGGATGAGTTCGCTCATCGACGTCCCTTTTGATCAATACCTGGTAGCCCGTTACATATGGCTAATACCTCTGACGTGCTAGTGGTTAAATCCACAGCCAAAGTATTGACGAGTCTTTAGAGTCCCCCACAGACTGTTTTCTCAAGTTTCGGGCGAAACGCTGTTGAGGCCGTATGGAGATATGGAAGGGTTCGATCATATACATGCGGTATTGTACGGATCATGATCGGACGGATAATACTAGCGGGCTTTGGTTTAAGACGGATCCTAGTATTGTACAGTGTAGATTTTTGTTTCTTTGCATTTGTATTCGGTCGGAATACAAATGCGGGTATGTATATACAGTAGCGGGGTTTTCCTGTAATTTATTACGGGATTAGTTTTCTGAAGTTGCCAGTTTGCTTTCCGCTTCGGCCATTTTCCTTTGTATCTTTCCTTGGCTGAAAGTTGGTGGAGGATGGCTTATTTGCAATTGTGCAAATTAGCATTGTTGAGGGTGGTCTTTGTATATTGTTGCATCATAACGGTTTCATGACGGTTCCACCATCCCTTGACTTTCTTTAGTCCATGATTGCTTGACTTTTGGAGTAATCATGCTTGATGATGATGGAGGGTTATGATGATGGATGTGAGACTTGCTTTTTCCCTTACACTCAACCTTGCATTATTCTTTTGGGCTCACCCCCTTGGTATTATTCCTCTCTCCCTCCAATTTTTGGCCGGCCATGCTCTTTAGGGGCTGTCCATTTTTTGCATGAGGGTTTTTTGATCTTGTTGGCTCACACAAAAATGATATGGTTCATCAAAAAAGCCTATTACTCACTCCTCCACCAAAAAGGGCAACTTCTAGTAACCCCAAGAGACAAACCATTCCACACTATTCTACAGCACTTCTTAGGCACGTCGGCTCGCCAACTTCGTGCCCGAGTTGCCTCGGTCCAGAGGTGGGAGCTCGTAAAAGAACCCGGCGATGTGGTGCCCTTCAGGCGAGGAGATGAAGACTGGAGATTCCGCGTGGAGATCGGGACGACGACGAGAAGACCGAAGGATCTACCCCTTCTTTAGTTAGCTAGGACTATGTTAATGGCCCAATCCGGGTTTAAAGTGCGCGGTGGTGCCGGTTTACAAGTTTTGTAAAAAGTTTCGTTTCCGCATTCCGGCGTCGGATTGACGGCCGGGGTGCCGCCGTGCACTTACATTGGTATCAGAGACATGCCATTAACCTAGTCTAGCTTGGTCTAACATGTTTATAAGTTCGATCGATCGGATTTTCCAAAAACCGCGTTTTTCCTTCATCAGTTTTCTGTCGATTTATTTTTGGCTTGAAATTTTTTTCAGTACATTGCAGAAACACGTGCAGGGAATTATAAGCATTCTGTGAAAATTTGGTCGCGTGGCGTCATTATTCCACCGCGGAACTGCGGCCAAACCCACGCATTGGCCGCTGTTCCGCCGCTATCTTGACTGTTCATGCATCAAATTTTTACAGTGGGCTTCTGGTTTGAAAATGGGGTTTCTGGAATATTCTTTTTGGGCCCAGATTTTCTTTGAGTGCTACAGTTGTGGTTGGGGCCCACTTGGGAAAATTTAGTCGATCGAAAATTTTAAACATGTTAGTTCACAGTATTTACATTATATCTGCGACCGAGAATGTCACTTGATCGGTAAATCCTGTCTAACTGCTATAGCCCTTTTAGACGGATTTTCGAACGTGACATTCACGTTGATGTTCTGTGTTGTGCTGTGATTTTGCGGATTGGTCGTGGGGGATAGCCTGGATGCAATGTTAGTACAGTTTGATTTATTATGCACATTTGATATTGCGGGGCGAGCGTCCGACATGTGGACTGCCGTCACTGCCTGTTTGTATATTATTCTTTTGGGGCACGACCAGGGTGAGGTCGATGTACCCGTTGTATGTATATTTTACTTTCTGTACTAGGATTACCCCAAGGTGGGGTGCACGGATAGCCGGGTTCTAGAGGGCAACGGACCCGCATCACATGGCGTTGAGATGGAGGGGGCCTCACTCTAGAATTGGCGGGCTATTCGCCGTACTCGTAGGGGGTACAGGTTGACCCAGGAGGGGTGCCCGAGTTACCGGATTCCATGAAGTGCTGGGTGGTTGTAACGTTTTGAAAATCGTTTCGGTGAAATTTCGAAAAAACGGTAAAATAAGAGGGCTTTCTGTAAAATGTCAAAATGCAAATATCTTTATTATAAAATTAAATATACATATTCTAGCTATGTAATTACTAGTATTTGGTGTTTATTGAGCCACTGGTGAAATTTCAAATTTTCTGAAAAAAATATTATTTTAATATTATTTTAAGCCGGTAAGAAAATACATTAAATTAGCGATAAATAGAAATTTAAATGGGCTAATTTTAATCTTTAAAATTATTTTAATTAAAATCTAGTTGTATTATAAATTTTTATTATTTTATTTCAAGTTTTAATGGGTTTTTATTATGGAGAACAAAAAAAATAATTAATTTAAGCTAAAACTTGCAATTTTGAGCTTGTGGGGGGTCTTTTTGCATGGAATTCTTTTTGTAATCACTCACACACACCCTCACCCCTCCATGGTCGAGCCCACCATCAGCAGCCCACTTCTCCCCCTCAAAAATTTCTCCATCTCAATTGTATGGGTGAAATAGAGTTTATAGGTGTAGGTTAAGATGTATTGTTTTGGAGGCTCATTGTACCTTGATTTGAGGGGGGTTGACTTGACCAATTGTGCACAACACCCACACCATTCCCCCCATCACCCCATGGCCGAAATTTTGCAGCCCTTCCCCCTTCACTTTCCTCTTTTCATTTCCTTCAATTTTAAATCAAAAAAAATTGCTCCAAAATCCAATTTAAATCTCACAAATTGATTTCCATTCTTCATCCCATTCTCCTTAGCTTTTATCACTTGGATCATGGTGTTATGAAGCCATCATTGGAGGCAAATTCTTCTTGCTAGATCACTAGATTTTAAGGTATAATTTCTACCCATTTAAATTCTTATGTTTAGATTTATTTAATTGAGTTGTTTTAGTGTTAATTTTAATGCTATTTGCATACTAGTTTTTTCTTTAAAGTTTATGGCTTGAGTTGAATTAGGGTTTTGTTTTGGAAATAGGTTATGATAAATTGTGCATGGTTTTGTGTTGTGGATTAACATCTTAAGTTTTATAGAAAGCTAATTTAGTTGTTAATTCCAAACCATTACTTATAAAATGCCCTAATTAAGTTATTTTGCTAACTAGAGTTTTGGAAAATTTGTAAATGCTTTAGATTAAATTATAATAATGGTTTCATGTCATTATAGATAATATATTGAGTGGTTTAATGCTTTTAGTTCATGAAAATCCTAGCTAAATTGTTGTTTGTGCATTTTTGCTATAAATTGTTAAAAAATTGGGTATTTTGTAAACTAGAATTTTGGGGTTAATGGAATTTAATGAGATTAAATTATGCAAATTGTTTTTATGACTTATTTAAGATATTTAATAAATATTATGGCCACTAGATTTGTTTAAACATCATGTTTTGTACAAAAACGGCGAATTGTGCTTGCTAGATTTTCGGAAAAATGACTTTTTAAGTGAAATTGGGGTTTTTGTGAATTTTAACCTATTTTATATTAAAATTAGTGTTCGTGAATGTGCAAATGAGTGTATTTGGGTTTTTCTCGATGATTTGGCGTTTGTACGCCGAAGTCGAGGGTTTTTGGGTTGATTTGTGAAAGCAACCATAGGTTTTGACCTATGTGGGATTCGTGCGTCGTTTTGGTCATGAGTCGGATTTTAATACGATACGGTGCGTTATGATATGTATGTACCCCATGTGGACTTCGAGACGACAAGCAAGCGCATGGCGACGTCGGCACCGGCGAACGAGGACCAAGTGAGTAGATTTATATCTACGGGGAGAAGTCGGGTGGATGGCGTATAGCACCCCCGCAGTTCATGGTGATGTATACGAATACGTATACACACAGATATTGATTATATGTTGTTGAGATTATTGATGATAAGATGGATATTTGGTATTTTTGGATTGGTTTAGTGTAGTTGCGAAACCCTAGTGTAGTGGTCGCACTCACACACGCACACACACACATATTTGCATACATTCTTTCTTTTATATGTGCGTATATGGGAGTATATATTTATGTGTTCACATGGGTATAGGACTATGTGTTCATATACTGGATTTGAGGATAGTATTTGGAATTTGAGATGAGTCGATGATTTTGGGCTTGAGGCCAGAAGATCGGTTATGTGATTTGGTTCGTATTGAGATACGACATGATGTTTTAGCGGGTCTTTTGACGTAGCAATTCTTACACATGTATGCATACTTAGGCGGTATCAGTATTGTACTAGACGTAGGACATTGTCCCG
Organism: Agapanthus africanus; assembly: GCA_030015575.1. NCBI lineage: Eukaryota > Viridiplantae > Streptophyta > Magnoliopsida > Asparagales > Amaryllidaceae > Agapanthus > Agapanthus africanus. The sequence continues at coordinate 214,072,106 of JASDDO010000031.1, read as the reverse complement.
GATCATGATATTTGATAAAGAAGATACCAGATGAATAGTGTGATTGAATGTGATATTAACCCGTACCCAGATTTGGGGATGCCGTACGACGGATTTACGTACGAGCTATATTTTGATGATTGATCCGCACTCTTGACTTGGGATGTCTGATTATAGATATGGTATCAGATATGATATTATTGAGGCGGGATCACCGACTAATATATATACAGGTATGTATATGTATCGACTCAAATGTTAGGCAGTTTCCTTACCTGTAGTCCAGCTGGTTAGCTTAGACCTTTAGTTTAGTTTAGTTGTTAGATTAGATTCGATTCTTACCTATTTCAAAAACTAACGAATCGTGGGTATTTTAAAAGACAGCCCAAGAGATCCTACGGATATTTCAAAAGACGTATCTTTTCATAAAAACACTGTAGCCCCTATTTTCAAAACCCCATGATTCGTGTTATTTCAAAAGGCACCATTTGTAGGACTTATATTAGATTAATGTAGATTAGTTATAGTTGCGTCTAGTATTCAGCTCCCGCTCATTATTGTGGTTCGCTTCGCATCGCATTCTTATATTATGTTTCATACTCCATTATTGATATCATGCTGTTAGGACACCAGCACCATTACCGATGATGCGTATGTACCATGTACACTTACTTGCCGGCTCACACACATCTTCATAGGTAATTGCCATGTCACGTACACCTTAGAAAATATTATTGCTTGACATAGCCTGTTAGCTAATAGTTTAGACATTGTAGTTATTACCTGCTACTTCATGCATACTGTTATTCATTGTTATGCCGCATTCATGGATTCTCATGCATATATTCACTATTTTACGTGTTATTGAGGTTTTGGATTCGGATTCCATGAGATTTTCTGGATTTGGAGGAAAACCGCAAAAACATAAATAAACCTTTTATCTCTTTTAAAATAAAAAGTGCGGTTTTCCCATGATGTATGAGTCGTCCACCATGAGTTTGCTGATGGATTTCGAGACCCGATTCGAGGAGTGGAGGAACCGTTTCGGGTACATGGTGGGCCCGGTGCGGTACCCCGGGGCAAGAAGAATGTGTTGTTGACGTTGAGCCCGGTAGGGGAGCACTACCGACCGGTGATATTACCCGACGCGTCGGATATCCGGAGGATACCGTCGTGGTCTTGAGATGGATGGTAGGGGCCGATCTGGATTGACGGCACCCTAGATATTGATTTTGAGATATTGAGGTACAGAGATTGTGATACAGAGATATCGAGATATTTGGACACTTGTTTTGTGTCGATGTTGGGCACTGTTTATTGCTGATTTCATTATGATACCTCATTTTAAAAATACAAAGGAAATCTCATTAAATTATGAAAACAGTTCTTCATTTAAATGTATTCTGTTTTCATGCATTCATACCTCATTCATATGATATATTGCTACCTGAGGCACTGACACGGGCACATGAGATTACACTCGGGTTAGATATTTACCCTAGCCTTGTTATAGGCTGCTGGTTATATATTTTAAGGATATATTATGATCGTATGACCTAGGATTGCGTCATACATGCGATTTCTGTTCGTAGATGTTTTTCTATTCACGAGTTGGCAACTCACCCCCGTTGTGCCCCAGTTTCTTGCAGGTTTGCCGTACAGGTTTCATTACGGCTTGCGGGCATAGTTTCCTTCGGGTGATTTGCTAGTAGGTGGGTTTATTGGTATCGTACCCATCATATTACCTTGTATTATATGATTCAGTTGTATCTAGTAAATTCCATCAACCAAACATGTATTTGTTTTTGAGATAGAGACCAGTGATGTTATTCTTTCGACCTTAGAGTCGCGCGTCTATTTCTGCAGATTTCTTGTGGTTTTGAGTTTCCTTTGAGTTTTTGATCCTCGTCGTTGGCGTTGTATATTATATTGCTTGTGTGGTTGTGACCGTCGATTGACGAAGAGCTAGCTCCCGCTTGGGGATGCCTTTTATTGATTTCGTATACTATACATGTTGTATCCCGTTTGGGAGCCAGTATTTACAAAGGAGACTCTGCCGAAATTTTCAGAAAATACTTGATGTTTTTAAAAACCGCATAATTCGGCTTATGCTATTAAAACTTCTGGATTTAAATTGGTTTTCCTACTCTCTACTACTCTTCTTGGTTTGGATTTCTGGGTTTTCGGCTTACTTAGAATACGTACGCCTTGAGACGTTCGTAGTTTAAGTGCCGGTCATGTTCCGTACTTTCGGGTCGTGGGAAAGTTGGTATCAAAGCGTTAGGTTTTACCTTCGGAGCGTAAGATGACCCTTGGTTGATGGAATAGGTGACTAAAGTAGAGTGACGTACCGTTGGTATGTTCCGCGGCATATTTACGATACGCTACTCTACTTAAGAAGCCTTAGGATGTACATTTCTTTGCTCAGTATTATATTCATTCCGATCTAGCGTCATCGGTACCAGTTATGGTTTTGCTGCCACGATTACGGGCAGGGAGAGCTACAGCTAGAGTTACGGTCAGCACGAGCTCGTCACGAACGAGGACTGGCCAGGGAGAAATTCTGGCAACACACGATTGCAGAGATGTGTCTTTTTACTGTGTTTCCGTGCCACGAGCGTTTGGCGGATCGCTTTTATGAGGTTACTCGGATGTGCTGATCGACACTAGAGGATTGAGCCAATGATAGAGGCCAGCCAGATTTTGATGACCGTTGGTGTGTTGCTTATTCATGATGATCGAGGTACTGTTCAGCGTGCAGACGAGCGAGCCAGTTAATGCTGTGAACGACGAGATATTGCCCCAGATGCTGGAATTAGTGCAAAACGAGTTGTACTAAGAGATGATAGAAGGTCTCTAGTCATCGAGGATGAATGACTAGGACATGTGGATCGTTCGCCTACCCCGATGCGAGGTCATCAGATAGATTGATTCCAGCTAGAGACGACTTCACGCGGAGACGTTGGGAGTCGACAGAGACGATCGAATGTCAGAAACCTATTATTCCAAGTTTAAAGTAGTCGGAAAGACATGCAGGTAATTCTATAGTCCCTCTAGAAGAATGAAACCCTAACTCGACTTAATGACCATGTGAAAGCCTTTGAACCTTCGGGTTTGCGGCAGTTCTACGGCGCCATTAGTGAGGCTTGGGTTTGCCTTTCTACGGCTGGACCACCGATGCTGTGGTATGTACTCGATACTATTATACAGTATCCAAGATGTTGAGCTCTTGGGGGATTATGAGGTTTTGACGACTCGATTGGATGGCTCGACTTAATTCAGATGCTAGGTGGTGAGATGCATTTCTTGGGAGACTCCCGATACGAGGATAGCCGTTGGAGCTCAGTCCATGCAGCCATGACGAGACGAGTCCGAAGCGGTCGACCTTGGAGAAAAGTGGAGTAAGCGGTGCGTACGAGATCTTGATAAGATGACGTTCTACTCCGCCGACATCAGAGATGCGATACGCATGCCGAGGCATTGTACTTGGATATACCTTCCAGAAGGAGTCGCGATGAGTATGCAGCCGTTCCGGAACAAGAAGCAGATATAGTAAAGGACGATGACTCCCGGACAGTTGGCAGAGATGAGACTGGAAGAGACCTTGAGTAGGATTCCTTTCAGGACAATGCTGCAATGATATTTACACCCAGGATCAGATGTGTCACGTGCATTTAGAGAGCCAGAGGCCGACTCCAGTGACATGTTGCTTTACGAGTGGTCGTGCGGATTGACCGAGAGATGACCAGAGAAGTGCCAAAACGGAATCGTCCCCGTTAGCACACCTGACAGGGCCGATGAGCCGGTGGATCGTGATATTGGTAATCCACAAGGAAGACTTGAAACCAGGAGCGGTCATGTTACGCACACCAGCAGGCCAGAGTTCAGGATCGTCGATGAGACATGCTATGAGTGACCACGACAGTTGGCCAGAGATTCTTGGAGGATGCGCTTGAGAGGGACTATTCCGCCATACTTGTTTTCAATATTGTTGGGCGATTTATTCGCTTGATTTGATTTTGATGATTGGATTTCATGATATGTGTTTTCATGCACCATGGTTGTACTTACTGAGTATTTACGATTTTTGCACAGTTGTTGCACTTGATATCGTTTTCGTGCTTGGTTTCACATGTTTGCGATTTTACGGTTTTAGACATTTGAGTTGATTTTGTGCGTATATACGCATTTGGTTTTTGCACGCGGTATAGTTCATATATGCTTGCAGTGCAGTGTTACGTATGTTGTGCACTTAGATGCACTGGACTTCGATTTTGATTGGGATACTCGATATTGTTTTGTGCACCTTGTGCACCTGATTGGATTTTAGCGCATGTTGGGCGCATGTTATGAGATGCGATTTGGTGCACACCAGATGCACTAAATCGAGATTCTTCATGCATGAGACGCACCTGTTTTTGCTATCAGGCACACACTTGGCCAGGACAGATGTTTCGTGCACACCCGATGCACTTAGATGTTGTTTCTGTGCGCAGGTATGGCACATATATGGATTTTGATTTTCGTGCGCACAAGACGCGCGTAGTATTCATACGCGTATTTTGGGATTGATTTTTCTTATAGAGCAGTACGTTTTTATGATATTGCTATGTGTTTTCGTACTGAGCAGGACTAGTCAGAGGACAGTACCTGAATATATTTTACATGTATAGTTTCGAGTTATATCATATTGGTTTTGCTTTGGATTTGGTATTGATGTCTTCCCCATGACTCCGATGATTGCGGGATGCTTGACGGAGTTCTGATTTGAGTTATATGCTCATTTTTCATGCGCATGCGTTGCGCTACGATTTGTTTTATGTATTTATGATTTCGGAGCCCCGGCGATTTGATGGTTTTGGCTGAAATATTTTAGTATTTAGGGGAAGTTTTAATTTAAATTCGGGGACCGAATTTCTTTAAGGGGGGAAGCTTGTAACGTTTTGAAAATCGTTTCGGTGAAATTTCGAAAAAACGGTAAAATAAGGGGGTTTTCTGTAAAAAGTCAAAATGCAAATATCTTTATTATAAAATTAAATATACATATTCTAGCTATGTAATTACTAGTATTTGGTGTTTATTGAGCCACTGGTGAAATTTCAATTTTTCTGAAAAAAATATTATTTTAATATTATTTTAAGCCGGTAAGAAAATACATTAAATTAGCGATAAATACAAATTTAAATGGGCTAATTTTAATATTTAAAAACATGTTAATTAAAATCTAGTTGTAATATAAATTTTTAGTATTTTATTTCAAGTTTTAATGGGTTTTATTATGGAGAACAAAAAAATAATTAATTTAAGCTAAAACTTGCAATTTTGAGCTTGTGGGGGGTCTTTTTGCATGGAATTCTTTTTGTAATCACTCACACACACCCTCACCCCTCCATGGCCGAGCCCACCATCAGCAGCCCACTTCTCCCCCTCAAAAATTTCTCCATCTCATTTGTATGGATGAAATAGAGTTTATAGGTGTAGGTTAAGATGTATTGTTTTGGAGGCTCATTGTACCTTGATTTGAGGGGGGTTGACTTGACCAATTGTGCACAACACCCACACCATTCCCCCCATCACCCCATGGCCGAAATTCTGCAGCCCTTCCCCCTTCACTTTCCTCTTTTCATTTCCTTCAATTTTAAATCAAAAAAAATTGCTCCAAAATCCAATTTAAATCTCACAAATTGATTTCCATTCTTCATCCCATTCTCCTTAGCTTTTATCACTTGGATCATGGTGTTATGAAGCCATCATTGGAGGCAAATTCTTCTTGCTAGATCACTAGATTTTAAGGTATAATTTCTACCCATTTAAATTCTTATGTTTAGATTTATTTAATTGAGTTGTTTTAGTGTTAATTTTAGTGCTATTTGCATACTAGTTTTTTCTTTAAAGTTTATGGCTTGAGTTGAATTAGGGTTTTGTTTTGGAAATGGGTTATGATAAATTGTGCATGGTTTTGTGTTGTGGATTAACACCTTAAGTTTTATAGAAAGCTAATTTAGTTGTTAATTCCAAACCATTACTTATAAAATGCCCTAATTAAGTTATTTTGCTAACTAGAGTTTTGGAAAATTTGTAAATGCTTTAGATTAAATTATAATAATGGTTTCATGTCATTATAGATAATATATTGAGTGGTTTAATGCTTTTAGTTCATGAAAATCCTAGCTAAATTGTTGTTTGTGCATTTTTGCTATAAATTGTTAAAAAATTGGGTATTTTGTAAACTAGAATTTTGGGGTTAATGGAATTTAATGAGATTAAATTATGGAAATTGTTTTTATGACTTATTTAAGATATTTAATAAGTATTATGGCCACTAGATTTGTTTAAACATCATGTTTTGTACAAAAACGGCGAATTGTGCTTGCTAGATTTTCGGAAAAACGACTTTTTAAGTGAAATTGGGGTATTTGTGAATTTTAACTTATTTTATATTAAAATTAGTGTTCGTGAATGTGAAAATGAGTGTATTTGGGTTTTTCTCGATGATTTGGTGTTTGTAGGCCGACGTCGAGGGTTTTGGGTTGATTTGTGAAAGCAACCATAGGTTTTGACCTATGTGGGATTCGTGCGTCGTTTTGGTCATGAGTCGGATTTTAATACGATACGGTGCGTTATGATATGTGTTAGTTATATGTATGCCCTAGAGGCCATTACTGTACATTGGATGTATATTGTAGTGGATGCTGGGACATATATAGGTAGGACTTTCTTGCTCGACATGATAGTACGCTATCTGGTTGATCTTTATCTTAACGTGTATACTTTCTGTCTCTCTGATTACATGTTGATAAAGCCCTTAGGATGTGTACTCGACTTCCAGGACTATGATGCAGATCATACTAGTGGGGCCTGGGTAGTCAATGAGTACATCCTTCATTGTTCCTAGTCGAGGGAATATCAAGACGGGGCATCGATATTCCAGTGTAGACTAGCGTATATCTTCTCGACCCATGTGATGGGCGATGGATGATCCCATATCCATTGGTATTTGACATCGAAGATGGTATACGGGTGCTCAGTGAAGACTGGGTACACTGAATGGACTAGCCGAGAACTCCCAGATGGTATTATACCTCACGTCAGATGGCAGTTCTTTCGTGACACTGGTATAGCTTAGTCTGTTGACCCGAGATCGACATAGAGTCTTGTGTGTCTCCCACTGTGCTTTGATTTCCACCCTACCACGGCTCTACTGAGTTGTGCAAACAGGTGGTTTTTGGGTACAGTCCCGATTCACATGGAGGCAATGAGCGATAGGAGGGGATTCGTCTCTCCCGGTATTGGGGGTTGATGTTGTGCTATGCTCGACTGGCCATAACAGGAAATCCCTGGCCAGGGTTGCAGTGATATACTGGTAAGAGTTATCAGTAGTTTCACGAATGTTATGGACCTTACGTCGGCATGAGTTATCGAGCTATTGGGGTCTGACGTTTACCACCCCTAGGCGAGATATGCGACATATCAGACGAACAGACCGGACTATACGGTAAGTGTTACTGGTTGGATTCACAGGAGTGTGAGCGGGCTTGCTCGTCGATCTTCTGATCGCTCAATACCCGGGTGGCCGTTACGTTTAGCAGACCGCTTGCGGCTTGTGGGTGTTTGATATGATCATCATCCGCTGCCGGCGTATTGACGAGTCTTTAGAGTCCTACACAGAGGTTTCCTGGCTCAAGCGAAACGAAATAGGAGCGCATATGAGATATGTGCGGGACCGAGAATAATTCGTGTATGTGATACCGTATTCTATTCTCGCGATGAATGTATCGAACGGTTATATGCGATATAACCTAGTTATCAAATCAAGGATTGATTCGATAAGCCGATACATATGATACTAGTCGGTTATATCCGATATGACCGGATCGTTAAATCAAGTGTTGATTTAATGATTTAGTGCATATTTATATATTTGATATATTACTTTGCATTAACTAGTATTGGTTCACTTTAAAAGGATTTTCTCACTTGAATTGTGCACATTGTATATGCGATATAGTTTTGTGCACATGTTTGTATCATGTTTGATGATACATGCTTGCTTGGTTAAGTGTAAAGAATCAAACCATGGTTTAAGTTAATGATTAGGGTTTTGATTATTTATTCATTTATCTTTCTTATTTATTCATTTTGGAAAAAGAAAAGGGATAAATGAATGGTTGAATGTTTTGTTTGCTAGTTGAACATTCATGAAGGTTTGACTTAGTCTCCTTTTTTGTTCTTATCCTTAACCCAAACAATTCCATTAACCATGGTCTTTTCTCTACACTTAACTAAGGTTAAAAGTATGATAAGATTTAATTCTTATTCTTTTTATTATTAAGACTTATCATATCTTCTTCTTCTTCTTCATCTTCTTCAACATGAAGAAAGCTAGTGGCCATCAATGGCAACTAGTGAAATTGAGTGAGAAATCCAAATATAAAGTCTACCCACTTCCTATTTCTTCATCCTCTACTACTTGCCATGTACTAGAGTGTGTTGCCTTCTCAAGTTTCTCGACTTGGCGAAGGCGGAGCTCGTTCTTGTGATGCCTCGACGTAGATCATCTTCGGCATCGAACCGACGATCAAGCCCGCCCATTTCTTCGACGAAGCCGATACTTGAGTTCGGGGTTCGATTTGGACAGTGGAGGGAGATCATCGTGGAGCTTAGGAATTGGTGGACCGGATCTACAAAGGTAGTAGCCCCTTTCCTATTTCTATATTTCCGTTTACTTACTTGTTTCGCCTAGATATCTAGTAAACGATCCGTATTAGGGTTTGTAGGCACCCGTAAAATTTGATTTGTGCATGTTTGATCACTTGTGAGACTTCACTAGAGTGCCTAGGAACCCTACAGTGGTATCAGAGCCTAGCTAGAGCCTTAGGCGAAGTCCCGACGGAGTTAGAAGTCCGATCGACCCAAAACACGACTTGAAAAATGCTCTCTGGACATTTCTGTAAATTGTGGATTTTTTGGAATTAAAAATATGCAGAGAAATGTGCAGGAAATTCTAAGAAAAACTGGAGAAAACCACAACCTAATTCAACAGTACGACCGCGGAACCGCGGCGTTGACCCCCATTTTGCGGCGGTTCCGCGGCCGTCTGTGATGATCAGGATGTGTGTTTTCTTCAGTTGTTTCTGTTGGTGTTTCTTGTGTGTTCTGGATGTTTTTGATATTTATTCCAGAGTTGTATTTTCTGGGTTGTATTGGGGACTCGGTGTATTCGATCGGACTGTCTAATTTTTGTCGGTGTGCTTTTCCGGGTATTTTTAGAATATGTTAAAAAGTTCGACCGGGTATAAATACCCACTTTTTCCCCTGCCGGGAAATTTCCAATTGTTGGATTTTTTCGTAGTTTAACGACGTTCTAAGTAGTGCAAGTAACTCGATGGACCCTCTAGAAGACAACAAACCTTAACTCGATTATGTGACTGTCTTGAACTGCCCTTTGAACCTTCGGGTTTTGGGCAGTATGGCGTACCACATGTGAGGCGTTGGCTTGTCCCTTCTACGGATGGACCGTTGGTACTGTGGCACGAACTGAATGTTGTTAGACTTATTTCATGTGTTGAGCTGTATCGGGAAAACTTGGGTGTTCGATTGTTCGATCGAAAAGTTTAGCATTTTCTATTTATCCGGAATTTGATACAATAATTGGAATTCACAAGTAGTTATGAGATAACGGAATGAATATTATAAACATAGCAATTTAGTCTCACTTGATCGGTTGCCACGGAATTTTGATGTGATCAAAAGTCCATCGCAATCACGTAGCGTACGCGGATACTCGCCGGGTAAACTTAATAGACAGCCTCACTCCATAGCCCCGACCAAGTGACTGTAGGAGAACCCCGTGGCCGAAAGCATCCGGTCGGGTGCTCGCGGCAGCGGTGTTCCGCCTTGGTGCACTTCGTCGACGGTATCGGGGGTGCGGCCGCCTACTAAAGTTTGCGACGAGCATTCGATCAGAATGTCGGGAATCCTGTTGAATTGCCCGACTCGATATTGAAAAGTGTTTTCGATTTTGAGACTAAAATGCGGGGTTTATAATTGTTAGGCATGCGATGTCTAAGTAATTCATTTGGTCAGGCATGCGATGTCTGAGGAGGTTGCGGATTCCAACTGTTGTAGTTTTACACTTTCTTTTCTGTGACCGTAAGTGTAATATGTGATATCGCCGGTTTCGTTGCTATATGTCAACGACAATTGGGATGCGCATATTTGCTTACGTTGATGACATGTGATGTTATGTGTTGCTGGATATGTTATATTGGATCGTCGTCTTTGAATAGCCGGAGGTTTTTTATGTGAGATGAGTGTTTTTCATTTTCATTCATGTAAAAACTTGTATGTAATATTCTTTTATTGGGGCACTTCCAGGTTGCGGAAGTTGTCACCGTTGATGTATATTATTTACTTTTCTGCACTAGGATAGACCCAAGGAGGGGAGCACAAGTAACCGGGTTCTGGGGTCCAGTGGGAGACCAACTCGAGGAGTCGAGTCCGGGTCTCCTAACCCTAGAATTGGTAGGGTTGCTTGCCGCTCTTGTAGGGGTCTAGGGGTGTGGGATTGGCTATTCATCACGACCGTGGAATCCGTGTTTTATACTGGCTCATATTAAAAATACGGACGTCCTAGTATATCCAATATTTCATATGATTCTTTCTGCTGCGTTATCTGTGATGTGATCATGCGATGTTCTGTGCTCTGTTCAGATAGATATAGTATATAGTATATATGATATATTATATAGACGTTGCTTATGTTTTACACCCGCGTTAGCCCTGCCCCCGCTCTGCCGTTAGTTACCTAACCTAACGGTGCACGAGGGGACATCGAGGCGAATGCGGATGGCATAAGTGTACGTCATATTTATCTGTGATGTTTAGGTAATTTAAATGATGGGATATTCATTAATGAGATTAATGAAAGAAAATAAACCTAATTGATGTTGTGGAATCGAATTTCAAAATAAAACAGGTAGCTACAGTTCTTGCTTTGCATCGCGGTGTTCCTTGTAGAACATCCTGCACCTTATTCGATAGGGAAAGGACCGAGATCTCTTCACCGGGAGTGACTCCTTTAGCAATAACTGGCAGATGCTACATCACTCGGTTTGTCTTTTGATAGCTTCTATAGTTTCCGCTTTGCACAGTGATATATATGATATATCCCGCATCTCATTCGACGAGGAAAGGGCCGACGATCCCTTCACCGGGAGTGACCCCTTTAGCAAAACTAGAAAAGCCTCAAAAACATTCCATTTAAAAACCATTTGATTCCGCAACGAGATCAAGTTCAAAGCGTTAAAGGTTTCCACAAAAACCAGCCGCAACCCTCCGTCATTTTAGGAAGTAGAGTACTTAGTATTCGTGCTGTGTTTGTTGACCATAGTCAAGGCACAGTGTACGGTAGCTAAGTGATGTCTTCCTACACCACATATGATGCGATTAGTTAGGACAGTCGCGTGACTTTGTTGACCTTAGTTAAGGGTCATGTGGGTAGGTCTGATTAATCACGAAATGACGGGTAGAACTTGACTAGTACTTATGATTTGTTGACCATAGTTAAGGTCATAGGTGCTAGGGGTAAAAACCTTAATCGGGAGTTTCAAGTGTTGGAATTTGCAATGAGATTGCATACCTTCTATGTGATAGTTGGATCCCGATACCCACTGCGAGTAATTGTTACTCCTGGGAGAGTTTTGCACTTTGCAATTAGCCGATCAAGTAGGTGTCTAGAAAGGTGTCAACGGGGTTACGCCTCTGGGAAAACGAGGTTTACAGTAATTAGGTCCGTGCGAAAGCACGGGGAACCTCCCTCAAAGTACCGACACTGGCCTGGCTGAAAGATTGGCGAACTTTTAGAGTGTAATTAATCCTGGCTAGTCTTTCCTTTTAAGGTTTGAAGGAAGATTTGATAAAAACAGTGGGAGCCATCCTGATTAGATAAAATATATAACCAATCTGATCTTGCAAGAGCGCACGCAGAGTGTTTTCTTCTCTCTCTCTCCAGGTAGCGACCATATCATGCCTTAATCAAGATAATAAAACGGATTATTGACCGAACCTGCTTGTTATACTGAGCTGGGGAACGTTGGTCCCGCTCCAACTTATAATTGTTATAAGACAGAGCAGGAAATAGGGGAATACCAGAATTCCTATGCCGCCCAAACGAAGAAAGTGCATATGATGCATCTCCTTCGGGTGTGTTCATTATAAAGAACTGTTTCTCAGTATCCTCTGCATCCTGGGTATATGATACCGGATCAGGATCCCAGATATGTAAGCTGTTACATAGGGCTACAAAAAGGGTAGAAAAACTGAGAACGGGTGATAAGTTTCATGAGACAGAAACCGGGGCAAGTGTTGCAGCCAAGTCTGTTGGTCACTGTCACCCTGTACTACCAATACATTATTTCTGAACAAATGCTATTAGATACCGAACCTGATATACAAAATTATATCAGTCTCTTTATTAGTAAAGAAAGGATATAATTTTGTATTGATAATGTTTTGAACATTTCCTATATCAAAAGTTGATCGGTTCAGGCACGTTATCTAAAAGCATTGAAGTTCTAAATCAAACTACAGTTCCTAGTATACAGAACACACACAAGAAGAAGAGTTCAGAAATGAACGAATCCTTCTTGAGGCATTGTAGACTAGGTCACATCAATGCGACCAGACTGGCTAAAGTTACATTTAAGATGCATATTTAAATCAGTTTGAATTTACATCTTGTGAAACTTGCCAGTCATGTCACAAAGATTAGATGACCATAGCTCTGTTTATTAGAAACAGAGAAAGAGTTAGTAAAATCTTGGGACTGATACATGATGATGTATGTAAAGTCTCCTGTCTACACATGCCAGGACTGGTTCTTTATACTTCATTATATTCTCTGATAATCTCTCAAGATTCAGTCATATGTTCCTGTTGAAACACAAGTCCGAACCTTTTGAGGTATTCACAGAATATAAGTTAGAAGTAGAGAACCAATAACCGGGTATAAGTATTATGTCCTATGATGAGATCAGGGAGGAGAATACTTGTGCATGGCATTCCTGGACCATTCTAAAGGAGAATGAGATTCTCTCTCCGTACTACTCCTTTGAATACACCACAGCACAACGGTGTATCAGGGCGGAGCAATTGCACAATATGAAATATGGTGTGCTCTATGATGAGTATTACTGAGTTACCTATTTCCTTTTGGGAGTTATGCACTTATGAAGTTGCATACCTATTGAATAGGGTTCGATTCAAATCAGTGCCTGCCACTCCATATAAGATATGGTGTGGGAAGATCCTTTCTCTTAAGCGAGTTAAGATTTGGGGTTGTCCGGCCTATGTTTAAAGCAAAATCCGGACAAGATCGAGGCAGGATCAGTTCTGTTGAACTGGAAAGGTTCCAGCTATACAAAACTGCAGTTGATGATTTGACAGAACCAAAGGATTCTATAGTTTCCGACGAACCTCAGCCTCTCCGCCGATCTAGTAGGGTTCCTCATCCGCCTGAGAGATACCTCGGTTTCTCGATGACAGTGGGAGCAAGGATTACATCATGAGATGATGACCCAACTAGTTTCGAGCAGGCCATCAAGAGTAGGGACTCTGTAAGAATGGCTGGATGCTTAGCGATCTGAGATGGAATCCTTATACACCAACAAAGTATGGACTTTGGTTGCAATATCTGAAGGGTTAAATCCCCATCAGGAGCAAGTAAATCTTGAGAAGATTACTTGGTGTAGATGGAAAAGTTGAGACTTTCAAAGCTAGACTTGTTAAAGGTTTTCGTCATCGACCAGGCGTGGATAATGATGAAACCTTTTTCCAGTAGCTATGCTTAAGTCTATCCAGATCCTACTTACCACGGCTACATACCATGACTACGATATCTGGCGGTTGGGTGCCATGACTGCTTTTCTAAATACTGATTTAGAAGAGAACGTCTGTAAGTACACAGCCAGAGGTCTTCGTAAACAGTGGGAGCAGCGGAAACGTGTGCAAGTTGCTTTACATAATGAAGCAGGCATCGCGGAGTTGGAACGTCTGTTTTGATGTGATAGTCAAAGTGTTTGACTTCATCAAAATGGTAGACGAACCTTGTATATACAAAAGGGTAGTAGAGAGTAAGGTGGTCATCTTCGTATTGTACGTAGACAACATACTCTTGATAGGAAAAGAGTTTCCTATACTACGATCGATCAATCTCCTATTATCACAAGGATTCTCCAAATAGGATCAAAGTGATACCTCCTAAATCCTGAGTTTTCATCTATGAGATAGATGTAATTGGATGCTAGGATTCTCACTAGATGTAGTGAGATGGTATCAATCGATCCTGGGGAGAATCACTGGAAGAGTTCCAGGGTGATAAAGACGACTGAATGTCAGTCACGGGCATTGTCTTTACCCTCAGTAGAGGACGGTATGTTGGAAGAGTTCCAAGCTAGATACCGTGGCAAACTAGATGATAAAGGCTGGTAACATCGCTATTGAAGATACTACCAAAGAGGAAGTTTGGGTGTATATTGGTTCATAAGATGAACTAGGTTCCTACCATTGTATGACAATGGAAGTGTGGCTTAGGCCCTGGAACCCTGGTCCCATCAGTGACCCAGACATATTCTGAGGAAGCATCACCTGATCATGGAGATAGTTGATCTCTGGGATGATCGAGGTAAGGAGAGTAGACTCAGAGGATAACACGGCGGATCCACTCACGAAGGCCTTATCCCAGAGAGAGACTCATATGGGATGGTTGAGTATCAGATACTGCAACTACTGCTACAGATGGCCCTAGTGCAAGTGGGAGATTGTTAGTTATATGTATGCCCTAGAGGCCATTACTGTACATTGGATGTATATTGTAGTGGATGCTGGGACATATATAGGTAGGACTTTCTTGCTCGACATGATAGTACGCTATCTGGTTGATCTTTATCTTAACGTGTATACTTTCTGTCTCCCTGATTACATGTTGATAAAACCCTTAGGATGTGTACTCGACTTCCAGGACTATGATGCAGATCATACTAGTGGGGCCTGGGTAGTCAATGAGTACATCCTTCATTGTTCCTAGTCGAGGGAATATCGAGACGGGGCATCGATATTCCAGTGTAGACTAGCGTATATCTTCTCGACCCATGCGATGGGCGATGGATGATCCCATATCTCTTGGTGTTTGACATCGAAGATGGTATACGGGTGCTCAGTGAAGACTGGGTACACTGAACGGAATCGCCGAGAACTCCCAGATGGTATTATACCTCACGTCAGATGGCAGTTCTCTGGTGACACTGGTACAGCTTAGTCTGTTGACCCGAGATCGTCATAGAGTCTTGTGTGTCTCCCATTGTGCTTTGATTTCCACCCTACCACGGCTCTACTGAGTTGTGCAAACAGGTGGTTTTTGGGTACAGTCCCGATTCACATGGAGGCAATGAGCGATAGGAGAGGATTCGTCTCTCCCGGTATTGGGGGTTGATGTTGTGCTATGCTCGACTGGCCATAACAGGAAATCCCTGGCCAGGGTTGCAGTGATATACTGGTAAGAGTTATCAGTAGTTTCACGAATGTTATGGACCTTACGTCGGCATGACTTATCGAGCTATTAGGGTCTGACGTTTACCACCCCTAGGCGAGATATGCGACAGATCAGACGAACAGACCGGACTATACGGTAAGTGTTACTGGTTGGATTCACAGGAGTGTGAGCGGGCTTGCTCATCGATCTTCTGATCGCTCAATACCCGGGTGGCCGTTACGTTTAGCAGACCGCTTGCGGCTTGTGGGTGTTTGATATGATCATCATCTGCTGTCGGCGTATTGACGAGTCTTTAGAGTCCTACACAGAGGTTTCCTGGCTCAAGCGAAATGAAATAGGAGCGCATATGAGATATGTACGGGACCGAGAATAATTCGTGTATGTGATACCGTATTCTATTCTCGCGATGAATGTATCGAACGGTTATATGCGATATAACCTAGTTATCAAATCAAGGATTGATTCGATAAGCCGATACATATGATACTAGTCGGTTATATCCGATATGACCGGATCGTTAAATCAAGTGTTGATTTAATGATTTAGTGCATATTTATATATTTGATATATTACTTTGCATTAACTAGTATTGGTTCACTTTAAAAGGATTTTCTCACTTGAATTGTGCACATTGTATATGCGATATAGTTTTGTGCACATGTTTGTATCATGTTTGATGATACATGCTTGCTTGGTTAAGTGTAAAGAATCAAACCATGGTTTAAGTTAACGATTAGGGTTTTGATTATTTATTCATTTATCTTTCTTATTTATTCATTTTGGAAAAAGAAAAGGGATAAATGAATGGTTGAATGTTTTGTTTGCTAGTTGAACATTCATGAAGGTTTGACTTAGTCTCCTTTTTTGTTCTTATCCTTAACCATAACCATTCCATTAACCATGGTCTTTTCTCTACACTTAACTAAGGTTAAAAGTATGATAAGATTTAATTCTTATTCTTTTTATTATTAAGACTTATCATATCTTCTTCTTCTTCTTCATCTTCTTCAACATGAAGAAAGCTAGTGGCCATCAATGGCAACTAATGAAATTGAGTGAGAAATCCAAATATAAAGTCTACCCACTTCCTATTTCTTCATCCTCTACTACTTGCCATGTACTAGAGTGTGTTGTCTTCTCAAGTTTCTCGACTTGGCGAAGGCGGAGCTCGTTCTTGTGATGCCTCGACGTAGATCATCTTCGGCATCGAACCGACGATCAAGCCCGCCCATTTCTTCGACGAAGCCGATACTTGAGTTCGGGGTTCGATTTGGACAGCGGAGGGAGATCATCGTGGAGCTTAGGAATTGGTGGACTGGATCTACAGAGGTTGTAGCCCCTTTCCTATTTCTATATTTCCGTTTACTTACTTATTTCGCCTAGATATCTAGTAAACGATCCGTATTAGGGTTTGTAGGCACCCGTAAAATTTGATTTGTGCATGTTTGATCACTTGTGAGACTTCACTAGAGTGCCTAGGAACCCTACAATATGTAGGTACCCTATGTGGACTTCGAGACGACAAGCAAGCGCGTGGCGACGTCGGCACCGGTGAACGAGGACCAGGTGAGTAGATTTATATCTACGGGGAGAAGTCGGGTGGATGGCGTATAGCACCCCCGTAGTTCGTGGTGATGTATATGAATACGTATACACACAGATATTGATTATATGTTGTTGAGATTATTGATGATAAGATGGATATTTGGTATTTTTGGATTGGTTTAGTGTAGTTGCGAAACCCTAGAGTAGTGGTCGCACTCACACACGCACACACACACATATTTGCATACATTCTTTCTTTTATATGTGCGTATATGGGAGTATATATTTATGTGTTCACATGGGTATGGGACTATGTGTTCATATACTGGATTTGATGATAGTATTTGGAATTTGAGATGAGTCGATGATTTTGGGCTTGAGGCCAGAAGATCGGTGATGTGATTTGGTTCGTATTGAGATACGACATGATGTTTTAGCGGGTCTTTTGACGTAGCAATTCTTACACCTGTATGTATACTTAGGCGGTATCAGTATTGTACTAGACGTAGGACATTGTCCCGGATCATGATATTTGATAAAGAAGATACCAGATGAATAGTGTGATTGAATGTGATATTAACCCGTACCCAGATTTGGGGATGCCGTACGACGGATTTACGTACGAGCTATATTTTTATGATTGATCCGCACTCTTGACTTGGGATGTCTGATTATAGATATGGTATCAGATATGATATTATTGAGGCGGGATCACCGACTAATATATATACAGGTATGTATATGTATCGACTCAGATGTTAGGCAGTTTCCTTACATGTAGTCCAGCTGGTTAGCTTAGACCTTTAGTTTAGTTTAGTTGTTAGATTAGATTCGATTCTTACCTATTTCAAAAACTAACGAATCGTGGGTATTTTAAAAGACAGCCTAAGGGATCCTAAGGATATTTCAAAAGACGTATCTTTTCATAAAAACACCGTAGCCCCTATTTTCAAAACCCCATGATTCGTGTTATTTCAAAAGGCACCATTTGTAGGACTTATATTAGATTAATGTAGATTAGTTATAGTTGCGTCTAGTATTCAGCTCCCGCTCATTATTGTGGTTCGCTTCGCATCGCATGCTTATATTATGTTTCATACTCCATTATTGATATCATGCTGTTAGGACACCAGCACCATTACCGATGATGCGTATGTACCACGTACACTTACTTGCCGGCTCACACACATCTTCATCGGTAATTGCCATGTCACGTACACCTTAGAAAATATTATTTCTTGACATAGCCTGTTAGCTAATAGTTTAGACATTGTAGTTATTACCTGCTACTTCAGGCATACTGTTATTCATTGTTATGCCGCATTCATGGATTCTCATGCATATATTCACTATTTTACGTGTTATTGAGGTTTTGGATTCGGATTCCATGAGATTTTCTGGATTTGGAGGAAAACCGAAAAACATAAATAAACCTTTTATCTCTTTTAAAATAAAAAGTGCGGATTTCCCATGATGTATGAGTCGTCCACCATGAGTTTGCTGATGGATTTCGAGACCCGATTCGATGAGTGGAGGAACCGTTTCGGGTACATGGTGGGCCCGGTGCGGTACCCCGGGGCAAGAAGAATGTGTTGTTGACGTTGAGCCCGGCAGGGGAGCACTACCGACCGGTGATATTACCCGACGCGTCGGATATCCGGAGGATACCGTCGTGGTCTTGAGATGGATGGTAGGGGCCGATCTGGATTGACGGCACCCTAGATATTGATTTTGAGATATTGAGGTACAGAGATTGTGATACAGAGATATCGAGATATTTGGACACTTGTTTTGTGTCGATGCTGGGCACTGTTTATTGCTGATTTCATTATGATACCTCATTTTAAAAATACAAAGGAAATCTCATTAAATTTTGAAAACAGTTCTTCATTTACATGTATTCTGTTTTCATGCATTCATACCTCATTCATATGATATATTTCTACCTGAGGCACTGACACGGGCACATGAGATTACACTCGGGTTAGATATTTACCCTAGCCTTGTTATAGGCTGCTGGTTATATATTTTGAGGATATATTATGATCGTATGACCTAGGATTGCGTCATACATGCGATTTCTGTTCGTAGATGTTTTTCTATTCACGAGTTGGCAACTCACCCCCGTTGTGCCCCAGTTTCTTGCAGGTTTGCCGTACAGGTTTCATTACGGCTTGCGGGCATAGTTTCCTTCGGGTGATTTGCTAGTAGGTGGGTTTATTGGTATCGTACCCATCATATTACCTTGTATTATATGATTCAGTTGTATCTAGTAAATTCCATCAACCAAACATGTATTTATTTTTGAGATAGAGACCAGTGATGTTATTCTTTCGACCTTAGAGCCGCGCGTCTATTTCTGCAGATTTCTTGTGGTTTTGAGTTTCCTTTGAGTTTTTGATCCTCGCCGTTGGCGTTGTATATTATATTGCTTGTGTGGTTGTGACCGTCGATTGACGAAGAGCTAGCTCCCGCTTGGGGATGCCTTTTATTGATTTCTTATACTATTCATGTTGTATCCCGTTTGGGAGCCAGTATTTACAAAGGAGACTCTGCCGAAATTTTCAGAGAAATACTTGATATTTTTAAAAACCGCATAATTCGGCTTATGATATTAAAACTTTTGGATTTAAATTGGTTTTCCTACTCTCTACTACTCTTCTTGGTTTGGATTTCTGGGTTTTCGGCTTACTTAGAATACGTACACCTTGAGACGTTCGTAGTTTAAGTGCCGGTCATGTTCCTTACTTTCGGGTCGTGACAGTGGTCCATTCACGTTGCTGAAGGAGGCTGCCTCGCTTCTGGTTTTGGTGGGTAACTTGCCACGCCCGTAGGGGTCTAGGAATTCTTTGCACATGCTATCTACACGACCAGGGGAACGTCGGGTTTCAGTAGCGGCTCTATGAAACCCCGGGATCCCAGATATCTGTATTGTTCTGTGATGCTTATTACATTTCTGTGATGTTACATTTTAGCACGCCTTGAGCGAATATTATATATTGATATATATTAGTAGATATTGTATATGTTTTGCATCCGCGCTATACCAGTCCCCGCTCTGTCGTTAGTTAAGTAACCTAACGGGTAATGACGGGACCCAGTGGCGAATGCGGATGGCATATACGTACATCATTATTTTCGTTCTTTACTGGTGTGATCAATTGATGGGACTGCGTTGATTCAGATCAATGCAAGCTAAACAAACCTATTCTGATATTTTTGGAACATTTTTCAAAAAGCTGTTATTGCAAGGACGTTCACTTTTGTTTTGCACAGTGGTATTCTGTTGGAATATCCTGCACCTCAGTCGACGAGGCAAGGGCCGGGATCCCTTCACCGGGAGTGACCTCTTGGACAGAAGTTTGCGTCAGGGCAATAACTTCACTATAGTCGTTTACTTTTGCTTTGCATCGTGGTATTCAGTTGGAATATCCTGCACCTCATTCTACGGGGAAAGAGCCGAGATCCCTTCACCGGGAGTGACCTCTTTAGCAAAGGTTTTCGCCACTATATTTTTATAAAAGCTATCCGGTTCCTTCAACGATATCAAGTTCATTACGTTAAAGGTTTTCGCCAGAAACCATTCGTAGCCCTCCGTCGTTTCATATGGATACTCAATAGTATTCAAGCTGTGTTTGTTGGCCAAAGTCAAGGCACAGTGTTTGGTTGCTATTGGGTATTCAAATGCAGCATAGATAGATGTGTTGGTTTGGGACAGTTGTACTGCCTTGTTGGACAAAGTCAAGGGTAGGTACGGGTGGGTTCAAATTAACCTGAAGAATGACGGGTAGAACTTGACATGTGACTTATGATTTGTTGGCCAAAGTCAAGGTCATAAGAGCATGGGGTAAAAATCACATCGGGAGTTTCTAAAGAAACTGAAACTTGCCAGATATGCGCATACCTTCTGGAGTTGGATAACGTGAGCGGATTCCGTCACGTTATCATGCGATGATAGTTGGATCCCGATTCCCACCGATGAGTTGGTTTACTCCTCGGGTGATCCCGAATAATTCTTCTTTCAGGTTTGGAGGATAATTTGACGGTACAGTGGGAGGTTTCCTGATTAGATAAATTGGTAACCATTTTGATCTAGGTTAGAGTGCATGCTGAGTGTTTCTTTTCTCTCTCTCTTTGGAAGCGACCATTGACCCGAACCTAGACTATGACTCAGAGACCAAAATTAACCGAACCTTCTTAAACACTGGCTTTTGGATTGTCAGAGTTGCATACCTCATTGCCACTCCTACTTTTACCCTTTTCTCCAGGACACCCCGTATTACTATGAACGTCCACTTCCATTGGATAAAACCATCGTATGGTTATATATGAACTCGAAGGAATTTATTCAAGGATGGTTTCTGGTTCTGTAGAAAACGAATAGGACTATTAAGTTGTCTTTTCCTTTTACCTTCTCTCAGGTTGCGAGTACTCCTTGGTTTAGGAGATAGTACACCTATTACGCAAATTGGATAGTCTTCTTCCAAACCTTAGGCTGGTGCAAAACAGTGGGGAATGAAGAAAACCAATTAGCATAACGATGGTGTGCAGAAGGTATTAAGTAAAGACATATAAAGGGATTAGAAGGAGGGCAAAGTAAATTGCGACTGCTATTCACGACCAAACCAAGTATTTCATTACCACTCCCACTTCACCTTTTTCATTTCTCCAGGACACTCCGTATCACTACGAAGATCCACGGTTTATTGGATACTCCATCGTATGGTTATATACGAACTCGAAAGGAACTTGTTCCAGTTCGGGGATGGATTTTGGTTCAGGAGAAATAGGAATAAGGTTTATTCAGGTGTCTTTTATCTTCACCTTCTCTCGCATTGCGAGTGCTCCTAGGATTAGGACAGTACACCCATTATGCTTATTGGATAGTCTTCTTCCAAACCATAGGCTGGTGCCGAACTGTAGGGAAGGAAGAAAACCATTTAGCCTAAGAGGGTGTACAGAAGGTAATGACTAAAGACATATGAAGGGATGCGGAGAGATGGCATAGAAATATACGGTTACAGTTGTGAATCTGGATAATGGAAGAGACATTACTAGGAATACCCGTATACCCCTACGAAACATTTCAATGTTTCAGTTTCACTGTGTACTGTTAAAAGAAAACTGATTTCCCAATTAGACAGTTTCTCCAGGGTTTGTATTTACCAGGTATGATTCTTACATCTGTATGGTTTTATAGATGACGAGTGGGAGTAAGTTATTGGGAATTAGGTGATCATCCTCATTATATCAGAATTCGTTGTAATTGGTGATATTTGAGGAAATCGCCTGGGCTGTTTGCCGGTTGGCTAATATTTGGTTTAGAATATCCGTTGCTATGCACCAATTTCAAATTGATATATCTGTACGTCTATTTTCATAGAGTGAGATATACCTTTTTGAAATTATGTCTATGACATTTACCTATATCAGTGGATAGTTAGGTAAGGAGTATTAAACAGCGGTGTAATCCTTCATAACCATAGTATAGTTTTCAACTTACGACACACAGGGATTGAGTTATCAGAATCAAGGGACTTATACAGAGTATTGTATGTTGTCCAGTGTCCATTAGGACAGAGGGGTGGGTACTCGTACTACAGTCTAAGAAGTTTGGATTTGGAGTTCATTTATGAACTAGGTCCCATCAGATATCCAGACATATTCTAAGACAGGTATTGCTCATTACGGGAGATGGGTTTCTCCGCGAACTTGAGATAAAGAGAGACATAGAAATAAATATTAGGGCGGATCAACTCACTGAGGCTATTCCTCGAACGCAATAGTTTCGCAAACTGGTTTTGTGAGACTGATTAGTAGAGGAGTTGGGTGTTCGGTATCACACGGGCTGTGAGTATGCGACATCGCAATAATTAGCATTGAGTGCAAGTGGGAGATTGTTGGAGATAATGCCCTAAGAGTCAATTATTGGATCACAGGCACATGATTGCAATGATTGAGGGAGGACCTATACCGGTAGGTCAGTCTTACTCAAGATGATAGTATGCTATCTGGTTTATCTTCATCATCGTGTACTGCTTTAGGTGACCTTACATGTCACTATTGCGCGTTGATAGAGCCCTTAGGATTCTTTCTTGACGTCCAGCAGTATGATGGCGATCATATACATGGGAGTTGGGGTCTATAAGCACATTCTTAAAAGGTCCCTAGTCGTGGGAGTTTCGAGACAGGGCATCGATACTACAGAGTAGACTAGTGTATACAGTCGAGACCCCAACGAGGGGCGGTGGCCAGTCTCACAAGCCACTGGTGTCATTTGGTTCACCTAAGATGTATACAGGTGCTCATTGGCTTATGAGTACACCGGACAGGACTCGCCGGGAACATGCTAGTGGGTCTTATACCAGACGTCAGATAGCAGTTCCCTGGTGACATGTGTACAGGTTAGTTCATCGACCTGAGATTGTCATTTGTCTCGTGTGAGTTCCCACTGTACTTTGATTACTACCCTACCACGCTCAAAGGAGACGTGCAAACAGGTTTTAGTTGGGTACAGTCCCGAGCCACATGGAGGCAGTGAGCGGATCTGCAGGGGTTCGTCTCTCCCGGTATTGGGGGTGAGGTCGCGCTGTGTCTAGGAGAGCCATTACACGAAGTCCTTGGCCAAGGCAGGAGATTTGCTGGTAGGTATTCCAGTAGTATCTCAGGGAGTTCTGGGCTACACTCCGACACGAGTTGTACCGCTTTTGGGGGTCTGACTTTTACCAACTCCCTAGGCCTGCCATGCGATGCTCATAGACGAACGGACCGGACTGTACGGATATTTTCCCTGACAGGCTCAATAGGGTGTCAGGATGAGTTCGCTCATCGACGTCCCTTTTGGTCAATACCTGGTAGCCCGTTACGTATGGCTAATACCTCTGACGTGCTAGTGGTTAAATCCACAATCAAAGTATTGACGAGTCTTTAGAGTCCCCCACAGACCGTTTCTCAAGTTTCGGGCGAAACGTTGTAGAGGCCGTATGGAGATATGGCAGGGTTCGATCATATACGTGCGGTATTGCACGGATCATGATCGGACGGAAAATACTAGCGGGCTTTGGTTTAAGCCGGATCCGAGTATAGTACAGTGTAGATTTTGTTTCATTGCATTTGTATTCGGTCAGAATACAAATGCGGGTATGTATATACAGTCGCGGAGTTTTCCTGTAATTTATTACATGATCAGTTTTTTAAGTTTCCTGTTTGCATTCCGTTTCGGCCATTTTCCTTTGTTTCCTTTCTTTGGCTGAAATTTGGTGGAGGGGGTTATTTGCAATTGTGCAATAAACAATTGAGAAGACTTTTGCATCATGATGGTTTCATGATGGTGCACCATCCATTGACTTCATTTGACTTCCTTGGATAATCATTGCTTGACTTTTGTGTGATGAGATGAGTAATGGGTTTTTGAGTGAGGTTTTTGTTGTAATGATTCTAATCATCACTCCTCTCTCTTTCATGGATGATTGCTTCCCCCCCTTTGGTTTTTTTCCCTCCTCTCATTTTTTCCATTCTTGATGAAAGTAGGTCGGCGACATTTTCATGGGGGTTGTCCCAAATTTTGGTATTGGGATTTTTGATCTTTTGGCTTTGCAAAAATCCCATAGCTCCATCTACAAAAAGTTTTGTTCATTTCCTCCACCAAAAAGGCAACTTCTTACAACCCCATGAGACAAAGAGTTCCACACTATTCTACAGCAATTCTTGGACACGTCGACTCGCCAACTTCGTGCCCGAGTTTCCTCAGTCCAGAGGTAGGATCCCATAAAAGAACCCGACGATGTGGTGCCCTTCCGACGAGGAGATGAAGACCGAAGATTCCACGGGGAGATCGGGACGACGACGAGAAGTCCGAAGGACACGTATCGCTCTGTATATCTCTCTACCCCTTCTCTTGTTAGCTAGGAGTTGGTTAATGGCCCGATCCGGGTTTATAGTGCGCGGTGGTGCCGGTTTACAAGTTTCGTAAAAGTATCGTTTCCGCATTCCGGCCTCGGAATGACGGCCGGGGCGCCGCCGTGCACTTACACTTTATGCTTTTGATGTTGTCGTATGCTTGCTAACCCTTGTGCTTAGTGTTGATACCTCTAGCTTGGACATACAAATGGTAGGTGGATAGTATGGACTCGTTTCGTGTTTTGAGTCGAGATCTGATACCTGATGATTTGTGCTTTGCAACCGCTTTGACAAGTCATGCTTCAAGTCGGAATCGACACAAGGACGAACAACTCACGAGCAAGGGAGCGTCGAAGGAATCATCGCGATTCGACCATCCAAGCCAAAGCCACGGCCATTTCTTTCTTAACTTGTTTTCTTTTTTCTCGTGTTTTATATTTTTGTGACAAACCAAACAATTCATATTCTTTGTTCTTGAACCTTAAGCGACAAAACCTAATACACAATTCCCTGCAGATCGTCCCATACTTGCCGGCTCGCTACAACGCGTCATGCACTTGCAGTTTATAAATTTTAAAATGAGACCGAGCTCGCATGTGCACTATTTCTAAAAACCATTTCTTTCAAAACACATTTGCGCGCGCAGGTAAAGTTCCAACAATACCTCGAGAAATCATCGGTGAAAGTAATGAAGTAGGAATAGCCACTTCTTGCATATGTAGATATTGCCCCACACACGTCGCTGTGTATGAGTCCCAGAAGCTCAGTAGCCCTTTCTCCTTGTCTAGTGAACTGAGTTTTTGTCATCTTTCCTCTGATACATGATTGACAAGTTGCATATGATTGATACTCAAATGGATCCAAGTATCCTTCTTTATGTAACTTAATCAGTCATGCTTCATTGATATGACCAAGTCTACAATGCCATAAGAAAGCTTGGTTTGGTTCTGAACTCTTGAAAACATGATGTTGATTGAGAATGTATATTCCATTATTAAGTGTATCCAACCCAACCATTTCATGATTTAGGTGAATGTTTATGACATTGCTTTCAAGTGCAAAATAATGTCCTTCATTTGATAACAAAGATACAGATATAATATTACACATCATACGAAAAAAATAGTCACGCAATAACAAAATATGTCCACTCGCCAATCCCAGGTGATATTCTCCTCCTACAACAGTATCCACACTGGTTTCGTTGCCAACCGTGAGGGTCATATCACCTTTCCTCAAAAATCTACAGCTTATCAGCACCTGCAATGAATTACAGATGTTAGATCCTGATCCGGTATCCAATACCCAGGAAGTAGAGTTTATACAGAAACAGTTTTCAATCACCAACACATCTGAAGCAGAAGCCACAACTTGCTTCATGTCCTGATTCTTGGCATTCAAAGCCCGGCAATCCTTCTTCCAATGTCCCTTTTTCCGACAATAGAAGCATTCTTCCTTTGTGGCTGCTCCCTCTTCCTTTTTCTTTCCCTTTACCTGCACCATCTGCACACCTCCCCTCGGTTTGGTGGGGGCCTTCTTCTTCTTCCCCTTGGCCTTACCCTTAGAGCTAGCATAAGAAGATTCCCCAATAAGGAGAGAGAGTGTTTCCTTGGATTTCTTCAAGGTGCCCTCTTCCACTCTTAACATGTTGAAGAGCTTAGGAAGTGAAACTTCCAGCTTTTGCATATTGAAATTCAATATGAATTGGGCATAGGTGGAGGGAAGGGACTGTAGAATCAAGTCGGTGTACAATTCAATTTCCAACGTAGTTCCCAGGTCCGCGAGATCTTCTACGAGAGCAATCATCTTTAGGATGTGGTCCCCAACAGATGATCCGATAGCCAACCTCGCTTCAATCAATTTCTTCAAGGGTTTATATCTTGCGATATAAGATTGCTCTCCATATAAATCTATGGTATGGACGAAGATGGAAGTAAAGTCCATCTTCTCGTGCCCCCTCTGATGATCATTATCCCTGGAGGCCAGCACGAGGCATTTGTTTTTCGCGGAATCAAGATCCCAGGTCTTATGGACCTCAATGTTTGCGGCCGATGATTCTGGACCTGGAACAGAGGGCTTTCACCATGAGGACGTATGCAACTTTATCATATGTAAAGGCCATATGGACATTCCTCAGCCAGTCTTTATAATTTTCCCCAGCGAGTTTCTTCTTATCTAATATTAGCTTAAGTCCCATCATGGTCGCTGCAATTAGGAGAGAGAGAAAAGAAACACTCAGAATATGCTCTTTCAAGTTAAGATTGGTTATTAGTTTATCTAAACAGGATGGCTCCCACTGTTTCCTCGAATTCTTCTTCAAACCCTAAAAGAAGAATTAGTCAGGATTAATTGCACCCTATAAGTTCGCTTATCTTTCAACCACGCCAGTGTTAGAACTTCGGAGGGAGTCTCCCCCTGCTTTCGTATGGACCTAATTCAATAACCTCGTTTCCCCAGAGGCGTAACCCCGTTAACACCTTTCTAGACACCTACTTGATTAGCTAATTGCAAAGTGAAAAATTCTCCCGATGAGTAGCGGATTCTCATAGTAGGATGTGGACCCAACTATCATTGTATGATAATTTTGAAGGAAGCCTACCAAAATTACCACACTCCATAAGGTATGCAACACTAGCAAGTTTCCTGTATGTTTGAAACTCCCGATGTGGTTTTTACCCCAAGCGCTTATAATCTTGACGAAGATCAAAACATCATAAGTCGCAAGTCAAGTTCAACCCGTTATTGTCCAAATTAATCTAGACCCATTCGTATAAGCCCTTGACGAAGGTCAAAACAGCTGTACGCGAGTCGTAGACCGCTGCATCTATCTATGTTAAGATAAGCACCTACCAGCTACCAAACATTATGCCTTGGCGAAGGTCAAAACACATAGCTTGAATACTAGTAGATACCTATATGAAATGACGGAGGGCTACGGCTGGTTTTGGTGAAAGCCGTTAACGTAATGAACTTGATATAGTCGAAGGAACCAAATAGCTTTTGAAAAGGAGTGGTTTAAGCTCCACCTTTTAAAAGTTGGTCTTGAAGAAAACTGAGTGGTTTTGTAATTGTTCCAACGACGTCAGATTTTAAGTTTATAACTTTGCATTAATCAATTTTAATCTGGTCCGATGAATTAACCTTATCATTGAAGAAAGAAACGAAAATAGAACGTATGCTTATGCCATCCGCATTCTCTACGGGCCCCATCATGCACTGTTAGGTTACTTAACTAACGGCAGAGCAGGGGCTGGATTAGCGCGGGTACAAAACATAAGCAACGATTATTATATAATATATATAGAGAGAGAGACATTCGTCTCACGCAATAATATCCATTGCAGATCACATATCACCGCACAAGAAACACAGATGAATATATTGGATATGCTAGGATTTCCATGTTTCGTTTTAGCCTATAACGAAAAACGGATTCCACGGTCGTGACGAATAGCCGAACCTTCACCCTAGACCTCAACGGGTTCGGCAAACTACCCGCCAAATTCCCGAAGTGAAGCAACCTCCTTCAATGAAATGAGTAGGCCACTCGGCACTTCAAGAACCCGGTAGTTTGTTCAACCCTCCTTAGGTCTATCCTAGGTGCAAGAAAAAGTAAATGAAATAATACAATTGTGGCTACAACCTCAACACAGATGTGCCCCGCAAAAAAATATTACATAAATTTACTTATACATTAATGAAAGAAATGAACACTCTTCTCACATCCCCCGGGCTATTCATTAACGGTGATCCAATACTTTATATCCACAAACCATAAACAAGATACAAGATATGTGCAAACCCCACTAAACGACATATAGCAATTAGTAGACGTTTAGAAACACATATATGACCAAAGATAACTGTAACATTTCAAAAAAGATAAAATATTAATTTTGGGAATTTTTATAATTTAATATTATTTTATTGAATATTTTAATATTTTGGAATTATTAAATACAAATAAATGGGAAAAATTTTGGAAAATTATGGAAAATTCTAAAATAGGGTAAATTAGAGAATTATGACATTTTAAAGTTTTTGTGATTAATTTGACACTAATTTAGTGCTAATCGCGATTAAAAATCGCTAATCGGTTTTTAGCTTTTTTGTGCAACACATGCACATATCACTTTTTCACACTTGTGCATTTTCTTGCCATGGTTCTCTTTGAGTTTACTATTCTTGGGAGAAGGATTTTGAGAGAATAAGAAAAGAAAAGGAAAAGAAATGGAAAAAGATTAAAGAAATTGGTAGTAGGTGAGAGAGAGAGGTATGGGCACCATTGACTAAAGACTTAACCATTCTCCTCCATTTTCAACACTCATTTCTCTCTCCCCCTTCCTTGCTTGCTGCTCCTCCTCCTCCTTCATCTCCCTCCCCTCTTCAACCCCTCACAACACCTTTAAAACAAACTCAAAACCCCAATCTCATTTCACAAAAAAGATGCACAAGCTCAAAACCTACATGATGGACCATGAAAGCATGGATTTTGGCCACTAGGGGCAACTCAAGAAAATTCTTGAGTTGCCAAATGAGGTATTTTTCTGAACCATTAGCTTAGTTTTAGTATTACTTATACCCCATGTTTAGTTTTGAACCGATATTGTGTGAATTGGTGACTTGAGGTAAAACCTAGTTAGGGTTTGAGGGAAACTTGTGTTGTATGTGAAATTGAGTTCAATTGAGGTTATACAAACACCCTAGTGTATGAATTGAGACACTAACCTGAAGCTTAAACCCATAATGCGGATTTTAGAAACCGATATCAGAGAATTTATGAAATCTGTGAAGGGTATATTGAATCTGCTATCACCCGAGACACCCTAAATTAAAAATGATTGGACAGTGACATGTGCAGGCACCCAGGAAGCTACCACCAAGACCCCAGCCCCTACTTCCATTTCAAGGCCGCAAATTCCTCCATTCTGGCCGCAAATTACGGCCAGACCATGATGGAATTGGCTCGTTTTGGTTTTGGTGTTCCCTTATCTGTAGTTTAGGCCCCTGGTATACATAGAATTGTCTAATTGGACCTAGGGTGAAATCTGGAACATATTTCCTAAGTTGCTGTTTTGGATTCGTGTTTCCGTATTCCGTATTTTTAAGTCTGAATTTGTGTCTTGTGTTTTACCTCGACTATTTGGCGTTTATACGACGATATAGAGGATTTATTGATGGTTTTGAAGGCGTGCCATAGGTTCTAACCTATAGGCCTCTTATCGTATCGTTTTGGGTTTCGTGTGCCGTTTTAGCTTTGATTTGGTTTTAATGCGCATATACGATATTTTGATGTGTAGGTACCCTATGAAGACTACAGGACGACAAGCAAACGTGTGGTGACATCGAAAGATGGAGACGCAAGGTGAGTAGATTATATCTACTGGGGGAAGTCGGGGGGATGGCGTATAGCACCCCCGCAGTCCGTAGTTGTTATTATATATGATAGTTAGGTGTATTATGGATAGTGTAGGGTTAGAAGTGACTAGTGTAGTTCATAGTCGCGAACCCTAGAATAGAATTACACCTACACGCACACCCTTGCATATTACTTATACTAGCACTGTGTTGATGATATTGGATGACTTTGGAGATGAGTCGATGATATTGGGCTTTGTGCCGCGAGATCGGTGATGTGATATGATTCGTATTTGGGATACGAAATATGTTTCTTGCGGGCTTGGGATGTGTGTTTACCCCCCCGCATTCATACTTTGTAGATGGCATCAGTTGTACTAGACTTAGATCAGTACCCCAGCTTATGTGATACGATAATAGTGATACCTGAGATGTGATGAGATAGTGTGATATTGACCCGTACCCAGCGATTGGGATGCCGTACGACGATTTACCGTATGAGCTTTACATTGACGATAGATCCGCACTCATGACTTGAGGATGTCATATGATATACTGTATCGTACGCGATACTATTGAGGCGGGATCACCGACTTATATATATTTATATATATCGACTCAGATGTTAGGTGGTTTCCTTACCTGTAGCTCAGCTTGTTAGTTCAGCTGTATAGTTTAGTGTAGTTGTTAGATTAGATTAGACTCCTACCTATTTCAAAACTAGCGGGTCGTGGGTATTTTAAAAGACAGGTCAAGGGATCTACGGACATTTCAAAAGGCGTATCTTTTCATAAAAACACCGTAGCCCCTATTTTCAAAGCCCCATGATTCGTGATATTTCAAAAGGCACCATTTGTAGGACTTATATTAGATTAATGCAGATTAGTTATAGTTGCGTCTAGATTCAGCTCCCACTCTTTTTGTGGTTCGCTTTGCATCGCATTCTTATATTATGTTTCATACTCCATTATTGATATCATGCTGTTAGGACACCAGCACCATTACCGATGTTGCGTATGTACCACGTACACTTACTTGCCGGCTCACATACATCTTCATCGGTAATTGCCATGTCACATACACCTTAGAAAATACTATTGCTTGTCATAACCTATTAGCTAATAGTTTAGACATTGTAGTTATTACCTGCTACTTCATGCATACTGTTATTCATTGTTATGCCGCATTCATGGATTCTCATGCATATATTCACTATTTTACGTGTTACTGAGGTTTTGGATTTGGATTTCCGTGAGATTTTCTGGATTTGGAGGAAAACCGCAAAAACACAAATAAACATTCTCTCTCTTTTAAAATAAAAAGTGCGGTTTTCCCATGATGTATGAGTCGTCCACCATGAGTTTGCTGATGGATTTGGAAATCCGATTCGAGGAGACGGATGAACCGTTTCGGGTACATGGTGGACCCGGTGCGGTACCCCGGGGCAAGATGAATGTGGTGATGACGTTGAGCCTGGCAGGGGAGCACTACCGACCGGTGATTTTACCTGACGCGTCGGATATCCGGAGGATACCGTCGTGGTCTTGAGATTGATGGTAGGGGCCGGTCTGGACTGACGGGGCCCTAGATTTTATGATTGAGACATTGAGATTTCGATATATTGAGGTACAGAGACTGTGATACAGAGATATCGAGATATTTGGATTATGTTTTGTGCCGATGTTAGGCACTATTTTATGCTGATTTCATTATGATACCTCATTTTAAAAATACAAAGGAAATCTCACTAAATTATGAAAACAGTTTCTTCATTTACATGTATTCTGTTTTCATGCATTCATACCTCATTCATATGATATATTGCTACCTGAGGCACTGACACAGGCACATGAGATTGCACTCGGGTTAGATATTTACCCTAGCCTTGTTATAGGCTGCATGTTTTTATTGAGGATTTTGTACTGATCGTTTTGACCTAGGATTATGTCTTGCGTTCGGTTTCTGCTTGTAGTTGTTCTCTATTCACGAGTTGGCAACTCACCCCCCCGTTGTGCCACAGTTCTTGCAGGTTTGCCGTACAGGTTTCATTGCGGCATTTCTGGCACATTGCTTCCTTGCGGGTGAATTGCATTTGGTAGGTGGTTTCTTTTGCATCAAGAACCACCATTTTACTTGTATTATTCCTTGTATCTTGATTTTTCCATCAACCAAAACTTGTATATTGTTTCAGACTCAGACTTTAGTGATGTTTTATTTGACCTTAGAGTCGCGCTTAGTAGTATTGCGGTTTTCATGTTTACTGTGTTTCTTTTGGATTTGATCCTCGCCTTTCGGCGTTGTATATTATTGTTGCTTGCGTGGTTATGACCGTCGATTGACGAAGAGCTAGCTCCCGCTTGGGGATGCCTTTTATCATTGTATATATGTTGTGCTTGTTGTACCCCGTTCGGGGCCAGTATTTACAAAAGAATCTCTGCCGAAACATTTTAGAAAAGACTTTACCTTTTAAAAATGCACATTCGGCTTAGTTATTTAAAGACCTTGACTTCAAACATATTTTCCTTCACTTCTTTAAACCAGTTTTCTTTACTTACTCTTTAAATGGTTTTAGATTTCTGGGCTTTTGGCTTACTTGGATCAGATGGAGTCCTATAGACTTCATATGGTTCAAGGGCCAGTCACGTGCTCTTTCGGGTCATGACAAAGTTGGTATCAGAGCGCTAGGTTGACCTTGGTTCGAGTCTAAGTTTGACTATGTGGAGCCTAGGGCGTTTATATATATACGGAACTTAGGCTTCACCTTACGGAACTTAGACTTAGTCGAGGGGGTATTAGACCCGAACTTTCGTCGTATAGGATGACCCTTGGTTGATGGAATAGGTGACTAAAGTAGAGTGACGTACCGTTGGTATGTTCCGCGGCATACTTACGACACGCCACTCCGCTTAAGGAACCTTAGGATGTGCATATTTTCGAGATCAGTGATTCTCTTTATATCCATGATTATACATCCATTTGAGATCCCCGATTCTATTAGTCCATGATCATACCTTCATTGATGCTGTTCCTTCTTATGATCATGTATCCACTCTGGATCTGTTGTTTCCTTTCTTGTCATTGATCTGCTCTCTTCGATACTCGATTGAGGTTCCTGTCGCCATGTTGAGCGCAGTTTGGGCTGCTGCTAGGGTTACGGTCAGGGCGAGCTCGTCTGGTACGAGGGCCGACCATTGTGTTTTCTGGTGACATAGGAACGTCTCGGGTTAGTATTGATGACTGTGACCTCAAGTGGAGGCGAGTGCTTGGTTTTGCACCGGATGATCGGGCCATTGTTAGAGCTGCCAGTTGAGAGAGGACTGTTGTTGTACATCATACCTCAGAGATTATGATGTCGTCTACCATGCAGACAGAGGGACCGGCTGTTGCTGAGATTGACGGGATGTCGCTTTCGGAGCTTACGAGCTTAGATTGTCGGAGCTTCCAGGCAGATATGAGACAGATTATAGCTAGTCTACCCGAATTGAGAGACGAAGGTGATTCGTCCGATTTATGCACCGGAGCGAGCCCAGTTGAGTTGAAGATTTCCAGTGTGGAGAGTCTTACTCAGATCTAGAGCAGACCGATTCAGAGATGACCGCCAATGTGTCGCCTTTCCTGGAGGATTGAGGCGCTGTTCGGCGTACAGGTGAATGAGCCAGTTATTGCTGCAAATGACGAGATATCGCCCAGATTGATGGAGCTACTGCAGCGTGAGCTTATACTTAGAGATATGATGGACGGTCGCTAGTCACCTGAGGACTAATGACTAGGACATGTGGTTCGTTCGGTTACCGATGCGAGGTCATCAGATAGATTGTTTCCAGCTGGAGACGACTTCGCGCAGATTCGTTGAGAGTCGATAGAGACGATCGAATGTCAGGAGCCCATTTTCCAAGTTTAAAGTATACGGAAAGACATGCAGGTGATTCTATGGACCTTCTAGAAGAATGAAACCCTAACTCGACTTAATGACCATGTGAAAGCCTTTGAACCTTAGGGTTTGCGGCAGTTCCTCGGCGCCATTAGTGAGGCTTGGGTTTGCCCTTCTACGGCTGGACCACCGACGCTGAGGCATGTACTCGATACTATTAAACTGTACTCGAGATGTTGATCTCTTGGGGGATTATAAGGTTCTGACGAGTCGATCGAATGTTTCGACATCATTCGGATATCATGTGATGGGATGCATTGCTTGGGAGACTCCAGATACGTGTATAGCCGTCGGAGCATAGTCCATGCAGCCACGATGAGATGAGTCTGAATCAGTCGACATTGAAGCAGAGTGAAGAAAAGAGTTCGCAAGAGATTTCGACGAGATGACGTCCTACTCCGCTGACATCAGAGATGTGATACACACCCAGAGGCGTTGTATATGGATATATCTTCCAGAAAGAAGCGCGATAAGTATGCAGCCGTTCCGGAATAAGAATTTGCTTCAGCAATGGATGATGACTTCCGGGCAATCCTGCAGGAAAGAGATTTGAGAGAGAAATCTCGATAGGACCTTTCTGGAATGCGATACGAGAAGACCTAGACCCAGGGGTGGTCATATTGCGCACATCCAGCAGGCCAGAGTTCGGCATTGTCGACGAGGTAGTTGACCAGGTTAGGATAAAGGAAGTTACCCAGATGCGTTGCGAATTGATCAAGGACGGACGAGTGTTGAGTATTCCTCCGATGGTTGGGGCGTGTCCCCGAGGGCCTGTTCGGCCAGACATCTTCTACAGAATGATGAAGCTACAGAGTACGCGATTTCGAGTCCGTGTGAGAGACTTCAGATTGACCGTGGCCGAGAACAGTGCAGTGCGTAGATATGCATGGCGTGACGTCATAGTGGACGACGATAGAGACAGGTGGAACCAGAGGTTAGGGCGAGACGCTGACGGGCCGTCATTACTTCCCGTCGAGACTAGAGACCTGATATGCTTACAGAGACGTTGGGATGCGACCAATTTCTGAGAAAATTTTGTGCTGGGGACACAGATGTCTATCGAGTGAGAAGAGATTATGCAGGAGAGCCAGCCTCTGTACCATTCGGCATAGGCAAGATCGGAAGAGACCTTGAGCAGGATTCCTTCCAGGACATTGCTGTAATGATGTTTGCACCCAGGATCAGATATGTGACGTGCATTCAGAGAGCCAGAGGCCGACGCCAGTGATAGCCTGCCTCACGAGTGGTCGTGAGGATTGACCGATAGGTGACCAGAGAAGTGCTAGAACGGAATCGTCCCCGTTAGCACACCTGACAGGGCCGATGAGCCGATTGACTGCGAGATAGGTAATCCGCAGAGAAGATAAGGACCCAGAGTCAGAGGACGCCAGACCGTGAGCAAGAGGCAAGTAGATATCTTGCGCTGCTAGCATTGGATGCACCGACTCCTTCTCGACCTCGAAGGAGGAACTACCGACGACGGTATTTATGATTTGTGATTTTGTGATTCGATTTTCACGTATCCGTCGTTTTGGATCTCGGTATTTTGGGCGTTCTGTTTGCATGATTTAGTTTTGATGACTGAGTTTCATGATATTTGTTTCATGCACCCACTGGATATTTATATTTTACGCATAGTTATTACATTCGAGGTATTGATTGTGAATTCACGCCCATCTTATACAGTGATTTGATTTACACTTCCAGCAGAGTTTT
The DNA here is from genome assembly GCA_030015575.1 of Agapanthus africanus. Lineage (NCBI taxonomy): Eukaryota > Viridiplantae > Streptophyta > Magnoliopsida > Asparagales > Amaryllidaceae > Agapanthus > Agapanthus africanus. The sequence continues at coordinate 214,036,128 of JASDDO010000031.1, read as the reverse complement.
CATGCACCTTTAGTGTTTTGATATACGATTTTGGTGCACGCCAGATGCACTAAATCGGGATTCTTCGTGCATGTCACATGCACCTGATTTTTTTTTCTGTCAGGCACACACGTTGCCTACGACAGATGTTTCGTGCACACCAGTTGCACCTAGATGTTGTTTTGTACACCTGTTTGACACATATATGGATTTTGATTCCTTGCGCACCAGATGCACATGATATTCTTATATAAGCATTTTGGGGATTGATTTCTAGTAGAGCAGTACATTTTTATGATATTCTCTATGTATTGATGTTTTCGGAGCCCCGACAAATTGGAGTATTACTAAAATTGTTTTAGTATTGGGGGTTTAAATTTAAATTCGGGGACCGAATTTCATTAAGGGGGGTAGATTGTAACATTTCAAAAAAGATAAAATATTAATTTTGGGAATTTTTATAATTTAATATTATTTTATTGAATATTTTAATATTTTGGAATTATTAAATACAAATAAATGGGAAAAATTTTGGAAAATTATGGAAAATTCTAAAATAGGGTAAATTAGAGAATTATGACATTTTAAAGTTTTTGTGATTAATTTGACACTAATTTAGTGCTAATCGCGATTAAAAATCGCTAATCGGTTTTTAGCTTTTTTGTGCAACACATGCACATATCACTTTTTCACACTTGTGCATTTTCTTGCCATGGTTCTCTTTGGGTTTACTATTCTTGGGAGAAGGATTTTGAGAGAATAAGAAAAGAAAAGGAAAAGAAATGGAAAAAGATTAAAGAAATTGGTAGTAGGTGAGAGAGAGAGGTATGGACACCATTGACTAAAGACTTAGCCATTCTCCTCCATTTTCAACACTCATTTCTCTCTCCCCCTTCCTTGCTTGCTGCTCCTCCTCCTCCTTCATCTCCCTCCCCTCTTCAACCCCTTACAACACCTTTAAAACAAACTCAAAACCCCAATCTCATTTCACAAAAAAGATGCACAAGCTCAAAACCTACATGATGGACCATGAAAGCATGGATTTTGGCCACTAGGGGCAACTCAAGAAAATTCTTGAGTTGCCAAATGAGGTATTTTTCTGAACCATTAGCTTAGTTTTAGTATTACTTATACCCCATGTTTAGTTTTGAACCGATATTGTGTGAATTGGTGACTTGAGGTAAAACCTAGTTAGGGTTTGAGGGAAACTTGTGTTGTATGTGAAATTGAGTTCAATTGAGGTTATACAAACACCCTAGTGTATGAATTGAGACACTAACCTGAAGCTTAAACCCATAATGCGGATTTTAGAAACCGATATCGGAGAATTTATGAAATCTGTGAAGGGTATATTGAATCTGCTATCACCCGAGACACCCTAAATTAAAATTGATTGGACAGTGACATGTGCAGGCACCCAGGAAGCTACCACCAAGATCCCAGCCCCTACTTCCATTTCCAGGACGCAAATTCCTCCATTCTGGCCGCAAATTGCGGCCAGACCATGATGGAATTGGCTCGTTTTGGTTTGGTGTTCCCTTATCTGTAGTTTAGGCCCCTGGTATACATAGAATTGTCTAATTGGACCTAGGGTGAAATCTGGAACATATTTCCTAAGTTGCTGTTTTGGATTCGTGTTTCCGTATTCCGTATTTTTAAGTCTGAATTTGTGTCTTGTGTTTTACCTCGACTATTTAGCGTTTATACGACGATATAGAGGATTTATTGATGGTTTTGAAGGCGTGCCATAGGTTCTAACCTATAGGCCTCTTATCGTATCGTTTTGGGTTTCGTGTGCCGTTTTAGCTTTGATTTGGTTTTAATGCGCATATACGATATTTTGATGTGTAGGTACCCTATGAAGACTACGGGACGACAAGCAAACGTGTGGTGACATCGAAAGATGGAGACGCAATGTGAGTAGATTATATCTACTGGGGGAAGTCGGGTGGATGGCGTATAGCACCCCCGCAGTCCGTAGTTGTTATTATATATGATAGTTAGGTGTATTATAGATAGTGTAGGGTTAGAAGTGACTAGTGTAGTTCATAGTCGCGAACCCTAGAATAGAATTACACCTACACGCACACCCTTGCATATTACTTATACTGGCACTGTGTTGATGATATTGGATGACTTTGGAGATGAGTCGATGATATTGGGCTTTGTGCCGCGAGATCGGTGATGTGATATGATTCGTATTTGGGATACGAAATGTGTTTCTTGCGGGCTTGGGATGTGTGTTTACCCCCCCCCCCCCGCATTCATACTTTGTAGATGGCATCAGTTATACTAGACTTAGATCAGTACCCCAGCTTATGTGATACGATAATAGTGATACCTGAGATGTGATGAGATAGTGTGATATTGACCCGTACCCAGCGATTGGGATGCCGTACGACGATTTACCGTATGAGCTTTACATTGACGATAGATCCGCACTCATGACTTGAGGATGTCATATGATATACTGTATCGTACGCGATACTATTGAGGCGGGATCACCGACATATATATATTTATATATATCGACTCAGATGTTAGGCGGTTTCCTTACCTGTAGCTCAGCTTGTTAGTTCAGCTGTATAGTTTAGTGTAGTTGTTAGATTAGATTAGACTCCTACCTATTTCAAAACTAGCGGGTCGTGGGTATTTTAAAAGACAGGTCAAGGGATCTACGGACATTTCAAAAGGCGTATCTTTTCATAAAAACACCGTAGCCCCTATTTTCAAAACCCCATGATTCGTGATATTTCAAAAGGCACCATTTGTAGGACTTATATTAGATTAATGCAGATTAGTTATAGTTGCGTCTAGATTCAGCTCCCACTCTTTTTGTGGTTCGCTTTGCATCGCATTCTTATATTATGTTTCATACTCCATTATTGATATCATGCTGTTAGGACACCAGCACCATTACCGATGTTGCGTATGTACCACGTACACTTACTTGCCGGCTCACACACATCTTCATCGGTAATTGCCATGTCACGTACACCTTAGAAAATACTATTGCTTGTCATAACCTATTAGCTAATAGTTTAGACATTGTAGTTATTACCTGCTACTTCATGCATACTGTTATTCATTGTTATGCCGCATTCATGGATTCTCATGCATATATTCACTATTTTACGTGTTACTGAGGTTTTGGATTTGGATTTCCGTGAGATTTTCTGGATTTGGAGGAAAACCGCAAAAACACAAATAAACATTCTCTCTCTTTTAAAATAAAAAGTGCGGTTTTCCCATGATGTATGAGTCATCCACCATGAGTTTGCTGATGGATTTGGAAATCCGATTCGAGGAGACGGATGAACCGTTTCGGGTACATGGTGGACCTGGTGCGGTACCCCGGGGCAAGATGAATGTGGTGATGACGTTGAGCCTGGCAGGGGAGCACTACCGACCGGTGATTTTACCTGACGCGTCGGATATCCGGAGGATACCGTCGTGGTCTTGAGATTGATGGTAGGGGCCGGTCTGGACTGACGGCGCCCTAGATTTTGTGATTGAGACATTGAGATTTCGAGATATTGAGGTACAGAGACTATGATACAGAGATATCGAGATATTTGGATTATGTTTTGTGCCGATGTTAGGCACTGTTTTATGCTGATTTCATTATGATACCTCATTTTAAAAATACAAAGGAAATCTGACTAAATTATGAAAACCGTTTCTTCATTTACATGTATTCTGTTCTCATGCATTCATACCTCATTCATATGATATATTGCTACCTGAGGCACCGACACAGGCACATGAGATTGCACTCGGGTTAGATATTTACCCTAGCCTTGTTATAGGCTGCATGTTTTTATTGAGGATTTTGTACTGATCGTTTTGACTTAGGATTATGTCTTGCGTTCGGTTTCTGCTTGTAGTTGTTCTCTATTCATGAGTTGGCAACTCACCCCCCCGTTGTGCCACAGTTCTTGCAGGTTTGCCGTACAGGTTTCATTGCGGCATTTCTGGCACATTGCTTCCTTACGGGTGAATTGCATTTGGTAGGTGGTTTCTTTTGCATCAAGAACCACCATTGTACTTGTATTATTCCTTGTATCTAGATTTTTCCATCAACAAAAACTTGTATATTGTTTCAGACTCAGACTTTAGTGATGTTTTATTTGACCTTAGAGTCGCGCTTAGTAGTATTGCAGTTTTCATGTTTACTGTGTTTCTTTTGGATTTGATCCTCGCCTTTCGGCGTTGTATATTATTGTTGCTTGCGTGGTTGTGACCGTCGATTGACGAAGAGCTAGCTCCCGCTTGGGGATGCCTTTTATCATTGTATATATGTTATGCTTATTGTACCCCATTCGGGGCCAGTATTTACAAAAGAAACTCTGTCGAAACATTTTAGAAAAGACTTTACCTTTTAAAAATGCACATTCGGCTTAGTTATTTAAAGACCTTGACTTCAAACATATTTTCCTTCACTTCTTTAAACCAGTTTTCTTTACTTACTCTTTAAATGGTTTTAGATTTCTGGGCTTTTGGATTACTTGGATCAGATGGAGTCCTATAGACTTCATATGGTTCAAGGGCCAGTCACGTGCTCTTTCGGGTCGTGACAATAACATAATATGAAATCTGGGCAAAATCAAATAATATCTAAAAACCTAAATCCAAGAGTACAGAACACAACAAAAAACTCAAGACCCAACTCCCTAGGAAAACCGGCGACGGCGGGTAAAATCCAATTTCCGACAATTTTTCTTTCGAATTTGTGCCATGTTTTTCTATGGTGTTCTAGTTACAACTAAAAGAGCACTCTGCAATTGTTTAAATAATTTTTAGAGGTTGTAGAAAAATTAACAGAAACTTGGATTTTGATTTTATGGATTCAGAGTTATTTCGGTTTCGTAACTTTAAACTTTGTCTAATGACCTAGTTAAGGTTTGAGTAGTCTCTGATACCAATATAAGTCGATGTAACACACCCCACAAGGTTTGTGCAAAAGAGGAATAAACAAAAAATAATTTTAAGCGAGTAACATCGACTAAACTTCCAAGATCATTCAGAAACCTAAACTAGCTAAACACAAAGAGGTTCTAAATTACTATGATAGTGGTTTATACCTCTAAGATACAAGTCCTTAAAGTGTTCTTCTCCTCTTCTTGAGATCCTAGAAGGTATGGATTGTAAGTCGATGTCGCAAACTCCACGCACTTGTGGGTAGGCGGAATTTACAAAAAAACGATTTTTCTTACATCGCAACACCGACTTTAACTCCAGGATCTTTACGGAAACCTTAACTAGCTATATCTACTAGGAGGTTCTAACTACTATGTTAGGGTTTATACATCCTTGTTTACAAATCCTTCGGGACTTCTTCTTCTCTCCTTATTGAGCTCCTCGATGATCCGGATCACACTTGATCGTCGGCCTACTCGTGTCAAAGATGATCCACCCGAGAGTCTATACTTCAAGCTCCAACCTCTAAACCGAGGTAACTAAGGTTCCTAGTTTGCTAAGCTAAGTAGCTTAGAAGATGTAGAGTATCTAATGGAGTATTTAATCTCACTTGACCCAATGGTTAATAACACATGTGAGGGATTATGGTCTTGAGGAAAAAGAAGAGAAAAAATGGAGAGAGAAACAAAATGAGCAAATGAACTAAGTGAAGGCAAGTGAAGAATGGCTCCTACACTCATCTCACTCAAACATGCAATATTTTCCAATTGAAAATATCAACCATGTTTGAATAGCGAGTCCAAACCAATAAAATAAACCATGAGCCATGCTTCACTCCATGCCACAAATATCTCCATTTTCTACCTCATTAATCTATTTCTAAAAAAATAGATAAATCCAAATAATGAGGTGTCCCCTTCTAGAAGAATCTCTTATGAAATTACAAGAATGCCCTCACATTATATACATACCCATATTCGTATTCCGAAAAATACGAATACAATGAGATAATAATCCAATACAATACTAGAATCCGTCTTAAACCAAAGCCCACTAGTATTATCCGTCCGAGCAACATCCGTGTAGCCAGTACACATATGTGATCGGAACCCTACAGTAAAACCATACGGCCTCTACATCATTTCGCCCGAAGCAAGGAAACCCTCTGTGTGGGACTCTAAAGACTCGACAGTACACTGGTAGTGGGTTTAACCAAAAGTCCGTCAGCGGTACTAGCTGCACGTAACGGCTACCCAGGTATTTTGTAAGTCCATGTCACGCACCCCACGTATTCGCAGGGAGGTGGAATATATGAAAAAACAATTATCAAAGCTTCGTAACACGGACTTGAGCACACGGATCGTGTCTAAACCATCACTAGCAAACAATGAGAGGTTTAACTACTCGGATTCGAAGTTATACCTCGCGTTACATGTCCTTCGGGTCTTCATGGCTGTCCTCCACCTATCGTCGGCTCTATGGAACATGGGTACCTCAACGGCCTCCTCGAGTCAAAGTTGATCCACCCGAGAGTTTATAGAACAAGCTCCTATCTCGAATCTGAGATAACTGCGGCTTCTAGTTTGCTAATCTAGAAGTCCTAGAGAGTGTAGAGTATTTAGATGGAGTACTTAGTCACTTTAAACCCTAGGATTCTCAACACATGAGAGCTTTTAGGGTTTGATGAAGAAGATGAAGACTTGAGGAGAGAGAAAGTGTTTGTGATAATGAATTGAATTATGTATCATGCTTGAATAATAAGAAGCATGATAATATCTCTCTTGATCAAATCAAGATAATATCTAGCATGCTTCATTTAATTCAAATGGTGAATCACCTCATGAGTCATCAATCATTTAATGTAAACCTACACCTCATCCTCCACCTCATTTAGTTTAAATCTAAATAGAAATAAACACAAATGATTCACCTTCTTCTAGAAGCTTCCCGACAAATTACGAGACTGCCCCTCCCATCCGTAATTCCGAAAAACACGGATAAACTGAGACTGAATAAATCCATATGTTTAATACTAGAATCTGGCTTAAACTAAAGCTCGCTAGTATTATCTGCCCGATCATAGTACGTGCATAAGTGTACGTAAGTGATCGCGGCCCTGCCGTAAAACCATAAGGCCTCTACATCTTTTGCCCGGTGCAGGGAAACTCTCTGTGTAGAACTCTAAAGTCTCGACACTACGCTGGTAGTGGGTTTAACCACAGGCCGCAAGCGGTACTAGCTGTACGTAACGGTCCATAGGTAGATATCGGTAAGAAGGTCGATGAGTAAACCCATCCGAATTCCTACTGAGCCGGTATGTGACAATCTCCGTACACTCCAGTCTGTTCATCTAAGACTATCGCATATCGGGCCTAGGGGGAGGCAAGCATCAGTCCCCTAATAGCGGTATAAGTAGTGTCGGAGTGAAGCCCATTACACCTTGAGAAACTACTGGAATACCTACCGGTAAATCTCACTTGCCCTGGCCAGGGACATTGCGTAATGGCTCTCCAAACACAGCGCAATATCAACCCCCAATACCGGGAGAGACGAATCCTATCTAACCGCCACTGCTTCCAAGTGCTTCGGGACTGTACCCAACTACTACCTGTTTGCACGACTCCTTTGAGCTGTGGTAGGGTAGTGATCTAAGTACAGTGGGAACACACTCGAGGCGAAGTAGCGGTGTCAAGTCGACGGACTAAACTGTACTCATGTCACCTGGGAACTGCAATCTGACGACAGGTATAATACTAACCTGTAGTTCCCGACGAGTCATGTCCGGTGTACTCGTAACCCAACGAGCACCTGCATACAATCTCCCGACCTGGGATGAGAAGCGTATACATCAGTCTACTCCGGAGTATTGATGCCCCGTCTCAATAATCCTACGACCAAGGATATGTATAGGATGTGCTTGTAGACTATCCAGCACCCACTAATGTGACTGCCATCACAACGCTGGTAATCAATCTAAGATCTTAAGGGCTCTACTAATATGTATAAGAGATATGTTAAATGAAACACATGCACATATTAAAGTACATTCAAAAAAAGAAGCACACTACCATTTTTAGCAAGACTATCAATACAACTGTGAATATTCAAAGCTTCCATTAAGTAATATACAATCCAGTATGATACAATAATGGCCTCTAGAGCATATACACTAACATATCTGTCGATAAGAAGGCCGATGAGCAAACTCATCCGAACTCCTACTAAGCCTATCTGTGAAAATCTCTGTACAGTCCTGTCTGTTCGTCTAAGATACTCGCATATCGGCCTTAGGGGATGGTAAGCGTCAGACCCCTAATAGCGCAATAAGTCGTGCCGGAGTAGAGCATAACACACCCTGAGAAACTACTAGAGTACCTACAAGTAAATCTCGCTTGCCCAGGCCAGGGACTTTGTGTAATGGCTTTCCGAACACAGCGCGATAGCAACCCCTAATACCGGGAGAGATGAATCCTATCTAACTGCTACTGCCTCCAAGTGCTTCGGGACTGCACCCAACTACTACATATTTGCACGACTCCTTTGTGCCATGGTAGGGTAGTAATTTAAGTACAGTGGTTACACACTCGAGACGAATAGTGATGTCAAGTCAACGGACTAACCTGTACTCATGCCAACCAGGAACTGCTTCCTGACGATAGGTATAATACCATCCCGCAGTTCCCAATGAGTCCGTCCAGTGTAACTCATAACCCAATGAGCACCTGTATACTATCTCCGGTACGACATATCAATGGCTGTGGGACAGACCATCTCCCCTGCTGGGATGATAAGCATATACACTAGTCTACTCTGGAGTATCGATGACACATCTCGATAATCCTACGACTAGGGACCTTTATAAGGATGTGCTTATAGACTACCCAACCCCCACTAGTGTGACTTCCATCACAATGCTGGTAGTCAAGCAAAGATCCTAAGGGCTCTACCAATATGTATTAGCGATATGCTAAAAGAAACATATACAAATATTGAGGTAGAATCAAATCAAGTAGCATACTACCATTTTGAGCAAGACTGTTATTATATCTGTGAATATCCCAAGCTTCCAAAATGTAATATACAATCGAGTACTTTACAATAAAGGCCTGTAGGGAATATATCACTAATAATCTCCCACTTGAACTAAGGCCATGTATTGGCATATCCCAGACCGATCATCTCTATTAGCCTCTCGAACTGTGTCGGAGGGATGGCTTTTGTGAGTGGATCTGCAGTGTAGTTTTCTGTTTCTACTCTCCGCACCTCTATCTTCCGGTGATCAACGATCTCCCTGATCAGGTGGTACCGCCTTAAGATATGTCTGGATTTCTGATGGGACCTTGGTTCCTTCGCTAAAGCTATAGCCCCGTTGTTGTCACAAAACAGAGGTATTGGATCAACAATGGATGGAACCACCTGAAGTTCTGTAATGAATTTCTTCATCCAGATTGCTTACTTCATGGCATCACATGCAGCGATATACTCTGCTTCCATCGTCGAGTCATCAACGGTGTCCTTCTTGGAGCTCTTCCAACAGACCGCCCCTCTATTGAGGGTAAAGAAATAACCCGACATGGACCTGGAGTCATCCTTGTCACTCTGGAAGCTGGAGTCCGCGAAGGCCTCGATCTGGAGGTCATCACTGCCATACACGAAGAACATCTCCTTAGTCCTTCTCAGGTACTTGAAAATGTTCTTGACTGCTGTCCGGTTCTTCTCCCGTGGGTTTTACTGATATGTGCTTACAACACTCAATGGGTAAGCTACATCTGGTCTAGTACAAAACATCGCATACACTATAGATCCTACAGTAAGTCCACGTTGCCCACCCCGGTGCTTGCGGGGAGGCGGAAACGGTATAAAAAACGGATTTTTAACACACTAGGCAACATGGACAATCAAAAGGAGGATCTTTGCTAAACAAAAACTAACTTCAAAGCTAAAAGGTTTAGCTACTCGGAAAAGAGGTTATACCTAGGGCTTCTAGTCCTTCTCTCCTTGCTCCTTGGAGTGAATGGAAGTGATCTCCTCGTCGCCTTCTCTTGTCGAAGAAGGATCCACCCGAGAGCCTCAACCTTTGGCTTCAACTTCAAGCTAGAAGTAACTAAGATGCTTGGAGTGCTAATCCTAGAACCTTAGAAAAGAGTAGAGAGTATTTTAGAATGATTTATCTCAAGCTCAAGAGATTCTCAACTCATGAGAGGGGAGAGCTAGAGAGAGAGGAAGAGGAGGAGAGAGAACTAATTTGATAGAATGAATAAGATAATGAACCATTCTCCTCATATATGTGAATTATGGAAATTAGATAATTAGCTAAGATAATTGTCATGGTTAATCAAGACTTGACCATTATCATTTCACATTAAATGCAATTTGCAAGGATCAAAGAGCATCTTTCATATGGAATGATGATGGTCAACATGTCAACCTTGGTCAACAAGTCAAATATAGTCAAATGGTCAACAACCCTAACCATGCACAATTATAATTAACTAATCAATTAATCATAATTCACATATAAGCATTAGGGTTAAGAAAATGACAATGGTCATCAACCCTAATCAAAGTCCTCTGCCTCTGTTTCAGTCAACTGTGCATACGCACCCGTATCCGTGATCCGAGTAACACGAATACAATGAGATAAAACCAATCTCAAATCATATACTAGGATCCGGCTTAAACCAAAGCACGCTAGTATAAGCTGTCCGGACAGCAAACGTGCACAAGTGCGCGGATGTGAACGAACCCTGTCGCAAAACCATGTGACCTCTACTCATTTTGCCTAAAGGCGAATAACCCTCTGTGTGGGACTCTAAAGACTCGACACTACGCTGGCAGTGGGTTTAACCACAGACCGCAAGCGGCACTAGCTGTACGTAACGGTCCCCAGGTAGATGCCGATAAGAAGACCGACGAGGTGAACCCATCTGAACTCCTACTGAGCCTGAATGTGACAGTTTCCGTACAGTCCGGTCTGTTCGTATGATACATCACATGGCAGGCCTAGGGGGGCGGTAAACGTCAGTCCCCTAATAGCGGTACAAGTGGTGTCGGAGTGTAGCCCAGAACACCCTGAGATAACACTAGAAACCTACCAGTATATCTTGCTTGCCCTGGCCAGGGACTACTTGTGTAATGGCTCTCCTAGACACAGTGCGATGTCAACCCCCAATACCGGGAGAGACGAATCCTGTCTAACCGTAACTGCCTCCATGTGCTTCGGGACTGCACCCAACTTTTACCTGTTTGCACGACTCCTTTGAGCCGTGGTAGGGTAGTAATCAAAGTACAGTGGGAACACACTCGAGGCGAAGTGACAGTGTCAAGTCAGCGGACTAAGCTGTACTTATGTCACCTGGGAACTGATAACTGACGATAGGTATAATACCAACCAAAAGTTCCCGACGAGTTCTGTCCAGTGTACTCGTAACCTAACGATCACCCGCATACTATCTCAAGTACAACGTACTGACGACTGTGGGACAGGACGTCTCCCGCGCTGGGATGAGAAGCGCATACGCTAGTCTACTCCGGAGTATCGATGCCCTGTCTCGATAATCCCACGACCAGGGACGTATAAATAAGGATGTGCTTATAGATTACCCAGCCCCCACGAGTGTGACTGCCATCACAACGCTGGTAATCAAGCAAAGATCCTAAGGGCTCCACTAATGCGTATAGGTCATATAATAAAAGAAACACATGTACACATTAAAGCAGAGACAAACCAAGTAGCATACTACCATTTCGAGCAAGATTGTCTATACAACTGTGAATATCCCAAGCTTCCATCAAGTAATATACATACTAGTATGATACAGTAATGGCCTCTAGGGCATATACATTAACACCTACCGCAGAAGCGTAGGGTATAATAGTCATGCGATCCCTTTCCAAATCAGTCTTAGGAGACATCTCTTTAGAGAGAGTGATTCCGTGACAAGCCAGTAGATTACTGTGCTTTGAATCTTCCATACTAAATCTTTTTTCATTATGGCGTCGATGTACCTTGACTGTGAAACTCGCAACATCCTTTTAGATCTATCACGATAGATCTGGATCCCATGAAATTAAGAGGCATCACCCAGGTCCTTCATGGAGAACCTTTTTGACAAGAAACCTTTGACTGATTGTTGCATAGGAATGTCATTTCCTATCAAGAGAATGTCATCCACTTACAAGATGAGGAATAACACAGTTCTCGCTACAATCTTACTATAAATAGATGGTTCATCTGTATTTTAGATAAAGTCGAATTCCTTGACCATCTAGTCAAAATAGAAGTTCCAACTCCGCGAAGCCTGCTTTAATCCATAAATGTACTTATGCAACTTGCACACTCTTTCGCTGCTCCCACTTTCTATGAAACCCTCCAGCTGATCCATATAAACACACTTTACCAAATTTCCATTCACAAAAGCTTTCTTTACGTCCATCTGCTAAATTTCATAATCGTGGAAGGCAGCAATGGTAAGAAGGATCCGAATGGATTTGAGCATAGCCACTGGAGAAAAGGTTTCATCATAGTCCAAACCAGGTCTTTGACGAAAACCTTTTGCAACAAGTTTAGCCTTATAGGTTTCAACTTGTCCATCTACACCAATCTTCTTTCTGAAGATCCATTTGTAGCCTATGAGTTTAAGCACTTCCAGAGCAATGTCCAAAGTCCATACTTTGTTGGTGTACATGGACTCCATTTCGGTTCGCATTGCATCCAACCATTTCGTCGATGATGCAATATTCTCTATCCCTGTCTATGTGAAAACCGTAGTATCTCTCGGGCGGATGCGACTTCCTACTAGTCCTGCAGAGTTGCGTGGTGATGTCCGGTTCTTTAAAAACTTCTGGTTCCACCATGCTTTCAGTAATAGCTTGTGGTTCTGGAATTTCTTCGAGTTCTATTGCACTCACACTTATTTCTTTTTCAAGAAATTGAGTTTCCAAAAAGTGGGCATGCCGAGAAACAAAGACATTTTGTTCCTCCGCGTAATAGAAAAGATACCCCCTTGGAGTTCTTTGGGTATCCCACAAACTTACACAATACTGAGCGTGCCTCGAGCTTGTCTGCATGCCGATGTTTTACAAAATATGGACATCCCCATATCTTTCGATGCTTAAGATAGGGTTTCTTCCCACTCCACATCTGATATGGTGTACTAGGCACTGACTTAGTAGGAACCTTTTTAAAAAGATATTCAGTTGATTCTAGTGCATACCCCAGTAGTATCGCGGTAACTCAGCATTACTCGTCATGGAACGCACCATATCTAATAAGGTTCGGTTCCGCCTTTCCGATACACCGTTGTGTTGAGGTGTGTATGGAGGAGTAGGCTGAGAGAGAATTCAATTCTCTTTTAAGTAATCCAGGAGCTAGGCCCTTAAGTATTCACCACCTCGATCGGATCTTTGAGTCTTGATACATTTTCCTGTTTGTTTTTCCACTTCATTCTTTTTTTCCTTGAATTTCTCAAAGCCCTCGGATTTATATTTCATCAAGAATACATGTCCAAACCTTAGGAAATCTTCCGTAAAAGTAATGAAGTAGGAAAAACCACTTTTTGCAGGTGTAGACATTAGACCACACACATCGTTGTGTATGAGTCTCAGGAGTTCGCTTGCTCTTACCCCGAGTCTAATGAACGGAGTCTTTGTCATCTTTCTTTTGAGACATGATTGACAAGTTCAATAAGACAGATATTTAAAAGGATCAAAATATCCCTCTTTATGTAACTTTGTCAGCTGTGTTTCATTGATGTGACCCAGTCTACAATGCCATAAGAAAGCCTGATTTAATTCTAGAGACTTTCTTTTATGTGTGTTCAGGACATTGAAAACCTGAGCTTGATTTAATGCGTATATACCGTTATCTAGTGTACCTGACCCAATCAATGAATGATTAAGGTGGATGTGGACGACATCGCTTAAAATTGTAAAATCATAACCTTCTTTAGATAGTAAAGATACAGAGATGATATTACATGCCAAACTAGGTGTAATGCCTTGGATTGCGATTAGTGTTAATTAAGCGTTAGTGCGGGTTTTTAAGGAAAAGTTTACCGAATCGGGTTCCTCACATTTTATATCAATTAATTAATATTTTATTATTAATTGATATGGCTCACACACACGTGCATGTTAATGTGAGGGTATATTTAGTGTTAACCATGTTTAGCAACCATAACACCTTAAATTAAACATTGCCCAATTAACCTTTGTTTAACCTTACCTAGATTTTTTGAGAAATATCTCTTTTGGATTGAGAGGAGGTGGTTAGCGAGTCATGAGGGTTATTAATGAGAGCATTAATGAAGGTGTGGGAGAGAGTGAAATTAAGCTTTTGTTTCACCTTACACTCACCCCTCACCATTATTTCCCTCACTCTTTCATTCGTCTCTCATTCTCAAGTATACTTCATCTCCTCACTCCCAAACTGAACCCTCGCTATCCCTTCACTAAAATCCTTACAAAAACTTCACAAAATCCATGAAAAACACTTCAAATGTCTTGATTAGCCACTATGTTGTCTTGGAGCTTGGAAAGCTAGGATTTTTTAGCAAGAGTGGCTAAGTAATGACCTCAAACTGATAATTAGGAGTTTTATTGTTGTGTTGCCTTATTGTTATGAATAGGAACACTAAAGGTAGCATTTTGTGAAAAATATCCTATTTTTAGTGTCAACTTTGTGTCTCTGTGATCTGCTGTAGAACCAGGCATTTGTTGGAAAATTTCCCATCATAGTGACATAGTGTTGATGTATAGAACCCACCATAAAAACATGAGACCACCCCTTCATTTTTGGGCCGCCAATTTAATGGTTCTCGCTGCAAATTGCGGCTAGAGTAGGGGCTGGGGTGTTGAATCTTTGTCGTGGGGTCTCTGGGGTTATTTGTGGTCTCGTGGTACTTGCAACTTTCACTAATTTTTACTGTATTCTAGTGTTTTGAGTACGCGCGTTACGTTATCCGACACGGTTCATGATCTGGTGTGCTGTTGCACGTGTGCTGGTTTGGGTGTGTCGCCACACACGTTAGCCGTTAGACGAACACTTATGAGTTGGATTGGAGTTGGTGCGTTGGTCAAACGTAGTGTGGACGTGACATTGATAAATTTTTTAGATTTGCACATGTTATGTTTTGTGTTAATAGGATCGCAGGCGGGGACTTCGAGCACTGTGATGAAAGGGAAGAAGGTGATTTGATCGACCTAGCTTGTGATTGTCGGTGAGAAGATTTAACATCTACGGGGAATTTGCCCGCATGGCGTTATTCGTCAGGGCTAGATATGATATGATATTATCCGCATGATTATATTGCACGTATAGATTGTGCATAAGACTTCTTTGAATATTATTACTTGTTGTGCTTGGACACTGCACTATTATTTACGGCTCATGTTGCACGAGCACTGATCGTATGCCACTCACACCGTCAAAAATTGCCATGACACGCACACCACTTATGCATACATGAGATTGTATTGGTTACGGACATTGAGACGTGGTCCGTATATTCCATTGTGCATATGAAATATAGCATACCTGTACACCAACATGCTTACACTTATGCCTTGACATGCCTACATGCTAGTTACCCATATACCGGTATGGTATTGTACCATTAGAGATAGATATATACACATTTCAGACATAGCTACATGTATATCTTGCATACATATTTACATGTACACCGTATACCTTGATATAGCTACACATATACCTGGAGGGTAAAACATCATTACGGATAGGTATATATACATACCTTGTTATACCGACATGGTTACGCACTGTTGTTAGTTGTATGTATGCCCTAGAGGCCAGTATTGTACAGATGATGTATATTATATTGGATGCTTGGACATATATAGAGAGGCTTTCTTGCTCGTCATGATAGTATGCTATCTGGTTGCTCTTTGCTTTAACATGTATACTTGTCTCTTTATACTGTCTTATAGTTACATGTTGGTAAAGCCCTTAGGATGTGTACTTGACTACCTGGACTATGATGCGGATCATACTAGTGGGGACATGGTAGTCCATAAGTACATCCTTCAAGGTCCCTAGTCGAGGGTGTATCGAGACGGGGCATCGATATACCAGTGTAGACTAGCGTATACGCTTCTCGACCCATGAGATGGGCGATGGATGATCCTATATCCATTGATGTTTGACATCGGAGATGGTATACGGGTGCTCAGTGGAGACTGGGTACACTGGACGGACTCGCCGAGAACTCCCAGATGGTATTATACCTAACGTCAGATGGCAGTTCTCTGGTGACACTTGTGCAGGTTAGTCTGTAGACCCAAGATCGTTATAGAGTCTTGTGTGATTCCCACTGTGCTTTGATTTCCACCTTACCACGTCCATGAGGGCGTGCAAAACGGTGGTTTTTGGGTACAGTCCCGAGTCACATGGAGGCAATGAGCGATAGGAGGGGTTTCGTCTCTCCCGGTATTGGGGGTTAATGTTGCGCTGTGCTCGATTGGCCGTAACAGGGAAGTCCCTGGCCAGGGCTGATTAGAAATTTACTGGTAAGTGTTACCAGTAGTTTCTCGACCCGTTATGAGCCTCATATCGGCACGACTTATCGGTTATTGGGGTCTGACGTTAACCACCCCTAGACTTGATATGCGACATATCAGACGAGGAGACCGGACTGTACGGGAAGTGTTACCGGCAGGTTTTCACAGGAGTTGGAGCGGGCTTTCTTGCTGATCTTCTGATCGCTCAATACCCGGGTAGCCGTTACGTCCAGCTAGTACCGCTGACGGCTTATGGGTGCGTGATGTGATCATCACCTACTGCCGGCGTTTTGACGAGTCTTTAGAGTCCTACACAGAGGTTTTACTGGCTCAGGCGAAACGAAATAGGAGCACGTATGTGATATGTTCGAGTCCGAGAATAAATGCGTGTATGTGATACCGTATTCTATTCTCGCGACTTTTTGTATCGGTCAGGTTATATATATGATACGACCGGGTTATCGAATTAAGTGTTATTCGATAAGTCGATACGATGGATGTTAGCCGGTTATATGAGATATGACCGGATTATTAAGTCAAGTGTTGATTTAATAATTAAGTGTATAATTGTATATTAGATATACTAATCTACATTTGCTAACACTTGTTCACTTTAGGGTTTTTCTCACATGCACACTATTTTAACATGTATATGATATATGTTAAAATGTGTTATCATATTGTATCATGGTTGATGATACACATGACTTGTGTGTATGAGACATAAACCATTCTATGAATTATGATGGGTTAAGATTATTTAAGATAATTACAAAATTAGTGGAGTTTTGGAATGAGCATGAAGCTTTTAGAAGCTTAACTTGCTTTGACAAAGTCTACTAGGTTTGTCTTTACCTTAGATTCCTTTTAACCCAACCATAATCAATTAGCTATGGTTATGGCTTTACAAGGGTTAGTATATGATACTCACTCACCATGGTTACACTTGACACTTGATCATTATACTTTCCTCTTTCTTTTGTTCATCTTCTTCATTGTGAAAAAGAGAAAGAAAACTAGGGTTCGATCCAAAGTGAGAAAGAGTGTGAGAAACAAAATTATAAAGAGAATGCACTTCCTATTTCTCCATCCTCTACTAGACTAGAACTTTAGTTTAGGGTGGTTACTTCACTATTTCTCTAGTTAGTGAAGTAGGAGCTTGAGTCGGAATTCCCTCGACGTAGATCATCTTCGGCCTCAGAGATTTCAAGCAAGGTCGCTTCCTTTGCGTCGTGAAGCCATGCAAGAGTGTAACGTTTTGAAAATCATTTCGGTGAAATTTCGAAAAATCGGTAAAATAAGGGGGTTTTCTGTAAAAAGTCAAAATACAAATATCTTATTATAAAAATTAAATATACATATTCTAGCTATGTAATTGCTATTATTTGGTGTTTATTGAGCCGCTGGTAAAATTTCAAATTTTCTGAAAAAAATATTATTTTATTATTATTTAAGCCGTCACTAATACATTTAATTAGGGAAAATTACAAATTGGAATGAGTTGAAACAAATTTTGTGCATCATAAAACATTAAATAAAATTTTATCATGTGGTTTTTGGAACGAAATTATTTGCCAAAACGGTTTAGAAATTATTGAAGAAAAAAGGCTTTTTTTTAGCGTAAATGGATGTTTGGGGTATTGTATTTATCATTTTTCATCACCCCACACCCGTACCCACACCCACACACCCCCACTTACTCCTCCCCATGGCTGAATTCAGCAGCCACCATAGTTTTCCCCACTTGATTTTCAAAGGAAAAGATATGAAAGAAAAGAAAAGAAAATGGGTGAATTAGGTGGACTTTTGACCTTACTTTGACTTTGACTTCACCCCACTTTCTCTACCTCCCTCTCTCTCCTCCCCCCCCCCTCAATTTCTGGCCGACCCCTCCCTCTCCTACAGCAACAACAGCCCCCCCTTTTCCCCTTCTCTTTTCTCTTCAAAACTTCTTCAAAAATTGCCCCAAAATCCATCAAAAAAAATCCCAAAACCCAAATCCGACTCCTACCCATTTTTGCTTAGCCCTTATCGCATGGATTTTGGTGACACGGGAGCATTTTGGAGGGCTATGTATGCTTGTGGGATCTTCAATTTGTTTGGGTAAATTCTAAACCTTTTTGCTTAAATCGTTGTTAATTGCTTGTAGTTAGCTTAATTAAGTGTTAATTTGGTTTTATGTGGGTTCAATTGTATGATTAAGAAATTCTAGATTAGGGTTGTGAATTTAAGTTGGGGTTCTTATAATTGATCATGGGAAAATTGTGTAGTTTAACATGTTGTTATGCTCAAACTAATCTAGTTGGTAGTTTATATCTTTGTTAAATTCAAATTTGTATTAATTGTGTAATTTGCAAACTAGGTTTTAGTGAAATACATATAAATTGTGATTTAAAATGTAATTAAGGTTTTGATGACTTTATTAGCATTTTAATTTGTTGTTTAGCGACTTTGATCATGCAAAACCATGCTTAATTGATAAATTGTGAATTTTACTTTGAAAAGTGTTAAAATCGATATTTGTTGCAAACTTGAATTTTGAGTTAATGCTAATTCGTGAGATTAAAAATATGGAGGTGATTTGTATGACCTAATTATGATATTAAGTGAGCATTTTGGCCATTAGAATCGTCAAAATATTTAGTTTGGGTAAAACATCAAGTTTTGAACCGAAATGGGAATTTGTGCTAACTAGGTTTTTGGAAAATAAAACGAATTGTTTAATTTTATGGTTTTGATGAACTAAACCCTATTTCTTATATAATTAGTGAGTTTTGAAATCACGATTGGTGTGTTTGGGTTTTCTCGATGGTTTGACGTTTGTACATCGACATCGGGGGTTGGTTTGACTATTCTTGCATGCGTAGGCGATAGGTTTGGATCTATGCGTGATACGCGTGCTGATTTGATTTTCGTATGCCGTTTCGATTTCGAATTTAGTTTAAATGCGATATGGTGCGTTATGATATGTAGGTACCCCATGTAAACTTCGGGACGACAAGCAAGCGCCTGGCGGCGTCGGCACCGGGGAGCGAGGACCAGGTGAGTAGATTTATATCTACGGGGAGAAGTCGGGTGGATGGCGTATAGCACCCCCGCAGTCCGTGGTGGTGTATACGGATACGTATACAAACCAACAATTTTTATATGTTATTTGGGATTAATAATGATGCTTTGGATAGATATTGGCGTGTTGGATTACCTTAGTGTTGCGAACCTTAGGGTAGTGTTGCACTACACATACACACATACATACTTGCATACTTTCCTATTGATATGTGCTCATGGGATTCTTTAGAGTTATTTGTTCACATGGGTATGGGACTATGTGTTCACATACGGATTTGAGGATGATACTTGGGATTGAGCTGAGTCGATGTGATTTGATTTGAAGCCGTGAGATCGGTGATATAGCAGGGTTCGTATCTTAGATACGACATGACGTTGTAGCGGGTCCTTGACATAGTGTTTCACACACGTCCATGCATACTTAGGCGGTATCAGTATTGTGCAAGACATAGGTCAGTACCCTAGACAATGATCTTGGATAAAGAGGATACTAGGTGAACAGTAGAATGAATGTGATATTGACCCGTACCCAGATTTGGGATGCCGTACGACGGATTTACGTACGAGCTATATTGATGATTGATCCGCACTCTTGACTTGGGATGCCTGATTATAGATATGGTATCGGATATGATATTATTGAGGCGGGATCACCGACAATACATATACAGGTATGTATATGGATCGACTCAGATGTTAGGCGGTTTCCTTACCTGTAGTTCAGCCGTATAGTTTAGTGTAGTTGTTAGATTAGATTAGACTTCTTACCTATTTCAAAAACTAACGAATCGTGGGTATTTTAAAAGACAGCCCAAGGGATCCTACGGATATTTCAAAAGACGTATCTTTTCATAAAAACACCGTAGCCCCTATTTTCAAAACTCCGCGGTTCGGGATATTTTAAATGGCACCATTTGTAGGACTTATATTAGATTAATGCAGATTAGTTATAGTTGCGTCTAGTTTTTAGCTCCCGCTCATTTTGGTTGCTCGCTCCGCATCGCATATTTACATTGTTATTTCATATTGCATTGTTGACATCATGCTGTTAGGACACCAGCACCATTACCGATGATGCGTATGTACCACGTACACTTATTTGCCGGCTCACACACATCTTCATCGGTAATTGCCATGTCACGTACACCTTAGAAAATATTATTGCTTGACATAGCCTGTTAGCTAATAGTTAGACATGACATTAGTGTACTTGCCTTATATCTTAGTTTAGACATTGTAGTTATTACCTGCTACTTCATGCATACTGTTATTCATCGTTATGCCGCATTCATGGATTCTCATGCATATATTCACTATTTTCCGTGTTATTGAGGTTTTGGATTCGGATTTCCATGAGATTTTCTGGATTTGGAGGAAAACCGCAAAAACATAAATAAACCTTTTCTCTCTTTTAAAAGAAAAAGTGCGGTTTTCCTATGATGTATGAATCGTCCACCATGAGTTTGCTGATGGATTTCGAGACCCGATTCGAGGAGTGGAGGAACCGTTTCAGGTACATGGTGGACCCGGTATGGTACCCCGGGGCAAGATGAATGTGGTGTTGACGTTGAGCCTGGCAGGGGACAGATTACCTACCGGTGATATTACCCGACGCGTCGGATATCCGGAGGATACCGTCGTGGTCTTAAGATGGATGGTAGGGGCCGGTCTGGACTGACGGCGCCCTAGATATTGAGATTGAGACATTGATATTTCGAGACAGTGAGATTTATGTTTTGTGTCGATACTAGACACGGTTGATACTGATTTCACTTATGATACCTCACTTTAAAAGTATAGAAATCTCACTAATTTATGAAAACAGTTTCTTCATTTACATGTATTCTGTTTTCATGCATTCATACCTCACTCATATGATATATTGCTACCTGAGGCACTGACACGGGCACATGAGTTTACACTCGGGTTAGATATTTACCCTAGCCTTGTTATAGGCTACATGTTATTCATATATTTGAGGATACTATGATCATTGACCTAGGTTGCGTTATTTATGCGATTTCTGTGCGTAGATATTTTTCTATTCACGAGTTGGCAACTCACCCCCGTTGTGCCCCAGTTTCTTGCTGGTTTGCCGTACAGGTTTCATTACGGCTTTGCGGGCTCAGTTTCATTCGGGTGACTTGCTAGTAGGTGGGTTTTTCTTACATCGTACCCATCATATTACCTTGTATAATATTATTCCGTTGTATCTAGTAAATTCCATCAACCAAACATGTATTTATTTTTGAGATAGAGACCCGTGATGTTATTCTTTCGACCTTAGAGTCGCGCGTTTTATTTCTGGTGGTTTTGAGTTTCCTTTTGAGTTTTGATCCTCGCCGTTGGCGTTGTATATTATATTGCTTGTGTGGTTGTGACCGTCGATTGACGAAGAGCTAGCTCCCGCTTGGGGATGCCTTTTTCTTGATTTCGTATACTATTCATGTTGTATCCCGTCTGGGGGTCAGTATTTACAAAGGAGACTCTGCCGAAATTTTCAGTAAAATTTTGATGTTTTAAAAACCGCATAATTCGGCTTATGCTATTGAAATTACTTGCTTTAAGTTGGTTTTTCCTGCACTCTACTACTTTTCTTGGTTTGGATTTCTGGGTTTTCGGTTTACTTAGATTACGTACGTCTCGAGACGTTCGTAGTTTAAATGCCGGTCATGTTCCGTACTTTCGGGTCATGACAAAGTTGGTATCAAAGCGTTAGGTTTTAACCTTTGGAGCGTAGGATGACCCTTAGTTGATGGTGACTAAAGTAGAGTGACGTACCGTTGGTATGTTCCGCGGCATATTTACGACACGCCACTCCACTTATGAAGCCTTAGGATGTACATTTCCTTGTTCAGTATTATATTCCTTCCTGATCTAGCCTCATCGGTACCAGTTTGGTTTTGTTGCTACGGTTACAGGCAGGGAGAGCTACGACTAGAGTTGCGGTCAGCACAAGCTCGTCACGAACGAGGACTGACCAGGGCGAAATTCCGGCGACACATGATTGCAGAGATGTGTCTTTTTACCGTGTTTTCGTGCCACTAGCGTTTGGCGGATCTCCTTTATGAGGTTACTCGGAGGTGCTGATCGACACTAGAGGATTGAGCCAATGATTGAGGCACGGTTCAGCATGCAGACGAGTGAGCCAGTTATTGCTGCAAAAGACGAGATATCGCCCCAGATGTTGGAGCTATTGCAGTATAAGTTGTACTAAGAGATGATAGAAGGTCGCTAGTCATCGAGGATGAATGACTAGGACATGTGGTTCGTTCGCTTACCCCGATGCGAGGTCATCGGATAGATTGATTCCAGCTAGAGACGACTTCACGCGGAGACGTTGGGAGTTGACAGAGACGATCGAATGTCAGAAACCTATTATTCCAAGTTTAAAGTATTCGGAAAGACATGCAGGAAATTCTATGGTCCCTCTAGAAGAAATGAAACCCTAACTCGACTTAATGACCGTGTGAAAGCCTTTGAACCTTCGGGTTTGCGGCAGTTCTACGGCGCCATTAGTGAGGCTTGGGTTTGCCCTTCTACGGCTGGACCACCGATACTGTGGTATGTACTCGATACTATTAAACTGTGCCCAAGATGTTGAGCTCTTGGGGGATTATGAGGTTTTGACGACTCGATCGGATGGCTCGACTTAATTCGGATACTAGGTGGTGAGATGCATTCTTAGGAGACTCCAGATACGAGGATAGTCATTGGAGCTCAGTCCATGCAGCCATGACGAGACGAGTCCAAAGCAGACGACATTAGAGAAAAGTGAAGTAGGAGGTTCGTACCAGATCTAGATGAGATGACGTTCCACTCCGCCGACATCAGAGATGCGATGCGCATGCCGAGGCATGGTACTTGGCCTTACCTTCCAGAAGGAGTCGCGATGAGTATGCAGTCGTTCCAGAGCAAGATGCAGATATAGGAAAGGACAATGACTTCCGGACAGTTGGCAGAGACGAGACATGGAACAGACCGTGAGCAGGCTTCCTTCCAGGACACTGCTGCAATGATACTTGCACCCAGGATCAGATGTGTCACGTACATTCAGAGAGCCGGAGGCCGACGCCAGTGATATGCTGTCTTACGAGTGGTCGCGATGATTGACCAAGAGATGACCAGAGAAGTACCAGAACGGAATCGTCCCCGTTAGCACACCCGACAGGGCCGATGAGCCGATGGACCGAAAGATTGGTAATTCACAGTGAAGACCTTGACCCAGGAGTGGTCATGGTTACGCACATCAGCAGGACAGAGTTCATGATCATCGACGAGACGTCCCACTAGGGACCGTGACAGTTGGCCGGGATTCTTAGAGGATGCGCTTGAGCGGTACTGTTCCGCCATTATTGATTTCGATGTTTTGGGTGATTTATTCGTATGATTTGATTTTGATGATTGAGGATTTACGATCTTTGCACAGTGTTTCACTTGATATCGTTTTCGTGCTTTAGTTTCACATGTTTGTGATTTTACGGTTTTAAACAGTTGAGTTGATTTTGTGCGTATGCACGCACGCGATTTGGTTCCTGCACTCTGTATAGTTTATATATGTTGGCAGTGCAGTGACATGTATCACTGGATTTCGATTTCGAGGGTGAAGCTCGACATTTGTTTTGTGCATTTTATGCACCGGATTGGATTTTTAGCGCCTGTTGGGCGCCTGTTACGAGATGCGATTTGGTGCACACCAGATGCACTAATTCGAGATTTTTCGTGCATGTCAGATGCACCTGATTTTGCTGTCAGGCACACACGTTGCCTACGACAGATGTTTCGTGCACACCCGATGCACTTAGATGTTGTTTCTGTGCGTATGTATGGCACATTCATGGATTTTGATTTCCGTGCGCACCAGACGCACGTAGCATTCATGTGCATATTTTGGGATTGATTTCTTATAGAGCATTACATTTTTATGATATTGCTATGTGTTTTCGTACTGAGCAGGACTAGTCAGAGGACAGTACCTGAATATATTTTTGCATGCATTGTTAGTTATTGAAGGGATTTCCAAAAAGCGAGCTTTAGCCTCAGTATTTACCTACATGTCTGATATGACACGAAATGTTTAAAACAAGGAGACCCTTCTAAATTGTTTCCAAAACGGCGGAACGTACATTTCAAACAAAGGTATATATGTATATAGTTATTTCCTTATGATAGACGTCCGCCACTGTGCAGTGTTATACGCGTGCACAGCGACTTAAAGAAATTTGGCATGCATTTCCTTCAGATACTTACAGATATAGATTCGATGTTTACATGTATAGTTTCGAGTTATATCATATTGGTTTGATTTAGATTTGGCATTGATGTCTTCTCCATGACTCCGATGATTGCGGGATGCTTGACGGAGTTTTGATTTGAGTTATATACTCATTTTTCAAGCCCATGCGCTGCGCTACGATTTGTTTTATGTATTTACAATTTCGGAGCCCCGACGACTTGATGGTTTTCTTAGATGTTTTAGTATTTGGGGGAGTTTGAATTTAAATTCGAGGACCGAATTTCTTTAACGGGGGAAGATTGTAACGTTTTGAAAATCATTTCGGTGAAATTTCGAAAAATCGGTAAAATAAGGGGGTTTTCTGTAAAAAGTCAAAATACAAATATCTTATTATAAAAATTAAATATACATATTCTAGCTATGTAATTGCTATTATTTGGTGTTTATTGAGCCGCTGGTAAAATTTCAAATTTTCTGAAAAAAATATTATTTTATTATTATTTAAGCCGTCACTAATACATTTAATTAGGGAAAATTACAAATTGGAATGAGTTGAAACAAATTTTGTGCATCATAAAACATTAAATAAAATTTTATCATGTGGTTTTTGGAACGAAATTATTTGCCAAAATGGTTTAGAAATTATTGAAGAAAAAAGGCTTTTTTAGCGTAAATGGTTGTTTGGGGTATTGTATTTATCATTTTTCATCACCCCACACCCGTACCCACACCCACACACTCTCACTTACTCCTCCCCATGGCTGAATTCAGCAGCGACCATAGTTTTCCCCACTTGACTTCAAAGGAAAAGATATGAAAGAAAAGAAAAGAAAATGGGTGAATTAGGTGGACTTTTGACCTTACTTTGACTTTGACTTCACCCAACTTTCTCTATCTCCCTCTCTCTCCTCCCCCCCCCCCTCAATTTCTGGCCGACCCCTCCCTCTCCTACAGCAACAACAGCCCCCCCCTTTTCCCCTTCTCTTTTCTCTTCAAAACTTCTTCAAAAATTGCCCCAAAATCCATCAAAAAAAATCCCAAAACCCAAATCCGACTCCTACCCATTTTTGCTTAGCCCTTATCGCATGGATTTTGGTGGCAAGGGAGCATTTTGGAGGGCTATGTATGCTTGTGGGATCTTCAATTTGTTTGGGTAAATTCTAACCCTTTTTGCTTAAATCGTTGTTAATTGCTTGTAGTTAGCTTAATTAAGTGTTAATTTGGTTTTATGTGGGTTCAATTGTATGATTAAGAAATTCTAGATTAGGGTTGTGAATTTAAGTTGGGGTTCTTATAATTGATCATGGGAAAATTGTGTAGTTTAACATGTTGTTATGCTAAAACTAATCTAGTTGGTAGTTTATATCTTTGTTAAATTCAAATTTGTATTAATTATGTAATTTGCAAACTAGGTTTTAGTGAAATACATATAAATTGTGATTTAAAATGTAATTAAGGTTTTGATGACTTTATTAGCATTTTAATTTGTTGTTTAGCGACTTTGATCATGCAAAACCATGCTTAATTGATAAATTGTGAATTTTACTTTGAAAAGTGTTAAAATCGATATTTGTTGCAAACTTGAATTTTGAGTTAATGCTAATTCGTGAGATTAAAAATATGGAGGTGATTTGTATGACCTAATTATGATATTAAGTGAGCATTTTGGCCATTAGAATCGTCAAAATATTTAGTTTGGGTAAAACATCAAGTTTTGAACCGAAATGGGAATTTGTGCTAACTAGGTTTTTGGAAAATAAAACGAATTGTTTAATTTTATGGTTTTGATGAACTAAACCCTATTTCTTATATAATTAGTGAGTTTTGAAATCACGATTGGTGTGTTTGGGTTTTCTCGATGGTTTGACGTTTGTACATCGACATCGGGGGTTGGTTTGACTATTCTTGCATGCGTAGGCGATAGGTTTGGATCTATGCGTGATACGCGTACCGATTTGATTTTCGTATGCCGTTTCGATTTTGAATTTAGTTTTAATGCGATATGGTGCGTTATGATATGTAGGTACCCCATGTAAACTTCGGGACGACAAGCAAGCGCCTGGCTGCGTCGGCACCGGCGAGCGAGGACCAGGTGAGTAGATTTATATCTACGGGGAGAAGTCGGGTGGATGGCGTATAGCACCCCCGCAGTCCGTGGTGGTGTATACGGATACGTATACACACCAACAATTTTTATATGTTATTTGGGATTAATAACGATGCTTTGGATAGATATTGGCGTGTTGGATTACCTTAGTGTTGCGAACCCTAGGGTAGTGTTGCACTACACATACACACATACATACTTGCATACTTTCCTATTGATATGTGCTCATGGGATTCTTTAGAGTTATGTGTTCACATGGGTATGGGACTATGTGTTCACATACGTTTTTGAGGATGATACTTGGGATTGAGCTGAGTCGATGAGATTTGATTTGAGGCCGTGAGATCGGTGATATAGCAGGGTTCGTATCTTAGATACGACATGACGTTGTAGCGGGTCCTTGACATAGTGTTTAACACACGTCCATGCATACTTAGGCGGTATCAGTATTGTGCAAGACATAGGTCAGTACCCTAGACAATGATCTTGGATAAAGAGGATACTAGGTGAACAGTAGAATGAATGTGATATTGACCCGTACCCATATTTGGGATGCCGTACGACGGATTTACGTACGAGCTATATTGATGATTGATCCGCACTCTTGACTTGGGATGCCTAATTATAGATATGGTATCGGATATGATATTATTGAGGCGGGATCACCGACTATACATATACAGGTATGTATATGGATCGACTCAGATGTTAGGCGGTTTCCTTACCTGTAGTTCAGCCGTATAGTTTAGTGTAGTTGTTAGATTAGATTAGACTTCTTACCTATTTCAAAAACTAACGAATCGTGGGTATTTTAAAAGACAGCCCAAGGGATCCTACGGATATTTCAAAAGACGTATCTTTTTATAAAAACACCGTAGCCCCTATTTTCAAAACTCCGCGGTTCGGGATATTTCAAATGGCACCATTTGTAGGACTTATATTAGATTAATGCAGATTAGTTATAGTTGCGTCTAGTTTTTAGCTCCCGCTCATTTTGGTTTCTCGCTCCGCATCGCATATTTACATTGTTATTTCATATTGCATTGTTGACATCATGCTGTTAGGACACCAGCACCATTACCGATGATGCGTATGTACCACGTACACTTATTTGCCGGCTCACACACATCTTCATCGGTAATTGCCATGTCACGTACACCATAGAAAATATTATTGCTTGACATAGCCTGTTAGCTAATAGTTAGACATGACATTAGTGTACTTGCCTTATATCTTAGTTTAGACATTGTAGTTATTACCTGCTACTTCATGCATACTGTTATTCATCGTTATGCCGCATTCATGGATTTTCATGCATATATTCACTATTTTCCGTGTTATTGAGGTTTTGGATTCGGATTTCCATGAGATTTTCTGGATTTGGAGGAAAACCGCAAAAACATAAATAAACCTTTTCTCTCTTTTAAAAGAAAAAGTGCGGATTTCCTATGATGTATGAATCGTCCACCATGAGTTTGCTGATGGATTTCGAGACCCGATTCGAGGAGTGGAGGAACCGTTTCGGGTACATGGTGGACCCGGTATGGTACCCCGGGGCAAGATGAATGTGGTGTTGACGTTGAGCCTGGCAGGGGAAAGATTACCTACCGGTGATATTACCCGACGCGTCGGATATCCGGAGGATACCGTCGTGGTCTTGAGATGGATGGTAGGGGCCGGTCTGGACTGACGGCGCCCTAGATATTGAGATTGAGACATTGATATTTCGAGACAGTGAGATTTATGTTTTGTGTCGATACTAGACACGGTTGATACTGATTTCATTTATGATACCTCACTTTAAAAGTATAGAAATCTCACTAATTTATGAAAACAGTTTCTTCATTTACATGTATTCTGTTTTCATGCATTCATACCTCACTCATATGATATATTGCTACCTGAGGCACTGACACGGGCACATGAGTTTACACTCGGGTTAGATATTTACCCTAGCCTTGTTATAGGCTACGTGTTATTCATATATTTGAGGATACTATGATCATTGACCTAGGTTGCGTTATTTATGCGATTTCTGTGCGTAGATATTTTTCTATTCACGAGTTGGCAACTCACCCCCGTTGTGCCACAGTTTCTTGCAGGTTTGCCGTACAGGTTTCATTACGGTTTTGCGGGCTCAGTTTCATTCGGGTGACTTGCTAGTAGGTGGGTTTTTCTTGTATCGTACCCATCATATTACCTTGTATAATATTATTCCGTTGTATCTAGTAAATTCCATCAACCAAACATGTATTTATTTTTGAGATAGAGACCCGTGATGTTATTCTTTCGACCTTAGAGTCGCGCGTTTTATTTCTGGTGGTTTTGAGTTTCCTTTTGAGTTTTGATCCTCGCCGTTGGCGTTGTATATTATATTGCGTGTGTGGTTGTGACCGTCGATTGACGAAGAGCTAGCTCCCGCTTGGGGATGCTTTTTTCTTGATTTCGTATACTATTCATGTTGTATCCCGTCTGGGGGCCAGTATTTACAAAGGAGACTATGCCGAAATTCTCAGTAAAATTTTGATGTTTTAAAAACCGCATAATTCGGCTTATGCTATTGAAATTACTTGCTTTAAGTTGGTTTTTCCTGCACTCTACTACTTTTCTTGGTTTGGATTTCTGGTTTTTCGGTTTACTTAGATTACGTACGTCTCGAGACGTTCGTAGTTTAAGTGCCGGTCATGTTCCGTACTTTCGGGTCATGACAAAGAGTCTGGGAGAAGCTTAATCGCAGCGAAGGGAATTCATCAAGGTGCTAAAGAAGTGGAGGACCGATCTACAAAGGTTGTATTTCGTGATCACTTAGAGTAAAGTTGTTTACTTGCTTTTCGATTCGCCTAAACTCTAGTATACGATCTTGCTTAGTGTTATTCGGCACATAAAAATTTATTTTTGGCATGGTCGATGCCTTGTAGAGCTTTGTTAGTGTTCCTAGTAACCCTACAGTGGTATCAGAGCCACTAGGCATTGGATGTCGGCCTATGGAGGGTTCTCACTGTGTGACAATGTGGCGAAGCATAGGCTCTTACCCCCAGGGTGTCCCGAGCGGGTTGTAGTCCTCGCGAGGGGGCATGCGTAAAAAGTTGCTGCTGAGGGACCCGTTGGTGCCACGGTGACACCATTGGATGGGGTGGCTGCCTGACCTACAGTGGTATCAGAGCCTAGCTAGAGCATTAGACGATGTGTTAACGAAGTTAAAACTCCGAACGAACCCGATACGTCCAAATTTACCCCCTCTCTGGACAATTTTTGAAAATCTGGTATTTTTCCGAATTAAAAATGCCTAAAAAATTCAGCAGGGTTTTATAAGAATAACCATGAAAAACGAGCCCCTAAGCCCTCCACGTGGCCGCGGAACCGCTGCAGTAACCCACCTTTGGCGGCGGTTCCGCGGCATATTAATGGTATTAGGGACTGGCCTTTGCACAGTAATTCTTTATTCTGTTGTTACTATTTTATGGGTATTTTTAATCTAACTCAAGTTTTGAGTAATTTTGGGGTTTATTTTGAAATCGTCGATTCGATCGGAGAATTTAATTTTGTTCTGTTATTCCGGATAATTTAGAAAGTATTAAAATGTTCGAACGGATATCATTAACTCAATTTTTCCCAGCACGAAAAACATTCAAGTGTTGAAATTTTCTCCGGTTTAAATATTTCGGATAAACGCGCATGTGATGTGACGGACACTCTAGAAGACAACAAAGCTTAACTCGATTATGTGACCGTCTTGAACTGCCCTTTGAACCTTAGGGTTTGGGGCAGTACGGCGTGCCACGTGTGAGGCGTTGGCTTGACCCTTCTAAGGCTGGACCGTTGCTACTGTGACGTATTCTGGAATTTTTGAACTCCGCTCAAGTGTTGAGCTATTTAGGAAATCTCGGGTATTTGATTATTCGATCGGAAAGTTTAATACTGTCTATTTATCTGGAATGTGATACAATATGTGGAATTCATACAGTTAGGCATGAAATGCGGAATATGTGATATTTCGGATTTATGATGTCTAAAGAGATCGTGGATTCCAAATGTTGTAGTTTTACAGTTTCTTTTCTGTGACCGTAAGTGTAATATGTGATATCGCCGGTTTCTTTGCTATATGTCAACGACAATTGGGATGCGCATATTTACTTACGTTGATGACATGTGATGTTATGTGTTGCCGGATATGTTATATTGGATCGTCGCGTTCTGAATAGCCAGGGGTTTTATGTGAGATGAG
This sequence comes from Agapanthus africanus, assembly GCA_030015575.1. Classification (NCBI taxonomy): domain Eukaryota; kingdom Viridiplantae; phylum Streptophyta; class Magnoliopsida; order Asparagales; family Amaryllidaceae; genus Agapanthus; species Agapanthus africanus. The sequence goes on along the minus strand of JASDDO010000031.1, from coordinate 214,005,072 downwards.
AGTTTTTTTTATTTTCATTCATGTAAAATAAATTGTATGTAATATTCTTTTATTGGGGCACTTCCGGGATGAGGTTGCTGTCACCTTTTGTATATTATTTTACTTTTCCGCACTAGGATAGACCCAAGGAGGAGAGCACAAGTAACCGGGTTCTGGAGTCCAGTGGGAGACCATCTCGAGGAGTCGAGTCCGGGTCTCCTAACACAAGAATTGGTAGGGTTGCTTGCCGCTCTCGTAGGGGTCTAGGGGTGTGGGTTTGGCTATTCGTCGCGACCGTGGAATCCGTGTTTTATAGAGGCTCAAAATAAAACACGGATGTCCTGGTATATCCAATGTTTCATATATTTCTTCTGCTGCGATATTTGTGATGTGATCATTTGATGTTCTGTGATAAATACTGTATATAGTATATATGATATATTATATAGGCGTTACATATGTTTTACACCCGCGCTAGCCCTTCCCTGCTCTGCCATTAGTTACCTAACCTAACGGTGCACGAGGCAATATCGAGGCGAATGCGGATGGCATAAGTGTATGTCGTATTTATCTGTGATGTTTAGGTGACTTAAATGATTGGACTTCATTAATGTGATTAATGAAAGAAAAGAAACCTAAAAGATGTTGTAAAATCAAATTTTCAAATAAAAAGGGTAGCTACAGTTTTGCTTTGCATAGCGGTATATATGATATACCCTGCACCTTATTCGATGAGGAAAGAGCCGAGATCCCTTCACCGGGAGTGACCTCTTTAGTAAAACTGGCAGATGCTACAACACTCGGTTTGCTTTTGATTGCTTTTGGAGTTTTGCTTTGCATAGCGATATATATGATATACCCTGCACCTTATTCGATGAGGAAAGAGACGAGATCCCTTCACCGGGAGTGACCTCATTAGTAAAACTGGCAGATGCTACAATACTCGGTTTTCTTTTGATTGCTTTTAGAGTTTTGCTTTGCATAACGGTGTATATGATATATCCTGCACCTTATTCCATAAGGAAAGAGCCGAGATCCCTTCACCGGGAGTGACCTCTTTAGCAAAACTAATAAAAGCCTCAAAATCACTCCATTTCAAAATTCACTCGATTCTACAACGATATCAAGTTCATTATGCAATAGGTTTTCAGAAAAACCTGTCATAGCCCTCCCTCATTTCAGATAAGTCCTACTTAGTATTCGTGCTACGTTTGTTGACCTCCGTCAAGGCGTAGTGTGCGGTAGCTAAATAGTATTTATCTGCTTATGCATATGATGCCGATTGGATTAGGGTAGTCGTACGACCTTGTTGACCTCCGTCAAGGGTCGTGCGGGTGGGTTTGATTCAATCAAGAAATGACGGGTTGAACTTGACTTGCACCCTATGGTTTGTTGACCTCCGTCAAGGTCATGGGATGCTTGGGGCAAAATATTATCGGGAATTTCAAGTGTTGAGATTTGCAATGAGATTGCATACCTTCTATGAGATAGTTGGATTCCGATACCCACTGCGAGTAATTGTTACTCCCGGGAGAGTTTTACACAGGACAATTAGCCGATCAAGTAGGTGTCTAGAAAGGTGTCAACGGGGTTAAGCCTCTGGGAAAACGAGGTTTACTTTAATTAGGTCCGTGCGAAAGCACGGGGAACCTCCCTCAAAGTACCGACACTGGCCTGGCTGAAAGATCGGCGAAGTTGTAGGGTGTAATTAATCCTGGCTAGTCTTTCCTTTGAGGGTTTGAAGGAAGATTTGATAAAAACAGTGGGAGCCATCCTGATTAGATAAGATAATAACCAATCTGATCTTGCAAGAGCATACACTAAAGTATTTTTCTTCTCTCTCTCTCTAGGTAGCGACCATATCATGCCTTAATCAAGAAAATAATATGGATGTATTGACCGAACCCGCATGTTATACTGTGCTGGGGAACGTTGGTTCCGTTCTTTCTTATAAGAGTTATAAGACTGATCAGGATATAGGGGAATACCAGGATTCTCATGCCACTCGAATGAAGAAAGTACATGTTGATGCATTTTCTTCGGGTGTGTTCGTTACAGAGAACTGTTTCTCCATTTGCTCTACGTCCTGGGTATTAGATACCGGGTCAGGATCGTATATATGCATTCAGTTACATGGGCTTAGGAAAGGTAGAGAACTTGGAGAAGGTGATAAAGATATAAGGGTTGGAAATGGTGCAATTGTTGCAGCTAAAACCGTCGGGGAATATCACCTTGTATTGCCATCTGGTGATACATTGGTTCTGAACGAATGTTATTACATGCCGAACATGATATGCAACATTATATCGGTTTCTTTACTTAGTAAAGAGGGATATAATTTTGTATTACAGGGTAATGTTATGAACATTTTCCTTAACCAAAAGTTGGTTGGATCAGGCACGTTGTGCAATGGCATTTATGTTCTAAATCAATCAATAGTTCTGAGCATAACAAACACACACAAGAGGAAGAGTTCAGAAATGAACGAATCCTTCTTGTGGCATTGTAGACTGGGTCGCATCAATGCGACACGACTAGCTAAGTTGCATAAGGATGGATTGTTGGGGTAAAAATTTACACCCCGGTTGACCAAGTCAAAATCAAAGTCAACCCCAAGCCAAGTGGGCCCAAGCCCAGATCCAGTGGGCCCATGCCTGGGTCGAGCCTGAACATGAAGCGGCCGGCCTCCCCCCATGCCAAGATAAAAAATTTTGTAATAAATAATTTTGTTGCATTTCTTTTATTTTATTTATGGATAAATGTAAGAAAAATAGGCATATAGCCAAATTTTTGTAAAGCCCATGGCTTATGTACAAAAAGAAATGGCACATGAGCCATGAAATAGGCAAAATGCCATTTTGTGAAGCCCAAGGGGCTATGTGTAAAGTGTATGGCCTATAAAGGCAAGGATAATGAAATATCCCAAAAAACTTTTTCTCTCTCCAAAAAAAAAAGTTTCAGAGCTGAGCTCTTTCTTCCTTCTTCAAGGTTCCAAAACCTTCTTCTTTCTTTTGAATTAAATCAAGAGTTTTACTCTTCCTTTTTTCAAAACTAAATAGTTTTCCACCACAAAACCCACAAAGGGGAACTTGGATTTGTCATCAGATCTTAAAAAGGAGAGATTTTGAGATTTCACATCTCTTGATCTTCAAGATCCAGCAAGCAACAGGAGGAAGAAGAAGAACCACTTCCATTAAACCCAAAATACATTCAGGAGCCCGACTCCTCTCTGATTTCTCTTTTGAGAAATCTTTGTTCAGGCTAAAAGCCTCTTGTCCTCTCCAGCGCGCTGCGCAAGTGCGCAAAGCGCCCACGTGCCGACACGTGGCGCGCGCGCTTGCGCACCTGCGCGCTTGCGCAAGTGCGCAAAGCGCCCGCGTGCCGACACGTGGCGCGCGCGCTTGCGCTCCAACGCGCATTGCGCAAAGCGCCCGCGTGCCGACACGTGGCGCGCGCGCGCTTGCGCACCTGCGCGCAAACGCGCATTGCGCAAAGCGCCCGCGTGCCGACACGTGGCGCGCGAGCGCTTGCGCACCTGCGCGCAGCGCTCTTGCGCAAAGCGCCCACGTGGCGCGCGCGCTTGCGCAAGTGCGCAAAGCGCCCTCGTGCCGACACGTGGCGCGCGCGCTTGCGCACCTGCGCGCAAACGCGCATTGCGCAAAGCGCCCACGTGCCGACACGTGGCGCGCGCGATCTTGCGCACCTGCGCGCAACGCTGCGCTCAAGGCGCTGGCCCCCACGCATCCCTTGGATGCCTTTTCCCCCTCTTTTTATGTACATACATATACATATACATATGTATTACACATACTCCGCCACATTCTCCCCCTCCAAAAAATCAGAGTTCGCATGACCAATTTAACCCTGCGTGGATCCCGATATATCCAAAACCCCCTTTCAAAACAAAACACACGCACACTGCACATTGAGTTCGCATGACCAATTTAACCCGTTAATCGGAGGTTCCCTCACCCCAAAGGCGAGGGGTAATTAACGGCAGCTTAGTCCGCGGCTGCCGGAGATTCGGATCCCCACAATCATTAAACCCCGGCCTACCCTAGGCAGGGGGAATCTGTAGTACGCCTGACAAGCGCTCGCGTATTCCCATCTCAATGGGGTGACGAAAAACACCCTACAGATTCTGGCACGCCCGGTGGGACCAATCTCTCCTCCCATATTTCGGGTTAAGCATTCATGCGAACTCAATCAATGTACATATCTGTATTTATACTAAAATAATGCTCTTTCATGCAGGTCTTCAAGCAATCACTTTTCAACCATGTCTCCAAAGATGAACTCAGATCTCAGCACAACACCCGTCTCCTACACAATGAGGATAGACTCTAGGACGGTCCTTCCGGCCAGTCTCGGGCGACAATGGGAAGAGCCGCTGCTACCATTCGGCTCTATTATGTTCATGCCTATTGGCGCCATCCCAGCTCCTCAAGCCCCGGTGGCAGACAAACCGGTCTCGAAAGGCAGGAGACCAAATGTGGTGATCTCAAGGGCGCCCCAACCCGAACGCAAGTCGGTGTCTGAACGACTTTCCTTGGCCACAGCTGGGGGCAAGGCCATCAACACCAACAAAGCAACAACGCGTCCCGATCAAGCTCCAGCGGCGCCCCTGACAAATGCTCGATCGGGTGTCTTCTCTAAGCTCCCCGCTGATCAACTCGCAATGGCTTCCCGGGTAGCGGATGTCCGCCAAGCCTTCAAAATCGAGAAGCTGAGGGAGAAAAGGCTCAGATATAGAGCCAACAAAAGGGCTAGGGCTCCTGCCAGGCTGAACCTCATGAGGTTCGAAGAACAGGGTTACCCCGCCAAAGATGAGGGGATGGCTGAATGTGTTATCCACACTGTCTACGTGGTGGGCACGCGCAGCAAGAGCAAGGACGGGGCCACCACATCTCAAACCCAATCTGGCTTGAATGTGGTGGCCGCTTCCCAAGAACAGCCGCCTCCGCTGGATGATGAAAACCCTCTCGATGAGGCTGATAGGCAAAGAGAGCCCTCAATTCATGAGGAGTCAGGCTCGGAAAGCGAAGATGAGCCAACTTTCCGTCCTAAGACCGCAGAGCAACAACTTCTCCAAGAGCTCCGAAAGCAGCTCAGAAGCAAAGACAAGGAGATGGCCAAACTCTACTCAAAGATCGACGACTTGACAAATGTCGTCTTACGGCTTACGGCCCAACTTGCCTCTCAGCCGCCCAATCAGGCGCAGGGCTCTCATGAACCGGGAAATGGTGTCCCAAAGCAGCCGACGCCTATTCCCTCAAATCCAAAAGTGGCCGGACCGCATGAAAGTCAATCGCATCCTATCTCAGGAAATGTCTTGGCTACCGATGACAGTAGCCCGCTAACTCAAGATCAAATCATGGATTTGGTTGCCAACAAAGTCAAAACCTTGGTAGCCGAAGCCGAAGCGCAAAAAGATATCAGGAGTAGTGGGAGACCATATCCTGCTCAGTATGATCTGGTAGAATTTCCTAGCGGCTATGTCATCCCCAAATTCGGAAGATTCGATGGGACGGGAAATGCGAATCAGCATATCGCCCACTTCAAAGCCTCATGCGGAAATACTGGGGGCAATGATGCGCTTCTCCTCCGCCAGTTCGTTAATAGCTTGACCGATGTTGCTTTCGACTGGTACGCGAGCATACCGGATGGCTCCGTCACAACTTTTGTCCAAATGGAGTCTCTGTTTCGGCAGAGGTTCATGAGCGTCAGCGATAAGATTACCATTGCCGAGCTCGTAAGGACCAAGCCCAAGAGCGACGAAAACAGCACGGATTTTATAACCCGATGGCGCAATCTCTCCGTCAAATGCGAACCGCCGATAGAGCAGGACCAATCTGTCAGTCTCCTTGTCGGAAATCTCAACAACTGGATGGCCCCGTTTTTATGCACCGCGGGTCTCAAAACATTCCAAGAGCTGACCAGGAAAGTCCAGATGCTGGAGCGCTCAAAACAGGAGTCCTCCTCGGATTCTCAAAATAACAATAAGTCCTGGAGAAACCGGAAAGACGATAATCGCAAAGGCGGAAACTCTGATGATTCTGAGTCTTTCAACACTTCGGCTAACCGAAATAAGCAAGGGATGAGCGGGCCTAGCGCCAACCAGCCTCGGAAGCCAATGTTCGGAGAGGGAGGAGAATCTCCAATGAAAGAGAAGCTGGATAAGGTCTATTCCTTCAGAAGGGACAAAATCCGTAAAATATTCAAAGACGCCCTGAAGAACGGTCTACAACTGCCAGAGTCAAAAAGACCGCAGGAAGCGAATAAGACCGACGACCCCAAATACTGCCCCTATCACAGAGTGATAGGTCATGCCATTGAGGACTGCTTCGTCTTCAAAGATTGGGTCGAAAAGCAATACAAGGCAGGAGAGATAGAACTGTCCAAAGGCGTGTTAACAAACAGTCAAGATGCGACCGCCAATTTCATACAAACGGAGACCGAAGTTCTTCGTGAAACTAATTCTCTCAGACATCTGCCTTTCTCTGAACACAGTCGACCACCACGTCATTAAACTGGGAACAATCGACCTCCAAGTCGTTAAACTGGGAATGTAAAAAAAAATGTAAATAAAAAAGTGTAAATAAAAGAAAAATAAAGAAAAGCCGAAATGATGGGGCAACTCGCAATAAAAATCAGCGAGTAAAAATAAAAATGAAAATAAAGCCGAAATGATGGGGCAACCGCGAATAAATAGCCGAAATGATAGGGCAATCGCGACCTTCGCGATAAGAAAAGCTGAAATGATAGAGCAATCGCGGTAAAATAAAAAAAAAAAACAAAAAAAAAAAACAAGGGCGGATGATGAGTTGCTCCTGGCATTATTCCAGTGCAGCAATGCAGACGCCAACAAAAATTCAAGTTTCCAAAATTCTCCCAGCCCTACGGCCAGTCCCCAAATTGACCACCGTATACAATCCACGGGCTCAAATAATTCTCAGCATACCCATGCCCCACCGCAACCACCAGTTACGCGGTTGGTCTCCGCCTTTGGAATTATGTTTCATTGAGAAGACCCACTCATGTGTCCTCACGATACATGAGGAGAACAAACCTTTGTGGGATCCTTACGACTCACGAAGGAAAAACACACTTAGGAGTCCTCACGACTCCTAAGGAGAAAATACACCTACGGGATCCATACGACCCGTAGGGAGAAAATGCTCTTATGGGACCCTCACGGCCCATAAAATTAAAAAGCCTTAGGCGATAGGGATCTAAACCTTTCTCCTAAGCCATCGCTCCCCAATCCCTAAGTGGCGAATGATGAGTCGCTCCTGGTACCATATTCCAGTGCAGCGATGCAGACGCCGACCAAATTCCAAATCCCATACCCCAACGGCGAATGATGAGTCGCTCCTGGTACCATATTCCAGTGCAGCGATGCAGACGCCAACCAAATTCCAAATCCCATACCCAACGGCGAATGATGAGTCGCTCCTGGTACCATATTCCAGTGCAGCGATGCAGACGCCAACAAAGTCCCGAAATGTTTCCGGCCCTACGGTCTGGATCATACATCCTGCAAAACCGTATACAATCCACGGGCGTAAAACAATCCCAATTTCTCCCAAATCCTCTCGGGGCAAATGATGAGTTGCTCCTGGCATTATTCCAGTGCAGCAATGCAGATGCCAAACAAAAACCAAAATCCCAAAATCCTCTCCATGACAGATGATGATTCGCTCCTGGTACCATATTCCAGTATAGCGATGCTGATGTCAACCCAAATCAAAATCAACAAGTCAACTTCCACTCCGACGCCACAGAAAGCGGAGCAAGTCAGAATCCAATCTCGACACCGCAAGAAGCGGAGCAAGTCAAGTCTACCCCTGACACTGCAAGAAGCAGAGCAAGTCAAATCAAGCACCGACCGTCCACGTCGCTAAAAGGGCAGCACCGACCGTCCACGTCGCTAAAATGGCAGCATCGACCGTCCATGTCGCAAAAAGGGCAGCACCGACCGTCCACGTCGCTAAAAGGGCAGCACCGACCGTCCACGTCGCTAAAATGGCAGCATCGACCGTCCATGTCGCAAAAAGGGCAGCACCGACCGTCCAAGTCGCTAAAAGGGCAGCACCGACCGTCCAAGTCGCAAAAAGGGCAGCACCGACCGTCCAAGTCGCTAAAAGGGGAGCACCGACCGTCCAAGTCGCTAAAAGGGCAGCACCGACCGTCCACGTCGCTAAAAGGGCAGCACCGACCGTCCACGTCGCAAAAAGGGCAGCACCGACCGTCCAAGTCGCTAAAAGGGCAGCATCGACCGTCCACGTCACTAAAAGGGCAGCATCGACCGTCCACGTCGCTAAAATGGCAGCACCGACCGTCCACGTCGCTAAAATGGCAGCACCGACCGTCCATGTCGCAAAAAGGGCAGCACCGACCGTCCAAGTCGCAAAAATGGAAGCATCGACCGTCCACGTCGCTAAAAGGGCAGCATCGACCGTCCACGTCGCAAAAAGGGCAGCACCGACCGTCCAAGTCGCAAAAAGGGCAGCGCAGGATTCCTACAAAGCGGGAACCAGATAACTCCGGACCAGGGAAAACGTCTATCGCGGACACTCCGTCCCGGAGACATGTCAAGCAACGACCGTCCATGTCGTAAAAAGGGCAGTGCCAGCTTCCCAAAAAGCGGGAACCAAATCAAGTCGCCTCCACGTGAAAGAAGATCCATCAATTTCATGCACACGACCCACATATGTGGTGTGCATCTATTGATGGGGGGCAAGAATCTGTAGGGTGTTTTTCGTCACCCCATTGAGATGGGAATACGCGAGCGCTTGTCAGGCGTACTACAGATTCCCCCTGCCTAGGGTAGGCCGGGGTTTAATGATTGTGGGGATCCGAATCTCCGGCAGCCGCGGACTAAGCTGCCGTTAATTACCCCTCGCCTTTGGGGCGAGGGAACCTCCGATTAACGGGTTAAATTGGTCATGCGAACTCAATGTGCAGTGTGCGTGTGTTTTGTTTTGAAAGGGGGTTTTGGATATATCGGGATCCACGCAGAGTTTTTACGGGGGTCCCGCTACCCGGATAGCGGGCTGGGGGTCAAGGGGGCTAGCAGCCCCCTTGCGGGGTTCGGGGCAGCGCCCCGGCCCGAAAATTTTTTTGGAGGGGGAGAATGTGGCGGAGTATGTGTATGTGTAAATTCGTATACATATGTATATGTATATGTATGTACATAAAAAGAGGGGGAAAAGGCATCCAAGGGATGCGTGGGGGCCAGCGCCTTGAGCGCAGCATTGCGCGCAGGTGCGCAAGCGCGCGCGCGCCACGTGTCGGCACGTGGGCGCTTTGCGCAATGCGCGTTTGCGCGCAGGTGCGCAAGCGCGCGCGCCACGTGTCGGCACGAGGGCGCTTTGCGCACTTGCGCAAGCGCGCGCGCCACGTGGGCGCTTTGCGCAAGAGCGCTGCGCGCAGGTGCGCAAGCGCGCGCACGCCACGTGTCGGCACGCGGGCGCTTTGCGCAATGCGCGTTTGCGCGCAGGTGCGCAAGCGCGCGCGCGCCACGTGTCGGCACGCGGGCGCTTTGCGCAATGCGCGTTGGAGCGCAAGTGCGCGCGCCACGTGTCGGCACGCGGGCGCTTTGCGCACTTGCGCAAGCGCGCAGGTGCGCAAGCGCGCGCGCCACGTGTCGGCACGTGGGCGCTTTGCGCACTTGCGCAGCGCGCTGGAGAGGACAAGAGGCTTTTAGCCTGAACAAAGATTTCTCAAAAGAGAAATCAGAGAGGAGTCGGGCTCCTGAATGTATTTTGGGTTTAATGGAAGTGGTTTTTCTTCTTCCTCCTGTTGCTTGCTGGATCTTGAAGATCAAGAGATGTGAAATCTCAAAATCTCTCCTTTTTAAGATCTGATGACAGATCCAAGTTCCCCTTTGTGGGTTTTGTGGTGGAAAACTATTTAGTTTTGAAAAAAGGAAGAGTAAAACTCTTGATTTAATTCAAAAGAAAGAAGAAGGTTTTGGAACCTTGAAGAAGGAAGAAAGAGCTCAGCTCTGAAACTTTTTTTTTGGAGAGAGAAAAGGTTTTTTGGGATATTTCATTATCCTTGCCTTTATAGGCCATACACTTTACACATAGCCCCTTGGGCTTCACAAAATGGCATTTTGCCTATTTCATGGCTCATGTGCCATTTCTTTTTGTACATAAGCCATGGGCTTTACAAAAATTTGGCTATATGCCTATTTTTCTTACATTTATCCATAAATAAAATAAAAGAAATGCAACAAAATTATTTATTACAAAATTTTTTATCTTGGCATGGGGGGAGGCCGGCCGCTTCATGTTCGGGCTCGACCCAGGCATGGGCCCACTGGATCTGGGCTTGGGCCCACTTGGCTTGGGGTTGACTTTGATTTTGACTTGGTCAACCGGGGTGTAAATTTTTACCCCAACATGGATATTTAAATCCGTTTGAATTTTCATCTTATGACACTTGCCAGTCATGTCTCAAAGGCAAGATGACCAAAACTCCGTTTACGGGACACGGAGAGAGAGTTACTGAACTCTTGGGACTGATACATAGTGATGTATGCGGTCCCATGTCTACACATGCCAGGGATGGTTCTTCGTACTTCATTACATTCACTGACGATCTCTCTAGATTCGGATATGTGTTCCTGATGAAACACAAATCGGAAGCTTTTGAGAAATTTAGAGAATATAAACAAGAAGTCGAGAACCAAACCGGGAAAAGTATTAAAATCCTTCGATCTGATCGAGGAGGTGAATACTTGAGCAATGAATTCCTGGACTTCCTAAAAGAGAATGGGATTCTCTCTCAGCTAACTCCTCCATATACACCACAGCACAACGGTGTATCGGAATGGAGAAACCGCACCCTATTAGATATGGTGCGCTCTATGATAAGTATAGCTGAGTTACCTACTTTCTTCTGGGGATATGCTCTGGAGACAGCAGCATACCTACTGAATAGGGTTCCTACCAAATCTGTGCCTACCACCCCATATAAGATATGGGAGGGGAAGAGACCATATCTTAATTTTATAAAGATATGGGGTTGCCCGGCCTATATCAAAAGACAAAAACCGGACAAACTCGAGGCAAGGTCTGTTTTGTGTAAGTTTGTTGGATATCCCAAGCATTCGCGAGGGTATATCTTCTACCACAGTGAGGAACAAAGGGTATTTGTTGCTCAACACGCCACCTTTTTAGAAAAGGAATTTCTTGCAAAAGAGATTAGTGGCTCTGAGGTAGAACTGGAAGAGGTTTCAGCTGTACAAACCACAACAGAAGATTTGGTAGAACCAGAGGATTCGGTAGTTCTCGATGAATCCCAGCCACTCCGCCGATCTAGTAGGGTTCCTCACCCACCTGAGAGATACTACGGTTTTCTCATGGATGGTGGGAGTGAGGATTGCATCATGGTTGATGATGATCCAACTAGCTTCGAGCAGGCCATCACGAGTGGAGACTCAGTGAAATGGCTGGATGCAATGTGCTCCGAGATGGAATCCATGTACACCAACAAAGTATGGACTTTGGATGTTGCTCCTGAAGGGGTAAAACCCATTGGGAGGAAGTGGATCTTCAAGAAAAAACTTGGTGTAGATGGGAAAGTGGAGACTTTCAAAGCTAGACTTGTTGCAAAAGGTTTTCGTCAAAGACCAGGTGTGGACTATGACGAAACCTTTTCTCCAGTGGCTATGCTTAAATCCATCCGGATCATGCTTTCCATCACTGCATATCATGACTACGAAATCTGGCAAATGGATGTTAAGACCGCCTTTCTAAACGGTGATTTAGAAGAGTGCGTGTACATGACTCAGCCAGAGGGCTTTGTAGATAGTGGGAGCAGCGGGAAGGTGTGCAAGCTGCTTAAATCCATTTATGGATTGAAGCAAGCATCACGGAGTTGGAACATCTTCTTTGAAGTCGTTATCAAAGAGTTTGATTTCGTCAAAAACGTAGATGAACCTTGTATCCACAAAAAGGTGGAAGAGAGTAAGGTTGTCTTCCTCGTATTGTACGTGGATGACATACTCTTGATAGGAAATGACATTCCTATGCTGCAATCGGTGAAACTCTTCTTATCACAAAGATTCTCAATGAAAGATCTTGGTGATGCCTCCTGCATATTGGGAATTATGATCTATAGAGATAGATCTAAACGGATATTGGGATTGTCCCAATCCAGGTACATTGACACCATACTAAAGAGGTTTAGTATGGAAGAGTCCAAACGTGGGTTTTTACCCACGATCTCAGGGCTCACTCTATCTAAAGAGATGTCTCCCAAGACTGATTTGGAGAGAGCTCGCATGCAAGGGATACCCTATGCTTCGGCAGTAGGCTCTATCATGTACGCGATGCTATGTACCAGACCCGATGTAGCATACTCACTAAGTGTAGTGAGTAGGTATCAAGCTGATCCTGGAGAGAGTTACTGGACAGCTGTGAAGAGCATTCTCAAGTACTTGCGAAGGACTAAAGAGATGCTCTTGGTGTATGGTAACGGAGAACTCCAAGTGGAGTCCTTTACCGATTCGAGCTTCCAGAGTGATAATGACGACTCTAAGTCGCAGTCGGGATTTGTCTTTACCCTTTACGGAGGGGCGGTTAGCTGGAAGAGTTCCAAGCAGGAAACCGTGGCAGACTCGATGATGGAGGCTGAATACATCGCTGCCAACGATGCTGCCAAAGAGGCTGTCTGGATCAAGAAGTTCATTACTAAACTTGGACTGGTTCCATCCATTGGGCATCCAATACCTTTGTATTGCGATAACAATGGAGCGGTGGCTTTGGCCAAGGAACCCAGGTCGCATCAGCGATCCAGGCATATTCTGAGGCGGTATCACCTGATCCGGGAGATAGTTGATCACCGGGAGATCGAGGTCAGGAGGGTTGACACGAAGAATAAAACAGCGGATCCACTCACGAAGGTCATTCCCCAGATACAGTTTGAGAGACTCTTCGGGATGCTCGGTATGCGATCCTACAGCAGCTGGCCCTAGTGCAAGTGGTAGATTGTTAGTTGTATGTATGCCCTAGAGGCCAGTATTGTACAGATGATGTATATTATATTAGATGCTTGGACATATATAAAGAGGAATTTCTTGCTCGTCATGATAGTATGCTATCTGGTTGCTCTTTGCTTTAACATGTATACTTGTCTCTTTATACAGTCTTATAGTTAGATGTTGGTAAAGCCCTTAGGATGTGTACTTGACTATCTGGACTATGATGCGGATCATACTAGTGGGGACATGGTAGTCCATAAGTACATCCTTCAAGGTCCCTAGTCGAAGGTGTATCGAGACGGGGCATCGATATACCAGTGTAGACTAGCGTATACGCTTCTCGACCCATGAGATGGGCGATGGATGATCCCATATCCATTGATATTTGACATCGGAGATGGTATACGGGTGCTCAGTGGAGACTGGGTACACTGGACGGACTCGCTGAGAACTCCCAGATGGTATTATACCTAACGTCAGATGGCAGTTCTCTGGTGACACTTGTGCAGGTTAGTCTGTAGACCCGAGATCGTCATAGTGTCTTGTGTGATTCCCACTGTGCTTTGATTTCCACCTTACCACGTCCATGAGGGCATGCAAAACGGTGGTTTTTGGGCACAGTCCCGAGTCACATGGAGGCAATGAGCGATAGGAGGGGTTTCGTCTCTCTCGGTATTGGGGGTTGATGTTGCGCTGTGCTCGATTGGCCGTAACAGGGAAGTCCCTGGCCAGGGCTGATTAGAGATTTACTGGTAAGTGTTATGTTCATACCAGAATATTGCATTTTATACCGCCCATTCTTATGCTCGTGTGTTTATAGGTAGGTGCTTGTAATCCGTGTTTGTTACATATTTACAGAGTATAGGTTTCCAGTCCAAATATTGTAAATCAAGACAAAATCTCCACAGTTACGTCAAAATACAGAGCATCTGTCACAGCAGATAAAAGCCGGGTTCCGGTCATCCATATCCGTCCAGTGCCGAGTACCAGTTCCTGAGAAAAAACATATGACAGCGGTCATTTGTGTCTGGGACAAGCACAGAGCACGAGAGGGGGCTGCACAAGAATCAATGGGTGCGCGGAGCTCGAGAGAGATAAAGTCAAAAGTAAAGAGAAGAGTGCAATCTTGGACAAGGAATTCTGCTGATATTCTGGAAGACTTTTGTGCAGTATGAAGTTTTCAAACACAAGGACAATTGAAACCAGGCAAACCCACAAAAAACGACCAAGCAACTCACCTAGATGGCCGCGGAACCGCGGCCAATAGGGGGTCTAGGCCGCGGTTCCGCGGCCGTACTGGCCCCTCTCTCTATCGTTTTCTGGGGTCTGTTTGGTCATTTGATTTATGGGCAGATGGTTGCCCTAGATTTCCAGTGCCCTGCCTATAAATACTCCAGAATTGAGCTAAACCAAGGGTCCAATTTTGTGTCCACTCTTTTGTAGTTTTTTGTATAGTTCTTCTTCTTCTTCTTCATTCTTTCTCCATGGAAATGTAGTGAGAGCATTGAGTGGAGATTAATGAAGATGAGGGTTTTGTATCATTCTCTTTTGTTTCTTCTTCCCCTTGAGATTATTGCTTTCTCTTGATCATTCAACCTCTTCATTGAGCTTGAATGGTTAAGGGTTAGTTATTGATCTCAAGGGTCGTATTTTCTCACGGGACTAGTACTTCACGTCACATGCGTTCTCTACCCTTCTCTTGATCTTGCAACCTCTTAATTGAGCTTGCAAGTTTAAGGGTTGGCTATTGATCACATGCTTGTCTTGAGTTCTATGTTCTTGTAATTACTTTCTTGTTCTTTTTATCGCTTTTTATTTCTTTCTTATTATTATCTTGCTTTACTTTCTTGCAATTTCGTTTCATGCACTTACTTACTTGTAATCTTTTCTTTTCTTTGTTCTTTTCTTTTTGTTCTCTCTTTTTGGTTCTCTTTTGTGAATGAATGTAATTATCTTTGTTAAGAAGAAATACGGTATTATAAGTTAACGTTTCTTTGCCCATTTCCTTTTCCCGTATTTTCCATTGAACTCCGCCCAAACGATACGCAAGCGCTCCGTTAGACACCGTACCCTGACAAGGTAACGGTGATTCCTAACCGCGACCGGTTGCGTTCGGTTTGGCCGGAGGCGAAAGCATGAGACAAGAACGGAAGGACAAGGGTAAATAAGCCGTATTCCACGAATACCGCGCTTAAATCCCCTAATCCACGTTGTTGCCGATTGCTCTAGCTTCAATTGGTCAAGATTCGGCTCAAAGGTTTTGAGTACGGATTTCTTTAGCTTATAATCTCGTATCTTTTTCTTAACAACTTTATACTTGCAAATATTACACATAGGATAGTCTCAAACAAACATACACAAATTCTTTATTGACTCGTCTAAGACAAGAAAGTACATACAACCATCTCCATGTGGATCGACCCGTGCTCAACCGGCTAGCTGCATAGCGACACCGACTTGATTGCGGTTAACTTTAATTCTTCCAATCAAATGGCACCATTGCCGGGGAGACGGTAGCGTATTTTCTTTCTTGTTATTCGGGTTAATATTCTTTTTGTATATATTTATAAATAAAAAAAAAATCTTTTTGTTATTTTTGATAATTTTTGTGGGCAAGTGTGCAGATTTTTGCGTATTTGCAAACTGCGATTGTGGGAGCAAAGTGTGCATTCAAGGAAAAGGTGATTACGAAGTACAGTGCCAAAGATCCGGGTAGTTTGACCCGTGCAAGCGAACCCTTCAATCTTACCGGATTTGATTCAACGGGGGTTTCCTAACCCAAAACTTAACGGTACGTATTTTACTAACACCTTCTTCTCAAATCCGACGCATCCAATATACTATTCTTTGCAGGATTCTTTGCAAGTTCGCTAGCAAACGCTAAAAATTGATTAACCCGTATTTGTTGCAGTGCCGCGCTTAAACTAAAAAAAAAAGATTGTTTGATTCTTTATAGAATTTTTATTGAATTGTGCATTGCATCAATTAATACGGACTTAAGGGCAAGCGAACCCCACAACATACGGTAAAGGATTTCATCACCTTTTCCGTGGCCCACAAATCACGAACTTGAGCATAACGTTTACCCGCACAAAATTTAAAAGAAACTAGACTTTAAGCCTTAAGGACTTCGCGCTCACTAGGAGAAGTTAACTGTATTTAGAACCTTGCTTAACGGTATATTGTTTACGGGGTGTCTAGGAAAGTGTTAACGGCGAAACCGCCAAAAGAGAAAGGGTTATTTAATTAAGGAACTTCGCGAAAGCGTTGGAAAACCTCCCCTTATCTCTGCACTTACCTGGCCTCGTAATCAGTGTATCTTAAGCCTTTTTCTCGACACAGTTTTACTTCGACAATCAAGTTCTGGAGCAGGTCTAGTTGACCTAGGTGAACCCTAGAACGATTAGGTGTGTGGTATTTTTGTGTCGTGATTATTTTTTTCCATATTCTTTTTGTGTGTATATTTCATTCTTTTGTTAATATATAAACTAAAAAAATAAAAAATAAATATCACATTCCTTTTCCCCTCCTTTTCTCTGCCTTTCTTTCCTTCTCTCTTCATATCATGGGTAGTCCACCTCGCAAAACTCTTGCCGAACTTTGGTACCCACAACCAGACATTACTTCATACGGTTCTTGCTTTGGCCGAACATCGAACGTCCCATCCATGCCCAAAATTTCGTTGAGAGATCGGATAGACGCGTCTAGGACAAACAACTGGACCCCGCAATCCACTTCGTATTAACCGTTTCAAACATTCACCCCTTCTTGTGTTGATACCCCTTTTGAAAATCCAGTTGTAACCCCGAGACCAATGTCCATTACTGAACATATTGCACAATCTCGTAGCCGATCTTTCACTCCTTTCACCACTACAAATTCTTGGGACCAACAAATCCATTCACCTTCTTATCCCAATGTTGATCCCACTCCTGTCCAGCCATTCAATTCCTACCAATCCTACCCTACTTTTGCACCTTCCCTAGACATTACTTCAGAACAGCCGTTTGGGAGTTTTCAGTATCCAAACAACTTTGAATCTTTTACTGAAACCCCTTCACAACCCATGTCTAGTCTGGAACAGTCGTTGGAAGACTTTAGGGTAGCGTCAAGCCCACAGATGATGGATTTGAATGCGTCCATGGCCGCCCTCATGCAACCTAGTGACCAGGTAGCTAGTTTTCAACTAGCTCCAACTTTTTCAATGTAAGATGAGGCGGCAGGACAGGCTGTGAATTTGAGTGGAGAGAGTGAGATGTACCCCCTTCCAAATCAAACCTACCCATTCCAAATTGAATCCCACACCTCCTGTTTTGAAAGTCTATCGAGTATCCCACATGATTTATCAATTGAAGATAGAATGATGAATGAGTTGTGCGACTTCGTAGTGTTTGATTTGCCCGATTGTGAAGGGACTCATCCAAGTGAAACCGATCCTAAACCTTTTAACCTCTACACCTCCACTTTAGAACCTGAATCGATTGATATCCATGCTTTTGTTAAGGTATCAGAGAATTTTGATTTTCACTTGATTAAGGATATTGACGCTGGGGATATTTTGGATGATGAACCCGTAGATTTGGCTGAGTTTGTCTCTTCAAATCATCATCCCGAGTCATTAAATGTTTTTCCCGAACCCCATATGCGTCTGGACTTTGAAGAGAAGAGCATGGATGTGCTAAATTTTGAGGATAATATTCAGGATAGTTTTGAGGATGAACCAGTTTTGCTTGATGAGTCGGATTTTCCAATTCATCCTGTTCCTTCCACTGACTGTGTACACCCTCCTGAACCTTTAACCGATACCCTTCCTCAACCACTTCCCTCCATCCCTTCCATCGTTCCGACCTTGCAAGAACCCCTCTCACTTTCATTTACTGTGTCTGGTTTACCAAGTTCGGCGTACCCATGGCTTCTTACGAATCTTGAGGGATTTGACCCCATTTCTCGACGGATAAATATATTAGCACAATCGCTTTTCACACATCGGTCATCACAAATTGTGCTAATCTATTTACTCCATTTGCACCCTCAAGTTCGTATTCCACTTCTTTTTCCCTTCCGCCATTCTTCTTCCTCTCATATACCGAGACCGTATCCCGCTTCTCTCCGCATATGGTCTCGCGTATTCTCCATTTCTTTTCTCTACGCCATCTTTCACCAGCCACTGCTTTATAGCGATAAAATCTTTGAATGGTTGGTACTAACTTTTGGCCTGTGTAAGGCCTTGTATAGCTTGATACTGTTCTTTCCCCCCTAAATCCGGATCTTCAACGCTTAACAGTGGAAACACTGTTTTACTTAAGTTTGGGGGGGACACCTTTTTTGTATATATTTTTTTTGTTTTCCTTTTTTGTTTTGTATATAATTTGTTTTTAGGGAGCGCCGGCAATTTTGACCCTCTTAGTATAGCCTAACAGTGAGGGCACTGTCAAGTTTAAGTTTGGGGGTGTGCTCGGTAAGCTTTCTTCCTTCGCATTCATTTGTATATTTTGCATTTGCATACCTTATTAAAAACCCACAAAAATCAAAAATTTTCCAAAAAATATAAAAACTTTGTCGTCAAGTTAGCTAATAGGATAACTTAGATCTTTATTCCGAAAGTTTAGTTGATATGATAGAAATAACTAAATTCTAGGCTTAGGAATTGAAAACCCTAAAAATAACCCTCATTCTGTTTAAACTTGGTAAGTATGCGTCCTTACAGTTTTTTTTGAGAAATAAGTAATCTTGAGTTCAGTTCTTTAGTTAAGTCAAGATGAAGGGAAAGTATTGATGCTTTACTGAAGGATAAGTCTGAAAAATAGTTTCTTTTCTTGAGTTCAAATTTAGAAAGTATATACCCTACAAACTGCACATACACGCACCTTAAAACTTGGGATAGTAGAGGATACCTAGAAATACTCTTGCCTGAAAGCCTAGTATGAAAAAAAAAATGGTATTTAAAGCTAAACACCAAAAGAGCATATTGAAAAATATATCCGGTCTTGAAAAAAAAAAGGAAAAGAAAAAGAAAAAAATAGAATTAAGTCAAGACCTGGAAACTGCTATTTACGCTTTAATGTTCACACATTCAGTAATCGGTCGTTAGTGCCTCAAGAAGCATTAATAGTCGCATAAAAGATGTGTGAGCAAATCCGTCCATCCTTAATGAAAAGAAGTAGTATTAGGTATTAGGGCAAGGGTATTATAGCTTGAATTGAATTCTTAAGTGTAGGGGTGCAAATATACACACACGTAGGGGTATACAATCGATGTTTGGATAAAAGATAGAAATAAATAATAAGACTTGTGTTTTCTGTAAAGTTGATAAAAATCCCTGATTTGAGGCCTCACTTTAGAAGGAAAACTCAGGAGAACCAACATCTTTCTAAACTTTTTTGGAACGTACATGATCTAAGGCTAAATAGATAGGAGGTGTGAAAAATAAGGGTTGGATATTTCTAACTTAGGATGATAGAATTTCTAACGTAAATACTAAACTGTAGGAGTAGAATCGACGTTAACTTATGACACTAGCTTGACGGGATTTTGTGGGTGTAATCCGCTGAAAACCCTCAGGAGACAACACTCCTCCTACTAGGGACACCTAGAGGTTTAACGGCTTGTTGCACGTGCTCAGCGCAATCGCGTTCCCTGCGAAAGTGCGGTTAGGATTTTATTTTTGTGAATAATTGGTTTTGCTCGGGACGAGCAAAAGTTAAGTTTGGGGGTATTTGTTCATACCAGAATATTGCATTTTATACCGCCCATTCTTATGCTCGTGTGTTTATAGGTAGGTGCTTGTAATCCGTGTTTGTTACATATTTACAGAGTACAGGTTTCCAGTCCAAATATTGTAAATCAAGACAAAATCTCCACAGTTACGTCAAAATACAGAACATCTGTCACAGCAGATAAAAGCCGGGTTCCGGTCATCCATATCCGTCCAGTGCCGAGTACCAGTTCCTGAGACAAAACATATGACAGTGGTCATTCATGTCTGGGACAAGCACAGAGCACGAGAGGGGGCTGCACAAGAATCAATGGGTGCGCGGAGCTCGAGAGAGATAAAGTCAAAAGTAAAGAGAAGAGTGCAATCTTGGACAAGGAATTCTGCTGATATTCTGGAAGACTTTTGTGCAGTATGAAGTTTTCAAACACAATGACAATTGAAACCAGGCAAACCCACAAAAAAAGACCAAGCAACTCACCTAGATGGCCGCGGAACCGCGGCCAATAGGGGGTCTAGGCTGCGGTTCCGCGGCCGTACTGGCCCCTCTCTCTGTCGTTTTCTGGGGTCTGTTTGGTCATTTGATTTATGGGCAGATGGTTGCCCTAGATTTCCAGTGCCCTGCCTATAAATACTCCAGAATTGAGCTAAACCAAGGGTCCAATTTTGTGTCCACTCTTTGTAGTTTTTTGTATAGTTCTTCGTCTTCTTCTTCTCCATTCTTTCTCCATGGAAATGTAGTGAGAGCATTGAGTGGATATTAATGAAGATGAGGGTTTTGTATCATTCTCTTTTGTTTCTTCTTCCCCTTGAGATTCTTGCTTTCTCTTGATCATTCAACCTCTTCATTGAGCTTGAATGGTTAAGGGTTAGTTATTGATCTCAAGGGTCGTATTTTCTCACGGGACTAGTACTTCACTTCACATGCGTTCTCTACCCTTCTCTTGATCTTGCAACCTCTTAATTGAGCTTGCAAGTTTAAGGGTTGGCTATTGATCACATGCTTGTCTTGAGTTCTATGTTCTTGTAATTACTTTCTTGTTCTTTTTATCGCTTTTTATTTCTTGCTTATTATTATCTTGCTTTACTTTCTTGCAATTTCGTTTCATGCACTTACTTACTTGTAATCTTTTCTTTTCTTTGTTCTTTTCTTTTTGTTCTCTCTTTTTGGTTCTCTTTTGTGAATGAATGTAATTATTTTTGTTAAGAAGAAATACGGTATTATAAGTTAACGTTTCTTTGCCCATTTGCTTTTCCCGTATTATCCATTGAACTCCGCCCAAACGATACGCAAGCGCTCCGTTAGGCACCGTACCCTGACAAGGTAACGGTGATTCCTAACCGCGACCGGTTGCGTTCGGTTTGGCCGGAGGCGAAAGCAAGAGACAAGAACGGAAGGACAAGGGTAAATAAGCCGTATTCCACGAATACCACGCTTAAATCCCCTAATCCACGTTGTTGCCGATTGCTTTAGCTTCAATTGGTTAAGATTCGGCTCAAAGGTTTTGAGTACGGATTTCTTTAGCTTATAATCTCGTATCTTTTTCTTAACAACTTTATACTTGCAAATATTACACATAGGATAGTCTCAAACAAACATATACAAATTCTTTATTGACTCGTCTAAGACAAGAAAGGACATACAACCATCTCCCTGTGGATCGACCCGTGCTCAACCGGCTAGCTGCATAGCGACACCGTCTTGATTGCGGTTAACTTTAATTCTTCCAATCATGTTACCAGTAGTTTCTCGACCTGTTATGAGCCTCATATCGGCAGGACTTATCGGTTATTGGGGTCTGACGTTAACCACCCCTAGACTTGATATGCGACATATCAGACGAGGAAACCGGACTGTACGGGAAGTGTTACCGGCAGGCTTTCACAGGAGTTGGAGAGGGCTTGCTTGCTAATCTTCTGATCACTCAATACCTAGGTAGCCATTACGTCCAGCTAGTACCGCTGACGGCTTGTGGGTGCGTGATGTGATTATCACCTACCGCCGGCGTATTGACGAGTCTTTAGAGTCCTACACAGAGCTTTTACTGGCTCAGGCGAAACGAAATAGGAGCACGTATGTTATATGTGCGAGACCGAGAATAAATGCATGTATGTGATACCGTATTCTATTCTCGCGAATTTTTGTATTGGTCAGGTTATATATATGATATGACCGGATTATCGAATCAAGTATTGATTCGATAAGTCGATACGATGGATGTTAGCCGGTTATATGAGTTATGACCGGATTATTAAGTAAAGTGTTGATTTAATAATTAAGTGTATAATTGTATATTAGATATACTAATTTACACTTGCTAACACTTGTTCACTTTAGGGTTTTTCTCACATGCACACTATTTTAACATGTATATGATATATGTTAAAATGTGTTATCATATTGTATCATGGTTGATGATACACATGACTTGTGTGTATGAGACATACACCATTCTATGAATTATGATGGGTTAAGATTATTTAAGATAATTACAAAATTAGATGAGTTTGGGAATGAGCATGAAGCTTTTAGAAGATTAACTTGCTTTGACAAAGTCTACTAGGTTTGTCTTTACCTTAGATTCCTTTTAACCCAACCATAATCAATTAGCTATGGTTATGGCTCTACAAGGGTTAGTATATGATACTCACTCACCATGGTTACACTTGACACTTGATCATTATCCTTTCCTCTTTCTTTTGTTCATCTTCTTCATTGTGAAAAAGAGAAAGAAAACTAGGGTTTGATCCAAAGTGAGAAAGAGTGTGAGAAAAAAAATTCTAAAGAGAACCCACTTCCTATTTCTCCATCCTCTACTAGACTAGCACTTTAGTTTTGGGTGTTTACTTCACTATTTCTCTAGTTAGTGAAGTAGGAGCTTGAGTCGGAATTCCCTCGACGTAGATCATCTTCGGCCTCGGAGATTTCAAGCAAGGTCGCTTCCTTCGCGTCGTGAAGCCATGCAAGAGTCCGGGAGAAGCTTAATCGCGGTGAAGGGAATTCATCAAGGTGCTAAAGAAGTGGATGACCGATCTACAAAGGTTGTATTTCGTGATCACTTAGAGTAAAGTTGTTTACTTGCTTTTCGATTCGCCTAAACTCTAGTATACGATCTTGCTTAGTGTTATTCGGCACATAAAAATTTATTTTTGGCATGGTCGATGCCTTGTAGAGCCTTGTTAGTGTGCCTTGTAACCCTACAATTGTAAGTGCACGGCGGAGCCCCGGCCGTCAATCCGACGCCGGAATGCGGAAACGAAACACTTTTCAAACTAGAAACCGGCACCACCGCGCACAAAAAATCCCGGATCGGGCCATTAACCTAACTCTAGCAAACTAGAATAAGAGTAGAGAAGCTATACCGAGCGATCCGTGTCCTTCGGTCTTCGCCTCCACTCCAATCTCCTCGCGGAATCTCCGGTCATTGCCTCCTCGTCGAAACAGGCACCACATCGCCGGGTTCTTTTACGGGCTCCCACCTCTGGACCGAGGCAACTCGGGCATGAAGTTGGCGAGCCGACATGCCCGAGGAGTGTTGTAGGCTAGTGTAGATTCACTTTGTCTCAGTAGGGTGAAGTTGCCTTTGATGGAGGAATGAAACAATGAACTTTGGAGAGGTGTTAGGAATTTAGCAAGCAAGCCAATATGAGATGAATCAATTTCCTTCACCAAAATGAAACCTCTCCCCCTTCTACTCAATGTGGCCGGCCTCTATGATAAATGGTGGAGGGAATAAAAACATGAAGGGAGGTGAGAGTAGGAAAAGCAAAAGGGTGACCACATCCAAAAGTGATCATAACAATATCAAATCAACTTCTAATCCTTTCTAATCTCATTTAATGGAATAACCATCATGATGCCACCAATTTACAAAGGACCCCCTCCATAAATACTAATTTGCACAACTGCAAATCAGCCCCTCCATCAGAAGAATCCGGCGGTGAAGGAACAAAGGAAAATTGGCCGGAACGGAATGCAAACTGGAAACTTCAAAAAACTGATCCCGTAATAAATTACAGGAAAACCCCACGACTGTATATACATACCCGAATTTGTATTCCTACTGAATACAAATGCAAAGAGTCAAAATCTACACTGTCTAATACTAGGATCCGGCTTAAAACAAAGCCCGCTAGTAAAATCCGTCCGATCACGATCCGTGCAATACCGCACGTATCTGATCGAACCCTGCCATATCTCCATACGGCCTCTACAGCGTTTCGCCAGAAACTTGAGAAACTGGTCTTTGGGGGACTCAAAAGACTCGTCAATACTTTGGCTGTGGATTTAACCCGTAGCACGTTAGAGGTATTAGCCTATACGTGATGGGCTACCAGGTATTGACCAAAAGGGACGTCGATGAGCGAACTCATCCTGACACCCTACTGAGCCTGTCAGTGAAAATATCCATACAGTCCGGTCCGTTCGTCTATGAGCATCGCATGGGGGGCCTAGGGTGTTGGTAAAAGTCAGATCCCCAAAAGCGGTACAAGTCGTGTCGGAGTGTAGCCCAGAACACCCTGAGATACTACTGGAATACCAACCAGTAAATCTCCTGCCTTGGCCAAGGACTTTCATGTACTGGCTCTCCTAGACACAGCGCGACCTCACTCCCAATACCGGGAGAGACGAACCCTTACAAATCCGCTCTCTGCCTCCATATGGCTCGGGACTGTACCCAACTAAAACCTGTTTGCACGACTCCTTTGAGCCGTGGTAGGGTAGTTATCAAAGCACAGTGGGAACTCACATGAGACAAATGACGATCTCAGGTCGATGAACTAACCTGTACACATGTCACCAGGGAACTGCTATCTGACGTCAGGTATAATACCAACTAGCATGTTCCCGGCGAGTCCTGTCCGGTGTACTCATAACCCAACGAGCACCTGTATACATCTTAGGTGATCCAACTGACACCAGCGGCTTGTGAGACTGGCCACCGCCCCTCGTCGGGGTCTCGACTGTAGACACTAGTCTACTCTGGAGTATCGATGCCCTGTCTCGAGACTCCCACGATTAGGGACCTTTTAAGGATGTGCTTATAGACCCCAGTTCCCATGTATATGATCGCCCTCATACTGCTGGCAGTCAAGCAAGAATCCTAGGGGCTCTATCAACGTGCAATAGTGACCTGTAAGGTCAGCTAAAGCAGTATACGATGATAAAGATAAACCAGATAGCATACTATCATCTTGAGTAAGACTGTCCTACCGGTATAGGTCCTCCCTCAATCATCTTAATCACGTGCCTGTGATTCAATAATTGACTCTGAGGGCACTATCTCTAACAATCTCCCACTTGCACTCAAGGCTAATTATTGCGATGTCGCATACTCACAGCCCGTATGATACCGAACACCCAACTCCTCTACTAGTCAGTCTCACAAAGCTCGTTTGCGAAACTAATGCGTTCGAGGAATAGCCTCAGTGAGTGGATCCGCTCTGATGTTTCTTTCTATGTCTCTCTTTATCTCAAGTTCGCGGAGAAAGCCATCTCACGAAATGAGCAATACCTGTCTTAGAATATGTCTGGATGTCTGATGGGACCAAGCTCATAAATGAACTCCAAATCCAAACTTCTTAGACTGTATCGTCAACTGAACTTAATCAGTATCTTGCGCCATCCTTCCCTCAGTATCCACCTGGACCACCTGTCCAAAATACTGCCCCTCGTCAGAGGGAAAACTATAACTCGGGCAGACACTCTGCCGTCCAGGTCACCTTGGAAGCCTGGAATGATAACCGTCTCCTGAATGAGGCTGATGTTATCATATCCCTAGAACATCCACTTATGTTCTAAAACTGCTTCCGATCGTTTCTACAGGATTGGATTAATATCAACTTATTGCATCTACTGCAAAAACAACATCTTGTGTGGTACTTGACATCTCACGATTGACTCAATTGCCTAAGCAAGTGGTCTGCGAATCATGCACATCCCTCTCCCCTTTGGTCTGTAAGACACCTTAAGAGAGGATGACTCCATCATCTACAGGTACACCACCATGCCAGGAGTCATCCATTCTAAATACTCTTAGAATGCTGTCAAGTACCCTGATTGGGACACTTCCCAAATCTAGATCTAAAACCATAGATCTAGTAACCAGAATGTCTTGATATTATATCCAAGTCCCATATGGAGAAACCACTGTGTGACAACCAAAGTATAACCGATCGTAGTATAGGAATATCACTTCCTACTCTGTGTATGTCATCCAGATACTAGGAAATCACACCCTACTACCTTCTTAACAGATCCATCCCCTATTCTGATGAAGTCAAACCTATGACTGTCACATCAGAAATAGATGATCTATCTCCTCTATATCTGCTTTAGTCTATAAATAGACATAAGCCACTTGTCCACCATACTTCCGCTGCTCCCACTGACTACGACAACCCTCTGGCAGAGTCATATACACGTACCTTCTGAAGCTAGTTCAGAACGACGCAATACTCATCCTCCAGCCGGGTCTCACAGTATGGAACAACAGTAGTGTCAAGTCAGGGTAAACAAGAACCTCCCTGCCACCGTCCTTGAACATACCGAAGTACCTCTCGAGTGCCTAAGGTTACCCACCATATCTGCGGAGTTGCCAATGGAATGTCAAGCCAGATTGAATCTTTAGGTTCCTATCAAACTTTCAGTAATCGTTTGCGGTTCTGGAATCACTTCCAGTTCTACCATACTCCCACTACTGTTTTCTGAAAAAAAATCCATTTTTATTAAAACTGTTGCGAGTCAAGAACAATATCACTATTGATCTTCCAGACGGTAGAAAGTCAACCCTCGTCATAGCCTGGGTCAACGCACAAACAGCCATTACAGAAACGTGCCTTGAGTTATCCAGAGTCTGTATTTAAGCATAAGCCGGACAACTCCCCGTACCTTAACATCGTTAAGATATGAACTGTTCTATATCCAATACAGAAACAGAGGCACTAATTTAATTGAACCAGATTCAAATCATGCAACTGTCTCCAGTGCATGTTAAATAAATGGAAAGAGGCCGATCAGCATTACTCAACTTAGGAGTACTTCCAATTATGAGTAACCGGAAAGAGAAGCAAGTTCTCTTAATCATTACTATCCACTGAATAGCATCCACAAGTATCTACATCAACAATCATCTTGAAGAATCCCGATACTTGCAATACCTGGTTCTCTACTTTATTCACATACCTATAACGTCTCAAACTTAGACCTTGCATTTCTACGAAACACATGTCTAAGAACTAGAGAAGTCACAAGTAAACAAAATATAGTACGAGTACCAACCCCTCTGTTCTCATGGACACTGGACAACAAACAATACTCTGTATAAGTCCCTTAAGTTTAATAACTCATTCCCTGTGTGCCGTACGTTGAAAACTGTATTTAAGGTTTAGAAGATTTACACCGCTGTTTAATGCTCCTTACCTAACCATCCACTGATATAGGTAAATGTCATGGACATAATTTCAAAAAGGTACATTTCACTCTATAAAAATAGACGTACAGATATATCAATTTGAATTTGGTGCATAACAACGGATATTCAAAACCAAATAATTGCCGTCCGGCAAACAACCCAGGTGACTTCCTCAAATATCACCAATTACAACGAATTCCGATATAATGAGGATGATCACCTAATTCCCAATAATTTACTCCCACTCATCATCTATAAAACCATACAGATGTGAGAATCATACCTGGTAAATACATACCCTGGAGCAAGAGTTTAATTGGGAAATCAGTTTTCTTTTAACAGTACACAGTGAAACTGAAACATTGAAATGTTTCGATGGGGTATCCCGGTATTCCTAGTAATGCCACTTCCATTATCCAGATTCACAACTGTAACCGTATAATTCTTTGCCATCTCTCCAAATCCCTTTATATGTCTTTAGTCATTACCTTATGTACACCCTCTTAGGCTAAATAGTTTTCTTCCTTCCCTACCGTTCGGCACCAGCCTATTGTTTGGAAGAAGACTATCCAATAAGCATAATGGGTGTACTGTCCTAATCCTAGGAGCACTCGCAATGCGAGAGAAGGTGAAGATAAAAGACAACCGAATAAACCTTATTCCTATTTCTCCTGAACCATACGATGGAGTATCCAAATAAACTGTGGATCTTCGTAGTGATACGGAGTGTCCTGGAGAAATACAAAGGTGAAGTGGGAGTGGTTATGAAATACTTGGTTTGGTCGTGAATAGCAGTCGCGGTTTACTTTGCCCTCTTACTAATCCCTTGATATGTCTTTACTTAACACCTTCTGTACACCATCGTTATGCTAATTGGTTTTCTTCATTCCCCACCGTTCGGCACCAGCCTAAGGTTTGGAAGAAGACTATCCAATTTGCGTAATAGGTGTACTATCTCCTAAACCAAGGAGTACTCGCAACCTGAGAGAAGGTAAAAGGAAAAGACAACTGAATGGTCCTATTCGTTTTCTACAGAACCGGAAACCATCCTCGAATAAATTCCTTCGAGTTCGTATATAACCATACGATGGTTTTTTCCAATGGAAGTGGACGTTCGTAGTAATACGGGGTGTCCTGGAGAAAAGGGTAAAAGTAGGAGTGGCAACGAGGTATGCAACTCTGACAATCCAAAAGCCAGTGTTTAAGAAGGTTCGGTTAATCTTTGTCAGTGAGTCATAGTCAAAGGTCGGGTAATGGTCGCTGCCAAAGAGAGAGAGAGAAAAGAAGCACTCAGCGTGCACTCTAACCTAGATCAGAATGGTTATCATTTTATCTAATCTGGAAACCTCCCACTGTACCGTCAAGTTCTCCTCCAAACCTGAAAGAAGAATTTGTCGGGATCACCCGAGGAGTAAACCAACTCATTAGTGGGAATCGGGATCTAACTATCATCGCATGATAACGTGACGGAATCCGCTTACGTTATCACACTCCAGAAGGTATGCGCATATCTGGTAAGTTTCAGTTTCTTTAGAAACACCTGATATGATTTTTGCCCCATGCTCTTATGACCTTGACGAAGGCCAACATATCATAAGTCACATGTCAAGTACTACCTGTCATTGTCCAGGTTAATTTGAACCCACCCGTACATACCCTTGACGAAGGCCAAAATAGTAGTACGACTGTCCCAAACCAACGCATCTATCTATGCAGCAGAAAAGTAACAAGCAGCTACCATACACTATGCCTTGACGAAGGCCAACATACATAGCATGAATACTAAGTGCTACCTTCCTGAAATGATGGAGGGCTACGAATGGTTTCTGGCGGAAAACCTTTAACGTAATGAACTTGATATCGTTTGAAGGAACTGGATAGCTTTTAAAAATATAGTGACGAAAACCTTTTCTAAAGAGGTCACTCCAGGTGAAGGGATCTCTGCTCTTTCCCCGTAGAATGAGGTGCAGGATATTCCAACTGAATACCACGATGCAAAGCAAAAGTAATCGGCTATAGTGAAGTTATTGCCCTGACGCAAACTTCTGTCTAAGGGGTCACTCCCGGTGAAGGGATCTCGGCCCTTGCCTCGTCGACTGAGGAGCAGGATATTCCAACTGAATACCACTGTGAAAAACAAAAGAGAACGCCCTTGCAATAAGTGATTTTTGAAAAATGTTCCAACACCATCAGAATAGGTTTATTTAGCTTGAATTGATCCGAATCAAAGCAGTCCCATCATTAATCACACCAATAAAGAACGAAAATAATGATGTACGTATATGCCACCCGCATTCGCCACTGGGTCCCGTCATCACCCGTTAGGTTACTTAACTAACGACGGAGCGGGGACTGGACTAGCGCGGATGCAAAACAGATACAACATCTACTAGTATATATATCAATATATAATATTCGCTCAAGGCGTGATAAAATGCAACATCACAGAAATGTAATAAGCATCATAGAACAATACAGATATCTGGGATCCCCGGGTTTCATAGAGCCGCTACTGAAACACGACGTTCCCCTGGTCGTGTGGATTGCCTATGCAATGAAATCCTAGACCCCTACGGGCACGGCAAGTTACCCGCCAAAACCTGAAGCGAGGCAGCCCCCTTCAGCAACGTGAATGAACCACCCAGCACTTCACGGAATCCGGTAACTTGGGCACCCCTCCTTGGGTCAACCTGTACCCCCTACGGGTGGGGCGAATAGCCCGCTAATTCTAGAGTAACGCCCCCTCCGTCTCAATGCCATGAGATGCGGGCCCGTTGCCCTCTAGAACCCGGCTATCCGTGCACCCGTCCTTGGGGTAATCCAAGTACAGAAAGTAAAATATACATACAACGGGTACATCGACCTCACCCCGGTCGTGCCCCAAAAGAATAATATACAAACAGGCAGTGATGGCAGTCCACATGTCGGACGCTCGCCCCGCAATATCAAATGTACATATAAAACGAAACTGTACTAACATTGCATCCAGGCTATCCCCCACGACCAATCCGCAACATCACAGCACAACACAGAACATCAACGTGAATGTCACGTTCGCAAATCCGTCTAAAAGGGCTATAGCAGATAGACTGGATTTACCGATCGAGTGACATTCACGGTCGCAGATATAATGTAAATACTGTGAACTAACATGTTTAAAATTTTCGATCGATCAAATTTACCCAAGTGGGACCCAAGCACAACTGTAGCACTCAGAGAAAATCTGGGCCCAAAAAGAATATTCCAAAAACCCCAATTTCAACGTATAAAGCCCTCTGTAAAATTTTGGTACGGCGTTGACTTCCTTCCAACACGGAACCGCGGCCAAACTAGGGGTTTGGCCGCGTTTCCACGGTCTAACTGAAGCATCAACCAATTAAATTTTTGCATAATGCTTAAATTTTCCTGCATGTGTTTCTACAACAACCTGAAAAATTTTTAGAGCCCAAAAAAATTTCGACAGAAACTAATGCAATGAAAACGCAGTTTTTGAAAATTCGTCCGATCGAAGTTCTAAACACATTAGAGCAAGCTAGACTAGGTTAATGGCGAGGCTCTGATACCAATGTAAGTGCACGGCGACGCCCCGGCCGTCAATCCGACGCCGGAATGCGGAAACGAAACACTTTTCAAACTAGAAACCGGCACCACCGCGTACAAAAAATCCTGGATCGGGCCATTAACCTAACTCTAGCAAACTAGAATAAGAGTAGAGAAGCTATACCGAGCGATCCGTGTCCTTCGGTCTTCGCCTCCACTACAATCTCCTCGCGGAATCTCCGGTCGTCGCCTCCTCGTCGAAACGGGCACCACATCGCCGGGTTCTTTTACGGGATTCAACCTCTGGACCGAGGCAACTCGGGCACGAAGTTGGCGAGCCGACATGCCCAAGGAGTGTTGTAGGCTAGTGTAGAATCACTTTGTCTCAATGGGGTGAAGTTGCCTTTGATGGAGGAATGAAACAATGAACTTTGGAAAGGTGTTAGGAATTTAGCAAGCAAGCCTATATGAGATGAATCAATTTCCTTCAGCAAAATGAAACCTCTCTCCCGTCTATTCAAAGTGGCCGGCCCCTATGATAAATGGTGGAGGGAATAAAAATATGAAGGGAGGTGAGAGTAGGAAAAGCAAAAGGGTGACCACATCCAAAAGTGATGATAACAATATCAAATCAACTTCTAATCCTTTCTTTCTAATCTCATTTAAAGAAATAACCATCATGATTCCACCAATTTACAAAGGACCCCCTCCACAAATACTAATTTGCACAACTGCAAATCAGACCCTCCATCAGAAGAATCCGGCCGAGAAGGAACACAGGAAAACTGGCCGGAACGGAATGCAAACTGGCAACTTCAGAAAACTGATCCCGTAATAAATTACGGGAAAACTCCGCGACTGTATATACATACCCGTATTTGTATTCCCACTGAATACAAATGCAAAGAGAGAAAATCTACACTGTCTAATACTAGGATCCGGCTTAAACCAAAGCCCGCTAGTAGAATCCGTTCGATCACGATTCGTGCAATACCGCACGTATCTGATCAAACCCTGCCATATTTCTATACGGCCTCTACAGCGTTTCGCCCGAAACTTGAGAAACTGGTCTTTGGGGGACTCTAAAGACTCGTCAATACTTTGGCTGTGGATTTAACCAAAAGCACGTCAGAGGTATTAGCCTATACGTGACGGGCTACCAGGTATTGACCAAAAGGGACGTCGATGATCGAACTCATCCTGACACCCTACTGAGCCTGTCATTGACAATATCCGTACAGTCCGGTACGTTCGTCTATGAGAATCGCATGGCGGGCCTAGGGGTTGGTAAAAGTCAGACCCCCAAAAGCGGTACAAGTCGTGCCGGAGTGTAGCCCAGAACACCCTGAGATACTACTGGAATACCTACCCAGTAAATCTCCTGCATCGGCCAAGGACTTTCATGTACTGGCTCTCCTAGACATAGCGCGACCTCACCCCCAATACCGGGAGAGACGAACCCCTTGTTGGAGATAGTGCCCTCAGAGTCAATTATTGGATCACAGGCACGTGATTGCAAAGATTGAGGGAGGACCTATCCCGGTAGGACAATCTTACTCAAGATGATAGTATGCTATCTGGTTTATCTTTATCATCGTGTACTGCTTTAGGTGACCTTACGAGTCGCTATTGCACATTGATAGAGCCCCTAGGATTCTTGCTTGGCTACCAGCAGTATGAGGGCGATCATATACCTGGGAGCTGGAGTCTATAAGCACATCCTTAAAAGGTCCCTAGTCGTAGGAGTTTCGACACAGGGCATCGATACTCCGGAGTAGACTAGGGTATACAGTCGAGACCCCGACGAGGGGCGGTGGCCGGTCTCACAAGCCACTGGTGTCAGTTGGTTCACCTAAGATGTATACAGGTGCTCATTGGGTTATGAGTACACCGGACAGGACTCGCCGGGAACATGCTATTTGGTGTTATACCTGAAGTCAGATAGCAATTCCCTGGTGACATGTGTACAGGTTAGTTCATCGACCTGAGATCGTCATTTGTCTCGTGTGAGTTCCCACTGTGCTTTGATTACTACCTTACCACGGCTCAAAGGAGTCGTGCAAACAGGTTTTAGTTGGGTACAGTCCCGAGCCACATAGAGGCAGTGAGCGGATCTGCAGGGGTTCGTCGCTCCCGTTATTGGGGGTGAGGTCGCGCTGTGTCTAGGAGAGCCAGTACATGAAAGTCCTTGGCCAAGGCAGGAGATTTACTGGTTGGTATTCCAGTAGTATCTCAGGGTGTTCTGGGCTACACTCCGACATGACTTGTACCGCTTTTGGGGGTCTGACTTTTACCAACCTCCTAGGCCCGCCATGCAATGCTCATAGACGATTGGACCAGACTGTACGGATATTGTCACTGACAGGCTCAGTAGGGTGTCAGGATGAGTTCGCTCATCGACGTCCCTTTTGGTCAATAGCTGGTGGCCCATCACGTATGGCTAATACCTCTGACGTGCTAGTAGTTAAATCCATAGCCATAGTATTAACGAGTCTTTTGAGTCCCCCACAGACCAGTTTCTCAAGTTTCGGGCGAAACGCTGTAGAGGCTGTATGGTGATATGGCAGGGTTCGATCAGATACGTACGGTATTGCACTGATCGTGATCGGACGGTTTTTACTAGCCGGCTTTGGCTCAAGCAGGATCCTAGTATTAGATAGTGTAGATTTTGTCTCTTTGCATTTGTGTTCAGTGGGAATACAAATGCGGGCATGTATACGCAGTAGCGGGGTTTTTCTGTAATTTATTACGGGATCAATTTTCTGAAGTTGCCAGTTTGCATTCCGATCCGGCCGGTTTTCCTTTGTTCCTTCACGACCGGACTTTTCGATGGAGGGGGTAATTTGCAATTGTACAAATTACTTTTTGTGGAGGGCTTTCTAGCATTATGTGGCTTCCTCATCATGAGATTCCATATTGGTCTCATCGTTTGATTTATTGTGATTGGATTTGAAAAAGATTGATTAAGTGTTTGATGTGAAGCTTGCTTTTGATGTGGTCACCACCCTTGATCTCCTACACTCACCTCCCTTTGTTTTGATTCCTTCCTCATTCCAAATAGGGGCCGGCCACACTTGAGAGAGAGAGAGAGAGTTTTCATTTTTGAAGTGGTGGCAAAATATGTTCATCTAATTTTTCATTCTCATTTTGCTTATACAAAATCCCTAAGCTTCATTTCAAAGTTCAACATCATTCCTCCATCAAGGCAACAAAACCCCAAGAGACAAGTTCATACACTAGCCTACAGCATTCCTTGGACGCGTCGGCTAGCCAACTTCGCGCCCGAGTTGCCTCGGTATAGAGGTGGGAGCCCGTAAAAGTATTCGGCTACGTGGTGCCCTTTCCGACGAGGAGGTGACGGACGAAGATTCCGCAGGAGATCGGAGTGGAGACAAAGACCGAAGGACACGGATCGCTTGGTATACTTCTCTACCCATCTTGTATTTTGCTAGTGGCTAGGTTAATGGCCCGATCCGGGATAAAAGTGCGTGGTGGTGCCGGTTTGCTAGTTTGCAAAGTTTTTCGTTTCCGCATCTCCGGCGTCGGATCGACGGCCGGGGCGCCGCCGTGGACTTACATTGGTATCAGAGCCACGCCATTAACCATGCCTAGCTTGATCTAGTATGTTTAGAACTCGATCGAACAAAGATCCCGAAAACCCGATTTCAAGTTGCAAAGTTTCTGTCGAAATTTTTTGGAGTCAAAAAATTTTTCAGGTTGTTTCAGAATGATGTGCAAGGTGTTCTAAGAATTCTGAGAAAATTTGGTGTCATGAATCCTCTATTCCACCGTGGAACCGCGGCCAAACCCATGCTTGGGCCGCGGTTCCGCCGCCGAATATCCTATTCATTTCACCAAAATTTTACAGAGAGCTTATGGGATGAAAATAGGGTTTTTGGAATATTATTTTTTTGGGCCCAGAATTTCTTTAACTGCTACAGTAATGCTTTGGGCCCACTTGATAAAATTTGATCGATCGGATATTTTAAACCTGCTATTTCATAGTATTTACATTATATCTGCGACCGTGAATGTCATTCGATCGGTAAATCCAGTCTATCTGCTTAGCCCTTTTAGACGGATTTGCGAACGTGACATTTACGTTGATGTTCTGTGTTGTGCTGTGTTATTGCGGATTGGTCGTGGGGGATAGCCTGGGTGCAATATTAGTACAGTTTTGTTTTATATGTACATTTGATATTGCGGGGCGAGCGTCCGACATGTGGATTGTCGTCACTGCCTGTTTGTATTATTCTTTTAGGGCACGACCGGGTCGAGGTCGATGTACCCGTTGTATATATATTTTTACCTTCTGTACTAGGATTACCCCACGGAGGGGTGCACGGATAGCCGGGTTCTAGAGGGCAACGGGCCTGCATCTCATGGCGTTGAGACGGAGGGGGCTTCACTCTAGAATTGGCGGGCTATTCGCCGCACTCGTAGGGGGTACAGGTTGACCCAAGGAGGGATGCCCAAGTTACCGGATTCCGTGAAGTGCTGGGTGGTCCATTCACGTTGCAGAAGGGGGCTGCCTCGCTTCAGGTTTTGGCGGGTAACTTGCCGCACCCGTAGGGGTCTAGGATTTTCATTGCACAGGCTACCCACACTCCCAGATATCTGTATTGTTCTGTGATGCTGTACATTTCTGTGATGTTGCATTTTATCACGACTTGAGCGAAAATTATATATTGATATATATACTAGTAGATGTTGTATATGTTTTGCATCCGCGCTAGTCCAGTCCCCGCTCTGTCGTTAGTTTAGTAACCTAACGGGTGATGACGGGACCCAGCGGCGAATGCGGATGGCATATACGTACATCATTATTTTCGTTCTTTTTGTGGTGTGATCAATTGATGGGACTGCGTTGATTCAGATCAATGCAAGCTAAACAAACCTATTCTGTTGTTGTTGGAACACTTTTTCAAAAAGCTGTTATTGCAAGGGCGTTCTCTTTTGTTTTGCATCGTGGTATTCAGTTGGAATATCCTGCTCCTCAGTCGACGAGGCAAGGGCCGAGATCCCTTCACCGGGAGTGACCCCATGGACAAAAGTTTGCGTCAGGGCAATAACTTCACTATAGCCGATTGCTTTTTCTTTGCATCGTGGTATTCAGTTGGAATATCCTGCACCTCATTCTACGGGAAAAGAGCCGAGATCCCTTCACCGGGAGTGACCTCTTTAGCAAAGGTTTTCGTCACTATATTTTTTAAAAGCTATCAGTTCCTTCAACGATATCAAGTTCATTACATTAAAGGTTTTTGCCAGAAATCTTTTATAGCACTCCGTCGTTTCATATGGATAGTCAATAGTATTCAAGCCGTGTATGTTGGCCAAAGTCAAGGCACAGTGTTTGGTAGCTGTTGGGTATTCATATGGAGCATAGATAGATGCGTTGGTTTGGGACAGTCGTATAGCCTTGTTGGCCAAAGTCAAGGGCTTGTACGGGTGGGTTCAAATTAACCTGGATAATGACGGGTAGAACTTGACATGTGACTTATGATATTTTGGCCAAAGTCAAGGTCATAAGAGCATGGGGCAAAAATCCACATCGGGAGTTTCAAAAGAACAGAAACTTGCCAGATATGCGCATACCTTCTGGAGTATGATAACGTGAGCGGATTCCGTCACGTTATCATGCGATGATAGTTAGATCCCGATTCCCACTGATGAGTTGGTTTACTCCTAGGGTGATCCCGGCTAATTCTTCTTTCTGGTTTGGGGAAGAATTTGACGTTACAGTGGGAGGTTTCCAGATTTGACAAAGTGATAACCATTCTGATCTAGGTTAGAGTGCACGCTGAGTGTTTCTGTAACGTTTTGAAAATCATTTCGGTGAAATTTCGGAAAAATCGGTAAAATAAAGGGGTTTTCCGTTAAAAGTCAAAATACAAATATCTTCATTATAAAAATTAAATATATATATTCTAGCTATGTAATGGCTAGTATTTGGTGTTTATTGAGCCACTGGTGAAATTTCAAATTTTCTGAAAAAAATTTATTTTATTATTATTTTAAGCCGTCACTAATACATTTAATTAGGGAAAATTACAAATTGGAATGAGTTGAAACAAATTTTGTGCATCATAAAACATTAAATAAAATTTTATCATGTGGTTTTTGAAATGAAATCGTTTGCTAAAACGGTTTAGAAAATATCGAAGAAAAAGGCTTTTTTCGGTGAAATTAGTGTTAATGGGAATTGGGGTTTAGCATTTATCTTTTTCCTAACCCACACACCCACACCTCTCCCTCTCTCCAATCACTTCTTTTTTCAAAAGAAAAGAAAAAGAAAAGAGTTGAAAATGATAGAATTAGAGTGGACTTTGACTAGAGTGGACTTTCCCCACCTCACTCTCTCTCCTCCTTCACCCAATCCCCACCAATTCTGGCCAAAATCTGAACCCACAACAGCCCCTTCATTCTTCATCTCCTTCTCTTTAAAAAAGTTCATCAAAAATGCTTGAAAAATCCACAAAAAATCAAGCAAAAATCCAAATCAAAATCCACCTCCTATCCATTTTCCCTTGGCTACCATAGCATGGACCTAGGGATTTAGATTTCAATTTGGGAGGCTAAGTGTGCTTGTGGGATCTTCAAATTAGTTGGGTATAAATTCTAACCTTTTTGCTTAATGTGTTGTTAATTGCTTAGGTTAGCTTAATTAATTGTTTAATTAGGTTTTTAATTAGTTTTAGGTGCATGATTTAAAATTCAAAAGAGGGGTTTGATTTCAAATTGGTATTTTGTGTTGTGAGATTTAGTTTAGGTGATATAATTGACATATTAATGTTATGCTAAATCCAATTTAAGTTGCTAGTTTGCATATTTGTTGATTTAAAAGTGATAATTATATAATTGGTAAACTAGGTTTTTTAAATAATTATATTCTTATGAGAAAAAAATTCAAATTTAGGTTTCATGTCATTATAAAGATTATATTGAATGGTTTAATGCTTTTAGTTCATGAAAATCCAAGCTAGATTGTAGTTTGTGCATTTTTGCTATAAAATTGTTAAAATTTAGGTATTTTGTAAACTAGAATTTTAACGTTTATGGAAATTAATGAGATTAAATTATGGGAATTATTTTTATGACTTAATTAAGATATTTAGTGAATATTGTGGCCGCTATATTCGTTTATACATTGAGTTTTGTACTAAAACGGCGAATTGTGCTTGCTAGATTTTCGGAAAAATGACTTTTTAAGTGAAATTGGGGTTTTTGTGAGTTTTAACCTATTTTATATTAAAATTAGTGTTCGTGAATGTGCAAATGAGTGTATTTGGGTTTTTCTCAATGGTTTGGCGTTTGTACGCCGACGTCGAGGGTTTTTGGGTTGATTTGTGAAAGCAACCATAGGTTTTGACCTATGTGAGATTCGTGTGACGTTTTGGTCATGGGTCGGATTTTAATGTGATACGATGTGTTATGATACGTAGGT
Source organism: Agapanthus africanus (assembly GCA_030015575.1). Lineage (NCBI taxonomy): Eukaryota > Viridiplantae > Streptophyta > Magnoliopsida > Asparagales > Amaryllidaceae > Agapanthus > Agapanthus africanus. The sequence continues at coordinate 213,966,988 of JASDDO010000031.1, read as the reverse complement.
ACTCTCGCGAGGACTTCAAGACGACAAGCAGGCACGTGGCGACATTGGCACCGGCGAGCGAGGACCAGGTGAGTAGATTTATATCTACGGGGAGAAGTCGGGTGGATGGCGTATAGCACCCCCGCAGTCCGTGGTGGTGTATACGGATGCGTATACACACCAACAATTATTATATGTTAATTGGGATTAATAACGATGTTTAGGATGGATATTGGTGTGTTGGATTATTTTAGTGTCGCGAACCCTAGGGTAGTGTTGCACTACACATACACACATACATACTTGCATACATTCCTATTTATATGTGCTCATGGGATTCTTTATAGTTTTGTGTTCACATGGGTATGGGACTATGTGTTCACATACGGATTTGAGTGTGATACTTGGGATTTATGATGAGTCGATGAGATTTGATTTGAGGCCGTGAGATCGGTGATATAGCAGGGTTCGTATTTGAGATACGACATGACATTGTAGCGTGTCCTTGACGTAGTGTTTCACACACGTGCATGCATACTTAGACGGTATCAGTATTGTACTAGACGTAGATCAGTACCCCGATCATGATATTTGATAAAGAGGATACCAGGTGGATAGTATGCTGAATGTGATATGAACCCGTACCCAGATTTGGGGATGCCGTACGACGGATTTACGTACGAGCTATATCTTGATGATTGATCCGCACTCTTGACTTGGGATGTCTGATTATAGATATGGTATCGGATATGATATTATTGAGGCGGGATCATCGACTAATATATATACAGGTATGTATATGTATCGACTCAGAAGTTAGGCGGTTTCCTTACCTGTAGCCCAGCTGGTCAGCTTAGCCCTTAGTTTAGTTTAGTTGTTTGATTAGATTCGATTCTTACCTATTTCAAAACTAGTATGATGAATGTGATATGAACCCGTACCCAGATTTGGGGATGCCGTACGACGGATTTACGTACGAGCTATATTTTGATGATTGATCCGCACTCTTGACTTGGGATGTCTGATTATAGATATGGTATCGGATATGATATTATTGAGGCGGGATCACTGACTAATATACATACAGGTATGTATATGTATCGACTCAGATGTTAGGCGGTTTCCTTACCTGTAGCCCAGCTGGTCAGCTTCGCCCTTAGTTTAGTTTAGTTGTTAGATTAGATTCGATTCTTACCTATTTCAAAACTAACGAATCGTGGGTATTTTAAAAGACAGCCCAAGGGATCCTACGGATATTTCAAAAGACGTATCTTTTCATAAAAACACCGTAGCCCCTATTTTCAAAACCCCATTATTCGTGTTATTTCAAAAGGCACCTTTTGTAGGACTTATATTAGGTTAATGCAGATTAGTTATAGTTGCGTCTAGTATTCAGCTCCCGCTCATTATTGTTGTTCGCTCCGCATCACATGCTTATATTATGCTTTATATTCTACTGTTGCTATCTTGTGGTTAGGACACCAGCACCATTACCGATGATGCGTATGTTCCACGTACACTTACTTGCCGGCACACACACATCTTCATCGGTAATTGCCATGTCACGTACACCTTAGAAATATTATTGCTTGACATAGCCTGTTAGCTAATAGTTTAGACATGATATTAGTGTACTTGCCTTATATGTTAGTTTAGACATTGTAGTTATTACCTGCTACTTCATGCATACTGATATTCATTGTTATGCCGCATTCATGGGTTCTCATGCATATATTCACTTTTTACGTGCTATTGAGGTTTTGGATTCGGATTCCATGAGATTTTCTGGATTTGGGGAAAACCGCAAAACATATACAAACTTCTTCTTTCTTTTTTTAAATAAAAAGTGTGGTTTTTTCCTATGATGTATGAGTCGTCCACCATGAGTTTGCTGATGGATTTCGAGACCCGATTCGAGGAGACGGATGAACCGTTTCGGGTACATGGTGGACCCGGTAAGGTACCCCGGGGCAAGAAGCGCGTGATGATGACGATGTGAGCCTGGCAGGGGAGCACTACCTACCGGTGATTTTACCCGACGCGTCTGATATCCGGAGGATACCGTCGTGGTCTTGAGATGGATGGTAGGGGCCGGTCTGGACTGACGGCGCCCTAGATATTGTGATTGAGACATTGAGATTTCGAGATATTGAGGTACAAAGACCGTGATACAGAGATATCGAGATATTGGGATTACGTTTTGTGCCGATGCTAGGCACTGTTTTATGTTGATTTCATTATGATACCTCATTTTAAAAATACAAAGGAAATCTCACAAAATTATGAAAACGGTTCTTCATTTACATGTATTCTGTTTTCATGCATTCATACCTCATTCATATGATATATTGCTACTTGAGGCACTGACACGGGCACATGAGATTACACTCGGGTTAGATATTTACCCTAGCCTTGTTATAGGCTACGTGTTATTCATATATTTAAGGATATATTATGATCATTGACCTAGGTTGCTTTATTTATACGATTTCTGTGCGTAGATGTTTTTTTATTCACGAGTTGGCAACTCACCCCCGTTGTGCCCCATTTTCTTGCAGGTTGCCGTACAGGTTTCATCACGGCTTTGCGGGCATAATTTCCTTCGGGTGATTTGCTAGTAGGTGGTTTACTTGTATCGTACCCCCATTATATAACTTATATATTATTATTCTGTTGTATCTAGAAGTTCCATCAACCAAACATGTGTTATTTTTGAGATAGAGACCAGTGATGTTATTCTTTCGACCTTAGAGTCGCGCGTTATATTTCTGCAGATTTCTTGTGGTTTTGAGTTTCCTTTTGAGTTTTGATCCTCGCCGTTGGCGTTGTATATTATATTGCTTGTGTGGTTGTAACCGTCGATTGACGAAGAGCTAGCTCCCGCTTGGGGATGCCTTTTTATTGATTTCGTATACTATTCATGTTGTATCCCGTTTGGGAGCCAGTATTTACAAAGGAGACTCTGCCGAAATTTTCAGGAACTACTTGATGTTTTTTTAAAACCGCATAATTCGGCTTATGCTATTAAAACTACTTGATTTTAAATTGGTTTTCCTTCACTCTACTACTTTTCTTGGTTTGGATTTCTGGGTTTTCGGCTTACTTAGATTACGTACGCCTCGAGACGTTTCGTAGTTTAAGTGCCGGTCATTTTCCGTACTTTCGGGACGTGACAAAGTTGGTATCAGAGCGTTAGGTTTTACCTTCGGAGCGTAGGATGACCCTTGGTTGATGGAATAGGTGAATAAAGTAGAGTGACGTACCGTAGGTATGTTCCGCGGCATATTTACGATACGCTACTCCACTTAAGAAGCCTTAGGATGTACATTTCTTTGCTCAGTATTATATTCATTCCGATCTAACCTCATCAGTACCAGTTATGGTTTTGCTGCCACGATTACGGGCAGGGAGAGCTACAGCTAGAGTTGTGGTCAGCACGAGCTCATCACGAACGAGGACTGATCAGGGCGAAATTCCGGCGACACACGATTGCAGAGATGTGTCTTTTTACTGTGTTTCTGCGCCACGAGCGTTTGGCGGATCGCCTTTATGAGGTTACTCGGATGTGCTGATCGACACTAGAGGATTGAGCTAATGATAGAGGCCAGCCAGATTTTGATCACCGTTGGTGTATTGCTCACTCATGATGATTGAGGCACTGTTCAGCGTGCAGACGAGTGAGCCAGTTGTTGTTGTGAGCGACGGGATATTGCCCCAGACGCTGGAGCTAATGCAGTATGAGTTGTACTAATAGATGATAGAAGGTCGCTAGTCACCCGACGATGAATGACTAGGACATGTGGTTCGTTCGCCTACCCGATGAGAGGTCATCAGATAGATTGATTCCAGCTAGAGACGACTTCACGTGGAGACGTTGGGAGTCGACAGAGACGATCGAATGTCAGAAACCTATTATTCCAAGTTTAAAGTAGTCGGAAAGACATGCAGGCAATTCTATGGTCTCTCTAGAAGAATGAAACCCTAACTCGACTTAATGACCGTGTGAAAGCCTTTGAACCTTAGGGTTTGCGGCAGTTCCGCGGCGCTATTAGTGAGGCTTGGGTTTGCCCTTTTACGGCTGGACCACCGATGTTGTGGTATGTACTCGATACTATTAAACTGTGCCCAAGATGTTGAGCCCTTGGGGGATTATGAGGTTTTGACAATCGATTGGATGGTTCGACTTAATTCGGATGCTAGGTGGTGAGATGCATTTCTTGGGAGACTCCCGATACGAGGATAGCCGTTGGAGCTCAGTCCATGCAGCCGCGACGAGACGAGTCCAAAGCAGACGACATTAGAGAAAAGTGAAGTAAGAGGTTCGTACCAGATCTAGATGAGATGACGTTCCACTCCGCCGACATCAGAGACGCGATGCGCATGCCGAGGCATGGTACTTGGATTTACCTTCCAGAAGGAGTTGCGATGAGTATGCAGTCGTTCCAGAGCAAGATGCAGATATAGGAAAGGACGATGACTTCCGGACAATTGGCAGAGATGAGACATGGAAGAGACCGTGAGCAGGATTCCTTCCAGGACACTGCTGCAATGACACTTGCACCCAGGATCAGATGTGTCACGTACATTCAGAGAGCCAGAGGCCGACGCCAGTGATATGCTATCTTACGAGTGGTCGCGATGATTGACCGAGAGGTGACCAGAGAAGTGCCAGAACGGGATCATCCCCGTTAGCACACCTGACAGGGCCGATGCGCCGATGGACCGAGAGATTGGTAATTCATGGTGAAGACCTTGACCCAGAAGTGGTCATTGTTACGCACACTAGCAGGCCAGAGTTCATGATCATCGATGAGACGTCCCACTAGTGACCGCGACAATTGGCCCGAGATTCTTAGAGGATGCGCTTGAGCGGTACTATTCCGCCAATATTGATTTCGATGTTTTGGGTGATTTATTCGCATGATTTGATTTTGATGATTGAGGATTTACGATCTTTGCACAGTGTTGCACTTGATATCGTTTTCGTGCTTGGGTTTCACATGTTTGTGATTTTACGGTTTTAGACATTTGAGTTGATTTTGTGCGTATGCAAGCACACGATTTGGTTCCTGCACTCCGTATAGTTTATATATGATTGCAGTACAGTGATACGCCTTTTGTGCACTTAGATGCACTGGACTTTGATTTCGATGGTGATGTTCGATATTTGTTTTGTGCACCTTGTGCACCTGATTTGATTTTGCGCATGTTCGGCACTTGATATTGGATTTCATGATTTCGTGCACGATGGATGCACCTGATTTGGATTTTCGCGCATGTTTTGAAGTGTGATTTTGGTGCACACCAGATGCACTAAATCGAGATTTTTCGTGCATGTCAGATGCACCTGATTTTGCTGTCAGGCACACATGTTGCCTACGACAGATGTTTCGTGCACACCCGATGCACTTAGATGTTGTTTCTGTGCATATGTATGGCACATATTTGGATTTTGATTTCCGTGCGCACAAGACGCACGTAGTATTCATACGCGTATTTTGAGATTGATTTTTCTTATAGAGCAGTACGTTTTTATGATATTGCTATGTGTTTTCGTACTGAGCAGGACTAGTCAGAGGACAGTACCTGAATATATTTTACATGTATAGTTTCGAGTTATATCATATTGGTTTTGCTTTGGATTTGGTATTGATGTCTTCCCCATGACTCCGATGATTGCAGGATGCTTGACGGAGTTCTGATTTGAGTTATATGCTCATTTTTCATGCGCATGCGTTGCGCTACGATTTGTTTTATGTATTTATGATTTCGGAGCCCCGGCGATTTGATGGTTTTGGCTGAAATATTTTAGTATTTGGGGGAAGTTTTAATTTAAATTCGGGGACCGAATTTCTTTAAGAGGGGAAGATTGTAACGTTTTGAAAATCGTTTCGGTGAAATTTCGGAAAAATCGGTAAAATAAGGGGGGTTTCCGTAAAAAGTCAAAATACAAATATCTTTATTATAAAAATTAAATATACATATTCTATCTATGTAATGGTTAGTATTTGGTGTTTATTGAGCCACTGGTGAAATTTCAAATTTTCTGAAAAAAATTTATTTTATTATTATTTTAAGCCGTCACTAATACATTTAATTAGGGAAAATTACAAATTGGAATGAGTTGAAACAAATTTTGTACATCATAAAACATTAAATCAAATTTTATCATGTGGTTTTTGAAATGAAATCGTTTGCTAAAACGGTTTAGAAAATATCGAAGAAAAATTCTTTTTTCGGTGAAATTAGTGTTAATGGGAATTGGGGTTTAGCATTTATCTTTTTCCTAACCCACACACCCACACCTCTCCCTCTCTCCAATCACTTCTTTTTTCAAAAGAAAAGAAACAGAAAAGAGTAGAAAATGATAGAATTAGAGTGGACTTTGACTAGAGTGGACTTTCCCCACCTCACTCTCTCTCCTCCCTCACCCAATCCCCACCAATTCTGGCCAAAATCTGAACCCACAACAGCCCCTTCATTCTTCATCTCCTTCTCTTTAAAAAAGTTTATCAAAAATGCTTGAAAAATCCACAAAAAATCAAGCAAAAATCCAAATCAAAATCCACCTCCTACCCATTTTCCCTTGGCTACTATAGCATGGACCTAGGGATTTAGATTTCAATTTGGGAGGCTAAGTGTGCTTGTGGGATCTTCAAATTAGTTGGGTATAAATTCTAACTTTTTTGCTTAATGTGTTGTTAATTGCTTAGGTTAGCTTAATTAATTGTTTAATTAGGTTTTTAATTAGTTCTAGGTGCAAGATTTAAAATTCAAGAGAGGGGTTTGATTTCAAATTGGTATTTTGTGTTGTGAGATTTAGTTTTTGTGATATAATTGACATATTAATGTTATGCCAAATCCAATTTAAATTGCTAGTTTGCATATTTGTTGATTTAAAATTGATAATTATATAATTGGTAAACTAGGTTTTTTAAATAATTATATTCTTATGAGATAAAATTCAAATTTAGGTTTCATGTCATTATAAAGATTATATTGAGTGGTTTAATGCTTTTAGTTCATGAAAATCCAAGATAGATTGTAGTTTGTGCATTTTTGCTATAAAATTGTTAAAATTTAGGTATTTTGTAAACTAGAATTTTAACGTTTATGGAAATTAATGAGATTGAATTATGGGAATTATTTTTATGAATTAATCAAGATATTTAGTGAATATTATGGCCGCTAGATTCGTTTATACATCGAGTTTTGTACTAAAACGGCGAATTGTGCTTGCTAGATTTTCGGAAAAATGACTTTTTAAGTGAAATTGGGGTTTTTGTGAGTTTTAACCTATTTTATATTAAAATTAGTGTTCGTGAATGTGAAAATGAGTGTATTTGGGTTTTACTCGATGGTTTGGCGTTTGTACGCCGACGTCGAGGGTTTTTGGGTTGATTTGTGAAAGCAACCATAGGTTTTGACCTATGTGAGATTCGTGTGACGTTTTGGTCATGGGTCGGATTTTAATGCGATACGATGTGTTATGATACGTAGGTACTCTCGCGAGGACTTCGAGACGACAAGCAGGCACGTGGAGACATTAGCACCGGCGAGCGAGGACCAGGTGAGTAGATTTATATCTACGGGGAGAAGTCGGGTGGATGGCGTATAGCACCCCCGCAGTCCGTGGTGGTGTATACGGATGCGTATACACACCAACAATTATTATATGTTAATTGGGATTAATAACGATGTTTAGGATGGATATTGGTGTGTTGGATTATTTTAGTGTCGCGAACCCTAGGGTAGTGTTGCACTACATATACACACATACATACTTGCATACATTCCTATTTATATGTGCTCATGGGATTCTTTATAGTTTTGTGTTCACATGGGTATGGGACTATGTGTTCACATACGGCTTTGAGGGTGATACATGGGATTTATGATGAGTCGATGAGATTTGATTTGAGGCCGTGAGATCGGTGATATAGCAGGGTTCGTATTTGAGAAACGACATGACGTTGTAGCGGGTCCTTGACGTAGTGTTTCACATACGTGCATGCATACTAAGAAGGTATCAGTATTGTACTAGACGTAGATCAGTACCCCGATCATGATATTTGATAAAGAGGATACCAGGTGGATAGTATGATGAATGTGATATGAACCCGTACCCAGATTTGGGGATGTCGTACGACGGATTTACGTACGATCTATATTTTGATGATTGATCCGCACTCTTGACTTGGGATGTCTGATTATAGATATGGTATCGGATATGATATTATTGAGGCGGGATCATCGACTAATATATATACAGGTATGTATATGTATCGACTCAGAAGTTAGGCGGTTTCCTTACCTGTAGCCCAGCTGGTCAGCTTAGCCCTTAGTTTAGTTTAGTTGTTTGATTAGATTCGATTCTTACCTATTTCAAAACTAGTATGATGAATGTGATATGAACCCGTACCCAGATTTGGGGATGCCGTACGACGGATTTACGTACGAGCTATATTTTGATGATTGATCCGCACTCTTGACTTGGGATGTCTGATTATAGATATGGTATCGGATATGATATTATTGAGGCGGGATCACCGACTAATATACATACAGGTATGTATATGTATCGACTCAGATGTTAGGCGGTTTCCTTACCTGTAGCCCAGCTGGTCAGCTTTGCCCTTAGTTTAGTTTAGTTGTTAGATTAGATTCGATTCTTACCTATTTCAAAACTAACGAATCGTGGGTATTTTAAAAGAAAGCCCACGGGATCCTATATTTCAAAAGACGTATCTTTTCATAAAAACACCGTAGCCCCTACTTTCAAAACCCCATGATTCGTGTTATTTCAAAAGGCACCTTTTGTAGGACTTATATTAGGTTAATGCAGATTAGTTATAGTTGCGTCTAGTATTCAGCTCCCGCTCATTATTGTTGTTCGCTCCGCATCACATGCTTATATTATGCTTTATATTCTACTATTGCTATCTTGTGGTTAGGACACCAGCACCATTAACGATGATGCGTATGTTCCACGTACACTTACTTGCCGGCTCACACACATCTTCATCGGTAATTGCCATGTCACGTACACCTTAGAAATATAATTGCTTGAAATAGCCTGTTAGCTAATAGTTTAGACATGATATTAGTGTACTTGCCTTATATGTTAGTTTAGACATTGTAGTTATTACCTGCTACTTCATGCATACTGATATTCATTGTTATGCCGCATTCATGGGTTCTCATGCATATATTCACTTTTTACGTGCTATTGAGGTTTTGGATTCGGATTCCATGAGATTTTCTGGATTTGGGGAAAACCGCAAAACATATACAAACTTCTTCTTTCTTTTTTTAAATAAAAAGTGCGGTTTTTTCCCATGATGTATGAGTCGTCCACCATGAGTTTGCTGATGGATTTCGAGACCCGATTCGAGGAGACGGATGAACCGTTTCGGGTACATGGTGGACCCGGTAAGGTACCCCGGGGCAAGAAGCGCGTGATGATGACGATGTGAGCCTGGCAGGGGAGCACTACCTACAGGTGATTTTACCCGACGCGTCGGATATCCGGAGGATACCGTCGTGGTCTTGAGATGGATGGTAGGGGCCGGTATAGATTGACGGCGCCCTAGATATTGTGATTGAGACATTGAGATTTTGATATATTGAGGTACAGAGACTGTGATACAGAGATATCGAGATATTGGGATTACGTTTTGTGCCGATGCTAGACACTGTTTTGTTGCGCCACGGCAGCGCCCCGGCCGTCTATCCGAGGCCAAAATGCGGAATCAAAAATTTTCTTAACTTTCAAACTGGCGCTACCGCGGAAAATAAACCCGGATCGTAACCATTAACCTAATGCTAGCTAACAAGAGAAAGGGTGAGAGATATACCGAGTGATCCGAGTCCTCCGGTCTTCTCGTCGTCGTCCCGATCTCCCGCGGAAACTCCGGTCGTCGCATCGTTGCCGGAAGGGCACCACATTGTCTGCATCTTTTACGGGCTCCCACCTCAATACCGAGGCAACTCGGGCACGAAGCTGGCTAGTCGACGTGCCCAAGGTTTGCTGTAGATTGTAGTGTAGAAATGCTTGTCTCATTGGGGTATACGAAGTCGCCTTGATGGAGGAATCAATATGAACTTTGGAGAGGAGAAGGATTTCTTTTTGGCAAGCATGCAAAAATGAGATATGAATCAAATCCCTCATCCAAATGAACTCCTCTCATAACCCTCTCAAAATGTGGCCGGCCTATGTCTCATGGAAATGGTGGAGGGAATGAAACATAATACAAAGGGAGGTGAGTGTAGTAAAAGGCAAGAGGTGACCACACCCAAAACCATCATCACAATATCAAATCAATTCTAATCAACATAAAGCAAGAAAATGATGATAGAAAAGAATGGTATCAAAAGATGCTATCATAATCAATCCATATGCAAGAAACCCCTCCACAATATGTTATTTGCAAACTTGCAAATAACACCCTCCATCGGAAAAGTCCGGCCGGGAAAGAACAAAGGAAAACCGGCCAGAACGGAATGCAAACTGGCAACTCCAGAAAACTGGTCCCGTAATAAATTACAGGAAAACCCCGATACTGTGCATACACACCCGCATTTGTATTCCCACTGAACACAAATGCAAAGAGACAAAATCTACACTGTACTATACTGGGATCCGGCTTAAACCAAAGCCGGCTAGTAATATCCGTCCGATCCTGATCCGTACAATACCGCACGTATTTGATCGGACCCTGCCATATCTCCATACGGTCTCTACAACGTTTCGCCCGAAACTTGAGTAACTGTCTGTGTGGTGGACTCTAAAGACTCGTCAATACTATGGCTGTGGATTTAACCACCAGCACGTCAGAGGTATTAGCCAATACGTGACGGGCCACCAGCTATTGACCAAAAGGGACGTCGATGAGCGAACTCACCCTGACACCCTACTGAGCCTGTCAGTGACAATATCCGTACAGTCCGATCCGTTCGTCTATGAGCATCGCATGGCGGGCCTAGGGGGTTGGTAAAAGTCAGACCCCCAAAAGCGGTACAAGTCGTGTCGGAGTGTAGCCCAGAACACCCTGAGATACTACTGGAATACCTACCAGTAAATCTCCTGCCTCGGCCGAGGGCTTTGTGTAACGGCTCTCCTAGACACAGCGCGACCTCACCCCCAATACCGGGAGAGACGAACCCCTGCAGATCCGCTCACTGCCTCCATGTGGCTCGGGACTGTACCCAACTAAAACCTGTTTGCACGACTCCTTTGAGCCGTGGTAGGGTAGTAATCAAAGCACAGTGGGAACTCACACGAGACAAATGACGATCTCAGGTCGATGAACTAACCTGTACACATGTCACCAGGGAACTGCTATCTGACGTCAGGCATAAGACCAACTAGCATGTTCCCGGCGAATCCTGTCCGGTGTACTCATAACCCAATGAGCACCTGTATACATCTTAGGTGAACCAACTGACACCAGTGGCTTGTGAGACCGGCCACCGCCCCTCGTCGGGGTCTCGACTGTATACACTAGTCTACTCTGGAGAATCGATGCCCTGTTTCGAAACTCCCATGACTAGGGACCTTTTAAGGATGTGCTTATAGACCACCAGCTCTCACGTATATGATCGCCATCATACTGCTGGCAGTCAAGCAAGAATCCTAGGAGCTCTATCAGCGTGTAATAGCGACCTATAAGGTCACCTGAAGCAGTACACGATGATAAATGTAAACCAGATAGCATACTATCATCTCGAGTAAGACTGTCCTACAGGGATAGGTCCTCCCTCAATCATTGCAATCACGTGCCTGTGATCCAATAATTGACTCTGAGGGCACTATCTCCAACAATCTCCCACTTGCACTCAAGGCTAATTATTGCGATGTCGCATACTCACAGCCCCTGTGATACCGAACACCCAACTCCTCTACTAGTCAGTCTCACAAAGCTCGTTTGCGAAACTATTGCGTTCGAGGAATAGCCTCAGTGAGTGGATCCGCTGTGATGTTTCTTTCTATGTCTCTCTATATCTCAAGTTCGCAGAGAAAGCCATCTCCCGAAATGAGCAATACCTGTCTTAGAGTATGTCTGGATATCTGATGGGACCTAGCTCATAAATGAACTCCAAATCCAAACTTCTTAGACTGTATCGATAACTGAACTTAATCAGTATCCAGCGCCATGCCTCCCTCAGTATTGCCTTGGACCACCTGTCCAAAATACTGCCCCTCGTCAGAAGGAGAAACTATAACTCTGACAGCCACTCTGCCATCCATGTCACCTTGGAAGCCTGTAATGATAACCGTCTCCTAAAAGAGGCTGTCGTTATCACATCCCTAGAACATCAACTTATGTTCTAGAACTGCTTCCGACTGTTTCTCCAGGATTGGTTTAATATCAACTTAATGCATCTACTGCAAGAACAACATCTGGCGTGGTACTTGACATCTCATGATTGACTCAATTGCCTAAGCAAGTGATTTGTCAATCATGTGTATCCCTCTCCCTTTTAGTCTGTAAGACACCTTTAGAGATGGTGACTCCATAACCCGCAGGTACACTACCATGTCAGGAGTCGTCCATTCTAAATACTCATAGAATGCTGTCAAGGTACCCAGATTAGGAAACCACCCAAATCTAGATCTAAAACCATAGATCTAGTAACCAGAATGTCTGATATAATATCCAACTCCTGTGTGGAGAAACCACTGTGTGACAACCAAAGTATAACCGATCGTAGTATAGGAATATCACTTCCTACTCTGTGTATGTCATCCAAATACCAGGACATCACAGCCTACTACCTTCTTAACAGATCTATCCCCTATTCTGATGAAGCCAAACCCATGACTGTCACATCAGAAACAGATGATCTATCTCCACTATATCTGCTTTAGTCTATAAACAGACATAAGCCAACTGTCCACCAATGCTTCCGCTGCTCCCACTGACTACGACAACCCTCTGGCAGAGTCATATAGACGTACACTTCTAAAGCTAGTTTAGAACGACGCTATACTCATCCTCCTGCCGGGTCTCACTGTCTGGAACAACAGCAATGGCAAGTCTGGGTAAACAAGAACCTCCCTGCCACCGTCCTTGAGCATACCGAAGTACCTCTCGAGTGCCTGAGGTTACCCAACATATCTGCGGAGTGGCTAATAGAATGTCAATCCAGATTGAATCTTTAGGTTCCTTATCAAATCTTCAGTAATCATTTGTGGTTCTGGAATTACTTCCAGTTCTACTATACTCCCACTACTGTTTTCTGAAAAAATCCATTTTTATTAAAACTGTGGCGAGTCAAGAACAATATCACTATTGATCTTCCAGATGGTAGAAAATCAACCCTCGTCATAGCCCGGGTCAACCCACAAACAGCCATTACAGAAACGTGCCTTGAGTTATCCAGAGTCTGGTTTTAACCATAAGCCGGACAACTCCCCGTACCTTAACAATGTCAAGTTATGAACTGTTCTATGTCCAATACAGAAATAGAGGCACTGATTTCATTGAACCAGATTCAAATCATGCAGCCGTCTCCAGTGCATGTCAACTAAATGGAAGGAGGCCGATCAGCGTTATTCAACTTAGGAATGCTTCCAATTATGAGTAACCTGAAAGAGAAGCAAGTTCTCATAATCATTACTATCAACTGAACACCATACACAAGTATCTACATCTTCGATCACATTGAAGAATCCCGATACTTGCAATACTTGGTTCTCTACTTTATTCAAATACCTATAACTTCTCAAAATTCGGACCCTGTGTTTCCACGAAACAGCTGTCTAAAAACTAGAGAAGATATAAGTAAACCGAATATAGTACGAGGACCAACCCCTTTGTCCTGATGGACGCTGGACAACATACAATACTCTGTACAAGTCTCTTGAGTCTGATAACTCATTCACTGAGTGTCATAGGTTGAAAACTGTACTTATGGTTAAGAAGAATTACACCGCTGTTCAATACTCCTTACCTAACCATCCACTGATATAGGTAAATGTCATAGACATAATTTCAAAAAGGTATATCTCACTCTATGAAAATAGACGTACAGATATATCATTTTGAAATTGGTGCATAGCAACGGATATTCAAAACCAAATATTTGCCGACCGGCAAACAACCCAGGTGGCTTCCTCAAATATCACCAATTACAACGAATCCCGATATAATGAGGATGGTCACCAAATTCCCAATAACTTACTCCCACTCATCATCTGTAAAACCATACAGATGTGAGAATCCAACCTGGTAAATACATACCCTGGAGCAAGTGTCTAATCGGGAAATCAGTTTTCTTTTAACAGTACACAGTTGAACTGAAACATTGAAATGTTTCAATGGGGTATCCTGGTATTCCTAGTAATGCCTCTTCCATTATCCAGATTCACAACTGTAACCGTATAATTCTTTGCCATCTCTCCAAATCCCTTTATATGTCTTTAGTCATTACCTTCTGTACATCCCTTTAGGCCAAATGGTTTTCTTCATTCCCTACCGTTCGGCACCAGCCTCTGGTTTGGAAGAAGACTATCCAATAAGCATAATGGGTGTACTGTCCTAATCCTAGGAGCACTCGCAATGCGAGAGAAGGTGAAGATAAAAGACAACCGAATTAACCTTATTCCTATTTCTCCTGAACCAGGATCCATCCCCGAACTCGAACAAGTTCCTTTCGAGTTCGTATATAACCATACGATGGATTATCCAAATAAACTGTGGATCTTCATAGTGATACGGAGTGTCCTGGAGAAATACAAAGGTGATTTAGGATTGGCGAAGAAATACTTGGTTTGGTCGTGAATAGTAGTCGCAATTTGCTTTGCCCTCATACTAATCCCTTGCTTTGTCTTAACTTAATACCTTATGTACACCATAGTTATGCTAATTGGTTTTCTTCATTCCCCGCCGCTCGGCACCAGCCTAAGGTTTGGAAGAAGACTATCCAATTTGCATAATAGGTGTACTATCTCCTAAACCAAGGAGTACTCGCAACCTGAGAGAAGGTAATGGGAAAAGACAACTGAATAGTCCTATTTGTTTTCTCCAGAACCAGAAACCCTCCTCGAATTCCTTCGAGTTCGTATATAACCATACGATGGTTTGGTCCAATGGAAGTGGACGTTCGTAGTAATACGGGGTGTCCTGGAGAAAAGAGTAAAAGTAGGAGTGGCAATGAGGTTTGCAACTCTGACAATCCAAAAGCTAGTGTTAAGAAGGTTCGGTCAACTTTGTCACTGAGTCATAGTCTAGGGTCGGGTCAATGGACGCTGCCAAAGAGAGAGAGAAAAGAAACACTCAGCGTGCACTCTAACCTAGATCAGAATGGTTATCAATTTGTCTAATCAGGAAACCTCCCACTGTAACGTCAAATTCTTCCCCAAACCTGAAAGAAGAATTAGCTGGGATCACCCGAGGAGTAAACCAACTCATCAGTGGGAATCGGGATCCAACTATCACCGCATGATAACTTGACGGAATCCACTCAAGTCACCACACTCCAGAAGGTATGCGCATGCCTGGCAAGTTTCAGTTTCTTTAGAAACTCCCGATGTGTGTTTTTACCCCAAGCGGTTTATGACCTTGACTAGGTCAACAAACCATAAACCGCCAGTCAAGTTCAACCCGTCAATATTCTGGATTGCATTAAACCCACCCGCACGTGCCCTTGACTAGGTCAACAAGGCCGCATGACTGTCTTAACCAATCCCACTTATGCAACAAACAAGTACCACTTAGCTACCGAACACTACGTCTTGACTAGGTCAACAAACGCAGCACGAATACTAAATAATACCCGTAGGAAATGACGGAGGGCTACGGCTGGTTTTTGGCGAAAAACCTTTAACGTAATGAACTTGATATCGTTGAAGGAACTGCATAGTTTTTATAAAAATATAGTGACGAAAGCCTTTGCTAAAGAGGTCACTCCCGGTGAAGGGATCTCGGCTCTTTCCCCGTAGAATGACGTGCAGGATATTCCAACTGAATACCACGATGCAAAGCAAAAGTAATCGGCTATAGTGAAGTTAATTCCCTGACGCAAACTTCTGTCCAAGGGGTCACTCCCGGTGAAGGGATCTCGGCCCTTGCCTCGTCGACTGAGGAGCAAGATATTCCAAATGAATACCACGATGCAAAACAAAAGTGAACGTCCTTGCAATAACAGCTTTTTGAAAAAGTGTTCCAACAACATCAGAATAGGTTTGTTTAGCTTGCATTGATCTGAATCAACGCAGTCCCATCAATTGATCACACCACAAAGAACGAAAATATACTGATGTACGTATATGCCATCCGCATTCGCCACTGGGTCCCGTCATTACCCGTTAGGTTAGCTAACTAACGACAGAGCGGGGACTGGTCTAGCGCGGATGCAAAACATATACAACATCTACTAATATATATACCAATATATTATATTTCGCTCAAGGCGTGATAAAATGCAACATCACAGAAATGTACAGCATCACAGAACAATACAGATATCTGGGATCCCCGGGTTTCACAGAGCCGCTGCTGAAACCCGACGTTCCCCTGGTCGTGTGGATAGCCTGTGCAATGAAATCCTAGACCCCTACGGGCGCGGCAAGTCACCCGCCAAAACCTGAAGCGAGGCAGTCCCCTCCAGCACCGTGAATGGACCACCCAGCACTTCACGGAATCCGGTAACTTGGGCACCCCTTCTGGGTTAACCTGTACCCCCTACGAGTGCGGCGAATAGCCTGCCAATCTTAGAGTGAAGCCCCCTCCGTCTCAATGCCATGAGATGCGGGCCCGTTTCCCTCTAGAACCCGGCTATCCGTGCACCCCACCTTGGGGTAATCCTAGTACAGAAAGTAAAATATACATACACCGGGTACATCGACCGCAACAAGGTCGTGCCCCAAAAAAATAATACAAACAGGCAGTGACGGCAGTCCACATGTCGGACGCTCGCCCCGCAATATCAAATGTACATAATACAACAAAACTGTACTAACATTGCATCCAGGCTATCCCCCACGACCGATCCGCAACATCACAGCAATACATAGAACATCAACGTGAATGTCACGTTCGCAAATCCGTCTAACCGGGCTATAGCAGTTAGACAGGATTTACCGATCAAGTGACATTCACGGTCGCAGATATAATGTAAATACTGTGAACTAATGTATTTAAAATATCCGATCGATCAAAATTACCAAGTGGGCCCCCAAGTACTACTATAGCACATCAAGAAATTCTGGGCCCAAACATAATATTCCAGAAACCCTATTTTAACCCCAGAAGCCTACTGGAAAAATTCGACACATCGATCACTCCAAACTGCGGCAGAACCGCGGGGACAAGGGGGTTTTCTCCGCGGTTCCGCGCTCCACTTGAAATATCATCGTCTCGAATTTCTCCAGAATTCTTAGGACTTCCAGTACATCAGTTTTCTACAACCTGAAAAACATTTAGAGCCAGGAAAAATTCGACAGAAAACTGATGTGAAGAAAACGCGGTTTTTGGAATTTTTGTTCAATCGGAAAAGTAAAACACATTAGACAAAGCTAGACTAGGTTAATGGCGTGGCTCTGATACCATGTTGCGCCATGGCAGCGCCCCGGCCGTCTATCCGAGGCCAAAATGCGGAATCAAAAATTTTCTTAACTTTCAAACTCGCGCTACCGCGGAAAATAAACCCGGATCGTAACCATTAACCTAATGCTAGCTAACAAGAGAAAGGGTGAGAGATATACCGAGTGATCCGAGTCTTCCGGTCTTCTCGTCGTCGTCCCGATCTCCCGCGGAAACTCCGGTCGTCGCATCCTTGCCAGAAGGGCACCACATTGTCTGCATCTTTTATAGGCTCCCACCTCAATACCGAGGCAACTCGGGCACGAAGCTGGCTAGTCGACGTGCCCAAGGTTTGCTGTAGATTGTAGTGTAGAAATGCTTGTCTCATTAGGGTATACGAAGTCGCCTTGATGGAGGAATCAATATGAACTTTGGAGAGGAGAAGGATTTCTTTTTGGCAAGCATGCAAAAATGAGATATGAATCAAATCCCTCATCCAAATGAACTCCTCTCATAACCCTCTCAAAATGTGGCCGGCCTATGTCTCATGGAAATGGTGGAGGGAATGAAACATAATACAAAGGGAGGTAAGTGTAGTAAATGGCAAGAGGTGACCACACCCAAAACCATCATCACAATATCAAATCAATTCTAATCAACATAAAGCAAGAAAATGATGATAGAAAAGAATGGTATCAAAAGATGCTATCATAATCAATCCATATGCAAGAAACCCCTCCACAATATGTTATTTGCAAACTTGCAAATAACACCCTCCATCGGAAAAGTCCGGCCGGGAAAGAACAAAGGAAAACCGGCCGGAACGGAATGCAAACTGGCAACTCCAGAAAACAGGTCCCGTAATAATTTACAGGAAAACCCCGATACTGTGCATACACACCCGCATTTGTATTCCCACTGAACACAAATGCAAAGAGACAAAATCTACACTGTACTATACTGGGATCCGGCTTAAACCAAAGCCGGCTAGTAATATCCGTCCGATCCTGATCCGTGCAAGACCGTACGTATCTGATCGGACCCTGCCATATCTCCATACGGCCTCTACAGCGTTTCGCCCGAAACTTGAGTAACTGTCTGTGTGGTGGACTCTAAAGACTCGTCAGTACTATGGCTGTGGATTTAACCACCAGCACGTCAGAGGTATTAGCCAATACGTGACGGGCCACCAGCTATTGACCAAAAGGGACGTCGATGAGCGAACTCACCCTGACACCCTTCTGAGCCTGTCAGTGACAATATCCGTACAGTCCGGTCCGTTCGTCTATGAGCATCGCATGGCGGGCCTAGGGGGTTGGTAAAAGTCAGACCCCCAAAAGCGGTACAAGTCGTGTCGGAGTGTAGCCCAGAACACCCTGAGATACTACTGGAATACCTACCAGTAAATTGCCTGCCTCGGCCGAGGGCTTTGTGTAATGGCTCTCCTAGACACAGCGCGACCTCACCCCCAATACCGGGAGAGACGAACCCCTGCAGATCCGCTCACTGCCTCCATGTGGCTCGGGACTGTACCCAACTAAAACCTGTTTGCACGACTCCTTTGAGCCGTGGTAGGGTAGTAATCAAAGCACAGTGGGAACTCACACGAGACAAATGACGATCTCAGGTCGATGAACTAACATGTACACATGTCACCAGGGAACTGCTATCTGACGTCAGGTATAAGACCAACTAGCATGTTCCCGGCGAGTCCTGTCCGGTGTACTCATAACCCAATGAGCACCTGTATACATCTTAGGTGAACCAACTGACACCAGTGGCTTGTGAGACAGGCCACCGCCCCTCGTCGGGGTCTCGACTGTATACACTAGTCTACTCTGGAGAATCGATGCCCTGTCTCGAAACTCCCATGACTAGGGACCTTTTAAGGATGTGCTTATAGACCACCAGCTCTCACGTATATGATCGCCATCATACTGCTTGCAGTCAAGCAAGAATCCTAGGGGCTCTATCACCGTGTAATAGCGACCTGTAAGGTCACCTGAAGCAGTACACGATGATAAAGGTAAACCAGATAGCATACTATCATCTCGAGTAAGACTGTCCTACCGGGATAGGTCCTCCCTCAATCATTGCAATCACGTGCCTGTGATCCAATAATTGACTCTGAGGGCACTATCTCCAACATGTTTTATGCTGATTTCATTATGATACCTCATTTTAAAAATACAAAGGAAATCACACTAAATTATGAAAACGGTTCTTCATTTACATGTATTCTGTTTTCATGCATTCATACCTCATTCATATGATATATTGCTACTTGAGGCACTGACACGGGCATATGAGATTACACTCGGGTTAGATATTTACCCTAGCCTTGTTATAGGCAACGTGTTATTCATATATTTGAGGATATATTATGATCATTGACCTAGGTTGCGTTATTTATACGATTTCTGTGCGTAGATGTTTTTCTATTCACGAGTTGGCAACTCACCCCCGTTGTGCCCCAGTTTCTTGCAGGTTGCCGTACAGGTTTCATCACGGCTTTGCGGGCATAATTTCCTTCGGGTGATTTGCTAGTAGGTGGGTTTACTTGTATCGTACCCCCATTATATAACTTGTATATTATTATTCTGTTGTATCTAGAAGTTCCATCAACCAAACATGTGTTATTTTTGAGATAGAGACCAGTGATGTTATTCTTTCGACCTTAGAGTCACGCGTTATATTTCTGCAGATTTCTTATGGTTTTGAGTTTCCTTTTGAGTTTTGATCCTCGCCGTTGGCGTTGTATATTATATTGCTTGTGTGGTTGTGACCGTCGATTGACGAAGAGCTAGCTCCCGCTTGGGGATGCCTTTTTATTGATTTCGTATACTATTCATGTTGTATCCCGTTTGGGAGCCAGTATTTACAAAGGAGACTCTGCCGAAATTTTCAGGAACTACTTGATGTTTTTTTTAAAACCGCATAATTCGGCTTATGCTATTAAAACTACTTGATTTTAAATTGGTTTTCCTTCACTCTACTATTTTTCTTGGTTTGGATTTCTGGGTTTTCGGCTTACTTAGATTACGTACGCCTCGAGACGTTTCGTAGTTTAAGTGCCGGTCATTTCCGTACTTTCGGGACGTGACAGTTTCTTTTCTCTCTCTCTCTGGCAGCGACCATTGACCCGACCCCAGACTATGACTCAGTGACCAAGTTGACCGAACCTTCTTAACACTAGCTTTTGGATTGTCAGAGTTGCAAACCTCATTGCCACTCCTACTTTTACCTTTTTCTCCAGGACACCCCGTATTACTACTAACGTCCACTTCCATTGGACAAAACCATCGTATGGTTATATACGAACTCGAAGGAATTCGAGGATGGTTTCCGGTTCTGGCGAAAACGAATAGGACTATTCAGTTGTTTTTTCCTTTTACCTTCTCTCAGGTTGCGAGTACTCCTTGGATTAGGAGATAGTACACCTATTATGCAAATTGGATAGTCTTCTTCCAAACCTTAGGCTGGTGCCGAACGGTGGAGAATGAAGAAAACCAATTAGCATAACGATGGTGTACAGAAGGTATTAAGTTAAGACAAAGAAAGGGATTAGTAAGAGGGCAAAGTAAATTGCGACTGCTATTCACGACAAAACCAAATATTTCTTCGCCAATCCTAAATCACCTTTGTATTTCTCCAGGACAATCCGTATCTCTACGAAGTTCCCAAGTTTATTGGATAATCCATCGTATGGTTATATATGAACTCGAAAGGAACTTGTTCCAGTTCGAGGATGGATCCTGGTTCAGGAGAAATAGGAATAAAGTTAATTCGGTTGTCTTTTATCTTCACCTTCTCTCGCATTGCGATTGCTCCTAGGATTAGGACAGTACACCCATTATGCTTATTGGATAGTCTTCTTCCAAACCATAGGCTGGTGCCGAACGGTAGGGAAGGAAGAAAAACCATTTGGCCTAAAAGGGTGTACAGAAGGTAATGGCTAAAGACATATAAAGGGATTTGGAGAGGTAGCAAAGAATTATACGGTTACAGTTGTGAATCTGGATAATTGAAGAGGCATTACTAGGAATACGCAGATACCCAATCGAAACATTTCAATGTTTTAGTTTCACTGTGTACTGTTAAAAGAAAACTGATTTTCCAATTAGACATTTGCTCCAGGGTATGTATTTACCAGGTATGATTCTCACATCTGTATGGTTTTACAGAAGATGAGTGGGAGTAAGTTATTGGGAATTAGGTGATTATCCTCATCATATCGGGATTCGTTGTAATTGGTGATATTTGAGGAAGTCACCTGGGCTGTTTGCCGGTCGGCAAATATTTGGTTTTGAATATCCGTTGTTGTGCACCAATTTCAAATTGATATATCTGTACGTCAATTTTTATAGAGTGAGACATACCTTTTTGAAATTATGTCTATGACATTTACCTATACTAGTGGATGGTTAGGTAAGGAGCATTGAACAGCGGTGTAATTCTTCTTAACCATAAGTACAATTTTCAACCTACGACACACAGTGAATGAGTCATTTGACTCAAGGGACTTGTACAGAGTATTGTATATTGTCCAGTGTCCATTAGGACAGAGGGGTTGGTCCTCGTACTATATTCTGTTTACTTATGACTTCTCTAGTTCTTAGACATGTGTTTCGTAGAAACACAGGGTCTAAGTTTTGAGGAGTTATAGGTATAAGAATAAAGTAGAGAACCAGATATTGCAAGTATCGGGATTTTTCAAGGTGATCGAAGATGTAGATACTTGCATATGGTATTCAGTTGATAGTAATGGTTAAGAGAATTTGCTTCATTTTTAGGTTACTCATAATTGGAAGCACTCCTAAGTTGAGTAATGCTGATCGGCCTCCTTCCATTTAGTAGATATGCACTGGAGATAGCTGCATGATTTGAATCTGGTTCAATTAAATCAGTGCCTCTGTTTCTATATTGGATATAGAACAGTTCATATCTTGACATTGTTAAGGTATGGGGAGTTGTCCAGCTTATGCTTAAAACCAGACTCTGGATAACTCAAGGCACGTTTCTGTAATGGCTTTTTGTGGGTTGACCCGGGCTATGACGAGGGTTGATTTTCTACCATCTGGAAGATCAATAATGATATTGTTCTTGACTCGCTACAGTTTTAATTAAAAATGGATTTTTTTCCAGAAAACAGTAGTGGGAGTATGGTAGAACTGGAAGTGATTCCAGAACCGCAAACGATTACTGAAGATTTGATAAGAACCAAAAGATTCAATCTGGTTTGACATTCCATTGGCCACTCCGCAGATAAAGTGGGTAACCTCAGGCACCCAAGAGGTACTTCGATATGCTCAAGGACGGTGTGTAACACCTTAGGATAAGGGTTAGTGAATAATTATAATTAAATAATGATTTTTAATAAAAATTTTACCAAATTGTGTTTTAAATATTTTTCCTAATTTAAAAAATATTTTTCCAAAATTTTCCTAGGCTTGCACACACATGTGCATGTAAACTAGGGTTTTTAAATCAAGTAAATACCATAATTATTAACCATGGTGGGTTAATTATAGGATTAAGTCCTTTGGGTTTAAAGTAAGTTTAATTAGCTAATTAAAAAGGTTGCTTTAATTTGAATTATGAATTTAGTGTTGACTTGTGTGAGAGAGAGAGAATGCATCATGGCTTTAGGCCATGCTTGCATTAAATGAGGTGAGAGAGAGGAGGGGGGTGACTTTTGGGTGAATGATTTGTTTGCCTCTCTCATTTCTTATTCTCTCAAACACTCACAAACACACACACACACTTACCTCATCCCAGCACCAGCAGCAGAAGCAAGCAACTGAAGAAAAAATCCCAGCAGCAGCAGCAGCAAACACAGCACCAGCAGCAATTCCTGAAGCAAGAGGCAGCATCAGCAGCAGTGAGCTGCAGCAGCCCCATCACCCAGTGCAGCCCCTTCCCTTCAATTCTTCTCCTTCCTGCAGCTCCCTAGGGTTAAGTATGAGGTATATTTCCTATCTTGCTTCCCTAGTTTGCCTAGTTAGTGTAGTTTTGCATCGGTTAAAGGATTTTTGTGTGTTCTAGTGCGATATGGGGTGTTTAGTGTGAACTTTGTGCTAATGAGGTGTAGATTAGTTCCAGTAGGATGATTGTGGTCTGTTGAGGCCATTGTAACCTAGTCCAACCCCTATTACACTAAAATACCACCAGATTTCATATTTGATGCAAATGTCGTATTTGGACAAAATGTGAGTTTTCTGGAACTGCTATTGACCCGGTGAGTTCAGAATGAAATTGAGAGGACTGTGGCATAGTGGAGTAGAGCTGATACCATAGATGAAACCCGACCCCCTAACTCCCCACTCCGGCCGCCAAAAACGCCATTCTGGCCGCCAATTGCGGCCAGACAGGAAGTGTTTTGGGTTTTTTTGGGTTCTGTAGGTGTCTGCTGGTGTGTAGGGGCTTTTGGTATATATATTTTTGTTAGATCTATTCTGTAGGAAAATCTGGAACCAAATACCTACTTTTCCGTTTTCTAAACCTTCGCGACACGCGCGATACGTGAGTAGGTTTGGGTTTCTGCGTATCGCGGCGCGTCGGGGTAGTTTCGTGGCGCGTGAGTACACGTTTTAGCGTATCGCGCACACGCGCGATTGGTTTGCGACACAGGTTTCTTGTTGGATTATAATGTCGCGTTTTGTGACTTAAGCTTATGTGTGATATGTGTGTGTGATTCTAGGTTCGCAGGCCAGTGAGACGGACGCTGCGAAGAAGGGCAAGCAAGTGGTTGGATACACTTAGCGCGAGACACGGTGAGTAGATTTCACATCTACGGGGATATCGCCCGCATGGCGTTATGCGTCAGGGCTGATAGGACTTATTTACTATATGTTGCATGCACCCCATAGACTGTCATCGCATATTGCATTCTCTGCTGTGTTGATATATATATTGCTTAGAACTGATAGAACACCGCACTATTACTAACGGTTTATGTTGCACGGCACTATTTACATGCTACACACACACCGTTAGTAATTGCTATGCCACACCCACTATAGAGCTGCCATGATTATATTGCTATAGTTCGCCTCATATGTGATTTGATATGATTTTCATGTATATTGGGAGCCGCATGACATCTTTTAAAACCGGAAATGAAACTACTTTAAAAAGCGGTTTTCCCCTTATACCCATACCATGGATTGATGTATATTGTACCTCGCATTTGATTTTACTATTGGTATTGGATTTTCATGTGATTTCTGTTTTGAGGACCGTGGAATTATTTAAGGAAAGATATGCTATTTTGAAAAACCCGGTACCTCGTGGTATGATATTTTGGTGTGTCCACCACGCGTTTTCTCGGTGCTGAGACGTGTGCTTGAAACCCGATTCGAGGAGTGGATGTTCCGTTTGCGGGTTCGTGGTGGGCCCGGTATGGTTCCCCTCGGCGAGATGATCGATGGGATTTGCCGATTGAGCTTGGAGGCGGGCGAGTACCTACCGGTGATTGGTTGGACCTGGCAGTTGTCCGGAGGATACTGACCAGAGTCGAGTGATGGATGCGGGATGACCGTGCTGCCGGGGCCGAGGGCCGATACCGCAGACGGACCCCATGGGGCCGGTCCGGATTGACGGCGCCCGATATTCGAGGATTTACGTGTCGATGCTGGACATGAGTATTTTATGATGTTTTGGGTGCCGATGTTGGGCACTCGTGATTCCTCCGAGATATACAGGATTTGAGGGCCGATGGGTGTGCCGGCGCCTGAGTATATGTGGGATTTGGGTGCAGTTTGAGGCACCGATCATTGTTTTCCATGTTGACTTGGTCCATGTAGATATTATTTATCCCATACTCAGTATTGATTACTATACATCTCATCCTGTGGCATTTACCTGTTAGAGTACATGCATTACTATTGTATCCACTGTTGACATGCATTGGTATCATCTGCTGGCATTAGTAGAGCCACGCTATATGTGCATGCTTGCGATCACCTTTATATGTTATCTCTATTCACGAGTTGGCAACTCACCCCCGTTGTGCCACAGTGTTTGCAGGTTGCCCTTGGGAGTAGTCACGGCTGGCTGTTACCTCATCTTTTGGCACAGATACCCCTTTTGAGCAGAGATAGCCCTTTTGCTGTTTAGGTGGGTTTCGTACGGTATCTGTTATCATTTCAGTTGTATATTGATGTATCTAGTACTCTCCATCTACCTTCTGTATTGACTTAGAGACAGTTGTGAGAACAATATGTATGATTTTATATTCTGGTGTCGAGCTCGCATGTGAGCCGACGTTACTTTATGCAGTCTTATCTTTTATGATATTGTCCTTGTTTTACTGTGTATTCTTCGCTACGGCGTCGTATATCATATTGTGATGCTTTATTCATGGCACTTGTTATTTCCGCTACACCTTACTTTTACCCGACTTTCGGGGCTAATGTTTTAAAAAGGAAATGTTACCAAAATTATAAAACTCATAACTTGTGAACTTAAAAGGGATTTCTACTAAATAAATGGAAGTTTTTCAGACATTTACTATTGCTTTTACAAAACGTTTTAAATCACTCTATATTTATTGGTTTTGATTTCTGTGTTCGGCTTACTTAGCCGCGTTGCGCCTGTAGACGTTGCGTGGTTAGTGCCGGTCACGAGTCAAATTCTCGGGTCGTGACAAAGTTGGTATCAGAGCGTAGGTTTTACCTTCGGAGTGTAGGATGACCCTGGTATGATGGAGTAGGTAGCTGTAGCAGGGTAGCGTAGCGTGCGTATGTTCCGCGGCATACTCACGACACGGTACTCCGCTTACGCGACCTTAGGACTTGTTGATTTGATTCCTCCTTATATTCTTGTGATTCGATTTCCGTGTTCTTATCGAATCCAAATTTTCTTTCAGCCATTATGCCGCCTAAGACTACGAGGGCACAGAGAGCGGCCGCGAGGGCCGAGATTCGTGTTGACTCGTCCGAGACGAGGACTGATCCGGGCAGTACGCCGGTTGTACCTGAGCAGGCTGTTCCTGCCGTGACAGAGCAAATCGCCTCGTTAGGGGCTGGTATGCAGGAGATGCGCCAGATGATAGGATCGCTAGTTGAGACGCTTCGAGCGCAGCGACCAGAGGTAGCTCCACCAGTTCCAGAGACCGCGATGGTGCCTACCGCACAGCCAGTTGCCCCTGCAGCCACGGAGGTGATTACAGTATCGCTATCAGAGTTCATGAGGCTGAAGCCTCCGGTTTTCACAGGCACCGATACAGCCGAGGACCCACAGTCTTTTATAGACAGGATGGCCAGGATATGTCGTTCCCTCAGATGTGCAGATGCGAGATGGGTTGAGTTCGCGAGCTTTCGCCTGGAAGGTCTTGCGCAGAAGTGGTGTGATTCAGTGGAGAAGGGCAAAGCAGCAGGTCTTCCTCCTATGACCTGGACGGAGTTCGTGACTATATTTCTAGCCCGTTTCCTTCCCCGGAGTGTTAGAGATGCCCGAGCACGCAGGTTTGAGTCTTTGCGCCAGACGCCAGGGATGACAGTGGCAGAGTATGACGTACTGTTTACAGAGCTAGCAGTCTACGCCCCACATTTAGTGGCCACCGAGGAGTTGCGAGTCCGGAGATTTGTTCGAGGCTTGATTTCACCAGTGTTCCTCGCGATCAGCGCGCAGCACTACGAGACCTATGCAGCAGCTGTAGACGCAGCCCTAGTGGTCGAGGAGCACCTTGTTGAGACTTCGGCACTTCCAGAGCCGAAGAGAGTTCGTACCAGTATTTCCGCACGGAGGCAGTCATTCAGACGCCGCGACAGGTATCGTTCCGGTACGAGGGGTAGCAGAGATTCGGGACGGGGTCGGATGTTTAGTTCGTATCCCCAGGACGGTCAGCAGTCGCCGCGGGGTTGCTACAGATGTGGCAGCCTACTTCACCTCGTTCGAGATTGTCCAGAGACACACCGGAGGGAGGCGGCAGCACCGCATGTTACCTTACCACCTTCACCACCCCAGAGGGCGTTGCCCGTTGCGCCTACCGTTGCTCCGCGCCAGACTTATGCTCATAGAGGTCGTGGGCGTGGAGGAGTTGCTCAGAGAGGACGAGATGACCGAGGCAGAGGTCAGTCAGTTACAGGTGGTGGACAGGCGAGGGTCTTTGCTTTGACACATCAGGACGCACAAGCGTCCAATGCAGTGGTTTCAGGTATCCTCCCTGTATGTTCGGTTGATGCACATGTACTGTTCGATCCCGGATCCACACACTCGTACGTATCCACACACTTTGTGCCGAATTTGGATAGAGAGTCCGGCTTACTTGATCAGCCGCTTTTGGTGACTACTCCTGTGGGAGAGTCGTTTGTGGCTAGGCACGTGTTCCGATCCTGTATCGTCTGTATTGGCGAGAGAGAGTTGCCTGTCGACTTAATCCTTCTGGAGATGTTGGACTTCGACGTTCTTTTGGGCATGGATTGGTTAGCCACGTGCTATGCTTCTGTGGACTGCCGCGAGAAGACAGTTAGATTCTGTTTCCCCGGTGAGTCGGTTTTTGTTGTGTTGGGGGACCGTGGTGCCGCCCCTCACAGTGTGATTTCTTCTTTTCGCGCTGGATAGCTTTTGAGGAAGGGATGTCAGGGATTTCTCGCTTATGTTCACGATGCTCGCGCTACAGAGGTTCCATTGGATCAGGTTCTAGTTGTTAGCGAGTTTCCTAATGTGTTCCCTGACGAGCTTCCTGGGTTGCCGCCCGAGCGCGACATTTCCTTCTGCATTGATTTGGTTCCTGGTTCGGGGCCTATTTCTATACCGCCCTATCGGATGGCCCCGGCGGAACTTCGTGAGTTGAAGGGTCAATTGCAAGATTTGCTGGACAAGGGACTTATTCGACCCAGTGTTTCTCCTTGGGGTGCTCCAGTCCTGTTCGTCAAGAAGAAGGATGACAGTTTGCGTCTTTGTATCGACTACCGCCAGCTGAACAGGGTGACAGTGCGGAACAGGTATCCTTTGCCGCGTATCGACGATTTGTTCGACCAGCTTCAGGGGGCAGGGTACTTTTCGAGGATCGATTTGCGATCGGGCTATCATCAGTTGCAGGTTCGACAGGAGGACATTCCCCGGACAGCCTTCCGTACGCGCTACGGCCATTACGAGTTTTTGGTGATGTCGTTCGGACTCACCAATGCGCCAGCAGGCTTCATGGATTTGATGAACCGTATTTTCCGGCCTTATTTGGATCTGTTCATCATAGTCTTCATTGACGATATCTTGGTGTATTCCCGGAGTAGTGAGGAGCACGAGCAGCACCTGCGGATTACATTGCAGACATTGAGGGAGCACCAGCTTTATGCGAAATTCTCCAAGTGTGCTTTTTGGCTAGACAGTGTGGACTTCTTGGGTCACGTGATTTCACGAGACGGTATATGTGTTGACCCGAGGAAGATCGAGGCCGTTCAGCGTTGGCCCAGACCCACATCGGTGACGGAGATTCGCAGCTTTTTGGGATTGGCCCGTTATTACAGGCGTTTCGTGCAGGACTTCTCACATATTGCTACACCGTTGACCGGGTTGACCCGGAAGGGAGTTCCCTTCGATTGGACGGAGGAGTGCGAGCACAGTTTTCAGCAGTTACGGACTCAGCTGACGACGGCACCGGTGTTATCTTTACCTTCCGGACCGGGCGGATTTGTGGTCTTTTGTGATGCTTCTCGAGTGGGATTGGGATGCGTTCTGATGCAGCATGATAGGGTGATCGCGTATGCCTCGCGACAATTGAAGAAGCACGAGCAGAACTACCCCACTCATGATTTGGAGATGGCAGCAGTGGTCTTCGCACTTAAGATCTGGCGACATTACTTATACAGTGAGTCGTGCCAGATATTTACGGATCACAAGAGCTTGAAATACATATTCCAGCAGCGGGACCTGAACCTTCGACAGCGTCGCTGGATGGAGTTAGTGAAGGATTACGACTGCGAGATCTTATATCACCCGGGCAAGGCAAATGTGGTGGCGGATGCTTTGAGCAGGAGGCCCGGGAGTAGTTTATCTTGTTTGAGCGCAGTACAGGAGCAGTCATCCGCAGATTGGCAGATATTATGCGACAGTTGAGTACAGTTCGAGTTCACGTCGATTGGAGGACAGATAGCGCATGTCCGTGCACGCCCACAGTTGATTGATCGTATACGTGAGGCACAGCTCAGTGATGACCGATGTTCAGAGATCATGGCACAGATGGGACAGGACAGATTTTCCGAGTTCGTGATCGATGATCAGGGGATACTACGGTTTGGAGTCAGACTGTGCGTACCTGATGCTGAGGGACTGAGGCGTGAGATTCTTGAGGAGGCACATCGATCGGTGTATAGCGTCCATCCCGGTTCCACCAAGATGTATCATGATATGAGAGATGTTTACTGGTGGGACGGAATGAAGAGGGACATTGCAGATTTTGTATCGAGATGCCTGACTTGTCAGCAAGTCAAGGCTGAGCACCAGAGGCCCGCGGGAGAGCTTCAGCCGTTACCCATTCCGGAGTGGAAATGGGAACAGATTTCGATGGACTTCGTGGTGGGTCTACCCAGGACTAGTCGGGGGTATGACTCCATCTGGGTGATTGTTGATCGTTTGACGAAAGCGGCTCACTTCTTACCGGTGAAGACGACTTTCGGATTTACTCAGTATGCCCAGATCTATATTGACGAGATAGCGCGACTACACGGAGTCCCGACGTGCATTGTGTCCGACAAAGGCACCCAGTTTACTAGTAGACTATGGCAGAGGCTTCAGGAGGCTTTGGGCACTCGCTTGAGTTTCAGCACGGCTTTTCATCCGCAGACCGACGGACAGTCAGAGCGGACCATCCAGACTCTCGAGGACATGCTCAGAGCTTGTGTACTAGATTTCGGAGGTAGCTGGGATCATCATTTGCCCTTGGTAGAGTTTTCCTACAATAACAGCTACCAGGAGACTATTCAGATGGCACCGTTTGAGGCTCTTTATGGGAGGAGATGCAGGTCGCCTACTTGTTGGACAGAGCTCAGTGAGAGCAGTATCTTAGGGCCCCAGATCCTCGAGGAGACGACCGCGAAGATCCAGTTGATTCGCGATAGGATGAGAGCAGCGCAGAGTAGGCAGAGGGCTTATGCAGACCGTCGACGACGCAGACTTGAGTTTTCTGTTGGTGATCATGTTTTCTTGAGGGTCTCCCCAATGAAAGGTGTGATGAGGTTTGGGAAGAAGGGGAAGCTTAGCCCCAGGTATGTGGGCCCCTTCGAGATCCTTGAGCGTGTCGGTGCAGTAGCTTACCGGTTAGCCCTTCCGCCCAGCTTTCCAGACGTGCACCCCGTATTCCATGTTTCGATGCTCCGCAGATATCTACATGATCCTTCGCATGCGATTCAGCATCCGACGATCCAGCTTGAGCGTGATCTTTCTTATGCAGAGCAGCCGGTGATGATCTTAGATCGACAAGTGAAGAAATTGAGATCGAAGGAGATTCCATCAGTTAAAGTACTTTGGCGTGGTCAGAACCGTGAAGAGGTCACTTGGGAGACCGAAAGCGAAATGATGAAGACGTATCCCCATCTTTTTGAAGGTAACCTTAGTTAGATTTTTGAAATTCGGGGACGAATTTCTTTAAGGGGGAGAGATTGTAACACCTTAGGATAAGGGTTAGTGAATAATTATAATTAAATAATGATTTTTAATAAAAAGTTTACCAAATTGTGTTTTAAATATTTTTCCTAATTTAATAAATATTTTTCCAAAATTTTTCTAGGCTTGCACACACATGTGCATGTAAACTAGGGTTTTTAAATCAAGTAAATACCATAATTATTAACCATGGTGGGTTAATTATAGGATTAAGTCCTTTGGGTTTAAAGTAAGTTTAATTAGCTAATTAAAAAGGTTGCTTTAATTTGAATTATGGATTTAGTGTTGACTTGTGTGAGAGAGAGAGAATGCATCATGGCTTTAGGCCATGCTTGCATTAAATGAGGTGAGAGAGAGGAGGGGGGTGACTTTTGGGTGAATGATTTGTTTGCCTCTCTCATTTCTTATTCTCTCAAACACTCACAAACACACACACACACACACTTACCTCATCCCAGCACCAGCAGCAGAAGCAAGCAACTGAAGAAAAAATCCCAGCAGCAGCAGCAGCGAACACAGCACCAGCAGCAATTCCTGAAGCAAGAGGCAGCATCAGCAGCAGTGAGCTGCAGCAGCCCCATCACCCAGTGCAGCCCCTTCCCTTCAATTCTTCTCCTACCTGCAGCTCCCTAGGGTTAAGTATGAGGTATATTTCCTATCTTGCTTCCCTAGTTTGCCTAGTTAGTGTAATTTTGCATCGGTTAAAGGATTTTTGTGTGTTCTAGTGCGATATGGGGTGTTTAGTGTGAACTTTGTGCTAATGAGGTGTAGATTAGTTCCAGTAGGATGATTGTGGTCTGTTGAGGCCATTGTAACCTAGTCCAACCCCTATTACACTAAAATACAACTAGATTTCATATTTGATGCAAATGTCGTATTTGGACAAAATGTGAGTTTTCTGGAACTGCTATTGACCCGGTGAGTTCAGAATGAAATTGAGAGGACTGTGGCATAGTGGAGTAGAGCTGATACCATAGATGAAATCCGACCCCCTAACTCCCCACTCCGGCCGCCAAAAACGCCATTCTGGCCGCCAATTGCGGCTAGACAGGAAGTGTTTTGGGTTTTTTTGGGTTCTGTAGGTGTCTGCTGGTGTGTAGGGGATTTTGGTATATATATTTTTGTTAGATCAATTCTGTAGGAAAATCTGGGACCAAATACCTACTTTGCCGTTTTCTAAACCTTCGCGACACGCGCAATACGTGAGTAGGTTTGGGTTTCTGCGTATCGCGGCGCGTCGGGGTAGTTTCGTGGCGCATGAGTACACGTTTTAGCGTATCGCGCACACGCGCGATTGGTTTGCGACACAGGTTTCTTGTTGGATTATAATGTCGCATTTTGTGACTTAAGCTTATGTGTGATATGTGTGTGTGATTCTAGGTTCGCAGGCCAGTGAGACGGACGCTGCGAAGAAGGGCAAGCAAGTGGTTGGATACACTTAGCGCGAGACACGGTGAGTAGATTTCACATCTACGGGGATATCGCCCGCATGGCGTTATGCGTCAGGGCTGATAGGACTTATTTACTATATGTTGCATGCACCCCATAGACTGTCATCGCATATTGCATTCTCTTCTGTGTTGATATATATATTGCTTAGAACTGATAGAACACCGCACTATTACTAACGGTTTATGTTGCACGGCACTATTTACATGCTACACACACACCGTTAGTAATTGCCATGCCACACCTACTATAGAGCTGCCATGATTATATTGCTATAGTTCGCCTCATATGTGATTTGATATGATTTTCATGTATATTGGGAGCCGCATGACATCTTTTAAAACCGGAAATGAAACTACTTTAAAAAGCGGTTTTCCCCTTATACCCATACCATAGATTGATGTATATTGTACCTCGCATTGGATTTTACTATTGGTATTGGATTTTCATGTGATTTCTGTTTTGAGGACCGTGGAATTATTTAAGGAAAGATATGCTATTTTGAAAAACCCGGTACCTCGTGGTATGATATTTTGGTGTGTCCACCACGCGTTTTCTCGGTGCTGAGACGTGTGCTTGAAACCCGATTCGAGGAGTGGATGTTCCGTTTGCGGGTTCGTGGTGGGCCCGGTATGGTTCCCCTCGGCGAGATGATCGATGGGATTTGCCGATTGAGCTTGGAGGCGGGCGAGTACCTACCGGTGATTGGTTGGACCTGGCAGTTGTCCGGAGGATACTGACCAGAGTCGAGTGATGGATGCGGGATGACCGTGCTGCCGGGGCCGAGGGCCGATACCGCAGACGGACCCCGTGGGGCCGGTCCGGATTGACGGCGCCCGATATTCGAGGATTTACGTGTCGATGCTGGACACGAGTATTTTATGATGTTTTGGGTGCCGATGTTGGGCACTCGTGATTCCTCCGAGATATACAGGATATGAGGGCCGATGGGTGTGCCGGCGCCTGAGTATATGTGGGATTTGGGTGCAGTTTGAGGCACCGATCATTGTTTTCCATGTTGACTTGGTCCATGTAGATATTATTTATCCCATACTCAGTATTGATTACTATACATCTCATCCTGTGGCATTTACCTGTTAGAGTACATGCATTACTATTGTATCCACTGTTGACATGCATTGGTATCATCTGCTGGCATTAGTAGAGCCACGCTATATGTGCATGCTTGCGATCACCTTTATATGTTATCTTTATTCACGAGTTGGGAACTCACCCCCGTTGTGCCACAGTGTTTGCAGGTTGCCCTTGGGAGTAGTCACGGCTGGCTGTTACCTCATCTTTTGGCACAGATACCCCTTTTGAGCAGAGATAGCCCTTTTGCTGTTTAGGTGGGTTTCGTACGGTATCTGTTATCATTTCAGTTGTATATTGATGTATCTAGTACTCTCCATCTACCTTCTGTATTGACTTAGAGACAGTTGTGAGGACGATATGTATGATTTTTTATTCTGGTGTCGAGCTCGCATGTGAGCCGACGTTACTTTATGCAGTCTTATCTTTTATGATATTGTCCTTGTTTTACTGTGTATTCTTCGCTACGGCGTCGTATATCATATTGTGATGCTTTATTCATGTCACTTGTTATTTCCGCTACACCTTACTTTTACCCGACTTTCGGGGCTAATGTTTTAAAAAGGAAATGTTACCAAAATTATAAAACTCATAACTTGTGAACTTAAAAGGGATTTCTACTAAATAAATGGAAGTTTTTCAGACATTTACTATTGCTTTTACAAAACGTTTTAAATCACTCTATATTTATTGGTTTTGATTTCTGGGTTCGGCTTACTTAGCCGCGTTGCGCCTGTAGACGTTGCGTGGTTAAGTGCCGGTCACGAGTCGATTTCTACGGTCGTAACACGGTGGCAGGGAGGTTCTTGCTTACCCAAACTTGCCATTGCTGTTGTTCCAGACTGTGAGACCCGGCAGGAGGATGAGTATAGCGTCGTTCTGAACTAGCTTTAGAAGCGTACGTGTATATGACTCTGCCAGAGGGTCGTCGTAGTCAGTGGGAGCAGCGGAAGCATGGTGGACATCAGGAATATGTCTATTTATAGACTAAAGCAGATATAGCGGAGATAGATCATCTATTTCTGATGTGACAATTATAGGTTTGACTTCATCAGAATAGGGGATGGATCTGTTAAGAAGGTAGTAGGGTGTGATGTCCTGGTATTTGATGACATACACAGAGTTGTTGCGCCACGGCAGCGCCCCGGCCGTCTATCCGAGGCTATAATGCGGAATCAAAATTTTTCTTAACTTTAAACTGGTGCTACCGCGGACAATATACCCGGATCGTAACCATTAACCGATACTAGCTAAGTAGAGATGGGGTGAGAGATATACCGAGCGATCCGTGTCCTTCGGTCTTCTCGTCGTCGTCCCGATCTCCCGCGGAATCACCATTTGTCGTCTTCTCGTCGGAAAGGGCACTACGTAGCCGGATTCTTTTACGGGCTCCCACCTCTGGACCGAGGCAACTCGGGCGCGAAGTTGGCTAGCCGACGCGTCCAAGATTTGCTGTAGATGTAGTGTAGAATCTATTGTCTCTTTTGGGATTTATGTTGCCATTGGTGATGGAGGAATGATGTTAAGAAAAAAATGGTGCTTTCATTTTTTCCAAAACAAGAAGAAGAATGAGATGAAGAAATATGTGCCACACTCATAATGAAACTCTCTCATCCTCTTTTACAAATGGTGGAGGAAAAAGCTCAAAAACAAGAAGGAAGGTGAGTGTAGGAAAAGCAAGAGGTGACCACATCCATAGTAAACCTCACATCAACTCCTAATCAACTCCAATCCATTCTAATCATCATTAATGCAAAAGAAATGATGATAGAAAAGAATGGTATCAAAAGATACTTTCATAATCAATCCATATGCAAGAAACCCCTCCACAATACGTTATTTGCAAACTTACAAATAACACCCTCCATCGAAAAGTCCGGCCGTGAAGGAACAAAGGAAAACCGGCCGGAACGGAATGCAAACTGGCAACTTCAGAAAACTGATCCCGTAATGAATTACAGGAAAACCCCGATACTGTGCATACACACCCGCATCTGTATTCCGACCGGATACAAATGCAAAGAGACAAAATCTACACTGTACTATACTAGGATCCGGCTTAAACCAAAGCCGGCTAGTAATATCCGTCCGATCCTGATCCGTGCAATACCGCACGTATCTGATCGAACCCTGCCATATATCCATACGGCCACTAGTACAAACCGTCCGATCCTGATCCGTGCAATACCGCATGTATTTGATCGGACCCTGCCATATCTCCATACGGCCTCTACAGTGTTTCGCCCGAAACTTGAGTAACTGTAAGTGTGGTGGACTCTAAAGACTCGTCAATACTATGGCTGTGGATTTAACCACTAGCACGTCAGAGGTATAAGCCAATACGTGACGGGCCACCAGCTATTGACCAAAAGGGACGTCGATGAGCGAACTCATCCTGACACCCTACTGAGCCTGTCAGTAACAATATCCGTACAGTCCGGTCCGTTCGTCTATGAGTATCGCATGGCGGGCCTAGGGGGTTGGTAAAAGTCAAACCCCCAAAAGCGGTACAAGTCGTGTCGGAGTGTAGCCAGAACACCCTGAGATACTACTGGAATACCTACCAGTAAATCTCCTGCCTCGGCCGAGGGATTTATGTAATGGCTCTCCTAGACACAGCGCGACCTCACCCCCAATACCGGGAGAGACGAACCCCTGCAGATCCGCTCACTGCCTCCATGTGGCTCGGGACTGTACCCAACTAAAACCTGTTTGCACGACTCCTTTGAGCCGTGGTAGGGTAGTAATCAAAGTACAGTGGGAACTCACACGAGACAAATGACGATCTCAGGTCGATGAACTAACCTGTACACATGTCACCATGGAACTGTCATCTGACGTCTGATATTAGACCAACTAGCATGTTCCCGGCGAGTCCTGTCCGGTGTACTCATAACCCAATGAGCACCTGTATACATCTTAGGTGAACCAACTGACACCAGTGGCTTGTGAGACCGTCCACCGCCCCTCGTCGGGGTCTCGACTGTATACACTAGTCTACTA
Organism: Agapanthus africanus; assembly: GCA_030015575.1. Lineage (NCBI taxonomy): Eukaryota > Viridiplantae > Streptophyta > Magnoliopsida > Asparagales > Amaryllidaceae > Agapanthus > Agapanthus africanus. The sequence goes on along the minus strand of JASDDO010000031.1, from coordinate 213,930,332 downwards.
ATGGAGTATTGATGCCCTGTCTCGAAACTCCTACGACTATGGACCATTTAAGGATGTGCTTATAGACTACCAGCTCCCACGTATATGATCGCCCTCATACTGCTGGCAGTCAAGCAAGAATCCTAGGGGCTCTATCAACGTGTAATAGCGACCTGTCAGGTCACCTAAAGCAGTACACGATGATAATGATAAACCAGATAGCATACTATCATCTCGAGTAAGACTGACCTACCGGGATAGGTTCTCCCTCAATCATTGCAATCACGTGCCTGTGATCCAATAATTGACTCTGAGGGCACTATCTCCAACAATCTCCCACTTGCACTCAAGGCTAATTATTGCGATGTCGCATACTCACAGCCCGTGTGATACCGAACACCCAACTCCTCTACTTGTCAGTCTCACAAAACTCGTTTGCGAAACTATTGCGTTCGAGGAATAGCCTCAGTGAGTGGATCCGCCTTGATGTTTCTTTCTATGTCTCTCTATATCTCAAGTTCGCGGAGAAAACCATCTTCCGAAATGAGCAATACCTGTCTTAGAATGTCTGGATGTCTGATGGGACCTAGTTCATAAATGAACTCCAAATCCAAACTTCTAAGACTGTATCGTCAACTGAACTTAATCAGTATCCTGCGCCAGGCCTTCCCTCAGTATCCACCTGGACCACCTGTCCAAAATACTGCCCCTCATCAGAAGGAAAAATATAACACTGACAACCTCCTTGTCGTCCAGGTCACCTTGGAAGCCTGGAATGATAACTGTCTCCCGAAAGAAGCTGTCGTTATCATATCCCTTAGAACATCCACTTATGTTCTAAAACTGCTCCCGATTGTTTCTCCAGGATTGGATTGATATCAACTTATTGCACCTACTGCAAGAACAACATCTGGTGTGGTACTTGACATCTCATGATTGACTCAATTGCCTGAGCAAGTGATCTGCCAATCACGCACATCCCTCTCCCCTTTAGTCTGTAAGACACCTTTAGAGAGGGTGACTCCATCACCTGCACATACACAACCGTGTCAGGAGTCGTCCATTCTAAATACTCTTAGAATGCTGTCTAAGTACCCTGATTGGGAAACCACCCAAATCTAGATCTAAAACCATAGATCTAGTAACCAGTATGTCTTATATAATGTCCAAGTCCCATGTGGAGAAACTACTGTGTGACGACCAAAGTATAACCGATCGTAGCATAGGAATATCACTTCCTACTCTGTGTATGTCATCCAAATACCATGACATCACACCCTACTACCTTCTCAACAGATCCATCCCCTATTCTGACGAAGTCAAACCTATGACTGTCACATCAGAAATAGATGATCTATCTCCGCTATATCTGCTTTAGTCTATAAATAGACATAAGCCTCTTTCCCACTGTGCTTCCGTTGCTCCCACTGACTACGACAACCCTCTGGCAGAGTCATATAGACGTACACTTCTAAAGCTAGTTTAGAACGACGCTATACTCATCCTCCTGCCGGGTCTTGATCGCACGCCGATGGCGTGTCGGATGAAAGAATTAAAGTTTACCGCGATCAGGACGGTGTCGCTATGCAGCTAGCCGGTTGAGCACGGGTCGGTCCACAGGGAGATGGTGTTATCTTACCTTCTTGTCTTAGACGAGTCAATAAAGAATCTTGTATGATTGTTTTGTCTAACCTATGTGTTTATCTGCAAGTATAAAGTTGTTAAGAAAATACGAGATTGTAAGCTAAGAAATCCGTACTCAAAAACCTTTGAGCCGAGTCTTGACCAATTGAAGCTAGACAATCGGCAACAACGGGGATTAGGGGATTTAAACGCGGTATTCGTGGAATCCGGCTTATTTACCCTTGTCCTTCCGTTCATGTCTCTTGCTTTCGCCTCCGGCCAAACCGGACGCAACCGGTCGTGGTTAGGAATCACCGTTACCTTGTCAGGGTACGGTGCCTAACGGAGCGCTTGCATATGGTTTGGGCGAAGTTCAAATGGAAAATAACGGGAAAAGGAATTGGCAAAGAAATGTAAACTTACAATACCTTATTCATTCTTAACAACGACGATAATTACAACATTCACAATATAAACAAAAGAGAACAAAAAGAAAAGAACAAAGAAAAGAAAAGATACAAGTATTAAAGTGCATGAAATAAAAGTGCATGAAATAAAATGCAAGTAATAAAAAGAAAAGTAATAAAAAGCGGGTAATAAAAAGAATACGGAACTAGGACCCAAGCCAAGCATGTGCTAAATAGCCAACCCTTAAACTTGCAAGCTCAATGAAGAACTTGCAAGATCAAGGGAAGGGTAGAGAACGCATGTGAAATGAAGTGCTAGTCCGTGAGAAAATACGACCCTTGAGATCAATAACTAACCCTTAACCATTCAACCTCAATGAAGAGATTGAATGAGCAAGAGAAAGCAGAAATCTCAAGGGGGAGCCGAACTAACAAGAAAGATACAAAACCCTCATCTTCATTAACATCCACTCAAAAGCTCTCACTACAATTTAATGGAGGAATGAAGAAGAAGAAGAAAGAAACTAACAAAAATGAGGCTAAAACAAAACTCAAAAATTGCTCTCTTGGCTCAGCCCTGATCTGCTGTATTTATAGGCAGGGAGTTGAAGTTCTAGGGTAACCAGCAGACCACATATGTAAAGACCAAACTGCCCCCAAAAGATGATGCAATATCTAGACCGTACGGCCGCGGATCCGCCGCCTATAGGCCCCTATGGCCGCGGATCCGCGCCCCTATTGTCGATTTAGGGTGTGGGCTTCTGTGTACTTTCCAGGTCTCCTGTCCCCTCTTGTCTGGTACATGTATTTTCTGACAATTTCTTCCAGAATATCAGCAGAATTCATAGTCCAAGATTGTTATCTTTTCTTCACTTTTGACTTTATCTCTCTTGAGCTCCGCGCACCCATTGGTTCTTGTGCAGCCCCTCTCGTGCTCCGTGTTTGTCCGAGACACGAATGACTGCTGTCATATGTGTTGTCCCTGGAACCGGTACGCAGCACCGAACGGATATGGATGACCGGAACCCGGCTTTTATCTGTTGTCAACAGATGTTCTGTATTTGGTGTAACTGTGGAGATTTTGTCATGATTTGCAATATTTGGACTGAAAACCTGTACTCTGTAAATATGTAACAAACACAGATCAAAAGCACCTACCTATAAACACACGAGCGTAAGAATGGGCGGTATAAAATGCAGTATTCTGTTGTGAACAAATACCCCCAAACTTAACTTTTGCTCGTCCCGAGTAAAAACCAATTATTCACAAAAAATAAAATGATAACCGCACTTTCGCAGTGAACGCGATTGCACTGAGCGCGTGCAACAAGCCGTTAAACCTCTAGGTGTCCCTAGTAGGAGGAGTGTTGTCTCCTGAGGGTTTTCAGCGGATACTACCCACAAAATCCGGTCAAGCTAGTTTGTAAAATGACTAAGATTCAAACCCTAAAGTTTTTGTTTAAGAAAATAACAATTCTATAATCCTAGGTCTAGACTATCGAACCTTTAGTTTTCACACCTCGTTTCTTATTTAACTACAGGTTTTATATGTCTTTACGTGTAGTGCAAATAGTGTCGTTAAGTTCCCGAAAGGTCGATTAAAGTCATCATGTCGCATAATAAAGCCCAGATAACAATTTTAAAAGGATCACATAAGTTTTATAGAGAGTTAAGCATTTTTCAAGTTTCGTTTTCCAGTAAGGTTTCAACTTCAGAATTTCTATCTTCCCTAACAGGAAACTAGGTCTTATTCTTCACTCCACCTTTTTCTTGTTTTCATTTCATACACACCTCTGTGAACGTGCAATAGTCTTTATCATAGAGTAAAACCTTCATATCTCCGTTAAAATTTTTTTTATAAAAGCTTGTCTTTTATCAAGATTATTCTCACACAAAGAACCGTTAGGAATTTTAATTCGGAGAGAACACTTGCTTGACTTTGTTTTTATCTGGACTTTCTAGGTTTCTTAGCGAGCTTTGGGCCAATGCACCCAAACCAGTTGGTCTTAGGGCATTAGGTGTAGAAACACCCCAGCGGACTTAATTACTCAAGTTACCTAGGTCCAAAATCAAAAGACAGTTTGGCGTGAAAAACATGTTGATTCAATACGAACGGAGATATAACCGGTAGTTCAATTATTTTTTGGATAAAAGACGTGTTTAGTGGGTTTGTTGTGTAATCATTCCAATCAAGTTTCAGATGGGTTATTTTTCAGACTTAGTTCCAATTAAGGCATCAATAACATTCCTTCATATTCACTTACTTCATAAACTACTCTTGATATATTACTTATTTCAGAACAAACATATTTGATCCTCAGAAAATCATTTATCTATTTAAAAGTTTTTTTTTTAAACATAAAAGACTTGTCATCTAATTTCCAAGACTCACAACACGTGTAGTGTAATGTAAAGATGTATATCAGCTATAGTTAACTTCAAAGGAGAGTTATCTTTCAGGTTTTCAAAATCCAAACATAGGATTTAGTTATTCCTATCTTTTCAAACAAAAACCGTCGAATGTTGAATCAGAGTTCTTCCACAAGCTAACTTGACAAAAAGTTTTTATATTTTTAGAAATTTTTCGATTTTTATGGGTTTTTAATAAGATATGCAAATGCAAAATATACAGATGAATGCGAAGGAACAAAGCTTACCGAGCACACCCCCAAACTTAAACTTGACAGTGCCCTCACTGTCAAGCTATACCAAGAGGGTCAAAATTGTCGGCGCTCCCTAAAAACAAATTATATACAAAACAAAAAGGAAAAACAAAAAATATATACAAAAAAGTGTCCCCCCCAAACTTAAGTAAAACAGTGTTTCCACTGTTAAGCGTTGAAGTTCAGGAATAGGGGGGAAAAGAACAGTATCTATCTATACAAGGCCTTACACAGGCCAAAAGTGAGCACCAACCATTCAAAAATCTTATCTCGGTAAAGCGTTGGCTGGTGAAAGAAGGCGTAGGGAAAAGAAATGGAGACTACGCGAGACCGCTTGTGGAGAGAAGTGGAATGCGGTCTCGGTAGATGAGAAGAAGAATGGCGGAAGGGGAAAAGAAGTGGAATACGAACTTGAGGGTGCAAATGGAGTAAATAGATTAGCACAATTTGTGATGACCGATGTGTGAAAAGTGATTGTGCTAATATATTTACTCGCCGAGAAATTGGATCGAATCCCTCAAGATTCGTAAGAAACCATGGGTACGCCGAACTTGGTAAACCAGACATATGAAGTGAAAATGATACGGGTTCTTGCAAGGTCGGAACGATGGAAAGGGTGGAGGGAAGTGGTTGAGGAGGGGTATCGGTTAGGGTTTCGGGAGGGTGCATACAGTCAATGAAAGGAACGGGATGAATTGGAAAATCCGACTCATCAATAAAAGCTGTTTCATCCTCAAAATTATCCTCAATATTCTCCTCAAAATTTAGCACATCCATGCTATTATCATCAATATCAAGACGCATATGAAGTTCGGGAAAAACAGTTAAAGACTCGGGATGATGATTTGAAGAGAAAAACTCAGCCAAATCTACGGGTTCATCATCCAAAATATTCCCAGCGTCGATATCCTCAATCAAGTGAAAATCAATTTTCTCAGACACCTCATCAAAAGCATGGATATCAATCAATTCAGGTTCTAAGATGGAAGTGTAGAGGTCAAAAGGTTTAGGATCGGTTTCACTTGGATGAGTCCCTTCACAATCGGGCAAATCAAACACTAAGAAGTCGCACAACTCATTCATCATTCTATCTTCAATTGATAAATCTTGTGGGATACTCGATAGATTTTCAAAACAGGAGTTGTGGGATTCAATTTGGGACGGGTAGGTTTGATTTGGAAGGGGGTATAGCTCACTCTCTCCACTCAAATTTACAGCCTGTCCTGCCGCCTCATCATACATTGAAAAAGTTGGAGCTAGTTGGAAACTAGCTACCGAGTCAGTAGGTTGTATGAGAGCGGCCATGGACGCATTCAAATCCATCATCTGTTGGCTTGACGCTGCCCTAAAGTCTTCCAACGACTGTTCCAGACTAGACATGGGTTGTGAGGGGGTTTCAGTAAAAGATTCAAAGTTGTTTGGATACTGAAATCTCCCAAATGGCGGTTCTGATGCTATGTCTAGGGAAGGTGCAAAAGTAGGGTAGGACTGGTAGGAATTGAATGGCTGGACAGGAGTGGGATCAACATTGGGATAAGAAGGTGAATGGAATTGTTGATCCCAAGAATTTGTAGTGGTGAAAGGAGTGAAAGATCGGCTACGAGATTGTTCAATACGTTCAGCAATAGAAATCGGTCTCGGGGTTACAACTGGATTTTCAAAAGTGGTATCAACGTAAGAAGGGGTGGATGTTTGAAACGGTTGATACGAAGTGGATTGCGGGGTCCAGTTGTTTGTCCTAGACGCGTCTATCCGATCTTTCAAAGAAATTTTTGGCATGGATGGATCGTTCGAAGTTCGGCCAAAACAAGAACCGTAGGAAGTTATGTCTGGTTGTGGGTACCAAAGTTCGGCAAGAGTTTTGCGAGGAGGAGTACCCATGATATGAAGAGAGAAGGAAAGAAAGGTAGAGAAAAGGAGGGGAAAAATGAATGATTTTTTTTTTAAAAATTTTATATTAACAAAAGAATGAAGTATACACAAAAAGAATATGGACAAAAACAATCACGACACAAAAATACCACACACTTAATCGTTCTAGGGTTCACCTAGGTCAACTAGACATGCTCAAGAACTTGATTGTCGAAGTTAAACTGTGTCGAGAAACAGACTCAAGATACACTGCTCACGAGGCCAGGTAAGTGCAGAGATAAGGGGAGGTTTTCCAACGCTTTCGCGAAGTTCCTTAATTAAATAACCCTTTCTCTTTTGGCGGTTTCGCCGTTAACACTTTCCTAGACACCCCGTAAACAATATACCGTTAAGCAAGCTTCTAAATACAGTTAACTTCTCCTAGTGAGCGCGAAGTCCTTAAGGCTTAAAGTCTAGTTTCTTTTAAATTTTGTGTGGGTAAACGTTATGCGCAAGTTCGTGATTTGTGGGCCACGGAAAAGGTGATGAAATCCTTTACCGTATGTTGTGGGGTTCGCTTGCCCTTAAGTCCGTATTAATGTATGCAATGCGCAATTCAAAAATTCTATAAAGAATAAAACAATCGTTTTAAGTTTTAAGCGCGGCGCTGCAACAAATACGGGTTAGTCAATTTTTGGCGTTTGCTAGCGAACTTGCAAAGAATCCTGCAAAAGAATAGTATATTGGAAGCGTCGGATTTGAGAAGAAGGTGTTAGTAAAGTACGTACCGTTTAAGTTTTGGGTTAAGAAACCCCCGTTGAATCGAATCCGGTAAGCTTGAAAGGTTCGCTTGCGCGGGTCAAACTACCCGGATCTTTGGCACTGTACTCCGTAATCACCTTAACTTTGAATGTACACTTTGCACCCACAATTGCAGTTTGCAAATCTGCAAAAATCTGCACACTTGCCCACAAAAAATATTGTCCAAAAAAAGAAAAACAAAAAGAATATTTTTTTTATATATAAACAAAAAGAATATTAACCCGAATAACAAGAAAGAAAATACCCTACCGTCTCCCCGGCAACGGCGCCATTTGATCGCACGCCGATGGCGTGTCGGATGAAAGAATTAAAGTTTACCGCGATCAGGACGGTGTCGCTATGCAGCTAGCCGGTTGAGCACGGGTCGGTCCACAGGGAGATGGTGTTATCTTACCTTCTTGTCTTAGACGAGTCAATAAAGAATCTTGTATGATTGTTTTGTCTAACCTATGTGTTTATCTGCAAGTATAAAGTTGTTAAGAAAATACGAGATTGTAAGCTAAGAAATCCGTACTCAAAAACCTTTGAGCCGAGTCTTGACCAATTGAAGCTAGACAATCGGCAACAACGGGGATTAGGGGATTTAAGCGCGGTATTCGTGGAATCCGGCTTATTTACCCTTGTCCTTCCGTTCTTGTCTCTTGCTTTCGCCTCCGGCCAAACCGGACGCAACCGGTCGTGGTTAGGAATCACCGTTACCTTGTCAGGGTACGGTGCCTAACGGAGCGCTTGCGTATGGTTTGGGCGAAGTTCAAATGGAAAATAACGGGAAAAGAAATTGGCAAAGAAATGTTAACTTACAATACCTTATTCATTCTTAACAACGACGATAATTACAACATTCACAATATAAACAAAAGAGAACAAAAAGAAAAGAACAAAGAAAAGAAAAGATACAAGTATTAAAGTGCATGAAATAAAAGTGCATGAAATAAAATGCAAGTAATAAAAAGAAATGTAATAAAAAGCGGGTAATAAAAAGAATACGGAACAAGGACCCAAGCCAAGCATGTGCTCAATAGCCAACCCTTAAACTTTCAAGCTCAATGAAGAACTTGCAAGATCAAGGGAAGGGTAGAGAACGCATGTGAAATGAAGTGCTAGTCCGTGAGAAAATACGATCCTTGAGATCAATAACTAACCCTTAACCATTCAACCTCAATGAAGAGATTGAATGAGCAAGAGAAAGCAGAAATCTCAAGGGGGAGCCGAACTAACAAGAAAGATACAAAACCCTCATCTTCATTAACATCCACTCAAAAGCTCTCACTACAATTTAATGGAGGAATGAAGAAGAAGAAGAAAGAAACTAACAAAAATGAGGCTAAAACAAAACTCAAAAATTGCTCTCTTGGCTCAGCCCTGATCTGCTGTATTTATAGGCAGGGAGTTGAAGTTCTAGGGTAACCAGCAGACCACATATGCAAAGACCAAACTGCCCCCAAAAGATGATGCAATGTCTAGACCGTACGGCCGCGGATCCGCTGCCTATAGGCCCCTATGGACGCGGATCCGCGCCCCTATTGTCGATTTAGGGTGTGGGCTTCTGTGTACTTTCCTGGTCTCCTGTCCCCTCTTGTCTGGTACATGTATTTTCTGATAATTTCTTCCAGAATATCAGCAGAATTCATAGTCCAAGATTGTTATCTTTTCTTCACTTTTGACTTTATCTCTCTTGAGCTCCGCGCACCCATTGGTTCTTGTGCAGCCCCTCTCGTGCTCCGTGTTTGTCCGAGACACGAATGACTGCTGTCATATGTGTTGTCCCTGGAACCGGTACGCAGCACCGGACGGATATGGATGACCGGAACCCGGCTTTTATCTGTTGTCAACAGATGTTCTGTATTTGGTGTAACTGTGGAGATTTTGTCATGATTTGCAATATTTGGACTGAAAACCTGTACTCTGTAAATATGTAACAAACACAGATCAAAAGCACCTACCTATAAACACACGAGCGTAAGAATGGGCGGTATAAAATGCAGTATTCTGTTTTGAACAGGTCTTACAGTCTGGAACAACAGCAATGGCAAGTCTGGGTAAACAAGAACCTCCCTGCCACCGTCCTTGAGCATACCGAAGTACCTCTCGAGTGCCTGAGGTTACCCACCATATCTGCGGAGTGGCTTAATGGAATGTCAATCCAGATTGAATCTTTAGGTTCCTTATCAAATCTTCAGTAATCGTTTGTGGTTCTGGAATTGCTTCCAGTTCTACCATACTCCCACTTCTGTTTTCTGAAAAAATCCATTTTTATTAAAACTGTGGCGAGTCAAGAAAAATATCACTATTGATCTTCCAGATGGTAGAAAGTCAACCCTCGTCATAGCCTGGGTCAACCTACAAACAGCTATTACAGAAACGTGCCTTGAGTTGTCCAGTGTCTGGTTTTAATCATAAGCCTGACAACTCCCCGTACCTTAACATCGTTAAGATATGAACTGTTCTATATCCAATATAGAACCAGAGGCACTGATTTAATTGAACCAGATTCAAATCATGCAGCTGTCTCCAGTGCATGTCAACAAAATGGAAGGATGCCGATCAGCGTTACTCAACTTAGGAATGCTTCCAATTATGAGTAACCTGAAAGGGAAGCAAGTTCTCTTAATCATTACTATCAACTGAATACCCTTCACAAGTATCTACATCTCCGATCACTTTGAAGAATCCCGATACTTGCAACATCTGGTCCTCTACTTTATTCAAATACCTATAACTTCTCAAAATTCGGACCCTGTGTTTCCACAAAACACTTGTCTAAAACTAGAGAAGTCATAAGTAAACCGAATATAGTATGAGGACCAACCCCTCTATCCTGATGGACCCTGGACAACATACAATACTCTGTATAAGTCCCTTGAGTCTAATAACTCATTCCATGTGTGTCGTAGGTTGAAAACTGTACCTTTGGTTATGAAGAATTACACCGATGCTTAATGCTCCTTACCTAACCATCCACTGATATAGGTAAATGTCGTAGACATAATTTCAAAAAGGTATATCTCACTCTATGAAAATAGACGTACAGATATATCGATTTGAAATTGGTGCATAACAGCGGATATTCAAAACCAAATATTTGCCGTCCGGCAACCAACCCAGGTGACTTCCTCAAATATCACCGATTACAACGAATCCCGATATAATGAGGATGATCACCCAATTCCCAATAACTTACTCCCACTCATCATCTGTAAAACCATACAGATGTGAGAATCATACCTGGTAAATACATACCCTGGAGCAAGTGTCTAACTGGGAAATCAGTTTTCCTTTAACAGTACACAGTGAAACTGAAACATTGAAATGTTTCGATGGGGTATCCTGGTATTCCTAGTAATGCCTCTTCCATTATCCAGATTCACAACTGTAACCTTGTAATTCTTTGCCATCTTTCTAAATCCCTTTCTATGTCTTTAGTCATTACCTTCTGTACACCCCTTTAGGCCAAATGGTTTTCTTCCTTCCCTACCGTTCGGCACCAGCCTATGGTTTGGAAGAAGACTATCCAATAAGCATAATGGGTGTACTGTCCTAATCCTAGGAGCACTCGCAAAACGAGAGAAGGTGAAGATAAAAGACAACTAAATAAACCTTATTCCTATTTCTCCTGAACAAGAATCCATCCCCGAACTGGAACAAGTTCCTTTCGAGTTCGTATATAACCATACGATGGAGTATCTAATAAACTGTGGATCTTCGTAGTGATACGGAGTGTCCTGGAGAAATACAAAGGTGATTTAGGATTGGCGAAGAAATACTTGGTTTGGTCGTGAATATTAGTCGCAATTTACTTTGCCCTCCTACTAATCCCTTGCTTTGTCTTAACTTAATACCTTCTGCACACCATCGTTATGCTAATTGGTTTTCTTCATTCCCCACCGTTCGGCACCAGCCTAAGGTTTGGAAGAAGACTATCCAATTTGCGTAATAGGTGTACTACTCCTAAACCAAGGAGTACTCGCAACCTTAGAGAAGGTAAAAGGAAAAGACAACTGAATAGTCCTATCCGTTTTCTCCAGAACCGGAAACCATCCTCGAATAAATTCCTTCGAGTTCGTATCTAACCATACGATGGTTTTGTCCAATGGAAGTGGACGTTCGTAGTAATACGGGGTGTCCTGGAGAAAAGGGTAAAAGCAGGAGTGGCAATGAGGTTTGCAACTCTGACAATCCAAAAGCCAGTGTTAAGAAGGTTCGGTTAACTTGGTCACTGAGTCATAGTCTTAGGTCGGGTCAATGGTCGCTGCAATAAGAGAGAGAGAAAAGAAACACTCGGCGAGCACTCTAACCTAGATCAGAATGGTTATCACTTTATCTAATCAGGAAACCTCCCACTGTAACGTCAAATTCTTCCCCAAACCTGAAAGAAGAATTAGCCGGATCACCCGAGGAGTAAACCAACTCATCAGTGGGAATCGGGATCCAACTATCATCGCATGATAACTTGACGGAATCCACTCAAGTCACCACACTCCAGAAGGTATGCGCATGCCTGGCAAGTTTCAGTTTCTTTAGAAACTCCCGATGTGATTTTTACCCCTAGGACCCAAGTGACCTTGACGAATAATCAACAAATCAAAAGGTCCTAGTCAAGTTCAACCCGTCATTATCTTGATTGCGTTAAACCCACCCGCACGACCCTTGACGAATAATCAACAAAGTCGCACGACTGTCCTAACCAATCCACATATCCATGCGACAGAAATCATTACAGAGCTACCGCACACTACGCCTCGGCGAATAGCAACGACAAACGTAGCGCGAATACTATGCAATACTAATCCGAAATGACGGAGGGCTACGAATGGTTTTTGGCGAAAAACCTTTAACCGTAATGAACTTGATATCGTTGAAGGAACTGGATAACTTTTTATAAAAATATAGTGACGAGAACCTTTACTAAAGAGGTCACTCCCGGTGAAGGGATCACGGCTCTTTCCCCGTAGAATGAGGTGCAGGATATTCCAACTGAATACCACGATGCAAAGCAAAAGTAATCGGCTATAGTGAAGTCATTGCCCTGACGCAAACTTTTTGTCCAAGGGGTCACTCCTGGTGAAGGGATCTCGGCCCTTGCCTCGTCGACTGAGAAGCAGGGTGTTCCAACTGAATACCACAATGCAAAACAAAAGAGAACGCCCTTGCAATAACAGCTTTTTGAAAAATTGTTCCAACAACATCAAAATAGGTTTGTTTATCTTGCATTGATCCGAATCAACGCAGTCCCATCAATTGATCACACCACAAAGAACGAAAATAATATGACGTATATATATGCCATCCGTATTCGCCACTGGGTCCCGTCATTACCCGTTAGGTTAGCTAACTAACGACAGAGCGGGGACTGGACTAGCGCGGATGCAAAACATATACAACATCTACTAATATATATATACCAATATATAATATTTCGCTCAAGGCGTGATAAAATGCAACATCACAGAAAAGTACAGCATCACAGAACAATACAGATATCTGGAAGCCCCGTGTTTCACAGAGCCGCTGCTGAAACCCGACGTTCCCCTGGTCGTGTGGATAGCCTGTGCAATGAAAATCCTAGACCCCTACGGGCGCGGCAAGTCACCAACCAAAACCTGAAGCGAGGCAGCCCCCTTCAGCAACGTGAATGGACCACCCAGCACTTCACGGAATCCGGTAACTTGGGCACCCCTCCTGGGTCAACCTGTACCCCCTACGAGTGCGGCGAATAGCCCGCCAATCCTAGAGTGAAGCCCCCTCCGTCTCAATGCCATGAGATGCGGGCCCGTTGCCCTCTAGAACCCGGCTATCCATGCACCCCACCTTGGGGTAATCCTAGTACAGAAAGTAAAATATACATACACCTGGTACATCGACCGCAACCTGGCCGTGCCCCAAAATAATAATACAAACAGGCAGTGACGGCAGTCCACATGTCGGACGCTCGCCCCGCAATATCAAATGTACATAATATAACAAAACTGTACTATCACTGCAACCAGGCTATCCCCCACGACCGATCCGCAACATCACAGCAAAACACAGAACATCAACGTGAATGTCACGTTCGCAAATCCGTCTAAAAGGGCTATAACAGATAGACATGATTTACCGATCAAGTGACATTCACGGTCGCAGATATAATGTAAATACTGTGAACTAATGTGTTTAAACCTTTCGATCGATCAAATTTATCGAAGTGGGCCCCAAGCATTACTGTAGCACTTAAAGAGAGTCTAGGCCCAAAAAGAATATTCCAAAACCCCCATTTTCAACCCAGGAGCTCACTGCAAAAATTTGGTCCAATGAATAGTAAAAACGGCGGCGGAACCGCCGCAAATACGTGGTTTTGGCCGCGGTTCCGCGGTGGAATAGTGAGATCACGCTACCAAATTTTCACAGAATGCTTAGAATTCCCTGCACATGTCACTGCAATGTACTGAAAAATTTTTGGAGCCAAAAAAATTTCGACCGAAAACTGTGCAAATGAAAATGGGTTTTCGGAAAATCCGTTCGATCGAACTTGTAAACACGTTAGTGCAAGCTAGACTAGGTTAATGGCGTGACTCTGATACCATGTTGCGCCACGGCAGCGCCCCGGCCATCTATCCGAGGCCATAATGCGGAATCAAAATTTTTCTTAACTTTAAACTGGCGCTACCGCGGACAATATACCCGGATCGTAACCATTAACCGATACTAGCTAACTAGAGATGGGGTGAGAGATATACCGAGCGATCCGTGTCCTTCGGTCTTCTCGTCGTCGTCCCGATCTCCCGCGGAATCACCATTCGTCGTCTTCTCGTCGGAAAGGGCACCACGTAGCCGGATTCTTTTACGGGCTCCCACCTCTGGACCGAGGCAACTCGGGCGCGAAGTTGGCTATCCGACGCGTCCAAGATTTAATGTAGATGTAGTGTAGAATCTATTGTCTCTTTTGGGATTTATGTTGCCATTGGTGATGGAGGAATGATGTTAAGAAAAAAATGGTGCTTTCATTTTTTCCAAAACAAGAAGAAGAATGAGATGAAGAAATATGTGCCACACTCATAATGAAACTCTCTCATCCTCTTTTACAAATGGTGGAGGAAAAATCTCAAAAACAAGAAGGAAGGTGAGTGTAGGAAAAGCAAGAGGTGACCACATCCAAAGTAAACCTCACATCAACTCCTAATCAACTTCAATCCATTCTAATCACCATAAATGCAAAAGAAATGATGATAGAAAAGAATGGTATCAAAAGATGCTTTCATAATCAATCCATATGCAAGAAACCCCTCCACAATATGTTATTTGCAAACTTGCAAATAACACCCTCCATTGAAAAGTCCGGCCGTGAAGGAACAAAGGAAAACCGGCCGGAACGGAATGCAAACTGGCAACTTCAGAAAACTGATCCCGTAATGAATTACAGGAAAACCCCGATACTGTGCATACACACCCGCATCTGTATTCCGACCGGATACAAATGCAAAGAGACAAAATCTACACTGTACTATACTAGGATCCGGCTTAAACCAAAGCCGGCTAGTAATATCCGTCCGATCCTGATCCGTGCAATACCGCACGTATCTGATCGAACCCTGCCATATATCCATACGGCCACTAGTACAAACCGTCCGATCCTGATCCGTGCAATACTGCACGTATCTGATCGGACCCTGCCATATCTCCATACGGCCTCTACAGCGTTTCGCCCGAAACTTGAGTAACTGTAAGTGTGGTGGACTCTAAAGACTCGTCAATACTATGGCTGTGGATTTAACCACTAGCACGTCAGAGGTATAAGCCAATACGTGACGGGCCACCAGCTATTGACCAAAAGGGACGTTGATGAGCGAACTCATCTTGACACCCTACTGAGCCTGTCAGTGACAATATCCGTACAGTCCGGTCCGTTCGTCTATGAGTATCGCATGGCGGGCCTAGGGGGTTGGTAAAAGTCAGACCCCCAAAAGCGGTACAAGTCGTGTCGGAGTGTAGCCCAGAACACCCTGAAATACTATTGGAATACCTACCAGTAAATCTCCTGCCTCGGCCGAGGGCTTTGTGTAATGGCTCTCCTAGACACAGCGCGACCTCACCCCCAATACCGGGAGAGACGAACCCCTGCAGATCCGCTCACTGCCTCCATGTGGCTCGGGACTATACCCAACTAAAACCTGTTTGCACGACTCCTTTGAGCCGTGGTAGGGTAGTAATCAAAGTACAGTGGGAACTAACACGAGACAAATGACGATCTCAGGTCGATGAACTAACCTGTACACATGTCACCAGGGAACTGCCATCTGACGTCTGATATTAGACCAACTAGCATGTTCCCGACGAGTCCTGTTCGGTGTACTCATAACCCAATGAGCACCTGTATACATCTTAGGTGAACCAACTGACACCAGTGGCTTGTGAGACCGACCACCGCCCCTCGTCGGGGTCTCGACTGTATACACTAGTCTAATAATGGAGTATCGATTCCCTGTCTCGAAACTCCTACGACTAGGGACCATTTAAGGATGTGCTTATAGACTACCAGCTCCCACGTATATGATCGCCCTCATACTGCTGGCAGTCAAGCAAGAATCCTAGGGGCTCTATCAACGTGTAATAGCGACCTGTCAGGTCACCTAAAACAGTACACGATGATAAAGATAAACCAGATAGCATACTATCATCTCGAGTAAGACTGTCCTACCGGGATAGGTCTTCCCTCAATCATTGCAATCACGTGCCTGTGATCCAATAATTGACTCTGAGGGCACTATCTCCAACACGAGTAGGAAGTGATATTCCTATACTACGATCGGTTATACTTTGGTCATCACACAGTGGTTTCTCCACACAGGACTTGGATATTATATCAGACATTCTGGTAACTAGATCTATGGTTTTAGATCTAGATTTGGGTGGTTTCCCAATCAGGGTACTTAAACGCATTCTAAGAGTATTTAGAATGGACGACTCCTGGCATGGTGGTGTACCTGCAGGTAATGGAGACACCCTCTCTAAAGGTGTCTTACAGACTAAAGGGGAGAGGGATGTGCATGATTGGCAGATCACTTGCTTAGGCAATTGAGTCAATCATGAGATGTCAAGTACCTCACCAGATGTTGTTTTTGCAGTAGGTGCAATAAGTTGATATTGATCCAATCCTGGAGAAACAGTCGGAAGAAGTTTTAGAACATAAGTTGATGTTCTAGGGATATGATAACATCATTCTCCTTCGCGAGACGGTTATCATTCCAGGCTTCCAAGGTGACCTGAATGGCAGAGTGGCTGTCAGAGTTATAGTTTTCCCTCTGACGAGGGGTAGTATTTTGGACAGGTGGTCCAGGTAGATACTGAGGGAAGGCATGGCGCAGGATACTGATTAAGTTCAGTTGACGATACAGTCTAAGAATTTTGTATTTGGAGTTCACTTATGAGCTAGGTCTCATCAGATATCGAGACACATTCTAAGACAGGTATTGTTCATTTCGGGAGATGGCTTTCTCCGCGAACTTGAGAAAGAGAGAGACATAGAAAGAAACATCAGAGAGGATCCACTCACTGAGGCTATTCTTCGAACGCAATAGTTTCGCAAACAAGCTTTGTGAGACTGACTAGTAGAGGAGTTGGGTGTTCGGTATCACACGGGCTGTGAGTATGCGACATCGCAATAATTAGCCTTGAGTGCAAGTGGGAGATTGTTGGAGATAGTGCCCTCAGAGTCAATTATTGGATCACAGGCACGTGATTGCAATGATTGAGGGAGGACCTATCCTGGTAGGACAATCTTACTCAAGATGATAGTATGCTATCTGGTTTATCTTTATCATCGTGTACTGCTTTAGGTGACCATACGAGTCGCTATTGCACGTTGATAGAGCCCCTAGGATTTTTTCTTGACTACCAGCAGTATGAGGGCGATCATATACCTGGGAGCTGGAGTCTATAAGCACATCCTTAAAAGGTCACTAGTCGTGGGAGTTTCGAGACAGGGCATCGATACTCCGGAGTAGACTAGTGTATACAGTCGAGACCCCGACGAGGGGCGGTGGCCGGTCTCACAAGCCACTGGTGTCAGTTGGTTCACCTAAGATGTATACAGGTGCTCATTAGGTTATGAGTACACCGGACAGGACTCGCCGGGAACCTGCTAGTTGGTATTATACCTGACATCAGATAGCAGTTCCCTGGTGACATGTGTACAGGTTAGTTCATCGACCTGAGATCATCATTTGTCTCGTGTGAGTTCCCACTGTGCTTTGATTACTACCCTACCACGGCTCAAAGGAGTCGTGCAAACAGGTTTTAGTTGGGTACAGTCCTGAGCCACATGGAGGCAGTGAGCGGATCTGCAGGGGTTCGTCTCTCCCGGTATTGGGGGTGAGGTCGCGCTGTTTCTAGGAGAGCCAGTACATGAAAAGTCCTTGGCCAAGGCAGGAGATTTGCTGGTAGGAATTCCAGTAGTATCTCAGGGTGTTCTGGGCTACACTCCGACACGACTTGTACCGCTTTTGGGGGTCTGACTTTTACCAACCCCCTAGGCCCGCCATGCGATGCTCATAGACGAATGGACCGGACTGTACGGATATTGTCACTGAAAGACTCAGTAGGGTGTCAGGATGAGTTCGCTCATCGACGTCCCTTTTGGTCAATAGCTGGTGGCCCGTCACGTATGGCTAATACCTCTGACGTACTAGTGGTTAAATCCACAGCCATAGTATTGACGAGTTTTTAGAGTCCACCACACACAGTTACTCAGGTTTCGGGCGAAACGCTGTAGAGGCTGTATGGAGATATGGCAGGGTTCGATCAGATACGTGCGGTATTGCACGGATCGTGATCGGACGGTTTTTACTTGCCGGCTTTGGCTCAAGCCGGATCCTAGTATTAGATAGTGTAGATTTTGTCTCTTTGCATTTGTGTTCAGTGGGAATACAAATGCGGGCATGTATATGCAGTAGCGGGGTTTTCCTGTAATTTATTACGGGATCAGTTTTCTGAAGTTCCCAGTTTGCATTCCGTTCCGGCCGGTTTTCCTTTGTTCCTTCACGACCAGACTTTTCGATGGAGGGGGTAATTTGCAATTGTACAAATTACTTTTTGTGGAGGGCTTTCTAGCATTATGTGGCTTCCTCATCATGAGATTCCATATTGGTCTCATCCTTTGATTTATTGTGATTGGATTTGAAAAAGATTGATTAAGTGTTTGATGTGAAGCTTGCTTTTGATGTGGTCACCACCCTTGATCTCCTACACTCACCTCCCTTTGTTTTGATTCCCTCCTCATTCCAAATAAGGGTTGGCCACACTTGAGAGAGAGAGATAGAGTTTTCATTTTTGAGGTGGTGGCAAAATATGTTCATCTAATTTTTCATTCTCATTTTGCTTATACAAAATCCCTAAGCTTCATTTCAAAGTTCAACCTCATTCCTCCATCAAGGCAACAAAACCCCAAGAGACAAGTTCATACACTAGCCTACAACATTCCTTGGACGCGTCGGCTAGCCAACTTCGCGCCCGAGTTGCCTCGGTATACAGGTGGGAGCCCGTAAAAGTATTCGGCTACGTGGTGCCTTTTCCGACGAGGAAGTGACGGACGGAGATTCCGCGGGAGATCGGAGTGGAGACAAAGACCGAAGGACACGGATCGCTTGGTATACATCTCTACCCATCTAGTATTTTGCTAGTAGCTAGGTTAATGGCCCGATCCGGGATAAAAGTGTGCGTTGGTGCCGGTTTGCTAGTTTGCAAAGTTTTTCGTTTCCGCATCTCCGGCGTCGGATCGACGGCCGGGGCGCCGCAAGGGACTTACACCCCTGCAAATCCGCTCACTGACTCCATGTGGCTCGGGGCTGTACCCAACTAAAACCTGTTTGCACGACTCCTTTGAGCCGTGGTAGGGAAGTAATCAAAACACAGTGGGAACTCACACGAGACAAATGACGATCTCAGGTCGATGAACTAACCTGTACACATGTCACCAGGGAACTGCCATCTGACGTCAGGTATAATACCAACTAGCATGTTCCCGGCGAGTCCTGTCCGGTGTACTCATAACCCAACGAGCACTTGTATACATCTTAGGTGATCCAACTGAAATCTGTGGCTTGTGAGACCGGCCACCGCCCCTCGTCGGGGTCTCTACTGTATACACTAGTCTACTCTGGAGTATCGATGCCCTGTCTAGAGACTCCCACGATTAGGGACCTTTTAAGGATGTGCTTATAGACCCCAGCTCCCATGTATGTGATCGCCCTCATACTGCTGGTAGTCAAGAAAGAATCTTATGGGCTCTAATAACGTGCAATAGTGACCTGTAAGGTCACCTATAGCAGTACACGATGATAAAGATAAACCAGATAGCGTACTGTCATCTTGAGTAAGACTGTCCTACCGGTATAGGTCATCCCTCAATCATCGCAATCACGTGCCTGTGATTCAATAATTGACTCTGAGGGCACTATCTCCAACACGCATACCTGCTATAGCTACATGTTCACCTTATATATGATGTTGCGTTTGGTTTCGGAGAATTTAGGAACCGCATTATATATTTAATAACTTGTTGCAGTTAAATTGCGGTTTTTCCTTTATATGCTCATATTACTGTTTCATGCTGCATATATTATATTTCATGGATTTCACATTGATATAAAGATTTCATATGATATTTCCTGGATGTTTTGCTCCTGGGTATATATATCAGTGGTATGGGACGCTGATATATATACATGTATATATATATCAATGTTATGGGACGCTGTTATATATATGTACACCTATAGAATATATATCATCATAATAATTTGTGCATGTATTCTTATTCATTGCGATACGAGGGGCTGATGTGCCCGATGTGAGGGGCCGATGTGCCCGATATGAGGGCCGATATAGGGGCCGATTTGAATGAAATTGGGGATTTAGATTGTCTTGATGGACAATGGTCCGCCACGATGAGGATTCCGTGAGGATGACATGTTTTACCCTATACTCCGCATTTATTCAATATGCATTGCTTCATATATTAGTAGTACCTGATAGAGTACCTTTCATGACTGCTGCATATATACATATTGCCATACTTATGCTATCAGATTACATAGATAAATTATCGCTGTTAGTACATAATTGCGATTTCAGTATGATGTTACTTACTATTCACGACTTGGTAACTCAACCACGTTGTGCCGCAGGGTTTTTCTTGTCTGATCATCAGAGTGGTCGCGGCAAGGCGTCTTATTATCTCTACTTTTGCGGATACCGCTACGTTTGGCTGTGAAGCCGTTTGCTATAGGTGGGTTGCGGTTATCCGATGAAGTACATTGTATATTCTTGTATCTAGTACTCTATATCTACCACCTTCATGTATTGACTTAGAGACGAGTTGTGAGGATTGATGTTATATATTCTTTTGACTCTGGTTGTTAGGCTCGTGTGAGCCGGCCTTTTTATATATGTGGATTACCTCATTTCTTCGCTACGGCATCGTATATCTGTTGTGGTGGTTGTTTCCGCCGTTGGGCGAGATTTGCTCCCGTTTGGGGACGTTTTACTTTTATCTTATGTTTGTACCCGTTTCGGGGCTAGCTTTTACAAAGAAAGTGCTGCCGAAATTTTTATGAAAAACAAACTTATGTTTTAATGTTTTGCATCGAGAATTTTAAAAGTGATCTATCTTTCTTTCTTGTAATGTTTTAGATTGCTGGGTTTTTTGGCTTACTTAATTGCGTTACGCCTGTTGACGTTACGTAGTTTAAGTGCCGGTCATATGCCCAACTTTGGGTCGTGACAAAGTTGGTATCAGAGCGTTAGGTTTACCTTTCAGAGTGTAGCATGACCTTGGTATGATGGAGTAGGTAGCTTAAGCAGAGTAACGTAGCGTAAATATGTTCCGCGGCATACATACGACACGGTGCTCCACCTAAGTGACCTTTGGACTTATTGCTTGAAATTCCTTCCGTGATATATATATCCTTGTGATCCGATTTCTGTGTCCTTATCAAATCCTGTTTCCATTTCCAGCCTTTATGTCGCCGAAGACTACGAGGGCATAGAGAGCGGCCGCAAGGGCCGAGGTCAGAGTTGACTCGTCTGAGACGAGGACTGACCAGGGTGGTACGCCAGTTGTGCAGGAGCAGATTGTTCCACCTTCGACAGACCATATGGCTATGCTAGGGGCTGGTATGCAGGATTTGCGCCAGATGATGGGGTCTTTAATTGAGGCCATTCAGGCACAGGGGCAGGCGGTTGTTCCACCTGTTACGGGGACCGTGTCGGTGCCTACTGTTCAGGCGGTTGTACATGTAGCTACGGAGGTGATCACCGTATAGTTATCAGAGTTCATGAGGTTGAGGCCTCCGATTTTCACTGGCACCGATGCAGCTGAGGATCCGCGGTCATTTATCGACCGGATGGCCAAGATATGTCTTTCTCTTAGATTCTCCAATGCGAGATGAGTGGAGTTCGCGATCTTTCGTCTGGAGGGTCTGGCCCAGAAGTGTTGCGAGTCCTTAGAGAAGGGCAGAGCCGCTGGTCTTTCTCATGTGACCTGGGCTGAGTTCATGATGGTGTTTCTTGCGCGTTTTCTTCCGCTGAGTGTCAGGGATTCTCTAGCGCGCAGATTCGAGTCGTTACGCCAGACTCAGGGTATGACGGTGGCCGAGTATGATGTGCTGTTTACCGAGCTGTCTCTGTATGCTCCGTATTTGGTAGCTATGGAGGAGATGCGGGTCAAGAGGTTTGTTCGGGGCCTGCTTACCCATTTGTTCTTCGCTATCAGCGTTCAGCAATGCGACACCTATGCAACAGCGGTGGACGCAGCCCTGTTGGTTGAGGAGCGTCTTTCTGAGGCGTCGGTTGCACCGGAACCGAAGAGGGTTCGTACTGGTGTTTCAGCACAGAGGCAGGCGTTTAGACGTCGTGACAGTTCCCGTTCAGATACTGGAGGTAGTGGAGGTCCGGGACGAGGACAACTTTTTAGCTTTTATTCTTAAGGGAGTCAACAGTTTTCATCTGGATGTTACCGGTACGGGAGTTTGGGTCATCGGGTTCGAGATTGTACTGATCCACGTGAGCGCGAGGCAGCTGTACCGCAGGTTACCTTACCACCTTCTCCACCGCAGAGGGCGTTGCCCCTTATGCTTGTTGTTGCTCCGCGTCAGACTCTTGTGCAGAGAGGTCGAGGACGCGGTGGTTTTGTGCCGAAAGGGCAGGGTAGTAAAGGCAGAGGTCATCCTGTCGCCAGTAGAGGACATGCCCGGGTGTTTGCCTTGACTCATCAGGATGCGCAGGCGTCCAATGCTGTGGTTTCAGGTACTCATTCTGTATGTTCTTTTGGGGCTCAAGTTTTGTTTGATCCGGGATCTACGCATTCGTATGTTTCTACGCACTTCGTGCCGAGTTTAGGCCGAGAGTCGTGTTTGCTAGATTAGCCGCTTTTCGTGATTACACCTGTTGGCGATTCATTTGTCGCGCGTTATATGTTTCGGTCGTGTGCCGTTCAGATTGGAGATAGAGATTCCTCCGTCGATTTGATCCTTCTGGATATGTTGGACTTCGACGTTCTCCTTGGCATGGACTGGTTGGCAGCTTGTTATGTATCGGTGGACTGCCGTGAGAAGACAGTCAGTTTTAGTTTTCCGGGCGAGTCTGTTCTGGTTGTGTAGGGGACCATGGTGCCGCCCCTCACAGTTTGATTTATGCCCTTTGCGCTAGTCGGTTTTTGAGGAGGGGATGTCGGGGATTCTTGGCTTTTATTTGTGATACTGGGGCCACAGTAGGGTCATTGGACAGGGTTCCTATCGTGCGAGAGTTTCCCGACGTTTTTCCCGATGAGTTACCTGGTTTGCCGCCGGAGCACGATATTGAGTTTTGCATTGATCTGATTCCTGGCACGGGGCCTATTTCTATACCGCCTTATCAGATGGCTCCGGCGGAGCTTCGAGAGCTGAAAGATCAATTGCAAGAATTTCTTGATAAGGGACTTGTGCGTCCGAGTGTTTCTCCGTGGGGATCTCCTGTTCTGTTCGTTAAGAAGAAGGACGGTAGTTTGAGGTTGTGTATTGATTATCGTCAATTGAACCGAGTTACTGTGCGGAACAGGTATCCTTTACCTCGCATTGACGATTTGTTTGATCAGCTCCAGGGTGCGAAACATTTTTCTAAAATTGATTTGCGTTCGGGTTATCATCAGTTGCGGGTTCAGAATGATGACATTCCGAAGACAGATTTTCGTACGCGCTACGGGCATTATGTGTTTTTGGTGATGTCGTTCGGACTCACCAATTCGCCAGCAGCGTTCATGGATCTGATGAACCAGATTTTCAGGCCGTTCCTCAACCAGTTCATTATTGTGTTTATTGATGGCATTCTGGTCTACTCTAGGAGTCGTGAGGAGCATGACTAACACTTAAGGATTTCTTTACAGATATTGAGAGAGCACCAGCTGTATGCTAAATTCTTAAAGTGCGCATTTTAGCTTGATAGAGTTGATTTCCTGGGTCATGTGGTGACTGGAGATGGTATTCTTGTGGACCGGAGGAAGATCGAGGCTGTGCAGCTTTGGCCCAGACCTGTATCCGTGATAGAGGTCCGCAACTTTTTGGGCATAGCTGTTTATTATCGCCGTTTCTTGCAAGATTTTTCAAGTATCGCTGCACCGCTGACCGGACTGACCCGGAAGGGGGTTTCTTTTCTTTAGACTGATGCGTGCATGCAGAGTTTTCAGCAGTTGAAGACTCGGTTGACGACTGCACCCGTTCAATCTTTGCCTTCTGGATCAGGTGGCTTTGTAGTTTACTGTGATGCATCTCGAGTGGGGCTCAGGTGTGTGCTGATGTAGCATGTTAGAGTGATTGCTTATGCTTCTAGGCAGCTGAAGAAGCACGAGCAGAATTACCCCTTTCACGATCTTGAGATGGCTGCAGTGGTCTTTGCGTTGAAGATTTGGAGACACTACTTGTATGGGGAGTCGTGTAAGATTTTCACGGACCACAAGAGCTTGAAGTACATCTTCCAGCAGCGGGATCTAAATCTGAGACAGCGCCGGTGGATGGAGCTTGTGAAGGATTATGATTGTGAAATCCTTTATCACCCGGGCAAGGCGAATGTGGTAGCTGACGCTTTGATTCGTAAGACCTGGGGTAGCTTGTCCCAGTTGAGCGCAGTTCAGAGGCAGTCTTCTACGGATTGGCAGACCTTGTGCTATGGTAGTGTACAGTTTGAGTTCACTTCCACTGGGGGACATCATGCTCATGTCTACGCCCATCCGCTTCTTCTAGATCGTATCAGGGAGGCGCAGCCCAGTGATGCCCGTTTGGTTGAGATTCTTGAGCTTGTTCGTCAGGGTACAGTTTCGGAGTTCACGATTGATGACCAGGGTGTGCTACGTTGCGGGAATCGCTTGTGTGTACTAGATATTGATGGGTTGAGACGCGAGATCCTAGAGCAGGCATATCAGTCAGCCTTTAGCGTTCATCCAAGTTCCACCAAGATGTACCGTGACTTGAGAGACTTTTACTGGTGGGAAGGGATGAAGCGTGATGTTTCATACTTCGTATCGAGGTGCTTAACTTGTCAGCAAGTCAAGGCTGAGTATTAGAGATCGGCTGGAGAGTTGCAACCTTTACCCGTTCCTGAGTGGAAATGGGAGAAGATTTCCATGGACTTTGTTGTGGGTCTACCCAGGACACTTCGGGGGTATGACTCCATTTGTGTGATTGTTGACCGGTTGACGAAAGCGGCTCACTTCCTTCCATTGAAGACCACTTTCGGTTATGCTCAGTATGCTCAGTTGTATATAGATGAGATTGTGCGTTTTCACGGCGTTCTTACATGCATTGTAACCGACAGGGGCACCCAGTTTACTAGTCGTCTTTGGCAGAAACTTCAGGAGGCTTTGGGTACCCGGTTGAGTTTTAGCACCGCTTTCCATCCGCAGACCGATGGTCAGTCAGAGCGGACGATACAAACTCTAGAGGATATGCTTCGGGCGTGCGTGCTTGATTTTGGTGGCGGTTGGAATCGTCACTTGCCGTTGATTGAGTTCTCCTACAACAACAGTTTTCAGGAGACTATTCAGATGGCTCCTTTCGAGGCATTGTATGGTAGGAAGTGTTAATCGCCGGTCTGTTGGACCGAACTCTGTGAGAGTAGGGTTTTGGGACCCCAGCTAGTTTAGGAGACTACGGAGATGATCCAGCTGATTCAGGACAGGATGAGAGCAGCCTAGTGCAGACAGAAGTCTTATGCCGACCATCGTCGTCGCAGACTTGAGTTCGCAGTGGGAGATCATGTTTTCCTGCGGATTTCTCCGATGAAGGGCGTTATGAGATTTGGCAGGAAGGGGAAGCTCAGTCCCAGATTTGTAGGTCCCTTCGAGATCCTTGAGCGAGTTGGTACTGTTGCTTACCGTTTGGCGCTCCCGCCCAGTTTTCCGGATGTTCACCCCGTGTTCCATGTGTCGAAGCTTCGTAGATACCTTCATGACCCTTCTCACTTGATTCAGCTCGAGACCGTTCAGCTTGAGCATGATCTTAGGCTCATCGAGCAGCCGGTAGTTATATTGGATCGGCAAGTGAAGAAACTTTGATCAAAGGTCTTGCAATCTGTGAAGGTTCTTTGGCGTAGCCCAACTAGTGAGGAGATCACTTGGGAGGCCGAGAGTGAGATACTGAAGAAATTCCCTTATCTCTTTGAAGGTACGCTTGTATGAAATTTTAATTCGGGGATGAATTTTTTTTAAGGGGGATTGTAACGCCTTGGATTGCGATTAGTGTTAATTAAGCGTTAGTACGGGTTTTTAAGGAAAATTTTACCGAATCAGGTTCCACACATTTTATATCAATCAATTAATATTTTATTATTCTTTGATATGGCTTGCACACACACCTGCATGTTAATGTGAGGGTATATTTTGTGTTAACCTTGTTTAGAAACTATAACACCTTAAGCTAAACCTTGCCCAATTAACATTGCTTTAACCTTACCAAGATTTTTTGAGAAATATATCTTTTGGATTGAGAGGAGGTGGCTATTGCGTCATGAGGGTTATTGATGAGAGCATTAATGAAGGTGAGAGAGAGTGTGAGATTAAGTTTTTGTTTCACCCTACACTCACCCCTCACCATTATTTCCTTCACTCTCTCATTCTTCTCTCATTCTCAAGTATTCTTCATCTCCTCACTCCCAAACTGAACCCTCAATATCCCTTCACTAAAATCCATGCAAAAACTTCATAAAATCCATGGAAAACACTTCAAATGTCTTGATTAGCCACTAGGTTTTCTTGGATCTTGGAAAGCTAGGAATTTTTAGCAAGAGTGGCTAGGTAATGACCTCAAACTGATAATTAGGAGTTTTATTGTTGTGTTTTCTTGTTGATATGAATTGGAACACAAAAGGTAGCATTTTGTGCAAAATATCGTATTTTTAGTGTCAACTTTGTGTCTCTATGATCTGCTGTAGAACCAGGTGTTGGTTGGAAAAGTTCCCATCACGGTGACATAGTGTTGAGGTATAGAACCCACCATAAAAACCTGAGACCACCCCTTCATTTTTGGGCCGCAAATTTAAAGGTTCTGGCCGCAAATTGCGGCCAGAGTGGGGGCTGGGGTGTTGAATCTTTGTCGTGGGTTCTCTGGGGTTGTTTGTGGTCTCGTGGTACTTGCAACATTCACTAATTTTTAGTGTATCAAAATCTGGGACTACTTTGCTATATTCTAGTGTTTTAAGTACTCGTGTTACGTTATCCGACACGGTTCGTGATCTGGTGTGCTGTTGCACGTGGGCTGGTTTGGGTGTGTCGCTACACACGTTAGCCATTAGATGAACACTTATGAGTTGGATTGGAGTTGGTGCGTTGGTCAAACATAGTGTGTACGTGACATTGATCGATTTCTGAGATTTGCACATGTTATTTTTTGTGTTAATAGGATCGCAGGTGGGGAATTCGAGCGCTGCGATGAAAGGGAAGCAGGTGATTGGATCGACCTAGCTTGTGATTGTCGGTGTGTAGATTTAACATCTACGTGGAATTCGCCCGCATGGCGTTATGCGTCATGGCTAGATATGATATGATATTAGCCGCATGTTTATATTGCACGTATAGATTGTGCATAAAACTTCTTTCCATATTATTACTTGTCGTGCTTGGACTTATACCCATTGGACACTGCACTATTATTGACGGCTCATGTTGCACGAGCACTGATCGTATGCCACTCACTGTCACGACCCAAATTTGGCCCGTAACCGGCACTTAAATTACGTAACGTCTAAAGGCGTACGCAACTTAAATAAGCCGAAACCCAGAAATCTAAACCACCCAAAACTGGATCAACGGAGAAAAACATAGTTTTAAATATTCGGAAATTTTCAAGTAAAAATCTTTAAGTTTAGTTTTCGTTCTTAAAAATTTCGGCAGCACCTCCTTTGTAAAAACTAACCCCGAAAACGGGTACAACATAGATAATAATAAAAGCATCCCAAACGGGAGCAAATCACGCCCAACGGCGGAGACAACCACCACAACATATATACGACGCCGAAGCGAAGAAATATAAAAGGAAACTGCATAAAGAAGTAAAACTTTTCAACAAAACCGGCTCCCACGAGCACGGCTCCCAAAGTCACCACAAAAGAACACTGAATCCTCACAAGTCGTCTCTAAGTCATATACAACATAGTGGTAGATGGAGAATACTAGATCCAACAAAAAAATATACAAAGTACAAACAGATAACCGCAACCCACCTAAAAGCAAAGCTTCACAGCCAACCGTAGCGGTATCCGCAAAAGTAGAGATGAAAAGATGCCCTGCCGCGACTACTCAGAGGGTAAGTCCTGCACAACACTGTGGCACAACGGGGGTGAGTTGCCAACTCGTGAATAGTAAATAACATCATACAGTAATCGCAAGTATGCACGAACAGCGATCTATCTATCACAAGTAATCCGATAGCATAAGTATGATAAGTGAATATGCAACAATCATGTAAAGGTACATCATCAGGGTACTACAACTACATGAAACAATGCATATCAACATAATCCTGAGTGTGGGATGATATAATATAAAATCTCATGCAAAAATCATCAGCATGGAAAAACACCAGTGTCCCTCATTGACACATCAAATCCCAATTCCTCAGGCACCGCATCCTAAGATCGGCCCTCAAATCCTGTATGTCTCAGGAAAACCTGAGTGTCAATCACCGACACTCGAAACATCATGAAACCCGTGTCTAGCATCGACACGTAAATCCTCATAACTCAGGCACTATCACCATGACTAGCCCTGACGATATGTCATACCTCACTCCGGTCGGTATCTCCATGATAACCGCCGAGTCCAAATACAATCACCGGTAGGTAGTGGTCCCACCGTCAGGTTTATCGTCTACACCACGAAATCACCACTCACCCCGGGGTACCATACCGGGTCCACCATGTACCCGCAGACGGTGCATCCCGCTCCTCGAATCGGGTATCACAAGCCAAATCTCAGAACCGAGAAATCACATGGTGGACGCATCAAATATCATATCAAGAGAAACCGGGTTTTCAAACAATACAATGTTTTCTTGAAAATATCCCCCACGGTTCTCAAATCCATAAATCATATGAAATCCATATCTCAATGCGTAAAATCCATATAAAACTGATATATGCAACAAAAAACATCAATATGAGCATATAAAGGGATAACCGCTCTTTAAATTGAATCTAACTTTAAAACACATCATGCGGTTCCCAATTCCTTCGAAAATAAATGCAGTATCATATGAAGTGTACATGTAAGTGTAGCAGGGTTTAAGTATCTACATGTAATCAAGTACGAGGGTGTACATATCAATATGTATGCATGATGTACAGGTAATTATAACAAGATATAAGTGAAGTGGAATAGGGTTCACTACCTTAACTATTCCTGCCCAATGCAATATCACGTATGTATGTGTCCAAAGTATTTCATATGCACAATAGAATATGAGTTACTACTCTAATCATTCCTATCCACTATCATATCACATATGTAGGTGTTTGTGCGTGTCATGGCAATTACAGACGGTGTGGGTGTAGTATACAATTTAGTGCTCGTGCAACATGAACCGTCAGTAATGTGTTATATCTAAAGGTACGAGTCAAGTACAACAGATAATGCTATGCAATGACATTCATATGAAAGTAACTAATATGCAAATACATGCAGCTATCATATCATATTCGCCCCGACGCATAACGCCATACGGGCGATTTCCCCGTAGATGTTAAATCTACTCACCGATGGTCTCGAGCTAAGAAAATCCGACCACCTGCTTCCCCTTGTCCGCAGCACCCGAAGTCCCTGCTTGCGAACCTAAAATTTGATAAATACAACACATAAGCTAAATATCCTATAATGACGGAAAGACAACGAAACGCGACGAAAACGTCCGGAAAATTACACTGCGCGCTTAGCGCATCTATCGCGCACGATACCGGCCAAAACCCTAATTGGGGTCGCTAAAATACAAAACACCACGTCTGGACCCCGATCGTCCCGATCGCGCAACACAATACAAAAATTACGAGGAATACACTGGATATAACCTCGCAACTACCAAACGAACCCTACGTCGGAAAACCCCGAAATCTAGTAAGCAACCTATCGCAATATATCGCACTAGATTCAAGATAACACAAATCTAACAATTACAAATACCTTAAAATAGCTTAACTAAGCTATCTAAACAAATCCTATATTTTTAACACTCGCTAATTATGTTTTAGCAAAAATCTAGTAAGCAATTTTGCTTAATTAAACAAAATGCTTATTAGCAAATTTTAACATTTTCTACTAGATTATTCTTTTCCAAATCACAATTTAACACTTGAATTAAACACTAATCACTTAATCAAAATTTAACCCTAACATGAATTTCATAAACCAAATATAATGAATTAATCAAGATTTAAATGCTAAACTAAGCACTTAACTAGTTAACTAAATTAGCTAGTTAAAGATTAAAGCAATTAATTATGGATTAAGGTAAGAAATTATACCTCCTCAAGAACACCAAAAAGAACTTAGATCCATCACTTTAGCCACCAAAACTCAAGCTTTGATGAAGATCCATGAAGGATTAGTGAAGGAAAAAGGTTTAATATTTATATAGGAATTTTTGGATTTATTTTTGGATATCTTTTTGTGTTTTTGAAAGGAAATGAGAGAGAAATGAGCATGGGATTATTTTGGACAGAAATGGGGGAGTTAGGGTCGGCCAAGGTGAGTGGGGGGGGGGGGTTTGTGTAATATTTTGTGAAGAAAAAGCAAGGAAAAAGAGAATTAAATGCTAATTAATGCATTTGCCACCATTACACCCTTTTCTTTTAAATTTTAAAAACACACCATTAGTCACCAAAAAATATCTAGATTTTTAAAAAGAACATTCTAAAATAATTCTAGTGACAAAATTAATTTATTCACAAAAATAAAAATTTTTCCGATTTACGTGCACAAAACACCGCTTAAAATAATATTTTTTTCGGGAAAAAATCTATCTGAACCAAAACCTCCCAAATACCCCCAAAGTTTGCACACAAGCTTTATTTTGGCCAAATTAGGTGTCGGTAATCTTATACGGTCGTTTTATCGAAATCGGGTTAAAACGGGAAAAACCGACAATTTTGCCATAAAACGGGAAAATTCGCAAAACGATTTCTAAAACGTTACAATCTCCCCTCCTTATAGAAATTCGGTCCCCGAATTAAAATTTCATACTAAGCGTACCTTCAAAAAGAAGAGGAAATCTCTTCCGCATCTCGCTCTCGGCCTCCCAAGTGATCTCCTCACTAGTCGGGCTACGCCAAAGAACCTTCACAGATGGCAAGACCTTTGACCGAAGTTTCTTCACCTGTCGATCCAAAATAACTACCGGCTGCTCGGTGAACGAAAGATCGCGCTCAAACTGAACGGTCTCGTGCTGAATCATGTGAGAAGGATCATGAAGGTATCTACGAAGCATCGACACATGAAAAACGGGGTGAACATCCGGAAAACTGGGCGGGAGCGCCAAACGATAAGCAACAGAACCCACTCGCTCAAGGATCTCGAAAGGACCTACAAATCTGGGACTGAGCTTCCCTCTCTTCCCAAATCGCATAACGCCCTTCATCGGAGAAATCCTCAGGAATACATGATCCCCCACTGCGAACTCAAGTCTGCGACGACGACGGTCGGCATAAGACTTCTGCCTGCACTGGGCTGCTCTCATCCTATCCTGAATCAGCTGGATCTTCTCCGTGGTCTCCTGAACTAGCTGGGGTCCCAAAACCAAACTCTCACTAAGCTCGGTCCAACAGACTGGCGATCGACACTTCCTACCATATAAAGCCTCAAAAGGTGCCAACTGAATAGTCTCCTGAAAGCTGTTGTTGTAGGAGAACTCAATCAACGGCGAGTGACGATCCCAACTGCCACCAAAATCAAGCACACATGCAAGGAGCATATCCTCCAGAGTCTGTATAGTCCGCTCCGACTGGCCATCGGTCTGTGGATGAAAAGCGGTACTAAAACTCAGCCGGGTACCCAAAGCTTCCTGAAGCTTCTGCCAAAGACGGCTAGTAAACTGGGTGCCTCTGTCGGATACTATGCATGTGGGAACACCGTGCAAATGCACAATCTCATCTATGTATAACTGAGCATACTGAGCATAACCGAAAGTGGTCTTCACTGGAAGAAAGTGAGCCGCTTTCGTCAACCGGTCTACAATAACCCAAATGGAGTCATACCCTCGACTGGTCCTGGGTAGACCCACAATGAAGTCCATGGAAATCTGCTCCCATTTCCACTCCGGAACGGGTAAAGGCTGCAACTCTCCAGCCGGTCTCTGATGCTCAGCCTTGACTTGCTGACAAGTCAGGCACCTCGAAACGAAGTCCGATATATCACGCTTCATCCCTTTCCACCAGTAGAAGTCCCTCAAGTCACGGTACATCTTGGTGGAACCTGGATGAACGCTAAAGGCTGACTGATGTGTCTGCTCTAGGATCTCGCGTCTCAACCCATCAACGTCTGGTACACACAAGCGAGTCCCGCATCGTAGCACACCCTGGTCATCAATCATGAACTCCGAAACTCTTCCCTGCCGAACAAGCTCAAGAATCTCAATCAAACGGGCATCACTGGGCTACGCCTCACGGATACGATCAAAAAGAAGTGGACGGGCGCGGACATGAGCAAGCTGTCCCCCAGCGGAAGTGAACTCGAACTGCACTCTACTATCAAACAAGAGCTGCCAAGCTGCAGAAGACTGACACTGAACTGCGCTCAACTGGGACAAGCTACCCACGGGCCTACGACTCAAAGCATCAGCTACCACATTCGCCTTGCCCGGGTGATAAAGGATCTCACAATCATAATCCTTAACTAGCTCCATCCATCGGCGCTGTCTCAGGTTCAGATCTCGCTGCTAGAAGATGTACTTCAAACTCTTGTGATCTGTGAAGATCTGACACGACTCTCCGTACAAGTAGTGTCTCCAAATCTTCAATGCAAAGACTACCGCTGCCATCTCAAGATCGTGAGTGGGGTAATTCTGCTCGTGCTTCTTCAGCTGCCTAGAAGCATATGCAATCACCCTATCATGCTGCATCAAAACACAGCCGAGCCCCACTCGAGAAGCATCACAATAAACAACAAAGCCGCCTGATCCAGAAAGTAAAGAAAGAACCGGTGCTGTCGTCAATCGAATCTTCAACTGCTGAAAACTCTGCTCGCAAGCATCAGTCCAGAGAAAAGGAATTCCCTTCCGGGTCAGTCCAGTCAGCGGTGCAGCGATACTCGAGAAATCCTGCACAAAACGGCGATAATAACCAGCTAAGCCCAAAAAGCTGCGGACCTCCGTCACCGATACAGGTCTGGGCCAAAGCTGTACAGCCTCGATCTTCCTCGGGTCCACAAGAATACCATCACCAGTCACCACATGACCCAGGAAGTCAACTCTATCAAGCCAAAATGCGCACTTTGAGAATTTAGCATACGACCGGTGCTCTCTCAATAGCTGCAAAGTAATCCTCAAGTGCTGCTCATGCTCCTCATGACTCCTAGAGTAGACCAATATATCATCAATAAACACTATAATGAACTGGTCGAGGAACGGCCTGAAAATCCAGTTCATCAGATCCATGAACGCTGCTGGCGCATTAGTGAGTCCGAACGACATCACCAAAAA
Organism: Agapanthus africanus; assembly: GCA_030015575.1. NCBI lineage: Eukaryota > Viridiplantae > Streptophyta > Magnoliopsida > Asparagales > Amaryllidaceae > Agapanthus > Agapanthus africanus. Next base: position 213,896,807 of record JASDDO010000031.1, on the reverse strand, counting down.
CTCATAATGCCCATAGCGCGTACGAAAAGCAGTCTTCGGAATGTCATCATTCCGAACCCGCAACTGATGATAACCCGAACGCAAATCAATCTTCGAAAAATGTTTCGCACCCTGGAGCTGATCAAATAAATCGTCAATGCGGGGTAAAGGATACCTGTTCCGCACCGTAACTCGGTTCAACTGACGATAATCCACACATAGCCTCAAACTGCCGTCCTTCTTCTTGACGAACAGAACAGGAGCTCCCCACGGCGAAACACTCAGACGCACAAGTCCCAAAACAAGCAACTCTTGCAACTGATCTTTAAGCTCTCTAAGCTCTGCTGGAGCCATCCGATAAGGCGGTATAGAAATAGGCTCCGTGCCAGGAATCAGATCAATGCAAAACTCAATATCGCGCTCTGGCGGCAACCCAGGTAACTCATCGGGAAAGACATCAGGAAACTCTCGCACGGTAGAAACCTGGTCCAACGACTCCACCGTAACTCCAGTATCATGAATGAAAGCCAAGAATCCCTGACATCCCCTCGTCAAAAGCCGACTAGCGCACAGAACAGAAACCAAACTGTGAGGGGCGACACCACGGTCTCCCTGCACAACAAACACTGACTCGCCGGGAAAACAAAATCTAACTGTCTTCTCGCGGCAGTCCACGGACGCATAACAAGTAGCTAGCCAATCCATGCCCAACAGAACGTCGAAGTCCAACATCTCAAGAAGGATCAAGTCGACGGACAGATCTCTGTCTCCTAAGCGGACGGCACATGATCGGAACACGTGTCGCGCAACAAACGACTCTCCCGCAGGAGTAGTGACTACTAACGGCTGATCTAGCAAACACGACTCTCGGCCTAACCTCGGCGCGAAGTGCGTAGAAACATACGAATGCGTAGATCCCGGATCGAAAAGAACATGTGCATCAAAAGAACATAAGGAAAGGGTACCTGAAACCACAGCATTAGATGCCTGAGCGTCCTAGTGAGTCAAGGCAAAAACCCGTGCCTGCCCTCTACCGGTTACTGGCTGTCCTCTGCCTCTGCCACCCCGTCCTCTCGGCACAAAACCACCGCGACCACGACCTCTCTGAGTAGGAGTCTGACGCGACGCAACAACAGGAATAAGAGGCAACGCTCTCTAAGGCGGAGAAGGTGGTAAGGTAACCTGCGGTACTGCTGGCCTTCTCTGACGCACCACAGTACAATTCCGAACAAGATGCTGCAAACTGCCACAACCAAAGCATCCATAAGACGGCCGCTGGCCCTCCTGGGAATAAGAACTGAATAACTGGCCACGTCCCACGTCTCTGCTACTCCCCGAGTCTGATGGAACTCTGCCTCTGCGGACTAACCTCGGTCCTCGTGCTGGCTCATCCGTACGAGTCCTCTTCGGTTCTGGAACAACCGATGACTCAGCTGGACGCTCCTCCACCAATAGGGCTGCATCGACAGCTGCCACATACGTGTCACAATGCTGAATGCTGATGGCTATGAACAACTGGGTAAGCAGGCCTCGAACAAACCTCTTCACCCGCATCTCCTCAGTCGCCAACAAGTACGGAGCATACACCGACAGCTCAGTAAACAATACATCATACTCCGACACCGTCATCCCCGGCGTCTGACGTAAAGACTCAAATCTGCGCGCTCGCGCATCCCTGACGCTCGGTGGAAGAAAACGGGCAAGAAACGACGTCACAAACTCAGCCCAGGTCATAGGAGCAAGACCAGTGGCTCTGCCCCTCTCCAACGACTCACACCACTTCTGGGACATACCCTCCAGCCGGAAACTCGCAAACTCTACCTATCTCTCGTCAGAGCATCGGAGTGAGCGACAAATCCTGGCCATCCGGTCGATGAAAGACTGCGGATCCTCAGTAACATCTGTGCCAGTAAACACCGGAGGCCTCAGCCTCATGAACTCCGTCAGTGACACGGTAATAACCTCTGGAGCTGCAACTACGACTGCCGGATCAGTAGGTACCATCGTGGTCCCTGCAACGGGTGGAACAACAGCCTACCCCTGCACTCGAATGGCCTCTACTAAAGTCCCCACAATCTGGCGCAGATCCTGCATACCAACCCCAATCATAGCAATGTGCTCCGGTACCACAGGTGTATCGCCCTGGTCAACCCTCGCCTCAGACGAGTCGACTCTGGCCTCGGCCCTCGCGGCCGCTCTCTGTACCCTCGTAGTCTTCGGAGGCATATGGGCTGGAAATTGAAACAAGATTCGATAAGGAAACGGAAATCGAATCACAAGGATGTATATCAATCACGGAAGGAACATCAATCAATAAGTCCTAAGGTCACTTAGGCGGAGTACCGTGTCGTAAGTATGCCGCGGAACATACACACGCTACGCCACTCTGCTTAAGCTACCTACTCCATCATACCGAGGTCATCCTACACTCCGAAAGGTAAAAACCTAGCGCTCTGATACCAACTTTGTCACGACCCAAATTTGGCCCGTAACCGGCACTTAAATTACGTAACGTCTAAAGGCATACGCAACTTAAGTAAGCCGAAACCCAGAAATCTAAACCACCCAAAACTGGATCAACGGAGAAAAACATAGTTTTAAATATTTGGAAATTTTCAAGTAAAAATCGTTAAGTTTAGTTTTCGTTCTTAAAAATTTCGGCAGCACCTCCTTTGTAAAAACTAACCCCGAAAACGGGTATAACATAGATAATAATAAAAGCATCCCAAACGGGAGCAAATCACGCCCAACGGCGGAGACAACCACCACAACATATATACGACACCGAAGTGAAGAAATATAAAAGGAAACTGTATAAAGAAGTAAAACTTTTCAACAAAACCGGCTCCTACGAGCACGGCTCCCAAAGTCACCAAAAAAGAACACTGAATCCTCACAAGTCGTCTCTAAGTCATATACAACATAGTGGTAGATGGAGAATACTAGATCCAACAAAAAAATATACAAAGTACAAACAGATAACCGCAACCCACCTAAAAGCAAAGCTTCACAGCCAACCGTAGCGGTATCCGCAAAAGTAAAGATGAAAAGATGCCCTGCCGCGACTACTCAGAGGGTAAGTCCTGCACAACACTGTGGCACAACGGGGGTGTGTTTCCAACTCGTGAATAGTAAATAACATCATACAGTAATAGCAAGTATGCACGAACAGCGATCTATCTATCACAAGTAATCCGATAGCATAAGTATGATAAGTGAATATGCAACAATCATGTAAAGGTACATCATCAGGGTACTACAACTACATGAAACAATGCATATCAACATAATCCTGAGTGTGGGATGATATAATATAAAATCTCATGCAAAAATCATCAGCATTGAAAAACACCAGTGTCCCTCACTGACACATCAAATCCCAATTCCTCAGGCACCGCATCCTAAGACCGGCCCTCAAATCCTATATGTCTCACGAAAACCTGAGTGTCAATCACCGACACTCGAAACATCATGAAACCCGTGTCTAGCATCGACACGTAAATCCTCATAACTCAGGCACTGTCACCATGACTAGCCCTGATGATATGTCATACCTCACTCCGGTCGGTATCTCCATGTTAACCGCCGAGTCCAAATACAATCACCGGTAGGTAGTGGTCCCACCGTCAGGTTTATCGTCTACACCACGAAATCACCACTCACCCCGGGGTACCATACCGGGTCCACCATGTACCCGCAGACGGTGCATCCCGCTCCTCGAATCGGGTATCACAAGCCAAATCTCAGAACCGAGAAATCACATGGTGGACGCATCAAATATCATATCAAGAGAAACCGGGTTTTCAAACAATACAATGTTTTCTTGAAAATATCCCCCACGGTTCTCAAATCCATAAATCATATGAAATCCATATCTCAATGCGTAAAATCCATATAAAACTGATATATGCAACATAAAACATCAATATGAGCATATAAAGGGAAAACCGCTCTTTAAATTGAATCTAACTTTAAAACACATCATGCGGTTCCCAATTCCTTCGAAAATAAATGCAGTATGATATGAAGTGTACATGTAAGTGTAGCAGGGTTTAAGTATCTACATGTAATCAAGTACGAGGGTGTACATGTCAATATGTATGCATGATGTATAGGTAATTATAACAAGATATAAGTGAAGTGGAATAGGGTTCACTACCTTAACTATTCCTGCCCAATGCAATATCACGTATGTATGTGTCCAAAGTATTTCATATGTGTTAGTTATATGTATGCCCTAGAGGCCATTACTGTACATACGATGTATATTGTAGTGGATGCTAGGACATATATAGGGAGGACTTTCTTGCTCGACATGATAGTATGCTATCTGGTTATACTTTATCTTAACATGTACTCTGATTGTCTCTATATTACATGTTGATAAAGCCCTTAGGATATGTACTCGACTACTGGGACTATGTTGAGATCATACTAGTGGGGCCACGGTAGTCGACGAGTACATCCTATAACTGTTCCTAGTCGAGGGTGTATCGAGACAGGGCATCGATGCACCAGAGTAGACTAGCGTATACGCATCTTGACCCATATGATGGGCGATTGATGATCCCATATCCATCGGTGTTTGACATGAAGGATGGTGTACGGGTGCTCAGTGGAGACAGGGTACACTGGACGGACTCGCCGAGAACTCCCAGATGGTATTATACCATACGTCAGATGGCAGTTCTCTGGTGACACTGGTACAGAGTAGTCTGTTGACCCGAGATCGTCATAGAGTGTTGTGTGGTTCCCACTGTGCTTTGATTTCCATCATACCACGTCCAAGAGGGCGTGCAAAAAGGTGGCTTTTGGGTACAGTCCCGAATCACATGGAGGCAATGAGCGATAGGAGGGGATTCGTCTCTCCCGGTATAGGGAGTTGATGTTGTGCTGTGTTCGATTGGCTATAACCGGAAATCCCTGGCCAGGGTTGCTGAGATTTACTGGTAAGTGTTATCAGTAGTTTCTCGAACTGTTATAGACCTCATATCGACACGACTTATCGAGCTACTGGGGTCTGACGTTTACTACCCCTAGGCGAGATATGCGACATATCAGACGACGAGACCGGACTGTACGGGAGTATTACTGTTTGGATCCACAGGAGAATGTACAGGCTTGCTTGTTGATCTTCTGAGCGCTCAATACTTGGGTAGCTGTTACGTTTAGCTGACCGCTTGCAGCTTGTGGGTGTTTGATATGATCATCACCTACTGCCGGCGTATTGACGATTCTTTAGAGTCCTACACAGAGGTTTCTTGACTCAGGCAAAACGGAGTAGGAGCACATATGTGATATGTGCGGGACCGAGGATAATGCGGTATGTGATATCGTATTGTATTCTCGCGATATTTGATATCAGCCGGGTCATCGGATCAAGTGTTGATTCGATGAATCGGTACGGATAAATATTAGCCGGTTATATGCGATATAGCCGGATTGTCGGATCAAGTGTTGATTCGATAATTTAATGTATAATAATATATGTGATATATTAAATTGCATTAACTAATATTTGCTCACTAAAATATTCTTTTTCTCACTCGGGTAATACATTGATATATATGCGATATATGTTAATTGTATTATTTTATTTTGTTACGGTAAATATTATATATGTGATATATAATATTGTAACATGATATGATAACTAATGCAACTCGTTTATTGGAGTTTAAACTTGATTAGGGTTAATCTTTCTAGAAGTTTCTAGAAGGATTTGTTTTGTTTTGTGAAAGATATTTGTTCATGACTCATGCTTTAACTTTACCCAAAACACTAACCCTAGTCAATTCTCTACAATGGTTAAGTGAACCATGGTTGCATTATTCTTCATATTAATCCTTTCCTATTCATCACAAATGGATTGATCTTCTTCTTCCTCCTTCATTCTTCCATGGAAAAGCTTGCTAGTTTTTTAAAGGTGATGAATAATAGTGAGAAAAAGATAAATAAATAGAGCAAAATTCCTACTTCATCATCCTCATCTTCCCTTGCCATTTAGATGAGGGTGTTCACATCATTTCATGAGTGTTAGCTTGTGTTAAAGAAACTTCGAGGTAGATCATCGTAGTATCGAAGATCGGAAGCAAAGGTTGCGTCTTTCTCTTCGTGGAACCTCTCGAGAGCCCGGAACCCGATGATCGCAGCGAAGGGACCACAACACGGAGCATATGAAGTGAAGGACCGGATCTACAAAGGTTGTAATCCCTCTCACTTAGTGTTAAAGTTGTTAACATGCTAGTTTTCGCATAATCTCTAGTTTAAAGTTCCGTATTCGGGTAGTTCGGCACGGCTAAATTTTTATTCGGGCATGGTTGATGCCTCGTAGACCCTTGTGCGCGTGTCTAGCAACCCTACAGTGGTATCAGAGCCAAGCTAGAGCTTTAGGCGAAGTCTAGACGGAATTTGAAGTCCGAACGAACCCGAAAACCCAAACCTAGCATGCTCTCTGTCCGGATTTTAAATCGTGGATTTTTCCGTATTAAAAATGCCCAAAAAATTCAATAAATAATTATAAGAATTACTGTGCAAACTCAGGCGAACAATTCATCCAACAGAGCGCGGAACCGCGGCAGAAGCCCAGCTTCTGCGGCGGTTCCGCGGCAAGGTGATGACGTCACCTCCCAATTATTGCACAGTAATTCCTATTTTAATTTTCTGGGTTTTCTGGGAATTTTCAATATTTTTTCAAGAGTTGAATTTTCTGGAGTTGTTTTGGGGATTCGGTGTTTCGATCGGGGTATCAAATTTTGTCTATGTGGTTTTCCGGATAACTTTTAGAAACTGTTAAAATGTTCGAACGGATATCAATAACTCACTTTTTCCCCTGTCGGAAAATTTTTCAAAAGTTGGATTTTTCCTCGTGTTTAAGAATGTTCTAAGTCGTGCAAGTAACTCGATGGACCCTCTAGAAGACAACAAAGCTTAACTCGATTATGTGACCGTCTTGAACTGCCCTTTGAACCTTAGGGTTTGGGGCAGTACGGCGTGCCACATGTGAGGCGTTGGCTTGACCCTTCTACGGCTGGACCATTGGTACGGTGGCATGTGATGGACGTTTTTAAACTGATTTCAAGTGTTGAGATATATTGGGGAAATCTTGGGTGCTTGATGATTCGATCGGAAAGTTTAACTTTTTCTGTTTATCTGGAATGTGATACAATAATTGGAATCCACAAATAGTTATGAGATAACTGATTTGAATATTATAAACATAGTAGTTTAGTCTCAGTTGATCGGTTGCTACGGAATTTTGATGTGATCAAAAGTCCGTCGCAATCACGTAGTGTACGCGGATACTCGCCGGGTAAACTTAATAGACAGCCTCACTCCATAGCCCCGACCAAGTGACCGTAGGAGAACCCCGTCACCGAAAGCATCCGTTCGGGTGCTCCCGGTAGCGGTGTTCCGCCTTGGTGCACTTCGTCGACGGTATCGGGGGTGTGGCCGTCTACTAAAGTTTGCGACGAGCGTTCGATCAGGACGTCGGGAATCTTGTTGAATTGCCCGACTTGGTATTGAAAAGAGTTTTTCGATAAAGAGACTAAAATGCGGGGTTTATAATTGTTAGGCATGTGATGTCTAAGGAATTCATTTGGTTAGGCATGCGATGTCTAAGGAAGTTGCGGATTCCAACTGTTGTAGTTTTACACTTTCTTTTCTGTGACCGTAAGCGTAGTATGTGGTGTATCGCCGGCTTCGTTGCTATATATCAACGACAATCGGGATACGCATACTTGCTTACGTTGATGATATGAGATATTATGTGTTGCTGTGATATGTTATATTGGATCGTCGCTTTTGAATAGCCGGGGGTTTTATGTGAGATGAGAGTTTTTCTTTTTCATTCATGTAAAATTCATTTGTATGTAATATTCTTTTATTGGGGCACTTCCAGGTAGCGGAAGATGTCACCATTGTATATTATTTACTTTTCCGCATTAGGTAGACCCAAGGCGGGGAGCACAAGTAACCGGGTTCTTGGGTCCAGTGGGAGACCATCTCGAGGAGTCGAAACCGGGTCTCCTAACCCTAGAATTGGCAGTGTTACTTGCCGCTCTCGTAGGGGTCTAAGGATGTGGGTTTGGCTATTCATCGCGACCGTGGAATCCGTGTTTTATACAGGCCCGTATTGAAAACACGGACGTCCTAGTATATCCAATATTTCATATATGTTCTTCTGCTGGAATGTTCTGTGATGAGATCATATTACTGCCTGAGACGAATTTTTATATATTATATATATGTTATATTGCAGATTTCGTTTCAAAAGGGGATGCTTGAGAAGCATAATTAAAATGGGACTTCATTAATGAGATTAATGAAATAAAAGAAACCTAAGATGTTGTAGAAACTTGTTTAAAAACTGGTAGCTACAGTTCTTGCTTTGCATAGCGGTGTTCCTTGTAGAACATCCAGCACCTTATTCGATAAGGAAAGGACCGAGATCCCTTCACCGGGAGTGACTCCTTTAGCAATAACTGGCAGATGCTACAAACTCGGTTTGTCTTTTGATTGCTTTTATAGTTCTTGCTTTGCATAGTGGTATATGTGATATATCCTGCACCTTATTCGATGAGGAAAGGGCCGACGATCCCTTCACCGGGAGTGACCCCTTTAGCAAAACTAGAAAAGCCTCAAAAAACACTCCATTTAAAATCACTCGATTCTACAACGATATCAAGTTCATTACGCAAAGGGTTTTCTGAAAAACCCGTCGTAGCCCTCCGTCATTTCAGATAAGTACTTCATAGTATTCGTGCTGCGTTTGTTGACCTTGTCAAGGCGTAGTGTGCGGTAGCTATTTATGCTTATCTACATAAGCATATGATGCGATTGGATTAGGGTAGTCGTGCGACTTTGTTGACCTTGTCAAGGGTCGTGCGGGTGGATTTAATTCAATCAGGAAATGACGGGTTGAACTTGACTTGCGGTCTATGGTTTGTTGACCTTGTCAAGGTCATAGATCGCTTGGGGCAAAATATTATTGGGAATTTCAAGTGTTGAAATTTGCAATGAGATTGCATACCTTCTATGAGATAGTTGGATCCCGATACCCGCTGCGAGTAAGAGTTACTCCTGGGAGAGTATTACACATTACAATTAGCCGATCAAGCAGGTGTCTAGAAAGGTGTTAACGGGGTTACGCCTCTGGGAAAACGAGGTTTACTGTAATTAGGTTCGTGCGAAAGCACGGGGGACCTCCCTCAAAGTACCGACACTGGCCTGGCTGAAAGATTGGCGAACTTGTAGCGTGTAATTAATCCCGTCTAGTCTTTCCTTTTAAGGTTTGAAGGAAGATTTGATAAAAAGCAGTGGGAGCCATCCTGATTAGATAAAATAATAACCAATCTGATCTTGCAAGAGCGCACGCTGAGTGTTTTCTTCTCTCTTTCTCCTGGTAGCGACCATTTCACGCCTTAATCAAGATAATAATACGGATTATTGACCGAACCCGCTTGTTATACTGAGCTGGGGAACGTTGGTCCCGCTCCAACTTATAATTGTTATAAGACAGAGCAGGAAATTGGGGAATACCAGATTTCCCGTGCCGCCCAAACGAAGAAAGTGCATGTTGATGCATCATCTTCGGGTGTGTTCATTATAGAGAACTGTTTCTCAGTATCCTTTACGTCCTGGGTAAGAGATACCGGATCAGGATCCCGTATATGTAATCTGTTACATGGGCTACAGATAGGTAGAGAACTGAGAACGGGTGATAAGTTTCATGAGGCAGAAAACGGTGCAAGTGTTGCAGCCAAGTCTGTTGGTCACTGTCACCCTGTATTACCAGAATACATTGATTCTGAACGAATGTTATTAGATACCGAACCTGATATACAAAATCATATCAGTCTCTTTATTAGTAAAGAAAGGATATAATTTTGTATTGTTGGATAATGTTTTGAACATTTCCTATATCAATAGTTGATCGGTTCAGGCACGTTATCTAAAAGCATTGATGTTCTAAATCAAACTACAGTTCTTAGTATAAGGAACATACACAAGAGGAATAGTTCAGAAATGAATGAATCCTTTTTGAGGCATTGTAGACTAGGTCATATCAATGCGACCCGACTAGCTAAGTTACATATAGATGCATATTTAAATTAGTTTGAATTTACATCTTGTGAAACTTGCCGGTCATGTCACAAAGATAAGATGATCACAGCTCTGTTTGTTGGAAACAGAGAAAGAGTTAGTGAACTTTTGGGACTGATACATGCTGATGTATGAAAGTCCCCAGTCTACACATGCCAAGATCGGTTCTTTGTACTTCATTACATTCTCTGATAATCTCTCAAGATTCAGACATATGTTCCTGTTGAAACACAAGTCCGAACCTTTTGAGATATTCACAGAATATAAGTTAGAAGTAGAGAACAAAAATACGGGTATAAGTATTATGTCCTTTGATGAGATCAAGGAGGAGAATACTTGAGCACGGGATTCCTGGACTATTCTAAAGGAGAATGAGATTCTCTCGCAGCATTACTCCTCCGTATACACCATAGCACGATGGTATATCGGGGCGGAGCAATAGCACCCTATGTGATACGGTGTGCTCTATGATGAGTACTACTGAGTTTCCTATTTCCTTTTGGGAGTTATGCACTTGAGAAGCTGCATACCTATTGAATAGGGTTCAAATCAAATCAGTTGCCTACCACTTCATATATGATATGGAAGGGGAAGAGCCTATATCTTAAGTTTGTTAAGATTTGGGGTAGTCCGGCCTATGTCTAAAAGCAATATCCGGACAAGCTCGAGGCAAGGTCTGTTATGTAGAACTGGAAATGTTCCAGCTATACAAACTGTAGCTAATGATTTGGTAGAACCAAAGGATTCAGTAGATACCAACGAACCTCAGCCTCTCCGCCGATCTAGCAGGGTTCCTCACCCACCTGAGAGATACTTTAGTTTCTCTATGACAGTGGGAGCGGGGATTTCATCATGAGATGATGACCCAACTAGTTTCGAGCTGGCCATTAGGAGTGGGACTCTGTAAGAATGGCTGGATGCTTATCGATCTGAGATGGAATCCTTATACACCAACAAAGTATGGACTTTGTTTGCTTTATCTGAAGGGTTAAATCCCCATCAGGAGCGAGTATATCTTGAGAAGATTACTTGGTGTACATGGAAAAGTTGAGACTTTCAAAGCTATGCTTAAGTCCATCCAGATCCTACTTGCCACGGCTACATACCATGACTACGATATCTGGTGGTTGGGTGTCATGACTGCTTTTCTAAATGATGTTTTAGAAAAGAGCGTCTATAAGTACACAGCCAGAGGGCTTCGTAGACAGTGGGAGCAGCGGAAACATGTGCAAGATGTTTTATATGATAAAGCAGGCATCGCGGAGTTGGAACATCTGTTTTGATGTGGTAGTCAAAGAGTTTGACTTCATCAAAATGGTAGATGAACCTTGTATATACAAAAAGGTAGTAGAGAGTATGGTGGTGATCTTCGTAGAGTACGTGGATGACATACTCTTGATAGGGAAAGAGTTTCCTATACTACGCTCGGTCAATCTCCGCTTATCACAAGGATTCTCCATATAGGATCAAAGTGATACCTCCTAAATCCTGGGTTTTGGATCTATGAGATAGATCTAATTGGATGTTAGGATACTCACTAGTTGTAGTGAGATGGTATCAATCGATCCTGGGGAGAATCACTGGAAGGGTTCCAGAGTGATAAGGATGACTGAATGTCAGTCGCAGGCATTGTCTATACCCTCAGTGGAGGGACGGTATGTTGGAAGAGTTCCAAGCTAGATACCGTGACATACTAGACGATTAAAGGCAAGATGCATCGTTACCAAGGATACTACCAAAGAGGCAGTCTGGATATATATAAGTTCATAAGATGAACTTCGTTCCTACCATTATGTGACAATGGAGTTGTGGCTTATGCCAAGGAACTACCGTCCCATCAGAAATCCAGATATAATTCTTAGGCAGTATCA